>CM055117.1:1058321544-1059521544 GCA_029206835.1 Rana muscosa | reverse complement strand
CCCTCAAAAAACCTCAACACACAGCCATTAATGTCTAAACCGCTGGCAACAAAAGTGAGTACACCCCTAAGTGAAAATGTCCAAATTTGGCCCAAAGTGTCAATATTTTGTGTGGCCACCATTATTTTCCAGCACTGCCTTAACCCTCTGGGGCATGGAGTTCACCAGAGCTTCACAGGTTGCCACTGGAGTCCTCTTCACAGGAGAGGTTCCATACAGGTTTGCTAGCTCACGCACCGTCCAAAGCACGTCCAAAGCACGTTACTGCTTTAGGGCTACACTGCCGACAGATTACCTTTGTCCAGCCCAAACACCAGGTTCTTACCAGTGCATACTTCCTGGCGTCTCTAGCTAAATACACCAGCAGACTGTGCTTCATTTAATTACCCCGCTGCTGTTTACTACGATTTCTAAAAACCCAACTGGCCACCTGTCCTAGACATACTGCCAGTGTATTGGTATCCAGGTCCGTGTTACACTATTCAATACGACCTGTTTACTATTATGCTCCTGAAGAAGCGTCACGATACGCGAAACATGTAGAGCAAAGCAAGACTGCGTCTCTGCATACTTGGACCCATGACTAAGGCTATCCACTTCCTACGCACACTGTTCAATCCATTTCTGTGTTTGTTGGATATGTATCTCTTATAATTTGAGTTTACCAATGTTACTGTAGCTTTTGGAAGTAAGATTAGAGCTTTATTCTGGGTCATATATTGATGTTTACTATAATGACATTTTGTCAAATGTATTAATGTACTTTTACAATTTTTCTACAAATAAAAACCCTTCGATTTTTTACATTATTTACCTATGTGCCGTTAAAAGTCCATCTTTTAGTCAAATCAGTGTTCCTCCATTATTATCAGGACGTTGGCACATTTATACCAGAGCATCCACAGTGTTACCCTGTGAGGATGCACATTTAAGCATTTTTTTCAAAAACTGATAAGGCTGCATTGATGGGCACTGACCCCTATTTTGCTTCAAAAGTTATTTATTTAAAAAATATGGTTTTTTCCTGAAACTTCCCTCTTATAGTGAAAGTGCGTGTTATACGCAGATAAATACGGTATATATCTATATATATATATATATATATATATATATATATATATATATATATATATATATATATATACACAGTACATTCACATCAGTTCCTGCCCTCAAGCAGCTTACAATCTAAGGTCCCTAACTCTCAATTATACATACAGTACACATACTAGGGCCAATTTATCAGCATGTCTTTGGGGTGTGGGAGGAAACTGGAGTACTTGGAGGAAACCCACACAGGGACAGGGAATTACATGTAGACCCCAGGCAGGTAGTGCCATGGTTGGGATTTGAACCAACATTCCTAGTGCTGCTAGTCAGAAGGGCTAAGCACTTGGCCACTGTGCTGCCTTACCATTCGATAAGAGGTGCTATTCATGCACTTCAGCACACCACAACAGGCATACCATGGGGTGGATTTACTAAAGACAAATAGACTGTGCACCCTGCAAGGGCATTTGCTCCAGAGCTTAGTAAATGAGGGGAAGCTCTGCTGACTTCCATCACCCAATCATGTGCAAGCAAAAATGAAAAAAAGCATTTTTTTTTTATTGTCCTTGCATGTGATTGGGTATTCTTTGCAAAGTTAAGCTCCATCTCATTCGCTAAGCTCTGGAGCAAGTGCATTTTCAGAGTGCACAGTCTATTTGCCTTTAGTAAATCCACCCCTTGGCATGCATGTTGTGGTGCGCCGAAGTGCATGAATGGCACTCCAATGCAGTGCAGTTTGCATGTTAACATTAAAGCACGTTAGGCCCCTTTCACACGGGACGGATCTGTGAGGATCCGCCCCGTGAACCTCCGCTTGCTCTGCGGGGATCGCTCCGTTGATCCCCGCTGAGCC
Source organism: Rana muscosa (assembly GCA_029206835.1). Lineage (NCBI taxonomy): Eukaryota > Metazoa > Chordata > Amphibia > Anura > Ranidae > Rana > Rana muscosa. The sequence goes on along the minus strand of CM055117.1, from coordinate 1,059,519,641 downwards.
GGCGGATGACAGGGTGATCCCCGCACACTGTGCAGGGACCACCCTGTCAGATCTCCGCTCTCCCCTATGGGGGGGATCGGATGAACACGGACCGTCTGACCATGTTCATCCGATCCGCTCTGCAGACGGATTGAAAAATAGGATTTTCCTCCGTCTGCAGAATCGGGGGATTGCGGACACGGAGAAGATCGGGTGTCAGCGGATGTTCATCCGCTATCACCCGCGATCTGATAGGGAACAAAGTATGTCCCTTTTTCATCCGTAAACGGACGGACGAAAAAGCGGACATACGGTCCGCTAGTGTGAAAGGGGCCTTAGGGTGAAGCATAAACGTGAATTGACCTAAATGTATCCTTGCATCGAGTGAGCCTAAGTACCGGAATATGTCCTTATAGCAGTCCTCTGTGGTGGATCTGGGATTTTTTTTCTCTTTTTATATTTATTACCATTTATTTGACTTTATATAGTGGGAAGTGACAAACAGAAGGAGGACTGATCCTAAAAAACAAAACAAAAAAAACCCCCAGAACATTATGATCTTCTTCTTCAGTCCTCCTTCTGTTTGTCATTTCCCACGGAATAAAGTGATGGGTGATCATTTGTAAAATTCTTCATCAAATATTCATTATGTGTTTCCAAGACAAGAGCAACTTGCCTCTCCCCTTGCTGGGAGACAGTTGGGTTGTGGTTGCATGATCAGCCGTCCTCCGGTGTCTTGCTTATTGGTAGTGATGAGCCGAACACCCCCGGGTTCGGTTCGCACCAGAACCCGCGAACGGACCGAAAGTTCGTACGAACATTAGAACCCTATTAAATACAATGGATGCGAACGTTCGAATTCTAAAGTGCTAATTATAACAACTATTATGCATGTTATTGTCCTAAAAAGGGTTTGGGAACCCGGGTTGTGCACCAGGGGACATGTATCAATGCAAAAAGAAGTTTTAAAAACGGTCGTTTTTCGGGAGCAGTCATTTTAATGATGCATAAAGTGAAAAAAAAAAAGTCAAATATTCCTTTAAATATCGTACCTGGGGGGTGTCTAAAGTATGCCTGTGAAGTGCCACGTGTTTCCCGTGTTTAGAACTGTCCCTGCACAAAATGACACTTCTAAAGGAAAAAAAAGCCATTTAAAACTGCTTGCGGCTTTAATGTAATGTCTGCTCCCGGTAATATGGATGAAAATCTTTAAGAAAAATGGCATAGCTACCCCATGACCCCCCCCCCCCCCCCCTACCCCAGCCCATTACCAGCCCCTTTGGGTCTTGTATGGATATTAAGGGGAACCCCGCACATAAAATAAAAAAGGCCCTATATACTCTGAACAGCCGTATACAGGCGGTGCATACAAGACAGGGACTGTAGGTTTGTTCTTATGTAGAATCTGTTTGTAATTTTGAACAGGTACATTGTTTAAGTGTAGCTCCAGCCCAAAAATCTATTTTTAAACTTTTTGGAAAACATAGGTAAGGGTTATCACCCCTGTAACATTTGTTTTGCTGTCTGTGCCCCTGTTCAGAACATTTCACCTCACTTTCCGTCCCAATGACAACTGTTTTTGAAATGTGGTGTTTTTCTTGAAACAAGGATTGCTGATAAAGCATCAGTACAGAGGAGACACCTTTCTCCCATATTAATTCTTACAGGAGAGAATTTTCCTTCCAAGGGGTAGATTTCCTCTCACTTCCTGTTGTCTTCTTGCGTTTGCAAGTAGGAGTCGTTTGTAAGTTGGATGTTTGAAAGTAGGGACCTGCCGTATATACTCTGCATAAATAGGCCCCTTAGTTGTTGGTGTTGGCACAACACTGTAAGCACTCACAGTTACTCTTGGTTGGTGCTGGAACGCCCTGCTGTCAACTATTATATCAGGAATTTTAATTACATATAATTGTTGAACAGTGGTAGTAAAAATTGGGCCTTTGATGGTGGTGCTGGTGCCACAACACTGTAAGCCCTCAGAGTTACTCTTGGTGGGTGCAGGAATGGGCCCTGCTGTGAATTATTAGATCAAGAATTGTAATTACATGCCCCTTTTGAACAGGGGCTGAAAAATTGGGCCTTTCGTGGTGGTGGTGGCGTTGCCACAACACTGTAAGCCCTCAGAGTTACTCTTGGTGGGTGCAGGAATGGGCCCTGCTGTGAATTATTAGATCAAGAATTGTAATTACATGCCCCTTTTGAACAGGGGCTGAAAAATTGGGCCTTTCGTGGTGGTGGTGGTGGTGGCGTTGCCACAACACTGTAAGCCCTCAGAGTTACTCTTGGTGGGTGCAGGAATGGTCCCTGCTGTGAATTATTAGATCAAGAATTGTAATTACATGCCCCTTTTGAACAGGGGCTGAAAAATTGGGCCTTTCGTGGTGGTGGTGGTGGTGGTGGTGGCGTTGCCACAACACTGTAAGCCCTCAGAGTTACTCTTGGTGGGTGCAGCAATGGGCCCTGCTGTGAATTATTAGATCAAGAATTGTAATTACATGCCCCTGTTGAACAGGGGCTGAAAAATTGGGCCTTAGGCACTGGTGGCACAACACTACAACCCCTCACAGATACTGTACTTGGAGCACAGCAATGAGCCCTATGGCAAATTATTGCTAAAAAAATTGTAATTACACGCCCCTGTAAAACAGGGGCTGAAAAATTGGGCCTTAGCCACTGGTGGCGGCACCCATAAACAAAAATGATCTTCCAAGCTATCATCATCAATCGTATCATTGAGGACTCGGAGGAGGAGGATAGCCAGTCAACATAACAGCACAGGCACTCAGTATCAGCATCAGTCTTGAAGGGATGTGACATGTTAAAATCAATTAGTCTGTTATATCAGCATCAGGTGTGTGGTAGCTGGTGGTGATCCAAGACTGGTTCATCTTGATGAAAGTCAGTCGATCAACCGAGTCGGTGGACAGGCGCACCCTGTGATCCGTGACAAATCCTCCAGCAGCACTGAATGTGCGTTCCGAAAGAACGCTGGATGCAGGACAGGCCAGTAGCTCAATTGCATACTGTGCAAGCTCTGGCCAGTGATCCATCCTCAAGACCCAGTAAGCCAGAGGATTTTCGGTGGGGAAGGTGTCCAAGTCTGACCTTGCCCCTAGATATTCCTGCACCATGTTTATCAGACGCTGGCGATGGTTGCTGGAACCGATCATACTTTGGGGCTGCGGAATAAAGAATTGTCTGAACGCATCGGTCAGACGGCCACCTTCCCCACCGCTCCTTCTTTGACTGGCCGAAGCCTCAGCAACTCGTTGTCCAGGACCAGGAGTTTGTAACCTCCCAGTCTCTGGGAACGCGTTGCACAGACCTTTCTGCAAGGCCTCCCGGAGTTGTCTCATCCTCTGCTCCCTCTGCGACGGTAACATAAGGTCCGCAACCTTACCCTTGTACCGTGGATCAAGGAGAGTGGCCAGCCAGTAATGGTCCCTCTCCTTGATCCGAAGAATACGAGGATCCTTCCGCAGACTTTGCAGGATCAGGGAGGCCATGCAGCGTAGGTTTGCTGAGGCATTCGCTCCGGAGTCCTCTGGGTCACTAAGGACGACATGATCCGCAGCCACCTCCTCCCAGCCACGTACAAGTCCACTGGTTTCTTGGGACTGTAAATCATCCCTAAAAGACTGCTGCTGATGATGCTGAGTGCCAGCCTCCACCTCCATGCTGACACAATCCTCCTCCTCCTCCTCCTCTTCCTGTGCGATGGGTGGGACAGAAGGAACACTATCTGGGTAAAGGGGGCCTTGAGAGGCAAGGAAGTCCTCCTCTTCCTGCCTCTGTTCTGCCTCAAGTGCCCTGTCCATTATTCCACGCAGCGTGTGCTCCAACAGGTGGACAAGAGGTACAGTGTCACTGATGCATGCACTGTCACTGCTCACCATCCTCGTGGCCTCCTCAAATGGTGCCAGGACAGTGCATGCATCCCTGATCATGCCCCACTGGCGTGGAGAAAAAAAACCAAGCTCCCCTGATCCTGGTGCCGTAGTCGCACAGGTACTCATTGATGGCCCTCTGCTGCGTGTGCAGCCGCTGCAGCATGGCCAACGTTGAGTTCCACCTGGTGGGCATGTCACATATAAGGCGGTTCTTGGGCAGGTTCAACTCCTTTTGCAGCTCAGCCAGGCGAGCACTGGCATTATAAGATCTGCGGAAATGCACACAGACTTTCCTGGCCTGCCTCAGGACATCCTGTAAGCCCGGGTACCTGCCCAAGAACCGCTGCACCACCAGGTTAAGGACGTGAGCCACACAGGGCACATGGGTCAGTTGTCCCTGTCGGAGGGCGGAGAGGAGGTTGGTGCCATTGTCGCAAACCACCATTTCTGGCTTAAGCTGGCGTGGCGTCAACCACCTCTCGGCCTGGCCCTGCAGAGCAGACAGGACCTCTGCCCCAGTGTGGCTTCTGTCCCCCAAACACACCAGCGCAAGCACGGCATGGGATCTTTTTGCCTGCGTACTTGCGTAGCCCCTTGAACGCCTACGGAGCACCGCTGGTTCCGAGGACAAACCACAGGAAGAGGCCATGGAGGAAGAAGAAGAGGAGGGGGTGGAGGAGAGAGGTGTGTCACAACCAGTAGTAGCATTTTGGAGGCGTGGCGGTGGAACAACCTCCAACACTACTGCACCTTGTCCTGCATCCTTCCCAGCTGCCAAAAGAGTGACCCAATGGGCCGTGAAAGAAAGGTAACGTCCCTGTCCATGCCTGCTGGACCATGAGTCAGCGGTAATATGCACCTTACCGCTGACCGCCCTGTCCAGCGAGGCCAAGACATTGCCTTCCACATGCCGGTAGAGAGCCGGAATAGCCTTCCGTGAGAAAAAGTGGCGTTTGGGAACCTGCCACTGAGGAACCGCACATTGCACAAACTCACGGAAGGGGGCCGAGTCTACCAACTGAAAAGGCAGCAGTTGAAGCGCTAGCAATTTAGCCAAGCTAGCATTCAACCGATGGGCATGTGGATGGCTGGGAGTGAACTTCTTTTGACGGTCCAGCAGCTGGGGCAGGGAAATTTGCCTGCTAGAATCGGACGTCGGTGTACTGCTAGCAGAGTGGCCGCAAGTACTTGGCTGTGACACACCTAATTCTACACCTTCATTCCTCTCAGTGCATGTTTCAGAGAGGACTGAAGTTATAGTGGGGTTGGAGATCCCAGCTGATGCGGTGCAAGGAGAGGTCCGCTTTGTTCTTTGGTGTGGGTCTTTGAGGTAGGCTTGCCAACGAGCTGCATGGCAGGTCAACATATGTCTGGTCAGGCATGTGGTACCCAAGCGGCTGATGTTTTGGCCACGCGATATACGCTTGAGACATATGTTGCAAACAGCAGCTGTGCGATCTGATGCACTAGCCTCAAAAAAGGCCCACACCAAAGAACTTTTTGAATGACGGGCAGAGGCAGCGCCCTGCACAGGCGGAGCTCTGCGGTGTGATTCCGTCGGTGTACTGCCCTTACGCTGGCCACCAAAGGGCATCCTGCCTCGTTGGAGATGTGCCTCCTCCTCATCCTCCTCCTCCTCCTCTCTCCTATTAGGCACCCATGTGGAGTCAGTGACCTCATCATCCCCTCCCTCCTCATCACTGGAGCCAATCTGGCAGTATGCTGCAGCTGCTGGAACATGACTGCCAGATTGGTGTCCTTCTTGAGCATCCCCTCTGTCTGCTCTCACGCTACTGCCTTCCTGTAGCTGGGTTTCATCATCAGACCCTTCGAAACGCTGGGCATCCTCCTGGAGCATGTACCCAACACTGTGCTCAAACAGTTCGGGGGACTCCTCAGGAGGAGGACATGGTGGGTCTAGGGAAGGAGTGACTGATGATGAGTCTGACATTGATACCAGGGAAGAGGACGCTTTGGCAGCTGCTTTGCCAGTACCCTGAGCCTGGGTGAGAGAGGATGAGGAGGAGGAGGAGGGCTTGGTCATCCACTCTACCAAGTCTTCGGCATGATGTGGCTCAACATGTCCAGCTGCCGAAAAGAAGGACAAGCGTGTCCCATGGCCATGTGCTGATGACAATGCACCGCGTCCACGACCAGCACTGTTGCCCCCAGACACAGAGCCTGCTTGCCCTCTTTTATTGCCTCCTGACTGTCTGCCTCTCCTTGTTTGCCTTCCAGACATTCTAATAGATGGCCTGCAGGGAGATGGGAAAAAAGCATTAAGGGCTACCTTCAGGTGTCCTTCTCTGTCCCTTTACTTAAGGATTTCTAAATATGGTTGAGGATGATTGCTTTTGCACAGAATAGCACAACGACAATTTCCCTGACTGTCCAAAAAACAAGGATTTCAAAGATGGTTGATGAGGAATGCTTTAGCACACTATAGCACAAGGAGAATTTCCCTCACTGTCCTTCCCTGTCCCTAGAAACAAGGATTATCACAGTGAAAGAAACTGACACTCTTCCTACCTATAGTTTTCTGTCCCTAGAAAAAATGTTTTTTTAAAGCACACTATAGCACAAGGAGAATTTCCCTCACTGTCCTTCCCTGTCCCTAGAAACAAGGATTATCACAGTGAAAGAAACTGACACTCTTCCTACCTATAGTTTTCTGTCCCTAGAAAAAATGTTTTTTTAAAGCACACTATAGCACAAGGAGAATTTCCCTCACTGTCCTTCCCTGTCCCTAGAAACAAGGATTATCACAGTGAAAGAAACTGACACTCTTCCTACCTATAGTTTTCTGTCCCTAGAAAAAATGTTTTTTTAAAGCACAATATAGCACAAGGAGAATTTCCCTCACTGTCCTTCCATGTCCTTGGAAACAAGGATTATCACAGTGAAAGAAACTGACACTCTCCCTACCTATAGTTTTCTGTCCCTAGAAAAAATGTTTTTTTAAAGCACACTATAGCACAAGGAGAATTTCCCTCACTGTCCTTCCCTGTCCCTAGAAACAAGGATTATCACAGTGAAAGAAACTGACACTCTTCCTACCTATAGTTTTCTGTCCCTAGAAAAAATGTTTTTTTAAAGCACACTATAGCACAAGGAGAATTTCCCTCACTGTCCTTCCCTGTCCCTAGAAACAAGGATTATCACAGTGAAAGAAACTGACACTCTTCCTACCTATAGTTTTCTGTCCCTAGAAAAAATGTTTTTTTAAAGCACACTATAGCACAAGGAGAATTTCCCTCACTGTCCTTCCCTGTCCCTAGAAACAAGGATTATCACAGTGAAAGAAACTGACACTCTTCCTACCTATAGTTTTCTGTCCCTAGAAAAAATGTTTTTTTAAAGCACACTATAGCACAAGGAGAATTTCCCTCACTGTCCTTCCCTGTCCCTAGAAACAAGGATTATCACAGTGAAAGAAACTGACACTCTTCCTACCTATAGTTTTCTGTCCCTAGAAAAAATGTTTTTTTAAAGCACACTATAGCACAAGGAGAATTTCCCTCACTGTCCTTCCCTGTCCCTAGAAACAAGGATTATCACAGTGAAAGAAACTGACACTCTTCCTACCTATAGTTTTCTGTCCCTAGAAAAAATGTTTTTTTAAAGCACACTATAGCACAAGGAGAATTTCCCTCACTGTCCTTCCATGTCCTTGGAAACAAGGATTATCACAGTGAAAGAAACTGACACTCTCCCTACCTATAGTTTTCTGTCCCTAGAAAAAATGTTTTTTTAAAGCACACTATAGCACAAGGAGAATTTCCCTCACTGTCCTTCCCTGTCCCTAGAAACAAGGATTATCACAGTGAAAGAAACTGACACTCTTCCTACCTATAGTTTTCTGTCCCTAGAAAAAATGTTTTTTTAAAGCACACTATAGCACAAGGAGAATTTCCCTCACTGTCCTTCCCTGTCCCTAGAAACAAGGATTATCACAGTGAAAGAAACTGACACTCTTCCTACCTATAGTTTTCTGTCCCTAGAAAAAATGTTTTTTTAAAGCACACTATAGCACAAGGAGAATTTCCCTCACTGTCCTTCCCTGTCCCTAGAAACAAGGATTATCACAGTGAAAGAAACTGACACTCTTCCTACCTATAGTTTTCTGTCCCTAGAAAAAATGTTTTTTTAAAGCACACTATAGCACAAGGAGAATTTCCCTCACTGTCCTTCCCTGTCCCTAGAAACAAGGATTATCACAGTGAAAGAAACTGACACTCTTCCTACCTATAGTTTTCTGTCCCTAGAAAAAATGTTTTTTTAAAGCACACTATAGCACAAGGAGAATTTCCCTCACTGTCCTTCCCTGTCCCTAGAAACAAGGATTATCACAGTGAAAGAAACTGACACTCTTCCTACCTATAGTTTTCTGTCCCTAGAAAAAATGTTTTTTTAAAGCACACTATAGCACAAGGAGAATTTCCCTCACTGTCCTTCCCTGTCCCTAGAAACAAGGATTATCACAGTGAAAGAAACTGACACTCTTCCTACCTATAGTTTTCTGTCCCTAGAAAAAATGTTTTTTTAAAGCACACTATAGCACAAGGAGAATTTCCCTCACTGTCCTTCCCTGTCCCTAGAAACAAGGATTATCACAGTGAAAGAAACTGACACTCTTCCTACCTATAGTTTTCTGTCCCTAGAAAAAATGTTTTTTTAAAGCACACTATAGCACAAGGAGAATTTCCCTCACTGTCCTTCCCTGTCCCTAGAAACAAGGATTATCACAGTGAAAGAAACTGACACTCTTCCTACCTATAGTTTTCTGTCCCTAGAAAAAATGTTTTTTTAAAGCACACTATAGCACAAGGAGAATTTCCCTCACTGTCCTTCCCTGTCCCTAGAAACAAGGATTATCACAGTGAAAGAAACTGACGCTCTTCCTACCTATAGTTTTCTGTCCCTAGAAAAAATGTTTTTTTAAAGCACACTATAGCACAAGGAGAATTTCCCTCACTGTCCTTCCCTGTCCCTAGAAACAAGGATTCGCACAGTAAAACACACTGACACTCTCCCTACCTATAGTTTTCTGTCCCTAGAAAAAATGTTTTTTTAAAGCACACTATAGCACAAGGAGAATTCCCCTCACTTTCCTTCTTTGTCCCTAGAAACAAGGATTCGCACAGTAAAACACACTGACACTCTCCCTACCTATCCTTCTCTTTCCCTAAACTAAAGGAATCCAGGTTAAGCAAGAAAAAATAAATGTCACTGTCCCTGCCTATGCTTCTCTTTCCCTGCTCCGGAACACACTACACTAGGCCGCCGTGCTGGCGGCCTTTTATAGTGTGGGGCGTGTACTAAACACCCTCAGCAATAATTGGCCACAGGCATCCTGCCTGTGGCCAATCATTGCTCTCCTCGCTGCCGGCGCTGTGATTGGCCAAGCATGCGGGGTCACAGTGCATGCTTGGCCAATCACAGCGCCTGGATGACACTGCGATGGCGTAGTGCATTGTGGGCCGTTCGCGTCACTCGAATTAGGCGCAAACGGCCCAAATCGTTCGATCTTCGTCGAACGATCGAACAGCCGATGTTCGAGTCGAACGTATGTTCGACTCGAACACCGAGCTCATCCCTACTTATTGGCCATGCTTATTTAAATCTTCTGTAATGAATTTTTTATAATATAATAAATATTCTAGAATAATAAAGCAGCCAGATTATGGTGGCAAGATGGAGCTGGCAGTAAATCCCAGTATTCCCCCAAGGTGGCAGCTGGGAAAACCCTGATAATTGGAGCCACGACTGACAGCACATTATCAAAGGCTTCCCTCCAGGCAAAAACCTAAACTCATGCCTTGAGACGCTCACAGAAAGAATAAAAAAAAAGACCCAATCAGGGCTCTGGTTCTGCTCCAGCATTGCTGTGTTGTTTCTATCATCCTTTTAGCTTTTTGCCATTATTCAGGTGGTCCTGGAGGTCAAGATGTTCAAACTTGGCCGGTTTGGTTCTCAGGAGATTCAGCAAACCCAGCATGAGGTTCGTGAACCCCAAAATTAGCACTGAACCCCATTGTCAAGTCTAAGGGAGGCAAATCTTCTTATTTATTCTGGTCATTTTTAAAGAGGAAGTAAAGCCTCCGTAAAAAAAAAAAAAAAAAATACACCCTGCAAGACAAAGGCATAATGAGCTAGTATGCTTAGCATACTAGCTCATTATGAAGTACTTGAGATCGAAGCCCCCGCAGTCATCCTTGTTCACCTCCTCCGTCACCGCCGTCCCGGAGTGACTTCCGGGTATCGCGGCTCCAGCGCTGTGACTGGCCGGAGCCGCGATGACGTCACTCCCACGCATGTGCGCGAGTGCCGCCACTAGTAATGGCACGCTCAGTGCACCTGCGCGCCTTTGCATGTCTTTTGCAAATATTTCTTGCACCTACAGGTAAGCCTTAATCTAGGCTTTCCTGTAGGGCCAAATGGTCTGTAAGTGTTTACAACCACTTTAAAGCTAATATGCAAGCTATTGTTGAAAGAAAGGGGCATGAGGAGCTAGGCACTACCATGGGAAACATGTACCAATGCAAAATCATTTTTTCTTTTAAATACCATTTAGCAGGGAGGGGGTCTTTTTCTGCGGCTTTGGCTACATTCACACCTGAGCAGGGCATATTCCTGGTGATTTTGAAGTATTATTTTTAGGGGGCGTTTTCAGGTATATACAGGTGTATTTGCATGTGTATTGAATATCAGGAGCTTTGAGTTCTTCAGGCATAAAAACGCGTGCAAAAATGTGTGTATCGCGGGTTTACAGATGTTCCTACTGAAGTCTTTGTAACCAAAAATGGCTGATTACACTGAAATAAAAGCTCAAGTATTTTTTTAAGCATAGGGCAGGGGTCTCCAAACTGCAGCCCGCAGGCCAGATGTGGCCCCTTGCTTGCCTTTATCCAGCCTTTGGGGCACTATTCCTCCCACTGCCACCAACAATGGGGCACTATTCCTCCCACTGCCACCAACAATGGGGCACTATTCCTCCCACTGCCACCAACAATGGGGCACTATTCCTCCCAGTGCCACCAACAATGGGGTACTATTCCTCCCAGTGCCACCAGAGATGGGGGAATATTCCTCCCAATGACACCAACAATGGGGCACTATTCCTCCCACTGCCACCAATAATGGACACTATTCCTCCCACTGCCACCAATGATGTGGCACTATTCCTCCCACTGATACCAACAATGGGCCACTATTCCTCCCACTGATACCAACAATGGGGCACTATTTCTCCCACTGATACCAGAGATGGGGCACTATTTCTCCCACTGATACCAGAGATGGGGCACTATTTCTCCCACTGGCACCAATGGTGTAATTTTTTTACTTCCACTGATGTCAGGGCATTTTGTACTCCCACTGGCCACAGTCAGCCCCCCCCCCTAAAGTTTGAAGTGCAGTAAACTGGCCCTTTGTTTAAAAAGTTTTGAGACCCTTGGCATGGGGCGTAGGGTGACTGAGCGTACAAGTCTGAACAGGAAAAAATCGAAAGAATGCGATTCTATGTAGTAAGTCATAGTCAGGCTTAGTAAGGTATAGTCAGGTATAGTGAATGGGGACCTTATAACACATTTTGAGTAATGCCTTAAAGCGGCAAGTTGTGTTATAAAACAGTAGGATGTAGTTCTTTAAAAAAAAAGGTGAGGGTTCCCACTACAATTCCACCAGGATTATTAAATGTAAATTTTAAGTTTAAGCAGTACCTGAGTTTGACTTGGTATCGGCCTTTTGCAGCCCCTAAACAGCAGAACTAAGGCCCCTTTCACACTGAGGCGCTTTGCAGGCGCTATTGCGCTAAAAATAGCGCCTTCAATGCGCCCCGAAAAAGCCGCTCCATTGTATCCAGTGTGAAAGCTGGGTAAAAAAACTCCTGCAAGCCGCATCTTTGAGGCGCGGTAGGAGCGGTAAAAATACCGCTCCTATAGAGCCCCTGCCCATTGAAATCAATGGGGATAGCGCCTCCAAAACGCCCGCAAAACACCGCAAAGAGGCATTTTAGCGGGCGTTTTTAACCCTTTTTCGGCCGCTAGCGGGGGTTAAAAATCACCTTAAATTCTCATTTCACTGTCCAGTCACAGCTGGGGGAGGGACATAGACCTGTAAGTGTTAGTTAGCTACAGTAGAGCAAAAAAAGGTCTCCTGCCCTGCCAGACAGTGTAGTAACACAGAAATGGCCCCTGCCCCCATCTATAACTGGCCTTCACAGCAAGGAGCAAATGGAAGGGCAATGCATGCAAGACAAAACCAGAGAAATTCCCAGCTCAACTTACTGACCAGTCTGCTTACCAACCGAATTAACTTGTCCAATAGTATGCATTAAAAACTGGTTTCATTAGCACACATTTGGAATTGCATGTGTGAGCTGCAAGGCCACTTCACGGCACCCTGTATTACCTGCAGTCCTAACCCTTGTTAATTTATGAGAGCCTCCAACATGTATTCTAATGGATAGATAAGGGGCAGGTAGGCCTGGAGGTAGCCCAATCCTCCTTAAAGGTACAGGGCACACTGGACACCCAACACATAGCACAATGGCAGCAAATGTTTCCAGTGTTTCCCCTCACCAATATTTACACCAGTAACAAAAAAATGGCCCCTTCCCCCATCTATAACTGGCCTTCACAGCAAGGAGCACATGGAAGGGCAAAGCATGCAAGACAAAACCAGAGAAAATTCCCAGCTCAACTCACCAACCAGTCTGCCTACCAACCAAATTAACCTCTCCAACAGTATGCATTAAAAACAGGGAAAATAATTTGGAAATCAAGGTCCCAGAGTCTGGAGGAGGAGTGGAGAGGCACAGAATCCAAGTTGCATGAGGTCCAGTGTGAAGTTTCCTCAGTCAGTGATGATTTGGGGAGCCATGTCATCTGCTAGGGTTGGTCCACTGTGCTTTATCAAGTCCAAAGTCAGCGCAGCCGTCTACTAGGAATTTCTACAGCACTTCATGCTTCCCTCTGCTGACCAGCTTTCTGGAGATGCTGATTTCATTTCCCAGCGGGATTTGGCACCTGCCCACACTACCAAAAGTACCAATACCTAGTTTAATGATCATGCTATCACTGTGCTTGATTGGCCAGAAAACTTGCCTGACCTAAACCCCATAGAGAATCTGTGGGGAATTGTCAATAGGAAGATGAGAGACACCAAACCCAACAATGCAGAAGAGCTGAAGGCCACTATCAAGGCAACCTGGGCTTCCATAACACCTCAGCAGTGCCACAGCCTGATCACCTCCATGCCACGCCGCATTGATGCCGTAATTCATGCAAAAGGAGCCCCGACCAAGGATTGGTATAGTGCAGAGGTCTCCAAACTTTCTAAAGAAAGGGCCAGTTTACTATCCTTCAGACTTTAGGGGGGCCGGACTGTGGCCATCGGGAGTCAAATATGTCCAGTGGGAGTAAACAATACCATATCTTTGGTGTCAGTGGAAGGACTAGTGTCCCATAGTTGGTGTCAATGGAAGGAATTGTGCCCTTTTGATGGTGTCAGTTGGAGAAATAGTGCCCCACTGTTGGTGTCAGCAACAAAAATGATTCCCCATTGTTGGTGTCCGTGGATGGACTAGTGCCCCAAGGGCCGGATGAAGGCAAGCAACGGGCCACATCCGGCCCCAGGGCCACCGTTTTTATAGACCCCTGGTATAGTGCATACTATACTGTACATGGACATACTTTTCGGTAAACAAACATTTCTGTATTAAAAATCCCTATTTTTATTGGTCTTATTCTAATTTTCTGAGATACTGAATTTTGGGTTTTTACTAGCTGTAAGCCATAATCATCAAAAAAAGAAATGCTTGAAATATATCACTCTGTGTGTAATGCATCTATTTAAAATATGAGTTTTACTTTTTGAATTAAATTCCTGAAATAAATTAACTTTTTGATGATATTCAAATTTTTGGAGACACACCATATACATGCTACTGTTTTTCTAGCTAGGTTTGCAGCACACATCTGACCTAAATACACTGCAGCATAACTGCATATATCATTTATAGGGATCCAGTTTTTGGGTGAGGTCTGACCGATGCTATGCACTCTGCGTTTGACAAATGCTACCAAACTCTTTCAATGTTGCTGACATTGCACTGTGCCAGCTGTGTCACAATTTGTTTTTGGGGGTTTTATAAGTTCCATCTGAAGGGCCAGATTGATTCTCATTTATTAATGTCATGTAGTCTCTCCGGAGTCAGACACCCGCCTGCTGCATCTTCCTAAATACGTACAATGTAGGGCAGTTGCTGCAGAAAATAGCTTTGTCCTGCTTTTTTATTTTCAAGGAATGGCACCTGCAGTGTTTAAAACTCAGGTGGCTTATGGTGCCCCTACACTATGTACAGATCTAATCAGCTGATTAATTGCTGATTCCAATGAATGCGGCTTTGAAATCGCGCTACTTCAGCGTGATATCAAAGCCAAAGGACAGTGCGATCTCATCTGCGGCTTGCTGACATCTGTGCAAATGCATGCACAAATGTTAATGCAAGTCGCACATGAAATCGGGAAAAATGGGGTAGGAACTATTTTTCAAACTGCGCTATTCGAAATCGCACCTATTAAGATGGTGCCATAGAAAGACATAAGATGTGACTTCAGGTGCGATTTGTAAATCGCTTGTCACAACTAAAGTAGCACCGGTGTGAATGGGGACTTAGGGTGGTTCTAGACATTTTTATCTTAAAGGGGAGTTCCACCCTTTTTTTATGTTTATTAAAAGTCAGCAGCTACAAAAAGTGTAGCTGCTGGCTTTTAATAAACATACACTTACCTGTTCCACTGTCCAGCGCCGCGCCGCCTGGAGCTCCGCTCCTCTCCCCCCTTCTCCGCCGGCGCTTCCATTCATTGTGTGGGCACCCAGCCGTGACAGCTTTCGGCTTCACGGCCGGGCACTCACTGCACATGCGTGAACGGCGCAGCGCTCTCTGAATGGACAGGCGATCGCCTGGGACCTGTCACGTGTCCCAGGTGATCGCCTACAGGGAGGGGCCGCCACAAGGCTATATGACGTATCGCCAAGGCGACCCCGGGGCGGAAGGAGGAAGTGGGACAGGAAGTCCCACTCCTACTGAAGCCCCCACTCCCCCCCAAAAAAAATTACATGCCTAATGTGGCATGTGAGGGGGCGAGGAGTGTATGAAGCGGAAGTTCAAAATTTGGGTGGAACTCCGCTTTAATGTATTTTCTGCATTAACTACCTGGAGCCCAGGCCATAGACTATTGATGGCCTCAAGGTGGCCCTAGATATCCGGGAGGCCGTCAATAGACGTCCTCGGCTCCTCCGGCCACTGGGGGGCGCGCGAGCGCCGCCGGCGGCACGTCACTGGCATGCCGATGCGCGTACCTGGCGGCCGCGATGTCCGCCAGGCACCCGCGATCGGCGTGTATACACACAAGGGAGAGGAGGCCGATGCTGTGTCCCTTGTACATAGGGACACAGATCGGTCACCTCCCCCACTCAGTCCCCTCCCCCCACAGTAGTAATCACTCTCAGGTTACACATTTAACCCCTTCCTTGCCCCCTAGTGTTAACCCCTTTACTGCCAGTGTCATTTTTACAGTAACCAGTGCATTTTTATAGCACTGATCGCTGTAAAAATGACAATGGTCCCAAAATGGTGTCAAAAGTGTCCGATGTGTCCGCCATAATGTCGCAGTCACAATAAAAATCGGTGATCGCCGCCATTACTAGTAAAAAAATAATTATTAATAAAAATGCTATAAAACTATGCCCTATTTTGTAGACGCTATAACTTTTGCGCAAACCAATCAATAAACGCTTATTGCGATTTTTTTGACCAAAAATATGTAGAAGAATACGTATCAGCCTAAACTGAGAAAAAAAATTATTTTTATTTTTTAAAATTGGGATATTTATTATAGCAAAAAGTAAAAAATATTGTGTTTTTTTTTAAATCGTCGCTCTTTTTTTGTTTATAGCGCAAAAAATAAAAACCGCAGAGATGATCAAATACGGTACCACCAAAAGAAAGCTCTATTTGTGGGAAAAAAAGGACGCCAATTTTGTTTGGGAGCCACGTCGCACGACCGCGCAATTGTCATTCAAAGCGTGACACCGCGGAAAACTGAAAATTGGCCTGGGCAGGAAGGGGGTTTAAGTGCCCAGTACGCAAGTGGTTAAGGTTAAAAATGTCTCAGTAAGTGTATGCCCCCCCCACGTTCCTTTATACTTATCTGAGTCCTATCTCTATCCAGTGCTGTGCCCGTCAGCAGCCAGTGCTGCTCTCTCTCCCTCTTCACACAGGCACAGAGGCAGAAGTGCAAGCCATTGGCCAGTCAAATCCTGTGAGGAGAAAACAGGGGTGGGGCGAGCCCTGCTGTGTGTGTCTATAGATGAACAAAGCCCAGGTCGGGAGCAAGCCTGCAGGTGCGCCTCCAAGTGGCTTTCTATTGTGATGCACCAAGATAGGGAGGAGCCCAGCGTGCTGGTGGGGAACCCCAAAAGAGGACGATCAGGGATGCTCTGTGCAATACCTGTGCACAGAGCAGGTAAGTATTAAAAAAAAAAAAAACGGATCCCACAGGGTGCGCTATGTACAGTGTGCAACACCAACCCCCCCATAGTTTCCTTACATCTCTACTCTCTCCTACCTGGCCCGGCTCTAGTACCTCCCTGTATAGACCGTAGACATGTGCAATTTGTTTAGTTACGAATTCGTTATTCGTCAAAATTCGTTATATTCGTTAATTGGTAAACATACAAATGAACGAACGGTTTACTAAGATTACCAACGAAAAACGAATTATCGAAAAGAACGGATATGGAAAACAACGAAAATACGAAATTATTAAATTAGAAACAGCGAAAATACGAAAGAGTGAAAAAACGAAAACATAGAAACAACGAAAATACCGAACAAAGATTCAAAATAACGAAAATCAAAATGAACGAAAAAAAAAAAAATTACGAATATTCGGAAAACGGAAATCAAAACAACGAATTTGTTAGTTCTGAAATATTTCTGGACGTTGGCCAATAAGCTTGTCCCTTCCCCTGAAGAGGTTGTCCCTTCCCCCAATGAGCTTGTTTCTTATTCCCTTGTGTGTTTTTCTGTGTTAGGCTGCAGTACATTCCATCCAGAGTCCAGATAGGGTGTGGTTGGGTAGGTGGCACTGTTTTGGTGGATTTGTGAGTTAAGTTGTGACTTGTGAGAGAGAAATTCTTTGTTTCTAAGGCCCCTTTCACACGGACGTTCCGTATGTCCGTTTTTCATCCATCGGTTTTCGGATGAAAAACGGACGTACATGTATCCCTATGGGATAGCGGATGTCAGTGGATGAACATCCGCTGACATCCGACGACATCAGTCTCCGCTATGGTCCGTTTAGCATGACGAAGCAAAATCCTACTTTTCCATCCGTCTGCGGATCGGATCGGATGAAAACGGACAGATGGTCCATTTTCATTCGATCCCCCCATAGAGGAAAGCGGCGATCCGACCAGTCCATTTCTGCACAGTGTGCAGAGACGGACAAGTCATCCGCCGGCTCAGCGGGGATCAACGGAGCGATCTCCGCTGAGCAAGCGGATATTCACGGAGCGGATCATGACGGGATCCGCCCGTGTGAAAAAGCCCTTAAGCATACTCTGTCTAGAATCTAGTTCCTATATTACGAATTATGCCCCGATTACGAATCTACGAAAACAATGATACAAAAGTACGAATAAATGAGCCGGTCAATCTCACGAAAGTACGAATTACAAAATTACGACAAGTAGTGTTTCGCATAAACAGAAAATGTATTCTAACGAAAGTACGAATGTAATTAAATCTACAAAAGTAAAATTTTCCAATCAACGGAAATTAGACACGGAAATACGAATCATTGCAAATCAACGAAAATATAGTTCTTACGAAAATACGAACGCGGCCGAATATAGAATATAACGAAAAATATGAATTTCGAATCATCGAAAATTTAGATTAACGGAAAAACGAATCAACGGAAAAATAACCCCTACGGAAATACGAAAGAGTCCGAATACGATAACCCACGTCTTACGAAATTACGAATCGTTACGAATCAACGGAAACTAACAGAAACAAAACCAAATGAAACAAATGTTTATGTTGTGCACATGTCTAATAGACAGTTCTACTACTTGTGTGTTTGGCTCTAGGGGTCAAGATAATCTGGTAATCTCCCATCGAACACTGTGTGTGGCTAAGCATCTGCATGGATAAGAGTTAACATCACTTATTGCTGACATTTGAGAAGAATACTGGAGCTGGTATTTTTATTATTCACTTGGATCTAAATGCAAAAAGTTCCTTTTTCCTATATATATATATTGTGAGGGGTTAGCTCGGCAGCGGGTGTGTGTGACCCCCGGGATGGGCTCCCCACACAAAAACAGGCCCAGCAAACGGAGGTTGTGGTTTTCAAAATCAAAAAAAGGTGCGGTTTATTTTCTATTTACAGTGACAAAACACATCAAAGCCAAAAGAAACATAAACAAAATAAATCCTGGTCAACTTGACCTCTGACTAAACATACAGGTTTCCTAACTAACAACTGGGATCAGCCTAGTGCTGTCCTAGTCCCTAAGTCCCTGGTTTTAAATGTCCAAGCAAATAGCCACACAGGCTTTGTCTCACCGCACAGGGGTTCACTCTCCCTAGACAGTCCACACAGGTCTGGTTCCAGGCATGAGCTAACATCTAATGAAGCTGGGAGTTCTTATAGAGGCCTAAATGAGCTGACCAGCTTCAGCTGGTCTCATCAACTCCCTGTCTGCACGACGCCCCACACTCTCCCTAGAGGTATGAGTCATCCATGAGCCCACTAGCCTCAGCTGGGCTTATACAACTCTCCACCTAGTTGTATAAGTCGGCGTAAAGCCTGAATCTGGGCGAAATATATCTACCCCCCTGGATGCAACCAGGTGACTTTACCTTCCTGCTGTCACATACCCCCCCCTCTTGTTTTAACCTCGGGGTTGGAACACCAGCAATCAGGCATTCATGTACTCGAGACAAAGCATCCACATTCCCCATTTGAACGCCAGGGCGATGCTTTACTGTGAAGTTGAATTCCTGGAGGGCCAGGAACCACCTATTCACTCTTCTATTTGTTTCCTTGTTTTGAGCCATCCACTTTAACGGAGCGTGATCCGTAACCATGTCAAAGTGCCTACCTAGCAGGTAGTACCGAAGGGAATCTAGAGCCCACTTCACCGCTAAACACTCCTTTTCAACGGTGGCGTAATTTACCTCATGGGACTTCAACTTCCTGCTGAGGTAAATGACTGGGTGCTCTTCCCCGTTCCAGACCTGGGACAATACTGCTCCTAACCCCACATCTGACGCATCACTTTGTACGACAAAGTCTTTAGAGAAGTCGGGTGAGTACAACACTGGCTGGCTACATAAGGCTTGTTTCAAGAATTGGAATGCTGCCTCAGCCTCGGGGGTCCATTTAATCATGACCGACCCTTTCCCCTTCGTTAGGTTGGTTAGGGGCACAGCCTTAGAAGCAAAGTGGGGAATGAATCGCTGATAATACCCAGCGATTCCCAGAAAGGCTCGTACCTGCTTCTTGCTGTTGGGACGTGGCCAACTCTGGATGGCCTCGACTTTGTTGAGTTGGGGTTTTATTACTCCCCTCCCAATGGTGTACCCAAGATATTTGGCCTCCTCCTGCCCAATGGTACACTTCTTGGGGTTAGCCGTAAACCCCGCTTCCCGAACAGAGTCCAGGACTGCTTGCACTTTTGGCAGATGTGAGGCCCAATCTGTGCTATGGACAATTACGTCATCCAGGTAAGCCGCAGCATACTTCCGATGGGGCCTCAGCATCTGGTCCATTTTCCGCTGGAATGTGGCCGGCGCATTCTGTAACCCGAACGGCATTCTTTTATATTGGAACGCCCCGTCTGGGGTTACAAATGCGGTTTTCTCTTTGGCCAATTTGGCCAGGGGGATTTGCCAATACCCTTTTGTGAGGTCAAGAGTCGTCATGTATCGGGCTGTTCCCAGCCGGTCGATCAACTCATCTATACGTGGCATGGGGTAGGTGTCAAATTTTGTAACTTTGTTCAACTGACGAAAATCGTTACAAAATCGCCAGCTCCCATCCGGTTTAGGCACCAACACAATGGGACTAGACCAATCACTTTGGGACTCCTCTATCACCCCTAAGTTCAGCATTTTCTGTACTTCCTCCCGTATTGCCTCCCGTCGGGCCTCTGGGATCCGATAGGGTTTTAACTTCACCCTTTCACCGGGCGGGGTAATGATGTCATGCTCTACCCCAGATGTTTGTCCCGGCAGCTCAGAGAATACCTCCTTGTTGCGAAGCACAAACTCCTTAACCTCCTGTTGTTGGGGTTGTGACAAGGTGGCTGCTATTCCAACCTCAGGAATCACGCAACCAGTTTGAGCTGGTGACCAAGTGTCTGCGACTAGGGACTCTCTATCCCTCCAGGCTTTCAACAGATTAACGTGATAGATCTGTTCGGGCTTTCGCCTTCCTGGTTGTCTGACCTTGTAATTCACTTCGCTCACTTTTTCCATTATCTCGTAGGGGCCTTGCCATTTGGCAAGGAATTTACTTTCAACCGTAGGGACAAGTACCAGTATCCTATCCCCCGGGGAAAAGGTACGGGTCTTGGCTCCACGGTTGTACACTCTCTGCTGTGCTAACTGCGCTTGGGCCAAATGTTCCTTCACGATGGGCATTACCTGTGCAATTCGGTCTTGCATCAGGGCGACATGCTCAATCACACTCCTGTGGGGAGAACTCTCACTTTCCCAAGTTTCCTTGGCAATATCCAACAGCCCTCTTGGGTGTCTCCCATACAGTAACTCAAAGGGGGAGAATCCCGTAGAGGATTGGGGCACCTCCCTAATAGCAAACATCAGATAAGGAAGTAGACAGTCCCAATCCTTTCCATCTCTATCCACCACTTTCTTCAACATTTGTTTTAGGGTTTTGTTGAATCTTTCAACCAGCCCATCGGTTTGGGGGTGATACACAGATGTACGTAATTGCGTCACTTTGAACAATTTACACAGCTCCTTCATAACCCGGGACATAAAGGGTGTACCTTGGTCCGTAAGCAGTTCTTTACAAATACCCACCCGGCTAAACACAAGAGATAGCTCTTTGGCTATGGTTTTGGCCGAGGTATTTCGGAGAGGGATCGCTTCTGGATAACGGGTGGCATAGTCCATTATAACTAATATGTACTGGTGCCCCCTAGCGGACTTGATTATAGGGCCTACCAAATCCATGGCGATCCTCTCAAACGGGACCTCAATGATGGGTAGAGGGACCAGCGGGCTACGGAAATGTGGCATCGGGGCCGACCTCTGACACACAGGGCAGGAGGAACAATAATTTTCTATGTCCTTCATCACCCCCGGCCAATAGAATCTCTGTAATACCCTCTCTCGGGTTTTCTCTGTCCCCAGATGACCTCCAAGAATGTGCCCATGGGCCAACTCCAACACCAACTTCCTGTAAGGTTTGGGCACCACAAGCTGCTCAACGGTTTCTTCTGCCCTTTTTGCCACCCGATACAGTAGGTCCTTCTCTACGCTGAAGTATGGGTAAGTGCAGGTATTATCTGGGTTCACTAACTCGCCATCTATTTTCACTACGTTTTCCCGTGCCTTTATTAGGGCGGGGTCTTTCAACTGTTCTGTGGCAAAGTTTTCCCTGTGAACCTCAAGATCAGAAAACTCCACAGACGGTAGGTTTTCGTCTGAGGAGGTGGGCTCCTCTCCAGTTTCTTGAGTCTCCCCTGCCAATACTGATAAGGGAAATTCCGGAGAGTCCTCACCACTCTCAGGGGAGTTCTGGCTATCACATTCCTGGTACATAGGGGCACCAGTGGGGGGCTCAGGATCATCCCACAGTTCCCAGAACTTCGGAAAATCCCTTCCCACAATGGCGTCATACGGTAACTGAGATACTAAGCCCACTGGATGAGAGAGGGTACCTTTGGGGGTCTCGAAACACACTGTAGTCACTGGATACTCTCGGGTGTCCCCATGCACACAAATAACAGCTACCTTGCTATTCCCAGAGACCTCTGTTTTAACTAACTCAGCCTTTATCAGGGTCACAAGGCTACCTGAATCCAGCAATACCACAACATTTCTACCATTAACACACATTTTGCATAAATGTTTCTCAGTTCCTCGAATGGCAGTGCATGCGACTGTCGCACACAGCGACTGACGTCTGCCCGTCAGAAAGTCACACTGCATGGGTTCCTCCACAACCGGGCAATTGGCTGCAATATGTCCCGCTTGCCGGCAGCGGTAGCAAACGATCCTTCTTGCCGCCTCTTGAGCCGCTGATTTCCCAGGCTGTTCTCGCCAAACTTGGGGTAGAGCTCCCACCCTCTCACTCTCTCCACCCTTACCCCTTGGAATCCTCTTATCCGCCCCTGGGGATGGTCTGGTCTTAGGGTGGAAAGTCCGAGTGTCTCTGGAAGAGGCCGTCAGGTTCTCTGTAGCCAAGTATTTCTCCACACGATCCACAAGACCATCGGCCGTCTCTGGGTCTCCATGGCTTACCCACTTTTGGATGGCAGTAGGAAGAGCTCTCAAAAACCGATCCATTACAACACGTTCCACAATCTTTGGTGCGGACAAAGTCTCTGGCTGTAGCCACTTTCTGCTCAGGTGAATGAGATCATACATTTGAGACCTGGGGGGTTTTCCAAGCTGGAAAGTCCAGTTATGCACACGCTGAGCCCGGACAGCCTGGGTGACACCCAGCCTTGCCAATATTTCAGCTTTTAGCATCACATAGTCTTTTGCTTGGTCAGGCTCTAGGTCATAGTAAGCCTTCTGCGATTCACCAGTTAACAGAGGAGCCACCAGTCCAGCCCACTGCTCCTCAGGCCACTTTTCTCTTTCAGCAGTCCTTTCAAATGTGGTCAAAAATACCTCTGGATCATCCTCTCCAGTCATTTTTGTCAATAAACGACTCACCCCAAAGGACGCGGTATTAGTGGGACGGCTTTCCTCACTGGTCTGCGGACGTTGCTGCATTACTGCTTCCATTTGTTGTAGTCTCTGCTCTTGCTTCTGTAACAGGTCTATGAAGCGGGCCTCAGATTGCTGTTGGGCTTGTTGCTGAGCTTCCAGACTCTGTTGGTGAGCTTGCTGCTGGGCTGCAAGGCTCTGTTGATGAGCTTGCTGCTGGGCTGCGAAGTTCTGTTGTTGAGCTGCAAGGCTCTGTTGATGAGCTGCAAGGCTCTTTTGCAAACCTGCATTTGTCTGCTGTTGATTGGCATTTGCTAGAGCCAGCTGCTTCAGTATCTCCTCCATGCTGGCTTAAAAAAAAACTGCCTGTATTCTCCACCAACTGTGAGGGGTTAGCTCGGCAGCGGGTGTGTGTGACCCCCGGGATGGGCTCCCCACACAAAAACAGGCCCAGCAAACGGAGGTTGTGGTTTTCAAAATCAAAAAAAGGTGCGGTTTATTTTCTATTTACAGTGACAAAACACAGCAAAGCCAAAAGAAACATAAACAAAATAAATCCTGGTCAACTTGACCTCTGACTAAACATACAGGTTTCCTAACTAACAACTGGGATCAGCCTAGTGCTGTCCTAGTCCCTAAGTCCCTGGTTTTAAATGTCCAAGCAAATAGCCACACAGGCTTTGTCTCACCGCACAGGGGTTCACTCTCCCTAGACAGTCCACACAGGTCTGGTTCCAGGCATGAGCTAACATCTAATGAAGCTGGGAGTTCTTATAGAGGCCTAAATGAGCTGACCAGCTTCAGCTGGTCTCATCAACTCCCTGTCTGCACGACGCCCCACACTCTCCCTAGAGGTATGAGTCATCCATGAGCCCACTAGCCTCAGCTGGGCTTATACAACTCTCCACCTAGTTGTATAAGTCGGCGTAAAGCCTGAATCTGGGCGAAATATATCTACCCCCCTGGATGCAACCAGGTGACTTTACCTTCCTGCTGTCACAATATATATATATACGATTGGCAACAAATCACATTCTTACTGACCAGGCAGGTAAAATACCGGTCACATGGCAACCATAGAGAGATTCCCCATGAGTGGTGGACAGCTAATATTGTAACTATCCAAAAAAGGGTAGTACAGGAGAAGCTGGCAACAGCAAACCAGTAGATTTAACATCCGTAATAGTAAATAGTAAATATCTATCAGGTTGAAGTCAGGACTCTGTGCAGGCCAGTCAAGTTCCTCCACCCCAAACTCGCTCATCCATGTCTTTATGGACCTTGGTTTGGTCACTGGTGTGCAGTCATGTTGGAACAGGAAGGGGCCATCCACAAACTGTTCCCACAAAGTTGGGATTTGAACCAGTGCACAAAGCAAGGTCCATAAAGACATGGATGAGCGAGTTTGGGGTGGAGGAACTTGACTGGCCTGCACAGAGTCCTGACCTCACCCCAATAGAACACCTTTGGGATGAATTAGAGCGGACACTGCGAGCCAGGCCTTCTCGTCCAACATCACAAATGTGCTTCTGGAAAAATGGTCAAACATTCCCATAGACACACTCCTAAACCTTGTGGACAGCCTTCCCAGAAGAGTTGAAGCTGTTATTGCTGCAAAGGGTGGGCCAACTCAATATTGAACCCTACAGACTTATGCCTTGTACACACGACCGGTTTTTCCACCGGAAAAACTGCGATGAGAGCTTTTGGCCTGGAATTGCGGCCATGTGTATGCTCCATCTGAGTTTTTCTGACGGGAAAACTGGCAGAAAAAAAAAGAGAGCAGGATCTCTTTTTTTCCGTCAGGAAAAAATCCTAGCGGGAAACCGTTCGTCTGTATGCTTTTCCGATGGGAAAAAACGTGCATGCTCGGGAACAATTCAACGCATGCTAGGAAGCATAGAACTTCATTTTGTCGGCTCGTCGTAGTCTTTTACGTCACCGCGTTTCTGGCAGTCAAAAGTTCACCGGACTTTTGTGTGACCGTGGGTATGCAAGGCAGGCTCATGTGTATGGGGCATAAGACTGGGATGCCATGAAAATTCATGTGTGTGTAAAGGCAGGCGTCCCAATACTTTGGACAATAAAGTATGTATACTATAGTTTGTAGACGCTATAACTTTCATGCAAACCAATCAATATACACTAATTGGCATTTTTTCATTAACAAAGACATGTAGCAGAATACATTTTAGCCAAAATGTATGAAGAAATTCGATTTTTTTTTTTTATTAGATATGTTTTATAGCAGAAAATAAAACATCAAAATCTGTGAAAATGAAATATATATATATCGAAGTGCATATATATAGCAAAATTCACAGTAGCGCAACATGAACACCTAATTAAGTCAGTGTTCGATAAAAAAATGTAATGATCCAATATAAAAAAAGACCGTATAGAAAAAACTCTAGATAAATACACAGAGTCCTAAATGATACTGTAGCAGCGCTTCTTTCAAAATAAATTTCTGAAAGTCCTCTATACAAGTTCAAGTATAGGTAATGACAATGGTGCAGATGGTTAAAGATGTGACTGCAATAATATTGATTGTGCCAGATTATTCCTTTATCTCCAGTTGTTCACCACGTGGGGGGAAATTTAAATTCCCCTTAAGGGGATGCACTTACCAGAGGTAAGGTTCAAAAAGGCATGAACCAATAGTCCACATCCGACCTGGTCGCTGCAATCTCCACCAGCCACACTGTTATGTTGAGGTCCGTATGACATATAAGGCAAAAATAAATTCTGCATAGGGTAGTACTGTTAAAAAACCTTTCTTTGACTCTCTAACCAATCACCGGAAGTGACGACAGATGCGCTCCACAGACCAGGAAGTGAGGAGAAGGACGCGAGGTTACTGGTAACCCAGACGGCGCCGCCGTTCACTATTCCTGCTCAGAGGGCACTTAGTCACCTTAAACACTGTGTATTTACATCTGCACTGTGGTACGCACATATGTATAAAGGGGGGCTGTGGGGACTTAAATAAAGGTTTTTTAACAGTACTACCCTATGCAGAATTTATTTTTGCCTTATATGTCATACGGACCTCAACATAACAGTGTGGCTGGTGGAGATTGCAGCGACCAGGTCGGATGTGGACTATTGGTTCATGCCTTTTTGAACCTTACCTCTGGTAAGTGCATCCCCTTAAGGGGAATTTAAATTTCCCCCCACGTGGTGAACAACTGGAGATAAAGGAATAATCTGGCACAATCAATATTATTGCAGTCACATCTTTAACCATCTGCACCATTGTCATTACCTATACTTGAACTTGTATAGAGGACTTTCAGAAATTTATTTTGAAAGAAGCGCTGCTACAGTATCATTTAGGACTCTGTGTATTTATCTAGAGTTTTTTCTATACTGTCTTTTTTTATACATCATAACTTTTTAAGCAACTGCTATTTGGAGTATTCATTGTTTATCTATTTCACTGTTATCTCACTGACTGTATCTTAAGCGCTGAGCGGTGTTTTTATTAGGAGGGCCGTTTTTTAAAACACCATTTGGTGCACAATGATCCAATATATATAATATTCCACGTGCAAAGAAAATATTACAAATATAAAAGATAATAAAATTATAATGTCATAAAACAAAAGTCCAAAGTAGTCCTCATTAACCACTTGCCGACCACCTGGCGCAGTTATACTGCGGCAAGGTGGCTCAACTGCGCAAATCACTGTAGGTGTATGTCGGCTCGTGAACTCGCTTTTGTGGGCGCGTACACGCTCCCATTGGCCAGCGGGGGAGCCAATTGTTCCCCCTGTAGTGACAGAACGGGGATCTGCCTGTGTAAACAAGGCAGATCTCTGTTCTGACAGGGGAGATCACACAGATCCTGTCTTTCTGCTATGCAGGAAGACGGAGATGTGTGTTGTCCCAGTGAGCCCTTCCCCCATACAGTTAGAACCAGGGCTTTTTTTCAGCAGGAACGCGGGGGAATGCAGTTTCGGCACCTCCAGAACTGAATGTATGTAATGGGAAGGGGTGTTGGGGTGTACTGGAGGGTCTATTAATGCTGGCTGCTGGGGAATCTATTGTTGCTGGAGGGGATCTATTTTTGCAGAGGAAGGAGGTCTGTTGTTGCTGGGGGGGACTTCTGTTGGGCATGGGGGATCTATTGTTGCTGGGTGAGACCTTATGTTGCTGGGGGTCAGTTGTTTCTGGGATTTACTGTTGAGAGAGGGGTCTTTGTTGTTGGCTGCTGAAGGGTCTATTGATGTTGGCTACTGGGGAAACTGTTGTTGCTGGAAAGGATCTATTCTTGCAGGGGGGGGTCTATTATTTTTGGGGAGGTGTATTGTTGCTGGCAGCGGACCTATTGTTGCTGGGGTAGTTCTTATGCTGCAAGGGGGTCAGTCGTTGCTGGGAGGGATCTACTGTTGAGGGAGGGGTCTATGTTGCTGGCTGCTGGCGGGTCTATTGATGCTGTCTGTTGGGAGTCCTTTGTTGCTGCAGTGGATCTATTGTCACTGGGGTGTCCATTGTTGCTAGATCTATTTTTGTAATAATTAACACGTCCCATACAAAATGATAATTGGTTCTGTATTCTCTAAAAGGGGTGGTACTGGGAGGTGGGTAAGGGGTGGAGCCAAGGAACAGTGCTCGGAGGTGGGTTGGGGGCGGAGACAAGAGGTGACTCAGAAGGGAGGAGTTCCTGAACCTATTCCCTGAGAAAAAAAGCCCTGGTTAGAACACACAGTGAGGGAACACAGTTAACCCCTTGATCACCCCTGATGTTAACCCCTTCCCTGCCAGTGTCATTAGTACAATACCGGTGCATATTTTTAGCACTGATTATTGTAATAATGTCACTGGTTCCCAAAAAAGTGTCAAAAATGTCAGTTAGGTGTCCGATCTGTCCGCCGCAATGTCGCAGTCCCGCT
Organism: Rana muscosa; assembly: GCA_029206835.1. Lineage (NCBI taxonomy): Eukaryota > Metazoa > Chordata > Amphibia > Anura > Ranidae > Rana > Rana muscosa. Next base: position 1,059,491,886 of record CM055117.1, on the reverse strand, counting down.
AAAAATCACTGATCGCTAGTAAAAAAAAAAAATAGAAATGCCATTAATCTATTCCCTATTTTGTAGACTATAACTTTTGCGCAAACCAATCAATATACGCTTAGTGGGATTTTTTTTTTTACCAAAAACATGTAGCATAATACATATTGGCCTAAACTGAGGAAAAAGTTGGTGAGGAAGAGATATGTTGCCTTCTCACCACTTGATTTAAACCCATGATTGGTGTGCACTGCATGCGATTTAGACACAATACAGGTTTAAAACTGGTGTGAAGACGCGACACTGTGCCTGGTGATCTTTGACTTCTCCCATGTTGTTCGGGTTGATCTTCACCTCTTTGAGGTTGCCTACCCATGATCTAAACTATTATATTGTAGCTCTGGCTCTATGTTTAGGGTCGTTGTCCTGCTGGAAGGTGAACCTCCGATCCAGTCTCAAGTATTTTGCAGACTTTAACAGGTTTTCTTCTAAGATTGCCCTGTCTTTGGCTCCATCCATCTTCCCATCAACTCTGACCAGCTTCCCTGTCCCTGCTGAAGAAAAGAAGATTCCCCACAACATGATGCTGTCACCACCATGTTTCACAGTGGGGATGGTGTGCTCAGGTTGAAGTGCAGTGTTAGTTTTCACTCAGCCACACATAGCGTTTTGCTTTTAGGCCAAAAAGTTAAATTTTGGTCTCATTTGACCAGAGCACCTTCTTCCACATGTTTTTCTGTGTCCCCCACATGGCTTTCTCAGAAACTGCAAACTGGACTTCTTATGGCTTTTCCTCAACAATGGCTTTTTTCTTTCCTCTTCCATAAAGGGCAGATTTGTGGAATGCACGACTAATAGTTGTCCTGTGGGCAGATCCTCCCACCTGAGCTGCAGCCCCTCCAGAGTTACCATGGGCCTCTTGTCTGCTTCTCTGATAAATGTTCTCCTTGCCCAGCCTGTCAGTTTAGGTGGACGGCCATGTCTTGGTAGATTTGTAGTTTTCCCATACTCTTTCCATTTTCGGATGATGGATTGAACAGTGCTCTGTGAGATGTTCAAAGCTTGGGATATTTTTTTATAACTTAACCCTGCTTTATACTTCTCCAAAACTTTATCCCTGACCTGTCTGGTGTGTTCCTTGGCATTCATGATGCTGTTTGTTCACTAAGGTTCTCTAACAAACCTCTGAGGGCTTCACGGAATAGCTGTATTAAGCCCAGGTTCACACTGGGGCTGCGGGAGTGAAGCCGTGCGAGTTCAGCTGAACTCACACGATTTCACTCCTGCCTGTCAGTCCCGATTTCAGCTCGATTACAGAGACATCTGACACAGATGTCAATGTAAATCGCGGCTGAAATTGCAAAAAGTAGTACAGAAACTACTTTTTGAAATCGGTGCAGTGCCGCAGATGCGGCGTCGCACCGATTAGAACGGTGCCATTGCCCGCAATTTGCGGCAAATTTCGCCGATTTGACATGTCAAATCGCATGTCAAATCGCACCAGTGTGAACCAGGGCTTATACTGAGATTATATTACACACACATGGACTCTATTTACTAATTAGGTGACTTCTGAATGCAATTGGTTCCACTAGATTTTAGTTATCAGAGTAAAGGGGGCTGAATACAAATGCACGCCACACTTTTCACATATTTATTTGGAAAAAATGTTGAAAAACATTTATCTTTTTCCTTCCACTTCACAATTATGTGCCACTTTGTGTTGGTCTATCACATAAAATCACAATAAAATACATTTACGTTTTTGGTTGTAACATGACAAAATGTGAAAATTTTCAAGGGGTATGAATACTTTTTTAAGGCTCTGTATGTGGTAAATTGATTTTGGGTTGTTCTTTGGTGGTAGATTATGGTCATAACAAGAAATAAAAAGCTTAATGAATGTAGCACACGGATCTTTTTCCACCTCTAACCTTCTCAAGCATGCCACATGCCCGTGTCCTCTAGATTATAAAGGTCAGGAGGTGTTACATACTTGGGTCCCGCAGCAAGTTGTTTCCTTCTTCTGGTTCTCCCCTCTATGTTTATAGAGGCGAGTCTTTATCTTTCCCAAATGAGGTCAATGTCCACACAACATATCAACTCCAATATGAGTTTATTTTATCTTGCTTTCAGGAACCAGAGACTTGAAGTGAGAGAAAAAGGTTAACAGATAGAAGTGGATTCAGGCACACTCTTGGCTTCGTCGCCACTAGATCCTGAGTGGGTACAGCTCACCCGGATAGTCACTCAATAGAACTAGCAGCCGGCATGATGCTGGAACAATGACTCCGTCCCCTCCAAGGACCAAATCAAGGAGATCCCTCCTGAACTTTCAACACTCCGCAGAGGCAGTCTGCGAAGCGAGGAATCCTTCCCTCCGACAGGTCACCAGGCCTTTCCCGAGTCAGCAATACTCTATTACTTGCCCTCTTGTTATGGGATCGATCCTCCCCTGGTTTCCTCTCTGTCAGAACGGTTACCCTCATGCGGGTTCCCTGGGACTCCTCTTCGGTTGTAGACCCAGTCAAAGGTACGGGGCCCACCTGGAACTCCGTAGCCTCGGGCTAAAGGTGCCCGAGACTCCTCGATCAAGATAGGGAGCACCCCCCTCTGAGGGGTAGCTCCCTCCGGGCAATGGGCCCCCGGAATTGACTCTCCTCTGGCTATGGGCCCCGGGAATTGGCTCTCCGGGCATGGGCCCCGGGAATTGGCTCCCTGTGTAATGGCGTCTGCCCCTTATATATCCTCTCCCGGTGTGCACAGCAGGCCTGAACCGCCCACCAACGGCAGCCGAGAGAGGACATCCAATACCTACTTCATCACCTGTGATTCAACCCCGAGGATAGGTGACAACACCACCTATACGACCAAAGGGGAACTCCATGCCAGGTGACACAGCAGTAAAGCAGAGTCCAAAATAATCAAAAGACCCGAGCCAAACTATTGCTCTGGTCACTCCTAAATTTAGGTATAGCGGGGGTTAAATCTGGGGACCCCACTACATGAAATTTTTTTTTTACTATTTTCGGACAGATTTTCTTTAAAAAAATTAATAAGAATCAGGAGATACCCATAACCATTTACTACCAAATGAAAGCTCAATTTGTCCTGGAAAAAAAAGGTATAATCCACCTGGATGTCAAAATTGCAAATTGTGCTTAGGCATTTAGATTTGTTTAACCCTTAGGTGTGAAGGGGTTAAAAGAAGAAGAAGAGAAAAAAAAAAGGCAGACTTGCTGGACCACTTGCTTATTTTCTGCTGTCATATTTTTTAAATCTCTAGGTTTCTAGATACAAAATTGTCAGGGAGTGACAAAGCTGCCAAAATCTATTTTCACAAAGCGTTGTCTCTTTTTCGATGGATGGGTAGCACAGACCTTATGAACTTGTCATCGACCATTTCTATCTCTAAGATCTAAAAGCAGCTTTGGGCATTAATTCATAAAGAAAAATAGGGCATTTTTGAGAAGATCTTCTCTCCTCGCTTATAAATAAAGCCTAGGGCTGATGTTTATGATGGAACAGGGCACAGCTCTGCAGACAAGCTTCATATGATGTAGTGATCATGGTGTCATGGGAGAGAGGCGGCTGTACGAGAAGCTGGGCGAGGAGGAGCTTCAAGAACAAAGGAGGCAAAGACAGAAAAAAAAAAAATGGGAAAAATATTGTACGTTCTTTAAAAGAAGAAGGCAGAGGACAAACTAGTCCCCGTCACTTGTCGGAGTGGAGGCTTCAGGAAAGCAGCAATTTGACAGTTTACTTACAGCCTAGCTGGAGGCTGTCACATCTAATCCCAGATTCTGCTGGGGAAATGTCATGTTCAGGGGGTTTCATGTACAAAACATGGCAGACATTCTGTCTCAATTATGTTAAAGAGAAGCTCGAAAGTAAAAAAAAAAAAAAAAGAACTCATTGCATGAAGTTAAAGTCAATGCTGCCAAACCATAAAATCTTTTGCATTATCTATGTGGTCGGTCCTTGAATCTCACTAACTTGTCAATCACTTGCCGAAATTTGGTCCTTCTGTTTACAAATCTTTGTAAGGCTGGCCATACAATTACAGATTTTTCTGTCTACACTATACAGTGCAGTTGGAGGAATCCCCGGGTGGGCTAGTATTGAATTCTGACAGCTGCGGCTGTCAGAATTTTCAAACGGCGGCTGCATCTGCGTAAGCGAAGCTGCTGTTCACCGGGTAATTTTCAGTCCGGCAATTTTTTATGTACTGTATTAAAACATGAACACGTGTCAGTATGGCAGTGGATGGATCAGAAGGGCAGAGGTTGATGGCAGTAGAGCAGTTGCTGATCTCAGTAGAGCAGTGAATGGGTCAGTAGGACAGAGGTTGGTGTTAGTACAGCAGTAGCGTGTCTCAGAAGAGCAGTGGATGGGTCAGTAGGGCAGAGGTTGGTGTCAGTAGAGCAGTGGCCGGTCTCAGTAGAGCAGTTGATGGGTCAGTAGGACAGAGGTTGGTGTTAGTAGAGCAGTGGCCGGTCTCAGTAGAGCAGTGGATGGGTCAGTAGGGCAGTGGTTGGTGTCAGTAGAGCAGTGGACGGTGTTAGTAGAGCAGTGGCCGGTCTCAGTAGAGCAGTGGATGGGTCAGTAGGGCAGTGGTTGGTGTCAGTAGAGCAGTGGACAGTGTCAGTAGAGCAGTGGACGGTCTCAGTAGAGCAGTGGATGAGTCAGTAGGACAGAGGTTGGTGTTAGTAGAGCAGTGGCCGGTCTCAGTAGAGCAGTGGACGGTGTCAGTAGAGCAGTGGACGGTGTCAGTAGAGCAGTGCACGGTGTCAGTAGAGCAGTGGATGGTGTCAGTAGAGCAGTGGACGGTGTCAGTAGAGCAGTGGATGGGTCAGTAGGGCAGAGGTTGGTGTCAGGAGCAGTGGCCGGTGTCAGTAGAGCAGTTGCTGGTCTCAGTAGAGCAGTGAATGGGTCAGTAGGACAGAGGTTGGTGTTAGTACAGCAGTAGCTTGTCTCAGAAGAGCAGTGGATGGGTCAGTAGGACAGAGGTTGGTGTTAGTAGAGCAGTGGCCGGTCTCAGTAGAGCAGTGGATGGGTCAGTAGAGCAGAGGACGGTGTCAGTAGAGCAGTGGACGGTGTCAGTAGAGCAGTGGACGGTGTCATTAGAGCAGTGGACGGTCTCAGTAGAGCAGTGGATGGGTCAGTAGGGCAGTGGTTGGTGTCAGTAGAGCAGTGGACGGTGTTAGTAGAGCAGTGGACGGTCTCAGTAGAGCAGTGGATGAGTCAGTAGGACAGAGGTTGGTGTTAGTAGAGCAGTGGCCGGTCTCAGTAGAGCAGTGGACGGTGTCAGTAGAGCAGTGGACGGTGTCAGTAGAGCAGTGGACGGTGTCAGTAGAGCAGTGGACGGTGTCAGTAGAGCAGTGGACGGTGTCAGTAGAGCAGTGGACGGTGTCAGTAGAGCAGTGGATGGGTCAGTAGGGCAGAGGTTGGTGTCAGGAGCAGTGGCCGGTGTCAGTAGAGCAGTTGCTGGTCTCAGTAGAGCAGTGAATGGGTCAGTAGGACAGAGGTTGGTGTTAGTACAGCAGTAGCTTGTCTCAGAAGAGCAGTGGATGGGTCAGTAGGACAGAGGTTGGTGTTAGTAGAGCAGTGGCCGGTCTCAGTAGAGCAGTGGATGGGTCAGTAGAGCAGAGGACGGTGTCAGTAGAGCAGTGGACGGTGTCAGTAGAGCAGTGGACGGTGTCAGTAGAGCAGTGAACGGTGTCAGTAGAGCAGTGGATGGGTCAGTAGGACAGAGGTGGGTGTTAGTAGAGCAGTGGCCGGTCTCAGTAGAGCAGTGGATGAGTCAGTAGGACAGAGGTTGGTGTTAGTAGAGCAGTGGCCGGTCTCAGTAGAGCAGTGGATGGGTCAGTAGGGCAGTGGTTGGTGTCAGTAGGGCAGTGGTTGGTGTCAGTAGAGCAGTGCACGGTGTCAGTAGAGCAGTGGACGGTATCAGTAGAGCAGTGCACGGTGTCAGTAGAGCAGTGCACGGTGTCAGTAGAGCAGTGGACGGTGTCAGTAGAGCAGTGGACGGTATCAGTAGAGCAGTGGACGGTGTCAGTAGAGCAGTGGATGGGTCAGTAGGACAGAGGTTGGTGTTATTGGAGCAGTGGCCGGTCTCAGTAGAGCATTGGATGGGTCAGTAGGGCAGTGATTGGTGTCAGTAGAGCAGTTTACGGTGTCAGTAGAGCAGTGGACGGTGTCAGTAGAGCAGTGGACGGTATCAGTAGAGCAGTGCACGGTGTCAGTAGAGCAGTGGACGGTGTCAGTAGAGCAGTGGACGGTATCAGTAGAGCAGTGGACGGTGTCAGTAGAGCAGTGGATGGGTCAGTAGGACAGAGGTTGGTGTTATTGGAGCAGTGGCCGGTCTCAGTAGAGCATTGGATGGGTCAGTAGGGCAGAGGTTGGTGTCAGGAGCAGTGGCTGGTGTCAGTAGAGCAGTTGCTGGTCTCAGTAGAGCAGTGAATGGGTCAGTAGGACAGAGGTTGGTGTTAGTACAGCAGTAGCTTGTCTCAGAAGAGCAGTGGATGGGTCAGTAGGACAGAGGTTGGTGTTAGTAGAGCAGTGGCCGGTCTCAGTAGAGCAGTGGCTGGGTCAGTAGGGCAGTGGTTGGTGTCAGTAGAGCAGTGGACGGTGTCAGTAGAGCAGAGGACGGTGTCAGTAGAGCAGAGGACGGTGTCAGTAGAGCAGAGGACGGTGTCAGTAGAGCAGTGGGCGGTGTCAGTAGAGCAGTGGACGGTGTCAGTAGAGCAGTGGATGGGTCAGTAGGACAGAGGTTGGTGTTAGTAGAGCAGTGGCCGGTCTCTGTAGAGCAGTGGATTGGTCAGTACGGCAGAGGTTGGTGTCAGTGGAGCAGTGGCCAGTCTCAGTAGAGCAGTAGATGGGTCAGTAGGGCAGAGGTTGGTGTCAGAAGAGCAGTGGCCGGTGTCAGTAGAGCAGTTGCTGGTCTCAGTAGAGCAGTGAATGGGTCAGTAGGACAGAGGTTGGTGTTAGTACAGCAGTAGCTTGTCACAAAAGAGCAGTGGATGGGTCAGTAGGACAGAGGTTGGTGTTAGTAGAGCAGTGGCTGGTCTCAGTAGAGCAGTGGATGGGTCAGTAGAGCAGAGGACGGTGTCAGTAGAGCAGAGGACGGTGTCAGTAGAGCAGTGGACGGTGTCAGTAGAGCAGTGGACGGTGTCAGTAGAGCAGTGGATGGGTCAGTAGGACAGAGGTTGGTGTTAGTAGAGCAGTGGCCGGTTTAAGTAGAGCAGTGGATGAGTCAGTAGGACAGAGGTTGGTGTTAGTAGAGCAGTGGCCGGTCTCAGTAGAGCAGTGGATGGGTCAGTAGGGCAGTGGTTGGTGTCAGTAGAGCAGTGGACGGTGTCAGTAGAGCAGTGGACGGTGTCAGTAGAGCAGTGGACGGTATCAGTAGAGCAGTGGACGGTATCAGTAGAGCAGTGGACGGTGTCAGTAGAGCAGTGGATGGGTCAGTAGGACAGAGGTTGGTGTTATTGGAGCAGTGGCTGGTCTCAGTAGAGCATTGGATGGGTCAATAGGGCAGAGGTTGGTGTCAGGAGCAGTGGCCGGTGTCAGTAGAGCAGTTGCTGGTCTCAGTAGAGCAGTGAATGGGTCAGTAGGACAGAGGTTGGTGTTAGGACAGCAGTAGCTTGTCTCAGAAGAGCAGTGGATGGGTCAGTAGGATAGAGGTTGGTGTTAGTAGAGCAGTGGCCGGTCTCAGTAGAACAGTGGATGGGTCATTAGGGCAGTGGTTGGTGTCAGTAGAGCAGTGGACGGTGTCAGTAGAGCAGTGGACGGTGTCAGTAGAGCAGAGGACGGTGTCAGTAGAGCAGAGGACGGTGTCAGTAGAGCAGAGGACGGTGTCAGTAGAGCAGAGGACGGTGTCAGTAGAGCAGAGGACGGTGTCAGTAGAGCAGTGGACGGTGTCAGTAGAGCAGTGGATGGGTCAGTAGGACAGAGGTTGGTGTTAGTAGAGCAGTGGCCGGTCTCTGTAGAGCAGTGGATTGGTCAGTACGGCAGAGGTTGGTGTCAGTGGAGCAGTGGCCAGTCTCAGTAGAGCAGTAGATGGGTCAGTAGGGCAGAGGTTGGTGTCAGAAGAGCAGTGGACGTGCCAGTAGTTTTTAAAAAAAATATTTTTATTGTTTTATCATTTTAAACAATATAAAATTTATATATTTTTAAAAAAGATTTAGGAGCCCCGTTTGAGGGCTTTGGTGAAATATCAGGAGTCTAAACTGCAGCAGGGCAGCTGCAGGGGGAATCTGCTTCACACGGGGTGATTAGGGTGTGGCTTCATGCATTCTATGCATGAAGGTAAAAAACCTTCTGTGTGCAGCTGCCCCCGAATACTTACCTGAGCCCCATCGTGATCCAGCGATGTGCACGGAAGTCTTGGCTCTCCGGGGACTCTCCCTCATCATTGGCTGAGACAGCTCCAACTGCTCTCAATCACAGCCAGTGAGCCAATGAGAAGAGAGAGGGGGTGGAGCCGAGCAACGGCTCCATGTCTGAATGGACTTGCAGAGCAGCGGCTCAGGAGCGAGCCTGTTCAGGTGCCCCCACAGCAAGCTGTTTGCTGTGGGGGCACTGGGCAGGAGGGTGTAGCTAGGAGCGCTAGTGGGGGACCGCCGTATAGATCAGGTAAGTATAACATGTTTGTTATGTAAGAAAAAAAGGTGACTGTAATATAACTTTAATGTAAAAGCGATCCTAGTGGCTAGATAGCCGCTGGATCGCTTTTAAAGGTGGCAGAAGGGGACCCCCCCCCGCTGCCTTCTGCCGCCTTCCCGGGCTCCCCCATCCCACCAGCTGACCATAGAGATAACCAAGGACTGGAACATCCCCGATCATCTCTATGGTCGAAGGAACGGTGACGAGTATTTTGTCCCTTTCAGCTTCAGCTAATGTAAACAGGCCGTTACCGGCCTGTAAAAGCATCGGATCAAACCAATCTTGGTTTGATCCGATGCTTTTAAGGGTAGAGGAGAGAGGTCTATTAGACCCCAGATCTCTCAGTAAAGAGTACCTGTCACTGCCCATGCTATCACCAGGGATGTTGTACATCCCTGGTGATAGCAATAAAGTTGATCAAATAAAATAAAATAATTAAAAAAATTAAGAAAAAAATAAAAATGCCCCTGCCTCCCGTGCTTGCACGCAAAAGTGGACGCCTACATAGGTTGTGCACACATATGTAAACAGTGCTTGCACCACACATGCGAGATATCACTGTGAACACTATAGCGAAAGCAACAATTCTAACATCAGACTTCCCGTCTAACTCTAAAGCCGTGTACACACGATAGGTTTTACCGATGAAAACAGTTCGATGGACTGTTTTCATTGGACAAACCGATCGTGTATGGGCCCCATCGGTCTTTTTTCCATCTGTGTTTAAGAATAGAACATGTTTTAAATTTATCCGATGGTTAAAAAAACCAATAGCAAATTACTATCGTCTGTTTGGAACTCCATCGGATAAAAAACCCACGCATGCTCAGAATCAAGTCGACGCATGCTCAGAAGCATTGAACATTTTTCTCGGCTCATCGGAGTGTTTTACGTCACCGCGTTTGAAACGGTCGGATTTTTGACTGATGGTGTGTGGGCAAGACTGATGGAAGACAGTTTCATCGGATTTCCGATGGAAAAAACCATCGGATTAGAATCCATAGGATATCCGATCGTGTGTACAGGGCTTAAAATTATAACATGTAAGCCTTATAAAGCGTCACCTATGGAGATTTTTTAGGTACCCTAGTTTGGCGCCGTTCCACAACCGTGTGCAATTTTAAAGTGTGACATGTGTCTATTTACGCAGTGTAACATCATTCTTTTATATTTTACCAAACAATTGGGTATTATATTGTGTTTATCTGCCTTAAAATGAACTAAAGTGTATTTTTTTCCAAAAGAAAAACTGCTGCACAAATATCATGTAGCATTAAAATATGCAACCCCACCAGCTTATTCCCCTAGAGCCTCTGCTTAAAAAATAAATATAATGTTTGGGGGTTCTATGTAGTTTTCTAGCAAAAAAAATATGTTTTTTTACATGTAGGAGAGGAATGTGAGATTTGGCCCAAGACTGGAAGTGGTTAAATAATAGTAGGCCTTTGTAGTAAATCTGAGCCCAGGCTGGTTATTTCCAACGCCATCCTAATGATTCCTTAGAAAAACCAATTCATCAGTCCCCTTTCCACCTCGTTAATTCTTGCTATATAATTAGCCTCACATCAATAGTGACTGGCACAGGCTCCGCCCACCCTTCAGGGTCCTTGTTCTGGGTGACAGCTGGGTATAGATGGCGGGACTCATGTAATTGATAAATTACTCCATTCTCAAACAATGAAAGGAAAAGCTAAATAGAATATCTCCTCTGGAGGTAAAACATCATCTCTATGCACCGGGCTAGATTGTAATAATTCTACCCCTCTACCAAGGTTACTTTAAGTAGGGGGTGTTTTCTAGACATGTGCAATTCGTTTAGTTTCTAATTCGTTTTTCACGAATTTAGAGAAATTCGCTAATTCCGAAATTTCCGAATTTCCGAATTTTTCAATTTCCGAATTTTCAGATTTCCGAAATTTAGAATTTCCGAATTTTTCAATTCACGAATTTTCGGATTTCCGAATTTTTCAATTTACGAATTTTTCGGATTTTCGAATTTACGAATTTCCGAAAAAAATCTAAAATCTAAAATTCGAAAATCTAAAATTCGAAAATGGGAAATTTGAAAAGTTGAATTTCCGAATTCCGAATTTTTAGAATTTCCGAACAAAGCAAAAAAACGAAAAAAAAAAACGAAAACAAAAAAAAAAGAATTCTTTGAATTTCCCGAATTTCCGAAAAAAGCAAAAAAACGAAAAAAAAACGAAAACGAAAAAAAAAAAGAATTCTTCGAATTTCCCAAAAAAAGCAAAAAAATGAAAAAAACGAAAAGGAAATTTTTTTTTTTTTCGGCAGTGCACATGTCTAGTGTTTTCTGCATGGAATGCAGGTTCTTGCTGGCACAGCTAGCAGAAGATCCTGCATAAAATACCGACCTAACGCACTTGCGTTTAGACGCGTACACTTCTTTCATTCCAATGAGTGACTACACATTTATAAGTTTATGCACATTTATGTGCATAAAATATGCAGATCTGTGCTGCCCTTGATGCAGCTGTCTGATCAATATTCCTATCGCACACGTTACTTGCAAATATGGCTCATAAAATGGTGGGTGCTGCAACGGTCACCAGTTGGGTTCTGGAAACATCAAACAAGCGTACATATTCACCAGCACACCATGGATCGACAACTTCCGTCCAAAAGTTTTAATGAAAAAAGATCACATCACAAGAGATAGTGCAATGTTTCAGAGCCACGCAGGGCCCCTTTGTCAGGCATGCCTGACGAAGGGGCCAAAATGTTGCACTATCCCTTGTGATGTGATCTTTTTTCATTAAAACTTTTGGACGGAAGTTGTCAATCCATGGTGTGCTGGTGAATATGTACGCTTGTTTGATGCAGCTGTGTCTTGCTTTTTTTGCGTGCAACTAAACGCAGCACACATTTTCGCATGTACAGTGCCTTGAAAAAGTATTCATACCCCTTGAAATTTTCCACATTTTGTCATGTTACAGCCAAAAATGTAAAGGTATTTTATTAAGATTTTATGTGATAGACCAACACAAAGTGACACATAATTGTGAAGTGGAAGAAAAATGATAAATGGTTTTCAAAATGTTTTACAAATAAATATGGGAAAAGTGTGGCGTGCATTTGTATTCAGCCCCCTTTACTCTGATACCGACTAACTAAAATCTAGTGGAACCAATTGCCTTCAGAAGTCACCTAATTAGTAAATACAGTCTACCTGTGTGTAATTTAATCTCAGTATAAATACAGCTGTTCTGTGAAGCCCTCAGAGGTTTGTTACAGAACCTTAGTAAACAAGCGGCATCATGAAGGCCAAGGAACACACCAGACAGGTCAGGGATAAAATTGTGAAGAAGTATAAAGCAGGGTTAGGTTATAAAAAAAATTCCCAAGCTTTGAACATCTCACGGAGCACTGTTCAATCTATCATCCGAAAATGGAAAGAGTATGGCACAACTACAAACCTACCAAGACATGGCCGTCCACCTAAACTGACAGGCCGGACAAGGTGAGCATTAATCAGAGAAGCAGCCAAGAGGCCCATGGTAACTCTGGAGGAGCTGCAGAGATCCACAGCTCAGGTGGGAGAATCTCTTCACAGGACAACTATTAGTCGTGAACTCCACAAATCTGCCCTTTATGGAAGAGTGGCAAGAAGAAAGCCATAGCTGAAAGAAAGCCATAAGAAGTCATGTTTGCAGTTTGCGAGAAGCCATGTGGGGGACACAGCAAACAGAAGGTGCTCTGGTCAGATGAGACCAAAATTTTACTTTTTGGCCTAAAAACAAAACGCTATGTGTAGCGGAAATCTAACACTGCACATCACCCTGAACCCGTGAAACATGGTGGTGGCAGCATCATGTTGTGGGGATGCTTTTCTTCAGCAGGGACTGGGAAGCTGGTCAGATTTGATGGGAAGATGGATGGAGCCAAATACAGGGCAATCTTAGAAGAAAACCTGGTATGCCTTGTACACACGACCGTTTTTTCCGTCGGATAAGAAATCAACGGTTTTCCCGACGGAATTCCTGTCAAGCCTGCCTTGCATACACACAGTCACACAAAAGTCCGGTGAACTTTTGACTGGCAAGAACACAGTGACGTAAAAGACTACGACGAGCCAAGAAAATGAAGTTCTATGCTTCTGAGCATGCGTCGATTTGTTTCCGAGCATGCACGTTTTTTTTCCCCTCGGAAAAGCATACAGACGAACGGTTTTCCCGCCAGGATTTTTTCCTGATGGGGAAAATATAGATCCTGCTCTCTTTTTTTGTCCGGCAGTTTTCCCGTCGGAAAAACTGCGATGGAGCATACACACGGCCGGAATTCCTGGCCAAAAGCTCTCATAGCAGTTTTCCCGTTGGAAAAATCGGTCGTGTGTATGAGGCAGTAGAGTCTGCAAAAGACTTGAGACTGGGGTGGAGGTTCACCTTCCAGCAGGACAATGACCCTAAACATACAGCCAGAGCTACAATGGAATGGTTTAGAGCAAAGCATATTCATGTGTTAGAATGGCCCAGTCAAAGTCCAGACCTAAATCTAATTGAGAATCTGTGACAAGACTTGAAAATTGCTGTTCACAGACGCTCTCCATCCAATCTGACAGAGCTTGAGCTATTTTGCAAGGAAGAATGTGCAAAAATGTCCCTCTCTAGATGTGCAAAGCTGGTAGAGACATCCCCAAAAAGACTTACAGCTGTAACTGCAGTGAAAGGAGGTTCTACAAAGTATTTATTCAGGGGGGCTGAATACAAATGCACACCACACTTTTCACATATTTATTTGTGAAAAATGTCAAAAACCATTTATAATTTTCCTTCCACTTCACAATTATGTGTTACTTTGTGTTGGTCTATCACATAAAATCCCAATAAAATACATTTACGTTTTTGGTTGTAACATGACAGTGCTGATCACATGAACCCTTCCAAGAAAAAAAATAACTCTCTAGCAATACTCACCAAACTGAGCATGTGCAGAGTGACTCCAAGGCTCTGTTCTATCAGGAGACGGATTGGGGACTGTGGAAGGAGGGGAGGGTCAAAGACAGGATCAAACAGCCTTTTTACACAATGCGCAGGATTAACCCCTTAGGTTCCACAGGGAGTATAACATGCTTTACTGCATATACAGACTGATTTTACTGTTGTGGGTTTAGTAACACTTTAATTGTAAACCCTAACCACAGTGTGTATCAAAAAGAATTGCCATTTTGTTTTCTGTAATAAAATACCTGTTTTCACCCTTTTTTCATCCTTTGTGTAGCGGGTGCTAGCCGCCGTTTCTGCCCGCGCTCTCTATCCCCCCTCCTGCACGGCGAGCAGTGACAGCAGGGGAACAGAGCCACTCATCAGAGAGAGAGCAGCTGCAGGCTTTCTCCTCTCCCCCCCTCTCCCTCTTGCGATGCTGTGCTGGAGAGCAGCGCTGGACAGGACAGCCACCCGCTCTGTTCCCCTCCCCTATTGGCTGCAGCAAGGGGACCAATCACAAGGGGAGCATCATGAGACATGTAGTCCTGAGGACTGGCGGCCCTATTTGGGACCTTAGAAAACTACAGCCCCCAGCATCACCGGGGAGAGAGCCTGGAGCCCAGGAAAGAAGGGGCAGAGAGTGATCCAGGAAGGAGAGAGGACAGGAGGCGGCCTGGGGGCACAGAGAGAGAGAAAGGAGGACGGAGGCCCACCACCATTGAGTAATCAGCCAATCGGTACAGCTCAGCGATCCAGTGCAGGGTACAGTGGTGCAGCACAGCAGTTCAGCGCTGCGGTCACACCGATCGCTACCCCGGTATCGCATCAACCATCCCCTCACAAGGTCGGCCACTGTCTGGACTATTCACAGACACCGCTACTCGCCACTCTCACAGACCGACAAACGGTACCCCTGCACACCTCTGCAACAGCCAGGAGCTTGAACAAGGACGTTGGTTTCTGGGAGGCCATGACATCCAAAGGATTGGTGAGCGGGCGGATGCCCAACCCCTTTCAGTCAGCACTAGACACTGTGTGCAGACACCATTTCTAACTCAGCAGTCAGGAGATACTTGTTTGAAAGCCAAACAACTAACCTGTTGTCCATTTTAAATTACCATTGGGGGAACCACTACAGTCAGTTTGTTTGCCTACTTTAAATTACCGGTGTTCACTAATAACAAGGGCCCCCCCATTGCTAGCAGAGGACAGCAGGAATTTTCACATCAAAAGAAAAGTTAACATCTTCGAACTCTACCTGCATATTATACTTAAAGGGACCCTTTACTACTTAAAGCTCTGCTAACCCACATTGAGATCTCTTGCATGTAATTGCCCTATAGTACATGTTTATCTAATTTCCTCTTTACAGATTAATAGTGTCTGTGGCTCAGAAGGAAGTCAATAAACCTTCTCCACAGCGTGGTGATTGGTGGTGAGCTGTGTCCCTCAGACACAGCGCATCACCGATCAGGGTAAAGAGCCGATGACGTATGCTCTTTACCATGTGATCAGCTGTGTCCAATCGGTTATTGGCATTTCCTTTCTCAGCACTGTCAGTGTCTAGGCCGCTGTCAGTATCTGCCCGCTTTCCAGTTACAGGGGACATTTACATTGATAATCAGGGCACTGATCATCAGTGCCCTGATGATCAGTGCAGCCCCATCAGTGCAGCATATCAGTGTCCATCAGTGCAGCATATCAGTGTCCATCAGTGTAGCATATCAGTGCCCACCAATGCAGCATATCAGTGCCGCCTTATCAGTGCCCATTAGTGCTGCCTCATCAGTGCCCAACAGTGCAGCCTCATAAGTGCCAATTAGTTCCCATCAATGCGGCCAATCAGTGCCCATCAGTGCAGCCTATCAGTGCCCATCAGTGCAGCCTCATCAGCAGTGGCAGCCCGTCCATTAAGGGCGCACGGGCGCTGTCCCCTCTATCAGTGCACCACCCTATATATGACTAATGGATAGATTCATGCATAGCATGAATCTATCCATGTCCGCCGTGGCCATCCCCTATTTATGCATCCGGCCCCTTTCAGAACGCCAGTGGCGTGTGAATTACAGCGGCGAGGGTGTTTTTTTGAAGCACCTGATTAGAGCCATAGACTCTAATAGGCTTTAAAATAGGGTGGACTCAGAGCACATTGCGCTTGCGCTTGGAGCCCACCCAGGTGTGTTAGAAAAGCAAATGAACATTTGCTTTTCTAACACTGAACCGCCTCTCCGCCAATCAGGAAGTGTGGGTCTGATACTCGTCATCTGATTGGCTGAAAGGACAGGCGATCCTATTGGATACCTAGCAGGAGGAAAGAAGAGACACACGGCGGAAGCATGGAGGACACGGGAGCTGCCATCCAACCCACAGCTCGCCGCCGTTACCCGCTGCCTGACCCGCCACCAAGATGGTGTAAGTGACGGTCAGGCAACAAACAAGCGGGGGTGTGCTGGTTAAATGCCACCTGGGGGTCACAGAGACTGCAATTGATGGGCACAGTGGCTGCATTTGATGGGCACAGTGGCTGCATTTGATGGGCACAGTGGCTGCAATTGATGGGCACAGTGGCTGCATTTTATGGCACAGTGGCTGCATTTGATGGGCACAGTGGCTGCAATTGATGGCACAGTGGCTGCATATGATGGGCACAGTGGCTGAAATTGATGGGCACAGTGAGTGCATTTGATGGGCACGGTGGCTGCAATTGATGGACACAGTGGCTGCATTTGATGGGCACAGTGGCTGCAATTGATGGCACAGTGGCTGAATTTGATGGGCACAGTGGCTGCATTTGATGGGCACAGTGGCTGCAATTGATGGCACAGTGGCTGAATTGTATGGGCACAGTGGCTGCAATTGATGGCACAGTGGCTGCAATTGATGGGCACAGTGGCTGCATTTGATGCCAGCTGCCGTTATTCAGATGGCCGGCGCTCGCCAGGGGGCCGGCCATCCGAATAGTGGGCGGCGCGGCAGCGGCGACAATACATAGGTTCATGCAATGCATGAACCTATGTATTGTTTTTCAGTGGCGGTGCAGGAGCGAGAGGGGGCGGCGCTC
This sequence comes from Rana muscosa, assembly GCA_029206835.1. Taxonomy (NCBI): domain Eukaryota; kingdom Metazoa; phylum Chordata; class Amphibia; order Anura; family Ranidae; genus Rana; species Rana muscosa. The sequence goes on along the minus strand of CM055117.1, from coordinate 1,059,475,239 downwards.
CGGCGCCCTCTATGGACGCACCATCACTGGAGAGGAGACTGCGAGCCAGGCCTTCTGGTCCAACATCAGCGCCTGACCTCACAAATGCGCTTCTGGAAGAATGGTCACACATTCTGGACCAACTCAATACTGACCCCTACAGACTAAACCCTGTACATACTATGAGAAAATCAGAGGAGAAATTCTGTACCAGGCACGATCGTTAGATTTTCGTAGAATGTGTAAACAACTTTTGACATCCGATTCCAACTTTGCAAACGAAAATTTCCGAAGGGACAAACTCCCAAATTTTTCCTGTAAGTGAACAGAACAAACGATTTGTAAGAGAAATATCAGATACGAAAGAGTGCGCATGATCAGAAACAACACAACAAAAAAAAGAAAGCCTGAGAATTTTACATACATTATTTCTATCCTCGTTTCCGACTTGCTGTGAAAACATTGAGGCAAACCAGCCAATCATTTTCCCGATCATCTTTTAGTGTGTACCCCACTTTAGACGCTGGGATGCTATTAAAGTTCATGTGCATGTAAAGGCAGGTGTCCCAATACTTTTGACAATATAGTGCATATGCAAATCAGATGTGTTTTTCACAGCATCCGATTCGCATACCCGGTTCACATACAGTATATGTGGGCCGGTTTGCGGTGCAAATAAAAAAAAAAGGGTCCTGTGCGTTTTTCAGTCTGGTTTAGGTGCTGTTTAAGTGTTAAATGTGCACCTGAACTGCTGAATGGAAACCGCACCGCACTGCCAGTGATGTCACCGGTGAATACAGATCCAAATCGCATGGCAAGTCACACCATATTGTCGGCAATGGAACCGTTCAAATCGGTGTGGCGCTGCACCGGTGCTGCACTGATTTGAAAAAAAAGGTTCCTGCCTTATTTTTTGCGACTTCAGGTGCAACTTGCATAGACATCTGTGCGTGAAGTCACATAGATGTCAGGCAAGTCGTACTTGAAATCGTACTAACTTCAAGAGAAATAGCATGATTTCAAAGTCGCATTCAACCAGGGCTCAGAGCTCCGTGGCAGAGCCAAGGGCCTCCTGCGCGCATGTGCGGGAGTGACGTCATCGCGTCCCCCGTCCACTTATACAGCCAGAGCCCGTCAACCCAGAAAAAAGACCGGGTGAATATGGGAGCATTAGGGAGCCGTGACAGCGGGCTCTGTGTCCGTATAACTCTGTCATAATGTGCTAGTATGCGGCGCATACTAGCACGTTATGACTTTATCCTGCAGAGGGGCCATAGCATTTTACTTTTCTGGCGGTTTACTACCGCTTTAAGAATTGCATATTTAAAAACACATATAAATGAAAAAAATGACCAATACAGTCTGGTACAATACACAGACATCACCCAAACTGTGACAAATAGCAGTTAACTCCAACGCGTTTCGATTTAATTGATCTTCATCAGGGGGATAAATATAGGGGGTGTAGTCTGCAACATAGGTAAAAATATATAAACAGAAAATAGAATAAAAAGTATGCATACCCAGGCCAGGTACTCCCCCCCCCCTCCTAGTCACCTTTTGTCTCCGCCCCTAACCACCTTTGAGCATGTCCTTTGGTACCACCCCCTAGCCACCTCCCAATACCGCCCCTTTTAGAAAATACAAAACCAAGTATCAATTTTTTTGGTGCTAAGTAATTTGTAAGGAATTTGTTAATATAACAGAAAAAGCAGTAACATAGATACCTCCAGCAATTACAGACCCACACCACCAACAATAGATCCCCAGCAACAATAGGTGCCCCCACCAAAACAATAGATTGACTTCAGCAACAATAGACCCCCTCCAACAAAAATATATCTCCCAGCAACCAACATCAATAGACCCTTCAGCAGCCAGCCACAATAGACACCTCCCTCAACAGTAGATCCCCCAGAAACAATAGACACCTCCCTCAACATTAGATCCCCCAGCAACAATAGACACCTCCCTCAACAGTAGATCCCCCAGCAACAATAGACACCTCCCTCAACAGTAGATCCCCCAGTAACAATAGACACCTCCCTCAACAGTAGATCCCCCAGAAACAATAGACACCTCCCTCAACAGTAGATCCCCCAGCAACAATAGACACCTCCCTCACTACTAGATCCCCCAGAAACAATAGAAACCTCCCTCAACAGTAGATCCCGCAGCAACAATAGACACCTCCCTCAACAGTAGATCACCCAGCAACAATAGACACCTCATTCAACAGTAGATCCCCCAGCAACAATATACACCTCCCTCAAATGTAGACCCCCCCCAGCAACAATGGACACCTCCCTCAACAGTAGATAACCCAGCAACAATAGACACCTCCCTCAATAGTAGACAACCCAGCAACAATAGACACCTCATTCAACAGTAGATCCCCCAGCAACAATAGAAACCTCCCTCAACAATAGATCCCCCACCAGCAACAACAGACCCTCCCAACTATAGACCCCTTCCAGCAACAATAAATCGCACAGCATCTAGCATCAACAGATCCTCCAGCATATCCCAGAACCCCTTGCCATTACATACATGTAGTGCTAGAGGTGCCGGAACTGTGTTCCCCCGTGTCCCCGCTGAAAAAAAAAGCCTTGTGCATACCATATGCATTACAAAGACATCAGCTTACGAAATGTAAATGAAGAATTGGAGTGGACGTGGATCCCAGCCAAAGAGCCTCTATTGAAGCCTGAGGAGCAAGGAAGCCAGAGCTGTGTAAATCTTAGGACAGGATGGACAGAAATACAAATTCTTTGGCAGGTTAAACAAAACAATAGATCGACTTCAGCAACAAAAGACCCCCCTCCAGCAAAAATATATCTCCCAGTAGCCAACATCAATAGACCCCTCACTCAACAGTAGATCCCCCAGCAACAATAGACCCATCCCTCAACAGTAGATTCCTCAGCAACAATATACACCTCACTCATCAGTAGATCCCCCAGCAGCAATAGACCCCTCACTCATCAGTAGATCACCCCAGCAGCAATAGACCCCTCACTCATCAGTAGATCGCCCCAGCAACAATAGACCCCTCACTCAACAGTAGATCCCCCAGCAACAATATACACCTCCCTCAACAGTAGGTCCCCCAGCAACAATAGACACCTCCCTCAACAATAGGTCCCCCAGCAACAATAGACACCTCCCTCAACAGTAGATCTCCCCAGCAACAATAGACACCTCCCTCAACAGTAGATCCCCCAGCAACAATAGACACCTCCCTCAACAGTAGATCCCTCAGCAACAATAGACACCTCCCTCAACAGTAGATCCCTCAGCAACAATAGACACCTCCCTCAACAGTAGGTCCCCCAGCAACAATAGACACCTCCCTCAACAGTAGATCCCCCAGCAACAATAGACCCATCCCTCAACAGTAGATCCCCCAGCAACAATATACACCTCACTCATCAGTAGATCCCCCAGCAGCAATAGACCCCTCACTCATCAGTAGATCGCCCCAGCAGCAATAGACCCCTCACTCATCAGTAGATCGCCCCAGCAACAATAGACCCCTCACTCAACAGTAGATCCCCCAGCAACAATAGACACCTCCCTCAACAGTAGATCCCCCAGTAACAATAGACACATCACTCATCAGTAGATCCCCCAGCAACAAGATACACCTCCCTCAACAGTAGATCCCCCAGCAACAATATACACCTCCCTCAACAGTAGGTCCCCCAGCAACAATAGACACCTCCCTCAACAGTAGATCTCCCCAGCAACAATATACACCTCCCTCAACAGTAGGTCCCCCAGCAACAATAGACACCTCCCTCAACAGTAGATCACCCAGCAACAACAGATCCCCCCACCAGCAAAAACAGACCCTCCTAACTATAGCAGATCCTACAGCATATCCCAGAATCTCTTGCCATTATTACATACATGTAGTGCTTATATGTATTCCATCTGTGTACAGGATTTACAGTAGCTGTTTGCCTGGAGTTCCTCTATAAAAATGGCATGCGATCGCTTACATGATGGGGGGAGGTTAACATCTGTGGCGTCTGATTCCCCTCCCCCCGAGCACACAGCGCGGCATAAGAAGAGAAATTGAACCTGATAACTGAGAGTGATTGCCGCATTCATTTTACACCCCACTGCTCTGTACATCACTCTGCCTTACTGGTGGAAGGAGTTCATTATACACGGGCCCCTGGGACCTCCACTGGTATCTCTATTCAGATAGATTCACTGACAATGACCCTCTTGCTGAAAATACTAATTCCTTGGCTGCCATGCTCATCCATTGGCTTCAATACTGTTCAAGCTACAGACTCAGAAAAAATATACAGACGTCACCTTTGCTGGGTATTTAGAGCTTTTGCTGTGCGTTATTTGCTGAAATGTTCAGGGCATAATGCCACCAGCAACATATGGGCTATCTCATTGGGCTATCTCAGTAGACATGTGCAATTCCTTTTCGTTCCGAATTCGCCTTTTAACGAATTTCGACTAATTCGTTCAATTTTAAAGCGGAAGTAAACCCATCGATTTGATAGTTTAAAAAAACAGTTAACATTTCCGGCATGCCGGAAATGCTAGCTGTCACATTGGTTGTGCTCTCAACCAAACTGTCAAACCATCCAATGGCTGGTGTCATAACAGATCACATGTGCAGCATCATGGCAGTTGCAAATTAAACAGAGGCCAAGATGGCAGCTTTCTTGGCTGAAAACGATAAGAGGGTTTACTTTCACTTTAAATATTCGAATGAATGAAAACCCGTAAATTCAAATATTCTAAAATTAGTAAGTTAGTAAATTCGAAAATACGGGAATTTGAAATTCGAAAATCCGAAAACCAGAAAATTTTAAAATCTGAAATAATAACTAATAATAATTTAAAGGGTAACTCCACTTTCGTAGGGGAAAAAAATAAAGAAAAAATAATATAGCGTGTACAAGTCATATTGTAATTGAATGTTATTAGAAAATGACCTTTCCTTTTCAATCTGCAGCCGCTGTAATTTTCAATAAATGCAATGCAATATGGCTACCTGGAGTTGTTTTGTACACAGAATGTATAATGACCACTCCCCAGAAACACAATTTTCTGCTTGTGTGATTGGCTCACCTATTTCCACATAAAGTCTGCCTTAGATAGAAGTCAGATTTTAGGCATCCAATGCAACAAAAATGTCATTTTTGGTGAGATACTTTCAATAGGAACACGCCTAAAAGGGATGCAGGCCCAGCAGATTTCCTCATTAGTGCTCTGAAGCTGCCACAGCTGACAGTTAATTATGAAACCTCTCCCATTAGACCCACTTAGGACAGAGGCACAGACAAACACACAGGGATTTCTTCAGAATAACAAAAAGGTAGGAATCTGCAATAAAATTTGTTATAATCCTTGCAATGTACATTGATCACCCAAAGGGGAATGTTTTTTTCTCAACTTAACTATTACTAACTATTAAATTATAGGCACTGGAATTTCCTTTGAAATTTGGCTGTTAGTGAACATAATGAATACGAATTTATCCGAAGTTAGGAATTATCCGAAATAACGAATGCCGTATCTAAACGAATGGAACGTAACGAATTAATAGTAATAAATAAGAGTAAACTTTTTATTATTATCATTATTATTATATATTATTAATTTGTTTCGTTCCATTAGTTTAGATGCGGCATTCGTTATTCCTGGTAATTTGTAACTTCGGATAAATTCGTATTCATTATTTTCACTAACAGCCAAATTTGAAAGGAAATTCCAATACGTATAATTTAAAGGGGTTGTAAACCCTCCCGGTTTTTCACCTCAATGCTCCTCTATGCATTGAGGTGAAAAACCTATTGTAGTGCACCCGCCCCCCCCCCCATTCGTTCCCACGTCGGAGACGCCCACACCGTCTCTGGCTGGTGTTTTGGCTCTTGATTGGATAGATTGATAGCAGAGCAGCCATTGACTCCCGCTGCTGTCAATCAAATCCAATGACGCGGGCGCCAGGGGGGCGTTGCCGAGTCCTGCTGTCTGTGTTTATGGATGCAGCAGCAGGACACGGGATCCCGCACAGGAACCTCGAAGGAGACCGCTTCTCCGGCGGGTCACTCGATGCGGGGAGGGGCCATAGGCCAATATGTATTCTACTACATACTTTTGGTAAAAGTACTAGTAATGGCGTTGATCAGCAATTTTTAGCGGGACTACGACATTGCGGCGGACAGATCAGACACTTTTGACACTTTTTTGTGATCAGTGGCATTTATACAGCGATCTGTGATATATAAATGCACTGAGCCTTGTATAAATGTCACTGGCAGGGAAGGGGATAACACTAGGAGGGGATCAAGGGGTTAAATATGTTCCCTTGGAGGTGTTTCTAACTGTGGGGGGGAGGGGACTGACTGGGAGTACAGAGAGATCGCTGTTCCTAATTACTAGGAATTGATCACTCTGTACTCCCCTGACAGAACGGGGATCTGTTGGTTTACATTGACAGATCCCTGCTCTGGCTCTCTGTGGAGCGATTGCGGGTGGCCAGTGGACAGCGCGGCTGCCGGCCACACACATAGGCTCCAGCACACGCCGTGCACGCGCCGACTTTATCTACTGCACGAAGCGACGTACACCTATGGCAATTCGCTCAATAGAGCCGACCTGCCGCAGTATAAAGACCGCGGCTGGTCGGTAAGTGGTTAATCAGATAAGTACATACATCAATGGTACAGTTGAACCATAGCACTCATGGGGATATAAATTTATAAGAGCTGTTTAAAAAAAAAAACACAATGACATAGATACATGATGAACATAAGTTGATATAAGGGCAAATAAATACATGATAAAAACAATAGAGGTTGCATCCTAATTTCTCTACGCGTTTCTTGAAAATTCACTTCCTCAGGAGTGGGTGCAACCCATTCTCTTGCACTGTCCCAGGGCACAACTGACACTACATTTCAGACTCTGGACACATCAGAGTACATACGTCCCCTTTGTGGATGGCTAGCTGAGCCATTAATGACTCCCCTTTGGATATGTGCACCTTTCCTGCAGCCCTCCTATTACTATATGACCTGCACAGGCATTGTTCCCACAGCTCCCAAGCTAGACATTTCCTGGTAAGCCCTTGGTCCTTAACACCAAATGTGAACAGTCTGATCTGATCTATACATTGATTGCACTCGCTCCTGAGGAAGTGAATTTTCACGAAACGCGTAGAGAAATTAGGATGCATTCTCTATTGTTTGTATCATGTATTTATTTGCTCTTATATCAACTTATATTCATCATGTATCCATACTATTGTGTTTTTTTTTTTTTAAATAGCGCTTATAAATTTATATCCCCATGAGTGCTATGGTTCAACTGTACCATTGATTTATGTACTTATCTGATTAACTGTTTTAATTATGCAACATCCTCTGCTGATTGGATTATACAATAAAATACTTGCTTTGAATGCACCTTTTTGTTGAACACAAATGTACACCATATTTGTATGTATTATATGTCCGACTGGTTTTTGTTTTTGTTTTACCTATTGTCTCAGGTCACACCCCTGAGCAGCATTAGGGTCCTTTCACACTGGCGGACCTGGAAAAACTGACAGGCGGACCCAATCCAACCCTCCAATCTCCTCTATGAAGTCCGTTGACACCCGCCGACATCCATTATGATCCGATCTGCTAAAAACAGATGGATGGGGATCCCCATTCGTTTGGTGAAGCAGATGGAAAAGGACAGGCGTTCTGTTTATATCCGACTGCCCATAAAGGAGAGACGGCTGTGTCTGTGTCCACTCTGCATAAATTGAGCAGACACTGACCAGCCATTCGCCTACTCAGTGGGGATTAGCAGGCAGATAAGCAGGCAGACTTCAACGGAGCCCGCCCCATGTGGGAGGGGCCTTAGTGTGCACTGCGGGCAGATGACAGTTTCTACAGAGCGAGACACAGACAGAGCCTGCCCTGCTCTATGGACGGCTGGGAGTAAATGGACTCTGTTTTCCGTTCACGCTAGACTAGCCCAGTGGCAACTGTTTTTTTTGGGGGGGGGGGCGGCAAATAAAACACCTCCCGGTCGGTGGCACACCCCCAACCCTGGACTTACCTCATTGGTTGCAGGTGGGTGGGCTCCTACAGACGGTGGAAAGCAACTAGATTGCGGCCTCCTACTTTGGGCGGCGGGCAGCAGCTCCTGGGTCCTCTCTGCATCATGGCGGCTTCCACAGTGCGGCTTCTCCCTCCTTCTCCTAGGTGTCCAATAGGATCGCCTGTCATTTTAGCCAATCGGGTGAACAGTGTCAAAACCAGATTCCTGATTGGCTGGGAGGAGGATCAGTGTTGCAACAGCGAATATTGATTCGCGGTTGTAACACACCTGGGTGGGCTCGGATCGCACTCTCTGCGACCCGAGCCCACCCTATATTGAAGCCTTTGGCTCTAATTGGTGCTACCCTGGACTACCCTCTGATCCGATCCGCCCAAACAGAAGAGGACGCATCCCCTTAGGGTAACTGGATCGGACCCGGGGGTAGGTAGGTGTAAACATACACAAGTCCACTTACACCCACCTGTCCATAGGAATGCATGGACCTTCAAACAGGTCCTCCTGAAAACCAGAGAAGCGGACCTGATCATATCGCCTATGTGAAAGGGGCCTAAGGCATTGCAACTTCCTGTAGTGCATACAATTACACAGCAGTTGAAAAAAAAAAAGAAGGGAAAAAATACAAATACTGCAATGTGTTGTCACAACGCATCCCAGTGTACGGCAATGCACTTTCACATTGAACGCCTGAGCACACCGCTATGCATTCTGCACTGTGTGGTGTAAACTAGCTCTTAAAGCTGAATTCCAGGTACCGGAGTTGATTTGACTCCATTCAAAATACAAAAGGGAACTAGGCAGGGATGTCCCCTCTCACCTTAATCTTTTGGCTATGTGACAGGAAGTGAAGGGAAATCTCTGCAACAGGACACAGATGGAAGAAAAAAACCTGATGGGTTATAACCGTCCCTTAAAAGTTTTGCCTATAGTTCTACTTTACATATATCCCTCTCAGAGTCCATGGTTCACACCCTACACCCTCATTTTCCTTTTCATTGGGCCTCTCATTCCCTTGAATACGTGGGAACACATATCCCGGCAGATACCTTGAAGTTTTTCCTGATTATGCAAACTATCTGTAGAGACTTGACTGCCTAGAAAAATTTAGCTCTCACCTGGTTTGGGAAATGTAATGTATTGAAGATGAATATGATGCTCCGAATCCTTTACCTCCTCCAAACTTTACTGATTCTTATCCCAAGAACATTCTTTCGTACCTTCCAAGAAGAATTTACTAAATACGTGTAACACCCTCTGGCTAAGTGTGCTAGTGTTAGTTGTAGTGTAGGTAAATTTGGCTGGGTTGAATCTGGGTCAGGGTGAGTGACACAGGGAGGCTGGATGACTCATCAGCACCTCTGGTACCTCCCCCTACTTGCTGAAACCATGGAGAAGCTTCCAGGAGAATGGGAGAGAGGTTAGGAGGAGCTGCCTGAAGTATTGAGGAGGGCCCCAGCCAATCCCCATAAATGGGCTAGCAGGGGATATGCCCCTCTTAAATACTCAGGGTCTGGCCAGCAGAGGCAGTGAAGTTCAGGTGGAAGCTGGAGATGTAGTGCTGGGGAGGCTGTCGGTGGCCCTTGAGAGAAATACCCTAGTCTGGGGGGGTGACCTCAGGCCTGGAGGTCGGGTCTTACAACACACGGAGGATTCCTGTCCAGAGGCACAGGAGCAAGAGTGAGGACAGCGGGAGCCAGCAAGCATGTCCAGGAGGTCTCCCGGAGAAGTCAGCCGGGTGGGCTGGTGAGTGTGCACTCGGCGAGGACTGCGGGATGTAGCCAGGAGGGCTAGTGAAAGGGGCTGCTGCAGCCAAACAGGCTGACAGAGCCTGAAGAGGTGGTGCTGGGTTCAGTGACCATGGGAGGAAGTGCAGTGAAAGTGCTAGTGGTGTCACCCCATCGTTCATAAGTATAGGGGCCCGCGGTCCCTGCCTGTAAAGGGCTTTTGCTATAGACTTTACTAAAGGTAACACCACAGTGGATCTGCACGCAAGCTCGTGCACGAGGAGGGAAAGGAGTGTATATAGATTAAGTGTCCCTGAAGAAGTTTGTTCCAGTCAAGTGGGCATCCCATAATCATCCCATCCCCATCCAAGTTTATTAACCCCTAAATAAAATACGAAAACAAAGTTGCTGGACTGCTTCTTGTCTCAAGTGTGCATGTGGAAATTCGGTGTTCCTGGCTATGCATGTTAGGGGAATCCCAGTTCATATGTGGTTCCTACGTGGGGTGCGCTACATATGTTTGGCACAACAAGATGCCCCGCATCAGTAAAGAGGTCTTAACGAGACCTAAACATAGGGGAGAAGTGGGGCTACCTGACACACTGAAATATTACACAGCTATGCATATGTCTTGAGTCATAGTCTAGTGTAAACACAGAGCCTTTAAGCTCTGGGTATCCCTGGAGGAAGACTGCTGTCCGGTTCCACACTTAGGCCTCTCATGGGCAGGCCATGCAGTTCCTGGATGCTTAATGAAACATCTTACAAAGGGTCCTATGCTAAAATAAATTAATAGATACTTTACCTTGTCCAAATGCCAAAGCTTTCCATCGCCTCTGACCCCCATACTAGGACACCCATCCTTCGTTCCTGGTAGGTCAGACAGACTTTTCCGAGTCTGGGCTGCCAAGGGGCTATTTTTAGCTCAGGATTTCCTCCATCCACTCGACTGGATTGACTTCTCCTCACTGTCTGTGAATGCTGAGGCCCTACCCCTTGACACTTGGCGCAAAATACAATTGACACACTTCTTAAGCCCCGTACACACGATCGGTTTAACTGATGAAAACCGTCCGATAGATGGTTTTCATCAGATCAACCGATCGTGTATGGTACCTATCGGTCTTTTTTCCATCGGATGGAAAAAATAGAACTTGTTTTAAATTTTTCCGATGGATAAAAAACCGATGGGAATTTCCGATCGTCTATGGGCAAGTCCATCGGTTAAAAAACCCACGCATGCTCAGAATCAAGTAGACGCATGCTCAGAAGCATTTAACTTCATTTTTCTCGTCTCATCGGAGTGTTTTACGTCACCGCGTTTGGAACGGTCGGTTTTTAGACTGATGGTGTGTGGCCAAGACTGATGAAAAACAGTTTCATCGGATTTCCGATGGACAAATCCATCGGACGAAAATCCATAGGTTATCCGATCGTGTGTATGGAGCTTTACACTCTCTCCTGGCCCGGACACATTTCGCCCCGGGAACTTACTCCATACGAGAAGGCATGTCTTTCTGAGGGACCATCGTGCCACATTCTCAACTGGATCAGGATCACATCTCCAAATGGGGAGAGGACCTGGACATACATTTCTCAGATGAACAACGGGCTAGAATTATCACTTTTGCGCATAAGGCCACAATCTGTTGCAAGTACCAAGAAATATCTTACAAGATTGTCTCCCGATGGTACAGAATGCCCTCAGTGCTAGCTAGAATATTCCCACGACAGAGTGATCTTTGCTGGACGTGTAGTACAAAATGTGGATTTTTCCTCTATGGGACTTTAGAAGGCAGAGAGTCTCAAAAAACAATTAAATTATATAAAAATATGTTGTTTTATTAGAAAAGGTTAAAATTACATTGAATTGAATAAAAAAATGGATGCAAATACACAGACGGTAGGTGACATATAACAAGAGACAATAACAGCAAATACAAGAAGGACCACTTGGTTCTGTCCTGACAAGTTGATAAGGACAGAGAGAGCCCGGCACGTTTCAAGGTTGAAATGATGAAAACCTCTTCTTCAGGGGATAATGGTAGAGTACATTGTTATCTACAATTTAACAAAAAATAGCAGTAAACAATCAAAGTATCAGATTGCGCAAATGGGTTATATTTGAGTACATATGTCAATAAACACATTGCTGTAAAAATAATTAAATTCTAACCGTATATATTTGCTGGACGTGTGACACTCACAGAGGAACCCTCATACATTTTGGGAGTGTCCAGTACTTCAATCTTTTTGGCGTCCAGTTTTGGAAATCATTCACCAAGTTACGGGTTTTACCTTATCTGGCAACCTGGCAGCAATACCATCTAACCCCAATGTCCTGTAAGAATTACAAGAGGTCCTTGCTGCTCCAGCTGCTGAACATAGCGAAGGTGTGTATACCTAGCTCCTAGAAGAGTATGTTCCCACCAACACTGAAACAATGGTTTGTCAGAGTGAGCGATATTTAAGAGATGGAGGAACTTACAGCGGATATATACAGGACAAGGTCTCTGATCAAATCAAAACATTTTACTATTGGAATGAGTTTCAATTCTCCTCTAGATATTAACAATTGCTTGGCTAAATTAAGCTTGAGATGCCAGGCCACTGTCTTCCCTTCCCGACTTGCAACAAATCAGGTTTAAGGTGTTCTGGTAACCTAGGAGATGTTTTAGATACTGATAATAATTAGTTTCACCCTGTCCTTCCCCTTCCCCTCGTACCTTTTATTTATTTTTTTCTCTTTCCACTTGCTATTACTGATGGTCTCCTTCGGGGGTAAGCCACAATACTCTTTCTTTCTCTCCTCCACTTTGGTTTCTATTTTTCTCTGTTTTGAGGTACTCCCTCAGACACCCTATATCAGTGATGGCGAACCTTTTTGAGCCTGAGTGCCCAAATTGCAACACAAAACCAACTTATTTATTTCAAAGTGCCAACACTGAATTAAACCTGCCAGCAGCTCTGTACAGGGGATGGAACTGATCACCCCTCTGAAAGAGCCATAAGGGACCAATAACATACGATTCTGCCCATAAATGCCCTTTTGTGCTCCTTTTTAAAACAACGGAACACTCAGGTGTGGGTGGGGCCATTGACAGTAATCGGGTTCTTCATCATGAGCGTTGATGAGCATCATGAGGTCGGCTTGTAAATTGGAGACATACTGTAAGGATGTTATTCCACTGCATGGTTTGGTGTCATCTGCAAAGTCTGAAATTGTATTTTTAAAACCAGACCCAATATCATTTATAAAGATATTAAACTATAAGGGTTCTAACACTGAACTTTGGGGTACACCACTAATAACCTTAAGCCTCGTACACACGGTCGGACTTCAAACAAACTTTTCCGTGGATTTTTGTCCGAAGGGAGTTGGCCGGGCAGACCCATAGCATACACACGGCAGGACTTTTCTGCAAACTTTCCCCAAACTTTCCCAACATCACGTGTTTTTTCTGCTCTTTTCTGCTCTTTACCGCCACCCTTTGGTCAACTTCTGCTATTGTTGGTTGATTTTAACATTGGTTCTGGGCATGCGTATTTGTACCTCGGACAAAAGCCCGATGGATTTCTGTACACACAATGGGACTTTGCACCATCTGACTTTTGTTGCCGAAAAGTTTGTCCGTTTGCAGAGCGAACTTTTGTCCGATGAAAACCGAAAAAGTTTGTCTGATGGAGCGTACACACGGTCAGATTTTTTGAAAAACTTGCTAATTTTGAAGTTTGTTGGCAAAAAGTCAAACCGTGTGTATGGGGCTTTAGACTATTCAGAGTAAAGCCTCGTACACACGGTCGGACTTCAAACAAACTTTTCAGTCGATTTTTGTCTGAAGGGAGTTGGCGGTGAGCGCCCATAGCATACACATGCTTGGACTTTTTCGGCAACAAACACAAACGTAGTGACGTTTCAACGTACTGACGACACTTCAAAAAAGGAAGTTCAATTCTCCGGCGTCACCCTTTGGGCTACTTCTGCCAATCTCGAGTTAGTAGAAGTTTGGTCAGTGTTGATTCGCGATTTTCATTTTCACTAGAACACAAATCCTTTGTGAATACGTTTGTCATTTCTCCGTATCATTAGCAAAGCAGCTTTATTATTATCCCATTATTAAAGAAGAAGAGAATGTGCCCTGCATTTCTAGATTTCATAACTTGCCACGTCACGAATGTGATATCTCTAGTTTTACAAGACAGAACGCTTCCGGCTGGTCCTTGCTTCTGAGCGAATGAGCGTTTGAACTTCGGAGAAAAGTCAGACTGACACCCCGCAACACCGATCTAGGTAAAGAGTCTCTGACGGAGACTCTTTACCACGTGATCAGCCGTGTCCAATCACGGCTGATCACGATGTAAACAAGAAGAGCCGGTGATCGGCTTTTCCTCACTCGCATCTGTCAGACGCGAGTAGAGGAGAGCCGATCGGCTGCTCCTCTGACAGGGGGGGTTTGTGCTGATTGATTATCAGCGCAGCCCCCCCGAGGATGCCCACACTGGACCACCAGACCACCAGGGATGCCCACCACCAGGTATGCTACCCTAGACCACCAGGGATGCCAACCAGTGCCCCTAATGGATGCCAATCAGTGCCCACAATGGATGCCAATCTGTGCCCACAATGGGCATCACTGATTGGCAGGCATTATTGCTTGGCACTGATTGGCATCCATCATTACAATACATTACAGTACATCAGTGCCACCTATCAGTGCCCATTCATGCCCATCCCTGCCACCTATCAGTGCCCATCCATGCCCATCCGTGCCACCTATCAGTGCCCATCCATACCGCCTATCAGTGCCCATCCGTGTCGCCTATCAGTGCCCATCCGTGCCGCCTATCAGTGCCCATCCATGCCGCCTATCAGTGCCCATCCTTGCCTCCTATTAGTGCCCATCCATGCCACCTATCTGTGTCCATACATGCCACCTCATCGGTGCCCATAAGTGCAGCCCCATCAGTGCCCATCAGTGAAGGAGAAAACTTACTTATTTACAAAGTTTTGTAACTGAAACAAAAAAAAACATTTTTTTTCAAAAAAAATCAGTCATTTTTTTAGCAGAAAATAAAAATCCCAGAGGTGATCAAATACCACCAAAAGAAAGCTCTATTTGTGGGAACAAAATGATAAAGATTTTGTTTGTGTATAGTGTAGCATGACCGCGCAATTGTCATTCAAAGTGCAACAACGCTGAAAGCTGAAATATGGTCTGTGCAGGAAGGTGTATAAGTGCCCTGTATGGAAGTGGTTAATAATGCAATTTTCTGAGTTGCTCTTGGGTGGAAATACATTGACCTAGCTGCCAGTAGGAACTCACCCATGATTTAATGTGTATAATGACCTTTCACTCTCCAGACACAGAAGAAAAAATTAGTTTTATAACCTGTGACCTTGACTTTGTGAGAGGTATTACTTGATATAGGTGTCACCGAACTCCAGTATGTTAGGAGGGTAGATTTGTTGTATGATGTGAACCATGTCATAGCGCAAAAATAATTTCCTGGTCCCAGTCTTTGGTTGCGTTTGGTTGCCACTCTGCATATGGCATTCATTACTGTTGCTGTATGCACATGCATTGGTGCTACCTGGCCAGGCCATCTCATTCCTTAGCTGGCAGGGAACTGCAGTTGGTACAGAAAACATCTTCTGTATAACCCCTTTCGGGCTTCAGCTTACCTCCATTCTCTGTCCCGAATCCTTAGTGCAGCCTTTCTCTGGTCACAGCAAATATTACTGTAGCGGGTATTTGAATTTAGGGGAAACATCTGGGTGGTAGTGTAACCCAGATGCACTGATTGCTAGGGGATCTGAGGCCATTTTATGGTTCTTGGAGGACTCTGGTGGTGTGAGGTTCCCTGGGCCTATAGGTGGCATTGTTGCCGGGGGCCGGAGGTGAACTCACACCGCAGGACTGTGCCTTTTTGTCCTCCCCTGGAGCTGGTACACTGTGACGCAAAGGGAGAGGAGATAAAAGGCGCGGACGCCCTTACCACGGGGTTCAGAGTGCAGAGTCGGAGGACGTGGCCGCACCCAGGCACCTTCAGCTTGGGTGCTGGCGTCCCGGTGTTCTGGGCCCAGGTGCCTATGACCTGGCCGGAGCGGAGATGGAGTCCATCTCAGGCACCTTTAGCCTGGGGTGAGGTACTATGGCGGATGCCTGGGGCTCAGTACCTTCGACTGAGTTCCGCGAGGGTGGAGGAATCCGAGGGGGGCCCTAACTCCTTGGGTGCCCGCGTCTGAGTTTGTGAGGTCTGGTGTGCAGAACTTCTCTGGAGAGTCCGGTGCAGCATCGCTGGTGACAGAGATGCCTCCTGTATCTCCCTTGGACGGATATCCTTCCCCTGACAGGGGCCGTGCTAGCGAAGGTAATTCACGTTCTACTTCACATAGTCAGTGGCAGTGACTATTCGCCACTGGTGATACCATAGTGGTTGGCAAGAGAAGGGAAAGGATTGTGCCTCTACCTATTCCCATTAAGACTAAGTTGTTGCAAAATAATCCAACTTAACCGTGCTGTGTGTTTATTATATATATATATATATATATATATATATATAAAGAATAAAACTGTGTTGGACCTATTCACTGTGTGGAACTCTGGTTACTAGGAGCAAAGGAGTCAGGGACGAAGGACAGGACTTGACTCTAGGACACCTACACAAAGCCCGATCTTTCTGGCCTTCACCTCTTCACTATGGAGGACATGGGCCGTGGTGTATCTCATCCCTCCCCCCAGCACTAACACCCCTAGACAAAGAAAGGCAAGCCGAGAATGAGAAGGGGGGAGAGGGGTGAGGTCGCCACATTACATTGTAGAGTCAGCAGGCTGATGGACAGACCAGACATCAGACAAACTGATCCTAAACATAGTCCAGCTTCCAGACAAGTAGACGGCAATGGATCCAAGTGATCATAGGTGCATTCCAAGGCCAGAACATTTAGACCGGCCTTTCTCAACCTTTCCAACACAGAGGGACACTTGAAATTACTTTTCAGTCTCAGGGAACCCGTGCTAAAATTACTATAACTACAACTCATGATAGATTAGTGTGACGGTCAGTGGGAAGAATGCTCCTTACACTTGTGGTCATTGGGAAAAATGACCCCCTTCTAGATAGCTAAAAAGATCAATGGTGTCAGTGGGAACTTATCTGAGAGGTTGACTTGAAATTCCTCATTGCTCAGGGAACCCCTGGCAATCTCTGGAGGAACCCTAGTTGAGCAACGTTGCTTAAGTGGCTCTTGCAGCACATCCTGTGACAATACCAGCAGCTAAAGTTATGCGCCAATCTTGACTTTTCCTGTGAAAGTCACACATGGCCCCACCTGTACTTACAATAGGGTTGATTTACTAAAGGCAAATAGACTGTGCACTTTGTAAAGTGCAGTTGCACTCTACAAGAGCAGTTGATTCAGAGCTTGGGAAATGAGAAGAAGCTCTATTGACTTCCATCATCCAATCATGTGCAAGCAAAAATGCATTTTTTTTATTTTCCTTGCATGTGATTGGGTATTCTTTGTGAAGTGAAGCTTTACCTCATTTACTAAGCCTCGGAGCAACTGCTCTTTTAGAGTGCAAAAAAGTTCTTATTTTCTGTCAGTAAATTTCATAAATAAGTAATTTTTCTCCTTCCCTGATGTGCGCTGATGAGGCTGCACTGATGGGCACTGATAGGCTGCACTGATGAGGTGGCACTTATGGGCACTGATGAGGCGGCACTTATGAGCCCTGATTAGGTGGCACTGATGGACAGCACTGATAGGTGCATTGGATAGGCAGCACTGATGGGCAGCACTGATGGGAGGCACTGACTGGCATCTCTTATGGGCACTGATTGGTTGAACTTATGGGCACTGATTGGTGGCACTAATGGGCACTAATCAGTGGTACTGATGGGCACTGATTGGTAGCACTGCTCGGGCTTTCCTGTAATCAGGGCACTGATGATCAGTGCCCTGATTACCTGCCCAGGTCTCCTCTGCGAGGAGATGCTGCTGATCATCACTCCTTGCCACATACTCTGTCAGTGTGAGGCGAGGAGAGACGATTCACGGCACTTCCGTATTTACATGTGACCAGCTGTGATTCGGGATCGGGGTCGCGCCATGTCCTAGCAACTCGGCGCAGCCACAATCGCTGTGCTGCGTGCCCCCGCAGGAGCGCAAAAGTGGCCGATTTGGGACGCCATCATATAACGACCTCCCAGAACGAGAGCCGCACCGTCCCTCTGTCATCCGACGGTGGGCGGGCAGCAAGCAGTTAAACACAATGCTTGATTGCTTCTGCCTTAGTTCCTGGTCAGACTTTAGGTCATGACACAGGAAGGAGTTGACTAGCTGATCTCATTAGCACACACCCTGCATCATCTACCCTCAGCTGGTCAACTCCTTCCTGTGTCATGACCTAAAGTCTGACCAGGAAGTAAGGCAGAAGTAATTGAGCAGTAATTTTTTAACAGCTATGAAGAGAGTGAGGTAATCCTCTGTAGAATAAATGGAACGGTGTTTTATTTTTGCAAAATAAGTACATTAATGCTAAATTGGTACATAGGGGAGCTGGATCTTAAAAATAAAAATAAATAAAAAGGTGAACGTAGCTTTTAAGGCATTTAAAGAGTGTAATGGACAGATGTATTGACTTGTGCTTTTTTTGTCATGTGTGTTTTCTTTTTTGTAGCACCCGGTTCTGATTTGCAAAGAAATCTTTTTCTTAAACCCAAAAACAACAAATTAATATATTTCAGCACAAGTTCTTAGATGTGGTGGCTACATTATTTTTTTTATATGTAATTTTATGTAATTTATACCGAGTGATCCTGTCAGCAGGGCACTTTCTGGTCTAGGGTGACGACGCGCTCTCATTGTATAATAACTATGGAGGCACAGTGTTGTCACCGTAGGATACTCTTGTGATTTGGACTAACACACCAGCCCTTCTCTGCATCTCTATAACACAGTGGGGGGGAGAGAAGGGGTATGGATTTTTATCCTGAAAAAAAGAAAACGAATGCAGTCACCAAATCTAAGGATTATATTTAGTTTTTGGGTTTAGATATATTTTAATAAGTGTTTATGCAATAAAACATAAACAATTTAAATATAACTTTTTTTTTACTTTTAACTTTTTTTCAACCTGTAGCGGCCTCACCCCGTCCTCTTTAGCTAGGGGTATGTCGAGCGACAGAGTGAGGTGCGCTACGGCCCATGTCCTCCCCATGGCTGTGGGTGAGGTGAAGGCCAGTACCAATCTTTTCCTCGGGCCAAATGTGTGCTGGTTATGAGGGTCAGTCCTTCCGTGTCAGAATCTCCCTTTGTTCCCATCAACAGAGTCCATACACCCATCAAAGTCCAAACTCAGGTTTATTGCGTATCTCCACAAACAGTCAAATGCAACGGCATGATACGATGGGGAAGCAGGTCGAGGCACTGTACAGGTTCCTAGTCCCTACACTCCCTGTGCTATGACCAGGGGTTGCAGGAGTCTTGATGAAAGCTCCTCCGCTGCGCTGTAGCCCCTATCAGGGGAAGATGTCCTCCAAGGGAGTTACCGAAAGCCCATCCGTCACCGGGTTGACACTGCACCGGGTCTTCGGACGGGTGACCTCCCCAGCCTCCTCACCTCAGATGCGGGTCCCCTCGCAAGGGGCGCCCTGGAGCAACTTCACCCTCGCGGGACCCAGTCGGAGTCACCGGGTATCCAGGCCTCCTCAATAGTACCTCACCCCAGGCTGAAGGTGCCTGGGATGGACTCCATCTTCATTCCGGCCAGGCCTAGGGCGCCTAGGCCGGAACCTTGAACCGCCCGCACCCAGGCCTAGGGTGCCTGGGTGCGTGAAGAGATGATCTCCCCCAACCGACAGACCTCGTGGCGAGGGCGTCTCCCCCTTTTATCTCCTCCCATCGACACCACGGCGGGTTCCCCGCCCCAGCGGTACCATCTCCAGGAAGGGACAAAAAAAGGTAACACTGTGGTAGTGATTCTACCTCGAGCCTGTAGGTACACTGACACCCACTGGTCAAGGAGAATATTACACCACCCAATCCTCCACGAATAACAAAAAGGGGTCTAATCCCTGACATAATTACACACCTGGGTCTCTCTACCCCCAGGTGTATCCCACTAACTTTGAAGACCCCGCTACACACTCCCCCTTGTGATTTGACGCTGGTCCCCAGCGTCAGGTGCACACCCATGTCTCCCAAGGAATGGTGACATGAAGCGGGCCCCAGAAGCTATCCCTCAAATTTTGGATACTGTGTGTGCCAAGACCTGCTCCAGGGAAAGGGAACTATAAAACATTAAAACTTTTTGTATAAAACATCTGTCATGTACACATATACAATCCCTCCCGTCACTGTCTAAGAACCACCCCATACTCAGTAGTCTTGACCGACGAATCTCCTGCAGAAGGGAAACAAAAAAAAAACACGTCCTAACACTCTGTGCTAACTTGGCATGAGTGGGTCCGTCAGCCGAGAGACCCACTCACTCCGATAAGTAAGTAATGCATGTGTAACATTTCAAACAACCGTTGCACAACACTGCCATCTGGTGACAGCGCTGCGGTAATGACACTTGGTGAGATCTTCATTCTTCCAGCTTTCCTACTCTGACTCTACCCCAAAAGTCTCTGCCTTTGGCACATGAAGAAAAGGGAGAAAAAAACAACAGCTCCCAAGTCTCCAATCAGCTCTGCAGTCCTTGAACTTTTTAGACACAGGCGGCGAACATGACAGGTATCGCCTGGCATGGGGTACTTTAAGCTTTTCCCATACAAACTCGTCATACCACCTTGGTCGCAGGACCTCGACTTCATACAATAAGTCCCGAGGCAAGTAAGGGTACTCCCACCCATATTCACGGGCGACTCTCTGGGAGAAAAGTCTCTGCAACCTGGCTAGAGGCGGCATCACATCTCGCTCACCTTCTCCTGGCTGCACGATGGCCTCCGGGTGCCGAGGTACCTTCACCATCTCGGGTTGCTTTGTCTTTGGTGCCCGCAACGAAGCACGCTGCATCCCTACCACCTGAGCGGGTGATGTAGTTGAATGAGGAAAGTTGGTCGGAGGACTAGATTTCCTCAGGAACTCCGGGGCCTTCACCCGGAGCGTACTGTCTTCTATGGACATGGGGGAATCCTGCGGTTTACTCAGCACAGGTAGTGGGCGTCTGTCCCAGCCCTTCCGGTGAAACAGTTCGTCTATCTCTCTGTCATCCCCACAGTCTGACAATGACTCTAGGTCGGAGGTGTCATACATCTCAGCGGGAAGGTAGTCTCTAGTAGACGGAAGGCTACCCTCCCTTGCGGGCTCCACCGACTGTGGACCCCCGACACCTCCAACCAACACCACAGTCCCAGCCCCTGGCTCACCTGGACCTTCTGAAGAACTGGGATGTCCGGGACTCTCTTCTCTACCGGCGCCATCCAGACCAGGCAAGCGGCGGGGTGAAGCTCGACCACGACCACAGGATGCCTGTACCAGGCCAACTTTCCTCTTCGGAGGTGGGAGCAGGGAGTCTGTAGTGACCGAAGCAGTGTCCTCGGATTTTTCTCTCTCAGTCTCTGGTTGGGCAGTCACTTCGCCCTGGTCAGCGCGCACGGGAAACTCCGCAAAGGCTTTGATCTCTCCCTCCGGAGTGGCGGTTCCTGTGATGCAGTTGAGGCATAGGGCCCGGGGCCTTTCCGTGTGTGGTTCAACCTCAAAAAGGAACTCCTTGCATGCCTCACATCGCCCGAATGGCTTTAGTTGGACCACCAGTCCCGAGCATCCGGGACAGATCACACCGAGGGCCTCCGTGTCTCTGCATGAATACAGAGCCAACTGTCCTCTGGGCCTGAGCCTTATCCCCGTGTCTGTAATGGGCGCAGCAAATGCAGTCATCTTGAAAGGATAAGGTACCGGCATCCACGGGGAGCTTGAGTTCACTCCGACCACTTGCTGCTCCATCACGCGCTGACCTCGCGCCGGAGTCTCCACGTGTATCTCCACACGTGGCCAGACTCCTCCCACGACTTGCACGTTTTCGCGGGCTTCCTTCAGTCTCCTCCCACGAATTGCGCAGTCATGGGATGCCTCGTGGCGCAGTGCAGCAAAAGTCCCCACATGTAGTTCGTCACACGGCTGGACTCCTCCCTCTTCCCGCTCTTTCTGCATGGACCTCTCCCGGTTTTTCAGAGAAATTTCCACGACTTCGAGCACAGGGACGCACTTTGGCCAATCACATGGCCGACCTGCTCGGACCTCCTCCGGGCAGCAAAGTTCAAACACAGCCGTTCCAAACCTCAGGGTCAACACACATTTCATCCCGGACTCACGAGCCCCCACATGTAGCGGCCTCACCTCGTCCTCTTTAGCTAGGGGTATGTCGAGCGACAGAGTGAGGTGCGCTACGGCCCATGTCCTCCCCATGGCTGTGGGTGAGGTGAAGGCCAGTACCAATCTTTTCCTCGGGCCAAATGTGTGCTGGTTATGAGGGTCAGTCCTTCCGTGTCAGAATCTCCCTTTGTTCCCATCAACAGAGTCCATACACCCATCAAAGTCCAAACTCAGGTTTATTGCGTATCTCCACATACAGTCAAATGCAACGGCATGATACGATGGGGAAGCAGGTCGAGGCACTGTACAGGTTCCTAGTCCCTACACTCCCTGTGCTATGACCAGGGGTTGCAGGAGTCTTGATGAAAGCTCCTCCGCTGTGCTGTAGCCCCTATCAGGGGAAGATGTCCTCCAAGGGAGTTACCGAAGGCCCATCCGTCACCGGGTTGACACTGCACCGGGTCTTCGGACGGGTGACCTCCCCAGCCTCCTCACCTCAGATGCGGGTCCCCTCGCAAGGGGCGCCCTGGAGCAACTTCACCCTCGCGGGACCCAGTCGGAGTCACCGGGTCCCAGGCCTCCTAAATAGTACCTCACCCCAGGCTGAAGGTGCCTGGGATGGACTCCATCTTCATTCCGGCCAGGCCTAGGGCGCCTAGGCCGGAACCTTGAACCGCCCGCACCCAGGCCTAGGGTGCCTGGGTGCGTGAAGAGATGATCTCCCCCAACCGACAGACCTCGTGGCGAGGGCGTCTCCCCCTTTTATCTCCTCCCATCGACACCACGGCGGGTTCCCCGCCCCAGCCGTACCATCTCCAGGAAGGGACAAAAAAAGGTAACACTGTGGTAGTGATTCTACCTCGAGCCTGTAGGTACACTGACACCCACTGGTCAAGGAGAATATTACACCACCCAATCCTCCACGAATAACAAAAAGGGGTCTAATCCCTGACATAATTACACACCTGGGTCTCTCTACCCCCAGGTGTATCCCACTAACGTTGAAGACCCCGCTACAAACCTATAATAAATTAAATCTGCAGATTTTTTATTAAAACAGTATCATGTTACATACATGTTAGGTAGGTAAATTAGTCATAGAGCAATAGCTGTATGATGTATACTGAAGTCGCTATATTTGGTCCGGGCATCTAGGCATTAATGACTTCTGTTCATGAAAGAAATAATCTCTTAGCCAATGAAAAGCTCAGTCAACTTGAAAAAAAGTGAAACATAGTGGTGAAAAGTTAGGAATTATCATAAACCGGGGGAAGAGAAGTGTAGAACTATTCATGGGATTACCATGTAATCCATTCAATGCTAACCCATGGAGCCAATATTAAGAAAGGATAAATGTCAGGATTAGCACTTCATAAATTATTAATCCCACTCTGTCTCCTTGTAAGCCTGTCAGTGGTACATTTTTGTAAGAAATATAATGGAAGGAATTCACGCTACAAAGGATTTGGAGAATGGAATAATTAAAAGAGTTACCGAAACATATTGAACACAGACTCGGTTATTAAAATGGAGCTACTCTACTAAGCTACCAGAGTCGCCGGCTCCATAGACCTTGAACGTTTATGTCATTGGAGAAGGGGAAGGAGGGAGAGCATTGTAAAATTTTCAGTAAAGAATCATATTGACCAAGACTGTGTTACTTGTTCAATCACTGATTCATCCTATCAGGACCTGGCTCTCCAAACCAGGCAAACGCCAACCCATGTCTACATTAGAAACACCTACCAAAACCTTTTGCTGTCCACAGATGCCACTAAGTATTTTTTTAGGCTTACAATGACAATCTGGCACAAAATACAACAATGATATCAGACAGCAGTTACATAGTTAGTCAGGTTGAAAAAAGACACAAGTCCATCCAGTTTAACCATAAAAAAAAAAAAAAAAAAATATCGTACAATCCCATATACCTAATTCTATACCCACAGTTGATCTAGAGGAAGGCAAAAAACCCCAGCAAAGCACGATCCAATTTGCAACAGCAGGGGAAAAAATTCCTTCCTGATCCCCCGAGAGGCAATCGGATTTACGCTGGATCAACTTTACCTATAAATGTTAGTACTCAGATATACTGTGTTTCCCCGAAAATAAGCCCGGGTCTTATATTAATTTTGGCAACAAAAAACATAGTAGGGCTTATTTTCGGGGTAGGTCTCACCATGTAATGTGCTGTTTTTTCTCCCCCTCTTCCTCCCTACCTGACAGGAATCCCCAATGTGAACTGGGTTAAAATGCTTGAAGAAAACCTATAATCCACTCTATTACAGTAGTATATAATGTACAATGTGTGTGTTTCTGTAATATAACTGTGCCAAATACCTTCGTTATAGCGCCGCTCTGCGCTTCTGTGACTCGGCAGAGCTCTTTTCCCCGCAATTATATTACAGAAACACACGCATTGTACATTTTATACTACTGTAATAGAGTGGATTATAGGATTTTACAAGCATTTTAAACTAGGGCTTATTTTCAGGGTAGGGCTTATATTGTAGCCCTCCTGCAAAATAACGCTAGGTCTTATTTTCGGGGTAGGTCTTATTTTCGGGGAAACACGGTATTATGTACATTTAGGAAAGTATCCAGGACCACCTCTGGAGGGAGTCTGTTCCACATTTTCACAGCTCTTACTGTGAAGAAACCTTTCCATATTTGGAGGTGAAATCTCTTTTCCTCTAGACGCAAAGAGTGCCCCCTTGTCCTTTGTGTTGACCGTAAAGTGAATAATTCAACACCAAGTTCACTATATGGACACCTTATATATTTGTACATGTTGATCATATCCCCCTTATTCTCCTCTTCTCAAGAGTGAATAAATTCAGTTGCTCTAATCTTTCCTCATAGCTGAGCTCCTCCATGCCTCTTATCAGTTTGGTTGCCCTTCTCTGCACTTTCTCCAGTTCCCTGATATCCTTTTTGAGAACTGGGGCCCAAAACTGAACTGCATATTCAAGATGAGGTCTTACTAATGATTAGAACAGGGGCAAAATGATATCTCTCTCTCTGGAGACCATACCTCTCTCAATACAAGAAACGACTTTGCTCGCTTTGGAAACCGCATCTTGGCATTGCATGTCATTATTGAGCTTATGATCTACCAAAACCCCCAGATCCTTCTCCACTACGGATTCCCCCAGTTGTACTCCCCCTAGTATGTATGATGCATGCCTATGTAGCACTACCCTCTCCTCTGGGGAAGAAGAGACACCCATGCCACAAGCCCATGTCCTCTAGTTTAGAGGTCAGGCGGTGTATTTGTATTTGGGTCCCGCAGCAAGTTACCTCCTTCCACTGGTTCCCATCTCCAGAATGTAGAGATGAGTCTGTACTTTCCCCTCTTTAATAAAGTCAATGTCCAAACCACTTAAACTCCAACGTTGAGTTTATTTTTGTATCTTTGCTTGATAGATAAGAGAGAGTAGATGAGAGATGATAGTTGAACTAAGAGCAGATTCAGGCACAGAACTCCCAGATTTATCACGACTCGGTCCCGAATGGGTACAGCTCACCCAGGTAGTCCCTCAATGGTCCTAGCAGCCGATGTGGAGCTCGAACAATCAATTTAAATTCTCCAAGGACAAGTTCAGTATGTCCTCGAAGAGCAGCAGCACTCCGCAGGGTCAGTTCTGCGGAGCATAGGATCCTTCCCTCTGACAGGTCACCAGGCCTTTCCCGAGACAGCAATCCTCCCCTGGCTTCCTCCCCTGGCTTCCTCTTGGTCAGAGCGGATACCCTCACCCGGGTATCCTAGGACTCCAAAGTTCTGCCTGTAGACCCAGTTGAAGGTATTGGGCCTACCTGGAACATTGCAGTCTCGGGCCGAAGGTGCCCGAGACTTCTCAGTCAGTGTACGCACACCCCTCCTTAGGGGGCACACCCCTTTGATTACTTGTCCCCGGGACTCTCCTCGAAAAATGGCGGCTGCCTCTTTTATACCCTCTCCCGGCATGCACAGCAGGCAGAACCAGCCCACTGCATGGTAGCCGAGAGAGGACATCCAAATGCGCCAATGCAACCTATGGTTCAACCCTAGACCTGGTGACTGCACCACCCACAGGCCAAAGGGGAACTGCACATAGGCACATAGCAACAAAGCAGAGTCCAGAATAATTAGAAGGCCTGAGCCATACTAGTGCTCGGGTCATCCCCCTAAATTTGGACATAGAGACCCCCTAAATTTGGAGTACCCGCTACACCTATTTTTAGCCCCCAAGTGCATAACTTTACATTTATCAACATTAAACCTCATCTGCCACATAGTCGCCCAATTAGACAGAGCATTGAGGTTGGCTTGTAAATTGGAGACATCCTGTAAGGACGTTATTCCACTGCATAGCTTGGTGTCATCTGCAAAGACAGAAATTTTACTTTTGATCCCAGACCCAATATAATTTATAAAGATATTAAAAAGTAAGGGTCCCAGCACTGAACCTTGGGGTACACCACTGATAACCTTAGACCATTCAGCTGCTCCAAAGCCTTGAAGAAATGTGAGTTGTGTAACCTCAAAACAAGTTGGTTATCAACCTAAATACAAAGGATTTTACAATACTTGATCATTGGTTACTTTGGTGATCTATTGTCTATTGCATTTCAAGTTCTCATTCAAGGTCACCTTCTGGTTGGTAGGCACTAGGGATTAGCCGAACCCCCCCCCCCCCGGTTCGGTTCGGATTCGCATCCAGAACATGGGAACAGGCAAAAAATTTGTTCAAACACGCGAACACCGTTAAAGTTTATGGGACACGAACATGAAAAATCAAAAGTGCTAATTTTAAAGGTTAGTATGCAAGTTATTATCATAAAAAGTGTTTGGGGACCTGGGTCCTGCCCCAGGGGACATGTATCAATGCAAAAAAAAGTTTTAAAAACGTATGTTTTTTCGGGAGCAGTGATTTTAATAATGCTTAAAGTGAAACAATAAAAGTGAAATATTCCTTTAAATTTCGTATCTGGGGGGTGTCTATAGTATGCCTGTAAAGTAGCTTGTGTTTCCAGTGTTTAGAACTGTCCCTGTACAAAATGTAATTTCTGAAGGAAAAAAAGTAATTTAAAACTCGCTGCTATTAATGAATTGTCGGGTCCCGGCAATACAGACAAAAGTCATTGAAAAAAACGGCATGGCCCCCCCCCCCCAGTCCATTACCAGGCCCTTTGGGTCTGGTATTACTATTAAGGGGAACCCCGAACCAAAATAAAAATAAAAAAGCATGGGGGTCCCCCCAAAATCATTAACCAGGCCCTTCAGGTCTGGTATGGATATTAAGGGGAACCCTGCGCCATTTAAAAAAAAAATGGCGTGGGGTTCCCCTCAAAAATCCATGGATTTTAGGGGAACCCTGCATCAAAATTTTAAAAAATGGCGTGGGATTCCCCCCAAAAATCCATACCACACCCTTATCCGAGCACGCAACCTGGCAGGCCGCAGGACAAGAGGGGGGACGAGAGAGCGCCCCCGCCCCCCTTCTGAACCGTACCAGGCCGCATGCCCTCAACATGGGGAGGATGTCCCCATGTTGATCGGGACAAGGGCCTCATCCCCACAACCCTTGCCCGGTGGTTGTGGGGGTCTGCGGATGGGGGGCTTATCGAAATCTGGAAGCCCCCTTTAACAAAGGAGACCCCCAGATTCCGGCCCCCCCTATGTGAATTGGTAACGGGGTACATTGTCCCCCTACCATTTCACAAAAGAAAGTGTCAAAAATGTTAAAAACCACACAGACATAGTTGGGACAAGTCCTTTAATATAAAGGAAAAAAGGAGAAAAAAAAACCATTCCAGCATTGTTATCCATTCACGATGTCCAACGATGATCCATTCTCTAGCGATGCTCTCCAGCGAGGAACGAAGCACGGTCCTCCCTGCAACAGTGCCCCCTGGCTAATGACACGCAAGCTGTTTGACAGTTGTTTTATAACCGATGGCAGGTATACCCGTGACGTGGACGGGTAACCCCGCCCCTCTAACGCGTCACGGGAAACCCCAGCGAGGAAACCCCCGTGACGCGTTAGAGGGGTGGCCACGCCATCGGTTATAAAAGAACTGTCAAACAGCTTGCGCATCATTAGCCGGGGGGCTCCTGTGCAAGGAGGACCGTGCTTCGTTCCTCGCTGGAGAGCATCGCTGGAGAATGGATCATCGTTGGACATCGAGAATGGATAACAACGCTGGAATGTTTTTTTTTTCTTTTTTCATTTTTTCTTTTTATTAAAGGACTTGTCCCAACTGTGTCTGTGTGGTTTTTAACATTTTTGACACTTTCTTTTGTGAAATGGTAGGGGTACAATGTACCCCGTTACCAATTCACATAGGGGGGGGGCGGAATCTGGGGGTCTCCTTTGTTAAAGGGGTCTTCCAGATTCCGATAAGCCCCCCGCCCGCAGACCCCCACAACCACCGGGCAAGGGTTGTGGGGATGAGGCCCTTGTCCCCATCAACATGGGGATATCCTCCCCATGTTGAGGACATGTGGCCTGGTACGGTTCACGAGGGGGGGTGCTCTCTCGTCCCCCCCTCTTTTCCTGCGGCCTGCGAGGTTGCGTGCTCGGATAAGGGTCCGGTATGGATTTTTGGGGGGAACCCCACGCCATTTTTTTTATTTTGGTGCGGGTCCCCTTAAAATCCATACCAGACCTGAAGGGTCTGGTATGGATTTTTGGGGGGAACCCCACGTCATTTTTTTTTAAAAATGGCACAGGGTTCCCCTTAATATCCATACCAGACCTGAAGGGCCTGATATGGAATTTGGGGGGGGGACCACCACGCTTTTTTTTAAATTTTGGTTCGGGGTTCCCCTTAATATTCATACCAGACCCAATGGGCCTGGTAATGGACTAAGGGGGGAACCCATGCTGTTTTTTTTCAATTACTTTTACCCGACAATTCATTATAGCCGCGATAAGTTTTAAATTACTTTTTCCCCTTTAGAAATTACATTTTGTGCAGGGACTTTTCTAAGCACGGGAAACATGCGCTACTTTACAGGCATGCTATAGACACCCCCAGGTACGAATTTTAAAGGAATATTTCACTTTTATTGTTTCACTTTAATCATTATTAAAATCACTGCTCCCGAAAAAACTGCAGTTTTTAAAACTTTTTTTTGCATTGATACATGTCCCCTGGGGCAGGACCCAGGTCCCCAAACATTTTATGACAATAACTTGCATATTAACCTTTAAAATTAGCACTTTAGATTTCTCCCATAGACTTTTAAAGGGTGTTCCGCGGCTTTTCGAATTTGCCGCTAACACCCCAAATTGTTCGCTGTTCGGCGAACAGGCAATGTTCGAGTCTAACTCATGTTCGAATCGAACATTATAGCCCATCCCTAGTAGGCACCTATGACAAGCTACGAAACATCTTTAATATTAAAGGACAAAAGTTAAAGAACAACTGTTGACATACCATGACCAGGATAAATGAGAACCTTCACAGGCACTGAGGCCTAAATATACCTTAAAGTGATACTAAAAGTTTGTTGTTTTTAAAAAAAAAATAACAAACATATCATACTTACCTCCACTGTGCAGTTCGTTTTGCACAGAGTGGCCCCAAACATCCTCTTCTGGGGTCCCTCAGCGGCTCTCGCGGCTCCTCCCCGCATCAGATAACCCCCTAGGAGAAGCGCTCTCCCAGGGGGTTACCTTGCGGGAGCGCTCCCGTGTCCAGCATTCGGCGTCCATAACCGCCGAGTGCAGGACTCGGCCCCACCCCCCAGCACCCGTGTCATTGGATTTGATTGACACCAGCGAGAGCCAATGGCTGCGCTGCTATCAATCTATCCAATCAAGAGCCGAGAACCCCAGGCAGAGAGACTGCGCGTCCTCACCGTGGGACATTCCAGAGCTCAGGCAAGTAAAACGGGGGGGGGGGGGCTGGGGGACCGGTGACTGTCAGAAGTTTTTCACCTTAATGCATAGGATGCATTAAGGTGAAAAAACAGGAGGGTTTATAACCCCTTTAATATATACGCTGCTACTGCTGACCATCTTTTGAAAATGTGAGTTGCCTGGCTGTCTCTGACTCCAATACACCCAGAAGAAGCATGGAGCATAGTGTTAGAGTAAAGCCACCAAACTTGCTTGTTCCAGGTAGGTGTTGAAGCCTAAATACTGCTTGACTGCAGTGGCAGGCTCCTTATTTCTTTTATGACAGGTTAGCTTTGAGGGGCCTTCCCCAGATCTGTGCCTCAATACAATCCTGTCTCGGAGGTCCACAGACAAATTCTTGGACTTTATGGCTTGGTGCTCTAACATGCACTGTTATCTGTGGGACCTTATATAGACAGGTGTCTTCCAGGCAGCACCACAGCCAGAACAGAGGCAAATCTCAATATAATTCAACAGTATGAGCCCAACTACTGGCTCAGACATCCCTCTAAATATTAGATAACGTCCCAACCTTTTGGGGAGGGCGCTACAAGAAGTATGTTTTTTTTTTTTTTTCATACTTAACTCGGTGGATGCAGCATAAGACCAATGCTGCATATGTCCCCCGGCGTCTCTGCACTGAGAACCGAGCCACCGAACACTGCTGATGGCTCGGTTCTCACTCCTCCCCGAGCAGAGCGATGCTGACTGTCACTCAGCATCGCTTCTGCTCTACTTCTCAGCGCTCATTGGAGCACTGAGCCGTAGAGGGGGGGGGAGTGGCCATCTCAGCGTCAATCAAGGCAGCTGTCAGATCCTGACTTGGAAGTCGTGATGACGCGCTACCCCAACTGATGGCAGTGACGTCAGCGGAGAGCGGAATCCAGACCGCTCTCCACTGAAAACGGGTCACAGGAGTGCAAAACGAATTGCACTCCTGTGACCCAGAGGAGAAGCCCAGCCTAAAAAGCTCAGGCTGGACTTCTCCTTTAAATATTTGAAACACCTTCTGGCACAGGATCTTCCCTCCTGGGCTTCTGTCTGGTTAGGATGTAACTATCTTTCTTCCAGCCTTTGGGCCTAGGGATTTGGAGCGCTGAAAAAATTTCCCCTCCTGGAAGAAAGCCTTAAGATGTTGGTTGCAAGTGATGTCCTGTTCTGGTTTAGAGAAAACAAGCTGCAATTGTTCCAACAAAAGAATGCCCATAGTCTGTTTGTTATTGGAGCCAGCAAGACTGGCTCCTGATCATGTGGTCACTGTGAGAGCCAGTCAGAGCAATCACGTGTTCGTCACGCTGCCTCCTCTTGGCTTTAATACCCATTAAAGGGCAGCCTGTAGGTGGCAGAGAGGGGTTAAAGTTACTGGAACAATTTATTTTTTCAGTCCTGAGAAAAGAATCACTCCCTGAGATGAGGTGCCTGGCACCTTATTGCCAAGCAGGTGGGCATAGGACTACATCATCATCACCCAGGCCTTCATGTGAAGGCACGAGTACACAGGAAGTGCTCTCCGGTACTTTACAAGTCCTATTACTCAAGGAAACTCGGAAATCAATATTTGCTGTGACCACTCTTTGCCTATAACGCAGAAGAAATTCTCTTGGGTACACCTGCATGTAGTTTCTGAAGGTTCTTGTGTGGCATGGGCGTCCGCAGCAGGGGGCAAGGGGGGTCAAGTGCCCCCCCCCGGAATCAGCAAGGTGTCCGCACAAGGCAAGTGGATGTACGTGAGCTGAGCGTTTTTTTCTGAGTCTGCTGACTGCTGCTGCTCTCTGACATGATCTTACTCCGACTCACTTGCTCGGCCCCTCGGCTCCGCATCCAGTCCCTACCCCACTGTGTAGAGAGAGTCGAGAAGATGTAGATCCGGCCGGCGCCGCCCACAAGCGGAGTGGTGATGCTCAGGTTATCCCTTGCCCCACCGTGTGTCCACCTCTAAATTAGGCTGCTTGGCCGGGCAGGATCGTTGTCTGTAAAAACATCAATCATGTGGGCACAGCACAGATCCCTCCCTCCACCCCGCAGATTAACTATTGGGCACTCTGCTATGTATGTGGTATCCCTGAGTAACTTCCAATACAAAGTGAAGATGAATTATCTCTTATATAACCAGTCCAATCTTTCCAGTGCAAAATAGAAATACTTAATCAGACAATGGCAGCTTGATCCTTCTATGAAGCGTTTGCATCAGGTTTCTCAAACCTTTGCATGCCTGCGCTTTGTGTGATAATGACTAAGCCCCTCCCATTCATTACATCGTTGAAAAGGGGCGGAGAATGAGTGACCTTAAAATGATGCCCCCCCCCCCCCTGAAAAAAGTTCTGCGGACGCCCGTGTTGTGTGGTAGGTTGTTTTGAGCTTTTTTTGATCTTGGAGAACTTGCCTCTGTTTCACCGCTGGTTTTAGCTGACTTACTTCATTCTGTCTCTGCAATTAATCCCAGAATGGTTTATTGTTGAGATCAGGACTGTGCATAGCGCAATCTATTTCGAGATTTCTTATTCCTCTGTTCGCTTTAGATAGTTATTTTATTATTTTGGACATGTGTTACATTGTAATGTTACAACCAGATGTCTCCCTGATGGCAATGCAAGATGAATAAGAAATTGCCTGCCTCTCAGTAGTAATGCCTCATACACACGACCGGTTTTCCCTGCAGGAAAAAAACGACACTTTTCCCGACGGGATTCCTCTCAAGCCTGCCTTGCATACACACTGTCACACAAAAGACCGCTGAACTTTTGAATGCCAAGAACACAGTGACGTCAAAGACTACGACGAGCCGACAAAATGACGTTCTATGCGTCAAATTGTTTACGAGCATGCACAAGTTTTTTCCTCTCAGAAAAGCATACACAACATCGGTTTTCGCAACGGGAAAAAGACTGCTGGGAATCACAACGGGAAAAAAGAGAGCTGGTTCTAATTTTTTTGCGGGCAGTTTTCTCGTCAGGAAAACTGCTATGGAGCATACACACGGCCGGTTTTCCCGACAAAAAGCAAACATGGCAGTTTTCCCATCGGGAAAAACGGTCGTGTGTACGAGGCAATGAGGGGTATCGTCTTTGACCAAATACCCAACTCCATATGCAGATATGCAGCTCCAAACCTCCACGTAATGTCCACCATTCTTGACTGTTTCTTGCAGATCTATCCATGAACCAGTCACATTTTGGCTGAAATACTGCATTTGTTAGAACTAGAATTTTTTTTAACATTTTGACTTCAGAGCTTTTTGCCTACAACTCTTCTATGAAGAACACTTCTAAAAGGACTTCCACAGACTGTAGATGGGTGTACCAGGGTTCCATCTCATGTTTTCTGTGACTGACCACTGAGTTTCCAGGCCTCAACCTTTCCGATTGTGCTTCGGCAAAAGAGCTTGGATTGCACCTGTCTGCTGTGAAATATTTGCTTTGGAGAGACCTTGATGATGTACTGTACAATGACCACCTTCGTTCGTGTTCCTGTACTTACTTGTTGTCGTGTGAGATTTGCGACATCTGTTGCAACCTCAGATTTTTAGCATGGTTGTCCCTTGCCCAGCTTGACTAATGGATGTGCAGATTACTGAGGCTCCTTTTATTTATCCCAAAACTATCAAAGCCTATTCCTTAACCACTTCAATACCATGCACTTATGCACCTTCCCGCCCAGACCAATTTTCAGCTTTCAGTACTCTCACACTTTGAATGACAATTACTTAGTCATGCTACACTGTATCCAAACAAAATTTTTATCATTTTCTTCTCACAAATAGAGCTTTCTTTTGGTGGTATTTAATCGCCACTGGGTTTTTTATTTTTTGCGATATAAGCAAAAAAACAGCAATTTTTTTTTTAAAAAAACACTTTTTTTTAGTTTCTATTGTAAAATTTTGCAAATAAGTAATTTTTCTTCATAAATTTGTGCCAAAATGTATACTGCTACATATCTTTGGTAAAATGAACCCAAATTAGTGTATATTATTTGGTCTTTGTGAAAGTTATAGAGTCTACAAACTATGGTGGCAATCACTGAAAATTTATCACATCTGATCACGCCTGATGTACTGAAGGGATATCTCATTTCTTGAGACACTAACAAGCGAGGAAAGTACAAATACCCCAAAATTACCCCTTTTTGGAAAGTAGACAGTCCAAGGTATTTACTAAGAGGCGTGGTGAGTTTTTTGAAGTTGTATTTTTTTCCCACAATTCTTGGGAAAATTTAATTTATTTATTTTTTTTGACACAAACTGGTCATATTAACAGTTTTTTTCTCTCACACAGCATATGCATAATTGCAACTACACCCCAAAATACATTCTGCTACTCCTCCTGAGTGTAGCGATACCACATGTGTGAGACTTTTACACAGCCTGGCCACATACAGAGGCCCAACATTGAAGTAGCACTTTCAGGCGTTCTACAAGCATAAATCGCACATATCCTTTCTCAACCACCTATTACACTTTTGAAGGCCCTGGAGCACCAGGACAATGGAATTTTCCACAAAATGACCCCATTTTGGAAAGCACACACCCCAACGTATAATCTATGAAGCATTATGAGTCTTTTGAACAGTTAATTTTTTTCCAGAAGGTTTTGGAAAATGTGGAGAAAAAATGAAAATGCATTTTTTTTACACAAAGTTGTCCATTTATAAGATATTTCTAACGCATAGCATATACATAGCAAAAATGACACCCCAAAATGCATTCTGCTACTCCTCCTGAGTATAGCGATACCACATGTGTGAGACTTTTACACAGCCTGGCCATATACAGAGGCCCAACATTGAAGTAGCACTTTCAGGCGTTCTACAAGCATAAATCGCACATATCCTTTCTCAACCACCTATTACAATTTTGAAGGCCCTGGAGCACCAGGACAATAGAATTTTCCACAAAATGACCCCATTTTGGAAAGCACACACCCCAACGTATAATCTATGAAGCATTATGAGTCTTTTGAACGGTTCATTTTTTTCCAGAAGGTTTTGGAAAATGTGGAGAAAAAATGAAAATGCATTTTTTTTACACAAAGTTGTCCATTTATAAGATATTTCTAACGCATAGCATATACATAGCAAAAATAACACCCCAAAATGCATTCTGCTACACCTCCTGAGTATAGCGATACCACATGTGTGAGACTTTTTGTCAAGTAATTTTGGACCGACTCTCGTTACAAGTCAAGATATTTTATTGCATATGCAAGAGAAATGGTTAAATGTATATCTTCTGCTTCAGAGATCCATTTCTGCCTGTCATAGATTCACATTCAGCTTTTATAACCCTTAAACCTTCCCTTTTCCTGCTCGTAACGTCCTGACCATGTATAATTTCAACCTTTATTCTGACGTTAGCAGGAAATAGGGAAATATCCTTTTTCAGCCAACACCTTATGACAGGATATTTCATACAATGGATACATAAATTATCTCATGGTTCACAGCCCATATTTTGACAGATGTAAGAGTCAGCACATCTTTGCACAATAGAATATGGTCATATGACTTATTCCAGTAATTAGGGTTATTAGAGCTTATTCAGCATATTTAAGTATTAATAGAGTTATATAAAGCAAACATTTTAACTTTAGAAGATATAGTCATATTAATATGCATATTCATAGTTGACATTTAAAGTATAATTTCTAATTTCTCTAACAGCTGCTCCCTTTTATACTTATAATGTCAATAATTCAAATATCCAGGTTCTTTATTTTACCAGGTATTATCATTTAGACAAATAAGTCTTTTGAAAGGACTGTAAGTTCATCTTCATCAGGTTCCGGGTATAGTTCAGTGTTGTTCTGAAAAAACATAGTCTTTGTTAGTGATGTGTCAATCAGTCTTTGAAGAATTCCTCTAATACAAGGAATGCAGCAACATCCACACAGCGTAAGGACCGTGGCTGCCATGACAACAGAGATGAGCAAACCTTTTGCAAGATCACCCCATTTACCAAACCATTTTTCAAAGAGTCCTGTTAAGGGGTTCTCTACACCAGAGTTCTCAGTTAGTTCCTGGGATAACATTTGTAGGCCTTGCAAAGCCTTGGTGATACTTCCATCAGGTGCCGTATTATTTGGAATAAAAGTGCAGCAGAAGGTGCCGAACATTTCGCATACCCCGCCCCTTTCTGCCAGCAACATATCCAATGCTATACGGTTCTGCCACGCTGTCAAAGAGGTGGCGTCCAATTGTGCTGCTATACCTTTGATAGCATCTCCGGTGTAATTCACAAACCTCTGCTGGTTGTAGTAAATGTAGTTTATCCAGTCGACATTCTTATTGGGCTGTACCCATAGGAAGAGTGAGGTGAGTCCTGCTGTTACTTGATTCTGTGCTTTAAATTCATCCGGAACTCCTCGTGGAACACCTATTGAGTCTATATATACCTGGTTGTCAAAATGATTCTGGACACTTAAGTCTCTTAAAATAGTGTTTACCTGGTAGTCTCATCAATTTATTAGTCATAGGAACAATATAAAAGGGAAGCAACAGGCGGGTAAGGGCACAACTACCCTCCCATCTAGGTGGCAGTCTGAGCCTTAGTTTCTTGTCCCCACACAGCCACCAAACATCAGCTAGTTGCCGTTTCTGTTCCTGAAACCATTTTAGTTGATACTTAATGTCTGTAGTTGATGTTATGGTCGCACAGTATTCAGGAGATAGAGTGCCAACCTTTGTACCATCCTTATCTTTGTTAGAGAAACTAGAAAAAATTCCTGGTAATGCTTGTAGTGAAGGGGGTGTACTTTGCATTTTAGTTTTAGGGTATCTCTTTTTCTCATTTGCACATTCAGACCCAGTAATATTTTCTGAAAACAGTCTTATTATGCAAGCTAAATCTGTTTCCTCTTCAGGGAGAGGAATGGTAGCTAGTTGTGGTCTTGGGTTTGCACAAGAAATACAATCACTTAACCCCTTAGATTGAGTTGTGTATCTGACCCATTCTATCCACTAATTTTTGTCTCCAAATCCTGTTTCTATACTTAATTGTTCCTTGTAAGTAAAATCTGTTTTAAACAAAGAGGTATTAAGTTGAAACTGAGTTGGCTCGGGGGCTGGGGTGTTCTGACCAGGGGTTACAACCTAAATAGTGATTCTCCCTAGTAGGTCAGATATTGTACCATATACCAATTAGTTGTATTGTTTAGTTTACAAAATTGGAGCCATTGTTACTGTAAATCAGCGCAGGGATCCCTTGTCGTGGAATCACCTCTTTGATTAGTACTTTGGCTACTGACTGTCCATCCGTGTGCGCCATAGGAAAAGTTTCCACCCACTTTATAAACCTGTACACAATAACCAGACAGTACTTATTCTCACATTTGTTCAATTCAATAAAATCCATGCATATTGTGTGAAAGGGATAAGGGGGTTGTGGGAAATTACCCCTTAAGGCTCTTAGGGCACCTTGTGCATGGTATCTGTTACAAATCGGATATGTGAGACAAAATTTTCAGAGTAGTTTTGTAAACCCATATGTTGTGTACACCCAGTACCATCCCTCCTTTTGAGGTATGGGCCTACCCATGACTCAATAACACAGCATACGTGAATAGTGATGTAGATAAGTTAGGTTTACCTTCTGTACATGTGTATATACCATTGACCAGTGTTGACCCTGTATATAACCACTTTGATTTTCACCTGCCGGTGATGTTTTCTGCATTTCTGATAACCATGTTTCATCAATAGCTCTCTGTACCTCATCATTTACTTGGGAACTGTATATGTTTGTCATTGCTGTCCTGCAGAAGCTTCCTTTGCTGTCTTGTCTGCTAGTGCATTCCCTAGGGTAATTGGATCTGTTCCCTTTCTATGTGCCGCACATTTACAAATAGCCACTTGTGCTGGTTTTTGTACACATTCTAGAAGGGCAAGAATGAGATCTCTGTGTGATCGGTTTCCCATGGCAACGTAATCATACCCCTTTTTTCCATTGCTGGGCAAATATGTGTAGAGAAAGCGTATTGGCTGTCAGTATAAATATCTATTTATTTTTCCCTTCCCCTAGACTGCAGGCCCTTGACAGGGCTATAATGTCAGCTTGTTGTGCAGAATAGGAACTGGGAAAAGGTCTAGCTTCAATGACCTGGTCATGTGTTACTATAGCATAAGCCGTTTGATTGCAATGTCAGCATCTAGAAAGGGAACATCAGTGAGATCCTTCCTAGGGAGTACCCGTTCATCAATTTTGAGCTGCACAATCATGTGGATCCCCATCACCAGGTGTTGGCATTAGTGTAGCAGGATTCAATGTAGTACACTTCTTGATTGTAACGTGTGGTTGTCCCAGAAGTGTAGTCATACATGATAAATGCCTGACTGGAGATAAATAGGAGATTCTGTCTTATAGTAAGATCACCTAAATAACATGTGAGACCTTTAAGTACCAGGGGTGGAACAATACTATCAATGCAGATGACCGTATGGCCAATGAGGCTGCTACTACAGCTTGTACACAGTGGGGCAAATTAGTTAAGTAAAATGCAACTAGTTTGTGTTCGTTCTCATAAACCTGAGTGAGAGCAGAAGTCATGTACCCCTCTTTACAATCTACAGTCTGCTAAAGGGTTTCTACTGTAATTGGGTAGGCTAAGCACAGTAGAACCCACAATGAGGTGCTTCACCTTTGTAAATGCATCCTCTGCTTGCACATTCCACTGGATGGAACCTTTTGCAGACATTTGTGTACCATAGATGAGATCAGAAAGAGGCACCACCTCCGTAGCATAATTAGCTATCCATGCTCTACAAAAATTTGCCATGCCAAGAAATTACATCATTTCTTTATTTTTACGTGGTTTGGGGGCTTGAAGGATGGCCTCTTTTCGGATCTCATCTGGATGTCTGCCTTTTTGAGATATAATGTAACCCTGGTATTTCACCTTGTTTTTCAAAAGTTGTATTTTATTTTGCTAACCTTGTGACCTTGTTCTGCGAGGAAATGCATCAGAGCCAAGGTGTCAATTTTACATTGTCGCTCCAGAGGAGCCGCTACCAGAATGTCATCCACATACCAGAGAATTTGACTCCCACTGGGAGGTACAACTCGAGACAAAGCATTGAACATTTCTTGTGAGTTTTCCTTTGTACATAAGTGCAAACCAGAACTGACTGTCTGTCTTAATTAGCCCTACGTCTGTCTTTCCTTTTGATCACAAGAAATCGGGGATGTCTTTTAAGGCATCCCCTTTGGTCAAAAAGTGTCAGTCACTGTCTTTTGTCAAAACTTCAATCACGCAAGTTCTGGTTGTACATTCAACAAACCACGCTAATCTGTACCTCTGATTCCCTCTGGATTTCAGTTCCTCATCTGTTAATTTGACCCAGTCTGTGATAAGTTCTCCCAGCTCATGCCATGATACCTCGGAGTTCCGCGTGACCGAAACATGAGGTACAGTATCCTGCCTGTATATTTGCAGAATAGGCTGTGGTAGGAGACAAGTAGCCATGTTATTTCCTTCCTTATCACAGTACAGGTATCTTAAGAGCACTTCAGTGTTAGTGCAACTCATTAACTGTTTCTCATAAGACCTATCAGGCCCAGTGGTCCTTTTGTAGTAGATAGTGCAATAGAGGTTCGTCTGGACCTTGTACCTTTCCTCACAGGCTCTTCAATTATTTCTGTCAGGGTTTTGGGCATCTTTAATCCCTCAGTTTGTAAATCCAAGCTGTACCAGTATCAGGGCTCATTATCCACAGCTGTGATTTGTTTTTCACACAGCCGATGGGCTTTGAGGCCCCCCTCCACTGGTACGACAGAAATATCAAGAGCATGCAACATGTCTCTACCCAACGAATTAACAGGACATTTAGTTGACATTACAATTTTACACTGAGCCTTTTTACCTGTCTGTGGATTTTCCACAGTAAGGCCTTCAGACACGGCCTCCTGGTGCATCAACCCATTTGCAGATTTTACATATACTAAACCTTTTCCCTTTACCCCTGGTGGCATATCCAGCGGGTGTATCAGGGTCCTACAAGCCCCAGTGTCACAGAGAAATGTTACCCAACTACTCTTTGCAACCCAGGTTATTTCTGGCTTGGCTTCAGCATGCAAACAAGTTTCAACATTACACACATCCAAAATATCAGATTCTTTCCCATCCTTCTGCTTCTCTCTCTGCAGACACACTTTTACCATACAGGAAACACTCCCCCCTCATCCTTTTCTTTACTTTCTTTTTTGGTTGGAAGTGCCCCTCAGCATGCCTCACATACTTGATTAGCTCCTAGAGTCTGCAGATCCTATGGTTAATCATGTGTTCGTTAACAAAACTTGATATAAGGACTAGCAGCCCCTTCAGGATTGCATTCTTTAGCTGTTGTTCATATGGGCTATCGTTCACTTGATCTACTGGGATTTCTATCCCAGAGTGGTTTTTAAAATTCTTCTTTATCCTAACAATGAAATTATCCACTGTTTCCTCTTCTCCCCATATACACTGATTTATAATGGACCAGTCGACTTGACGTATCCATCTATCCTCTCTCTATCTTTGCTATAAGAGCATTTCTTCTGTTTTTGAGTGCTGCATCATCCTGAGGCAACACCCCTCCCTGGTTGTTTAATCCACTCCAATCTCCCACTACATGATGCCAGTCAGGTCCCAGTACCTGTCTGGTGACCTGCTCTATTTCCCTCACATTGAGATGATAGCTAGCAACCATTCCCATGATACCATCCCTGAATTGAGCTATGTGGACCTTGGGATTGCTGTAAGGAGGGTCAGCGGGGTAACTTGTTGCATACCTCTGTCCCATCTGGTGGTGGGGACTGCAGGTCTGCAATAGGGAATTGGGAGCGGGTGGTGAAGTCAGAGGGGGAGCAGCGTCTGTCGGTGGGATTGGAGAGTCCTCTAAAGGGTGTGTAGGGGCTGTCGGGTGCATTAGGTTTGTCGCATTTTGTTCAGTCAATACTTGCTGCACTAAACTTCGGAGGACGGTCATATTATTGTCCTCCTCTTTGTCTAAAAACATAGTCTTTTTATGATTTTTTTTATGATTTTAACCTACAGTTAGCCTCCTCAAGCCATTTCTTTGCCTGGGGAAGACCTAATTTATTCTGTTTCCTTATTTTTCTTTTCTTTTTTTTTATATATATATATATATATATATATATATATATATATATATATATATATATATATATATACACACATATATACATACATATATATATACACATACATACATGCCGGCATAATTTTTATTTATTTTTTAAGCTTTCTACACAACACAGTATTACACAACAATCCTTATTTAAAAATGCAACAAAATCATACTTTGTTTTTCATGTCTTAAGGAGTTTCACATTCTCTTTGTCTAGACTACACATATACTTTGCATCATCATTCAAACCATCAGACTTTCCATGGATCATACTCATTTTAACGTGCACACAGAGTTTTTTTAGTAAGGTCTTCTCACACTGACACAATACCTGCACACAGTATCTTATCACTTCTGCAGCTACTCACAAACTTTCTAGTCGTGACATATCACTTCTAGATTATTGATCTTGTGTGCTGCTATAATACTGGTGTCTTGTCTTCTTACTTAATGTTTTTTTTCATTTATAGGGAGAATGAACAGAATTACAAGGCGAACGTAAATTCACCTGACTGGTCAACCCCCCCTGATCAAAACATTAATATTTCAGTAAACTGTAGGGAGCATGAACAGAATTACAAAAGAGACTTAATTTCTCTCGACTGTTGTTCCCACACTTTATCAAAACATTAATATTTGTTGATTCAACAGTATTTATAAATGCCTGTACAGGTTTTTTACACAACATACGAGGCTGGCTGAGCGCAAGGGCTCGTCAAATTACCTCTATTTGTTACCTGGAAATCTATCAGGCCATACCTTTGTATCAACAGGGGTTCGTGTTTTTGATGTAGGAATATTTATGTGTCCCCCACAGGAATTCCTGCAGTTTACAAGGCTGTCAGGACCTAGGTCCTTTGTCGACAAATTTCCTTTATCTGCACCCGGGTATTGGAATGGGACCATACTCCTATATCAAAGGGATTTAAACTACGGACGTATCTACTTATATTCCCTCAACTTGGATAAAGCAAAACATATACACAACAGATAAACATTCAATTAATCTCTATATTAGATGTATGTAACAAAATCCCTTAATTCATTAAATCCCTAATCACATTTAGGCCTAAAAGTATAATATAATAAATGAAAATATCTTACCTTGCCCCGAGAGCGGTCTCTTGTGCTGATCCGGTAAGTCGCTGCCCGGGAGGCACTAGTTCAGTGAGCCGGCCTCTGTTAACGTCAAATTTAAGACGGAGGACTTACAGTTTTTTGCCGTACGGACATCGGTTCACTGGGTTGTTGGCTAGTGCTTTCCAGGAATTTGGACTTCCGTTTTCGAAGGACCAAAATGTCAAGTAATTTTGGACCGACTCTCGTTACAAGTCAAGATATTTTATTGCATATGCAAGAGAAATGGTTAAATGTATATCTTCTGCTTCAGAGATCCATTTCTGCCTGTCATAGATTCACATTCAGCTTTTATAACCCTTAAACCTTCCCTTTTCCTGCTCGTAACGTCCTGACCATGTATAATTTCAACCTTTATTCTGACGTTAGCAGGAAATAGGGAAATATCCTTTTTCAGCCAACACCTTATGACAGGATATTTCATACAATGGATACATAAATTATCTCATGGTTCGCAGCCCATATTTTGACAGATGTAAGAGTCAGCACATCTTTGCACAATAGAATATGGTCATATGACTTATTCCAGTAATTAGGGTTATTAGAGCTTATTCAGCATATTTAAGTATTAATAGAGTTATATAAAGCAAACATTTTAACTTTAGAAGATATAGTCATATTAATATGCATATTCATAGTTGACATTTAAAGTATAATTTCTAATTTCTCTAACACTTTTACACAGCCTGGCCATATACAGAGGCCCAACATTGAAGTAGCACTTTCAGGCGTTCTACAAGCATAAATCGCACATATCCTTTCTCAACCACCTATTACAATTTTGAAGGCCCTGGAGCACCAGGACAATAGAATTTTCCACAAAATGACCCCATTTTTGAAAGCACACACCCCAACGTATAATCTATGAGGCATTATGAGTCTTTTGTACGGTTCATTTTTTTCCAGAAGGTTTTGGAAAATGTGGAGAAAAAATTAAAATGCATTTTTTTTACACAAAGTTGTTAATTTATAAGATATTTCTAACACATAATATGTACATAGCAAAAATTACACCCCAAAATGCATTCTGCTACTCCTCCTGAGTATGGCGATACCACATGTTTGAGACTTTTACACAGCCTGGCCACATACAGAGGCCCAACATCCAAGTAGCACCTCCAGGCATTCTAGCAGCATTAATTGCACATATCATTTTCTGACTACCGATCACATTTTTGAAGGCCCTTCATATATCTAACACATAGCAGGTACATACCAAATAACAAAAGATTACCTGTGGTTTTAGAAGTGCAGTGGTCCACAGAGGAGAGCATCGGTCCAGGCAGCAGGCAGGGATGAGGTCAGCGACAGCAAAAGCAATCATCCAGGCAGCAGGCAGGAATACTGTCCATAGTTCGCACAGGCAGAGATACTGTCAGCACAGCCAGAGCACAGCCAAAGCACAGGTCCAGGTAGCAGGCAGAGGTGTCCCGGCAGAAATGCTGTCCAAAGTCAGTAGAGGCAGCAGGCAGATATATGGTCAACACAGCCAAAGTATTGGTCCAAGCAGCAGGAAGAACATGGTCCATAATGTCATGGGTCATTACAGGCAGTAATATGGTCAGCACAGCCAAATTATTGGTCCAGGCAGCAGGAAGAACCATCACGCTTAGGGCCAGGGGGACAGGGGTAGAGGCTTCTCCCACCCAAATCGCTTTGAAGCCTCCGGGCAACCAGACCCTGTTCTTGGAGCACAGAAAACGAAAAACTGGTTTTCTCTACTCAGAACGCTATTCTGAAGCCCCTCACATATGTGAGACCCCTGTGTACTAAAAGTAGATGGTCAAAAGATCAGTCCAAGTGGCAGGCAAAAACATGGTCGATTAACAGGCCAAGGTCGGTACACGTGGAAGTCAGAAACGTGGTTTAAATCGGCAGGCAGAGGCATCGTCGGTAAACAGGCCAGGGTCAGTTAATTAACATGGAAGGTAGTTAGTAACATGGTAGCAGGCAAATAGGGAAATGGCAGTCTGTTAATAATAAGGGGAACTAATGGATGTATGATAATTTTTGAAGCAATTTCCGATGCACAGGCCAGGTTGGGAGGGACAATCGGGACAATAATAGCTGGTGTCTCTTCTTACTCCTCCTCTGCTGCATACACGGCATTTCTTTTGGCGTCTTCTTCCAGATTCTGTGGGGGGGATGCTAAAGGGATAGTGTCGCTCGTGAAGCCGACTCACACTATCAGAGCGAATGCTTCCTGGGGCGGGATCTTGTTGGTAAATGAGGGCATCGATGATATCTTCGATATATTGGAGGTAGTGGAGTCGGTGATTTTGAGTTGCTTTTTGGTAGCAGACAAACGAATTAAAAAGGGCCATGTGAAACAGGTGAAACGCAACTTTTTTGTGCCAATAATGGGACTTTCTGGCTGATAAGTAGGGCTGTAGCATCTGGTCGTTTAAATCCACCCCCCCCCCCATGTACAAATTGTAGTCGTGGACACATTCAGGCTTTACAATGGAGCCGCGTCTTCTTGAGATCTCCACCATGGTGTCATTGTGGATC
Source organism: Rana muscosa (assembly GCA_029206835.1). Taxonomy (NCBI): domain Eukaryota; kingdom Metazoa; phylum Chordata; class Amphibia; order Anura; family Ranidae; genus Rana; species Rana muscosa. The sequence continues at coordinate 1,059,430,471 of CM055117.1, read as the reverse complement.
GTAGAGAGGATGTGGACATCTTTCTTGTCCCTCCACTTCATGGCCAACACCTCCTCGTTCCTCATGGATGCCGATTCTCCAGGTCACAATTTTTTTGTCAATAAATTTTGTGGGAATCCCTTCCGTTTTTTTTTTAAGGTACCGCAGGCCGGGGTTTGTTTACTGTAAAGGTGGCGAAAAAGGGGCAGGCTGGTATAATAATTATCAACATATAAATGGTAACCTTTTCCGAACAGGGGGTATGCCAACTCCCAGACAATTTTCCCACTGGTTCCAATATATGTGGGGCAATCACGGGGCTGGAGCTGGGAGTCTTTGCCTTCATAGATCCTGAATTTGCAGACGTATCCAGTGGCTCGATCACATAATTTATTTAATTTTAACCCATACCTGGCTCTCTTGCTTGGTATGTACTGCTTGAACTGCAGTCGGCCGGTGAAATGTACGAGGGACTCGTCCACACAAATTTTTTGGTCTGGGATGAAAACTTCTTCAAATTGCTGGGAAAAGGCATTGATTAGGGGGCGTATCTTGTACAATTTGTCGTAGTTGGGATGATCTCGGGGAGGGCACTGTGAATTGTCATTGAAGTGGAGAAAGCGCATAATCATGTCGTATCTTTTCCTGGACATGACAGCGGAATATATGGGCATGTGTTGGATGGGGCGTTTGGACCAATATGAATGGACTTCGTTCTTTTTTGTAAGCCCCATATTGAACATAAGGCCCAAAAATAATTTAAATTCCTCCAATGTTAGACGCCGCCACTGGAACATGCGGGCGTAGGAAGAATCGGGGTTGGCAGCAATAAATTGGGATGCATACAGATTCGTTTGATCCACTATATTCTGCAGCAAATCTTGTGGGAAAAATAAACAAAAATAATCAAATTTAGAAAAATTTGTAGTGTCGGGCTGCACACCTGGCTGTGCGGTGAAAGGGGGGATGATAGCGGATCCTGAGTTGGCAGGCAACCATAAGGGGTTTGCCAGGGCATCGGGAAGGTAGGATTGGGGCTGGATTCTTCGGGTTGGGCGTGCATTTCCATTGCTTGTACTGGGCTCCTCTTCCTGGGGTATGGCGCTGCTGGTGGTGGGCAGTTCTCCTGATCTTGGTGCTGATCTTGGTGCTGATCTTGGTGCCGATCGCATTCTTTTGGGACGGTTTCCTCCGGGGACTCGGACTCTGAGCCACTATCCTCCACTGGCTCGTATTCCGAACCAGAATCGGATAATGGGAGCTCCCCGCTGCTCTCATCATCCGACATGGCAAGAATGGCATATGCCTCCTCAGGTGTGTAAACCCTTTGGGACATTATGGCAGTGCTTATTGGTGGGCCTGTGTAATGGTACTGCTGGTGGTAGTGGTGGCGGTCTGTGTGGTAGTACCGATGGAGGTATTAGTAGTGGGCCTGTGTGGTGGTACCGATGGTGGTATGGGTGGTGGTGGTACCAATGGCGGTACAGGTGGTGGTGGTACCGATGGCGGTACGGGTGGTGGTGGTGGCGGCAGTACCGATGGCGGTACAGGTGGCGGTACGGGTGGTGGTGGTAGCGATGGCGGTATGGGTGGTGGTGGTACCGATGGCGGTACAGGTGGTGGTGGTACCGATGGCGGTACAGGTGGTGGTGGTACGGGTGGTGATGGTACCAATGGCGGTACAGGTGGTGGTACAGGTGGTGGTGGCACTACCGACGGTGGTACGGGTGGTGGTACTGGTGGTGGTACCGATGGCGGCACTAGTGGTGATACTGGTAGCGGGCCTGTGTGGCAGTATAGATGCTGGGCCTGGTGGCGGTACTGGTGGTGGTACTGGTACCGATGGCGGTACTGGTAGCCTGTGTGGCGGTGCCAATGGCGGTACCGATGAAGGTGGGCCTGTGACAGATGATTGACAGATGGGCTGATTGATTGACAGATGGGCTGATTGATTGATTGACAGATGGGGTGATTGATTGACAGGTGGGGTGATTGATTGACAGGTGGGCTGATTGATTGACAGGTGGGCTGATTGATTGACAGGTGGGCTGATTGATTGACAGATGGGCTGATTGATTGACAGATGGGCTGATTGATTGACAGATGGGCTGATTGATTGACAGATGGGCTGATTGACAGATGGGCTGATTGACAGATGGGCTGATTGACAGATGGGCTGATTGATGTGCTGGGCTGTATGACAGGTCCTCTTTATGGGGGGGCGTGTTGTGCACTGTAAACTTATGTAGACAAACTACACTGAGCTAACTTATTGATCTCTTCTCTCTCCTCACAGATCGGTGTGTGAGGAGAGAGCAGGGATCAGGTAGTAACTCCTGTGGAGTTTGTTTACATTTGTGACCGGCTGTGATTGGACACAGCCGGTCACGTGGTAAACAGCCAATTCATTGGCTGTTTACTCTGATCGGGGACGCGCTGTGTCCAAGGGACACTCGCCTTCCCCTATCCCCGCACTGCAAGCCTGTGGCGGCGCGCACGGAGCGCGCCGCCGAGTTTGTTTTGACAGGTGATCGGCTGTGACTTTGACACAGCCGATCACATGGTAAACAGCCAATGAAATTGGCTGTTTACCGTGATCGGGGAAGCGCTGTGTCCGAGGGGCCCGCGCAAGGCAATATCCTGCAGGACGTCATATGACGTCCAGTATCGATATTGCAACCACTTCCCGGACGTCAATTCGCTATTGACTGGGCGGGAAGTGGTTAAACTCTATAAATTGACCAGACGACACATTCCTTTTTGGAGTCGAATGGCCAAAGCAGCCTTTTTATTATAACAAACACCAATGAAAATACAAAAAATTCTCAAACATCCAATGTAATGCATATAATACATTTTTATATCCAATTAAACCTAATAAAACTTCAGTTTAACAACCTGCCCGGTCTAGAGATCTTTGAAGGGCAACTTTTCTATCACTGGTTGTATCTGTACACCCCATGAAGGCCCCTCGCCGCATATTATGCCAGCTCAAGGGACAATTTCCATTAACCTCCTTCAGATACAACCAACTATCAAAAACCATTGTTCCCATTGTCTTGTTAGTAAGGGAAGGGACACCCATACCTCCAGATGGGCCCAACCCCCCCTAAACCTCCATTCTTTTTTGGCACCGCCTTCAAAGACCCCATAGACCTCCCGCCACTGCTACGACTACAAAAGTGAAAATGACCAGTTGCAACATCGCAAATAACCCCCAAAAATGTAATCACCCAGCACCAACATATGGGAGGGTGGGAGGGAAATTTCTGCTTCTCTTCTGTGGCCAAAAAGCTCCAACTGAAGCTGATGTTGGCCACATCCCCCCCCTATCCTCCTAGCCACCGCCTCCCCCCATGTCAAACTACCCAATCCTAATGAGTGCCCCAGTAGCTCCCCCTACCCCCAACTCTTCCTGCGCCTCACTGCCCACCCCAGTCATGCTGGCCCTCCTACTAGCTGTGCTTCTGATCCAGGCCATTACTTTATCCCCTCTCTACATAGCTGTTTATGTCTCAGGTAATCACTTCGGCTCAGCCTGTAGAATATCTGATTGATCCGTTTATTATATTTGATTTTTCATGCTTTGAGCCTAATGCCCAACGAGAAAGTATTGACAGTATTCTGTTACTGTTATTTTCCTTCTTTAACCACTTGGCGCCCGCGCTATAGACGAAAGACGTCTACAGCACGGCGCCTATCTGCCGGGTGGACGTCCTCCTGTTTACTTCCGCAATGCGTGCCACGGCGGGCGCGCATAGGGGAAAAGCTGTGTCCGCCGTGTCACGCGGGTGCCGATGTGCATGCCTGGTAGCCACGATGTCCGCCAGGTACCCGCGATCGGCAGTCACAGAGCCAGGGACGTGGATCTGTGTGTAAACACACAGATTCACGTCCTGTCAGAAAGAGTAGACCAATGGTGTGTCCCTTTTACATAGGGACACAGATCGGTCTCCTCCCCCAGTCAGTCCCCTCCCCCCACAGTAAGAATCACTCCCAGGGAACACATTTAACCCCTTGATCGCCCCCTAGTGTTAACCCCTTCCCTGCCAGTCACATTTATATAGTAATCAGTGCATATTTATAGCACTGTTCGCTGTATAAATGTGAATGGTCCCAAAATAGTGTCAAAAGTGTCCGATGTGTCCGCCGCAATATCGCAGTCCTGACAAAAATTGCAGATAACCGCCATTACTAGTAAAAAAAAAAAAAAAAAAAAAATGTCATAAATCTATCCCCTATTTTGTAGACGCTATAACTTTTGCGCAAACCAATCACTTATTGCGATTTTTTTTTTACCAAAAATATGTAGAAGAATACATATCGGCCTAAACTGAGAATTTTTTTTTTTTTTTATTGGGATATTTATTATAGCAAAAAGTAAAAAATATTGTGTTTTTTCAAAATTGTCGCTCTTTTTTTTTGTCTATAGCGCAAAAAATAAAAACCGCAGAGATGATCAAATACCACCAAAAGAAAGCTCTATTTGTGGGAAGAAAAGGATGTCAATTTTGTTTTGGAGCCACGTCGCACGACCGCAAGATTTTGCGCAAACCAATCACCGACCGAAAAATGTTTTATTTTTTTTATTTTATTTTTATTTTTTGTAAGGGGCCCAGAGGTCCCCAGAGGCCTGGAGGTCCCCAGGGCCCGGATGGCAACCCCCCCCCCCCTTTTATTTTTTTATAAAAAAAAATATTTTTGTAAGGGGCCCAGAGGTCCCCCGGATGGTAACCCCCTTTTTTATCTATTTTTTATTAAAAAAAAATATATATATATATATATATATATATATATATATTTTTTTGTTCTTTCTTTGATTGTCAGCACGCAAAGCCCCCCCCCCCCCCGACCTCAACAATTCGCAGCGGCAGCACCCCCCCCCCCCCCCGCTTCCTTCTCAATTCGCGGCTGTCCCCCCGCTTCTCAGCTTCTCAATTAGCGGCGGCAGCACCCCCCCGGTTCTCCTCTGCTCCAGAGGGCCCATGCCTGAAGCTGTGTAAGGGGCCCCAAAATTCCTGATGGCGGCCCTGTGGGGGGGCACGAACATTGCAGTGTCCACACTGGGCTAACAGGACCACCCACTGAGCAAATTTCTATGGGTTTGTCCAATGTATAGCCAGCTTTATTTATATAGCATCTGTTGACCCAAGGCATGTCGAACGATCATTGTATTTTCCTTAAATTAAGAATCAAATTCTAAAGTTGGCCAAACACATTGCTATTTGATAGAGAAATCAAACTTTTAGATTCAAGTTTTTCAAAATTGTAATTACAATTGTAAGACATACAATTTGGAATTAAAATTGCCCCAATCGTAACACAAGTCCGTCAGACAAAAGTCCAAAGTACAAACACGCATGCTCGGAATCAGTGCTCACCAAACACAACATTAGCAGAAGGTGCCCAAAGGGTGGCGCTAAAGAGATGAAAAACCACGTAGTACGTAACTACGTTCGTGTTTGTTGGCCGACAATTGTGTGCCGTTTGTATGCAAGACAAGTTCCTGGCCAACGCCCTTCGGACAAAAGTCATACGCTTTGTCTGTGAAAAATCCAATTGTGTGTACGAGGCTTAAGTCTACTGGACCCTCTCATTTTTCCTCTTGATTATCTATGAAGTTCTTAGGGATCCTCTCTATATAACTCTTTAACCTCCCTGGCGGTATTCCCGAGTCTGGCTCGGGGTGACATTTCAGTACCAAAAGCGGTAACCCCGAGGCACACTTGGGATCGCATTGCAGGATACAGGGAAAGTTACTTACCTTGTCCTCAGGATCCTGCGATGTCTCCCCGCAGTGTCTCCTCGCTCGATTCACAGTGCCGAGTGCCGAGCTCCGTTCCCTGCGAGCGTTGCGACGCACTGGGACAGAGTTCGGCTCCAAATTCAAAAAAAGAAAAACACAGTATAGATACAGTATACTGTATTCTTACAGATTACAGTACTGTATCAAATTATTTCACATCCCCTTTGTCCCTAGTGGTCTGTCCAGTGTCCTGCATGCAGTTTTACATTATAAATACCGTATATACTCGAGTATAAGCCGAGACACCTAATTTTACCACAAAAAAATGGGAAAACGTATTGACTCGAGTATAAGCCTAGGGTGTCCATCTGCATGCCTCACTGTGCCTTACTGTGCCCATGCCTCACTGTTCCCATGCCTCACTGTGCCCATTCCTCACTGTCACTGTGTCCATGCCTCACTGTGCCCAATCTCCCTACCTGATCTCCGGCGCTGTGTGACTTGACTGACGTTTAACATGGGAGTCTATGGAAGGCCAGTACCGGGTCCCCAAAATCACCAGAAATTACCGTTTAACATGGGAGTCTATGGGAGGGGTGCCCGGCTTTGAAAAATCGATGCTCCCCGGCCATAGGTTCCCCGGACAACAAACTTTGCACACTTGTAGAGGAAGAGTGAGGCTACATGTGTGCCAAGTTTGGGGTCCAAGGGAAATACGGCTGGCCAGGATCAGGCGCACAAATGTGAAGATGGACACCGACTCGAGTATAAGCCAAGGCGGGCATTTTCAGCACAAAAAAATGTGCTGAAAAACTCAGCTAATACTCGAGTATATACGGTACTTTTCTTTCTGCCTGGAAACTGGAGATTGTCCATAGCAACCAAAAAGTGTCCCTTTACGTCAAAAGTGGTTTTATCCCAGCTAGGAAACAGCAATAGTGAATTAGAATCACTTGCAGAATTGAGCGATAGCGATTTGTGGGGAAATTCGTCATCAGACACTGAAAGTAATGACAGCGACAATTCTGCAACTGAGCAAATTTCAGTGTTTTTGATTTGATTACATTACTGAATAATTATTATATTATTTCTTGTTATTATTATTTATAGTTATTTATTATATTATAATTTATGATTTTGTGTTTCAAACTTTAACATACCCGGGATGTCTACTAGACTCTTGTTTGGACAGTTTTAAGTGAGTTATTCCTAAGAATTACAGGTCTACAATATAAAACGCCAAATTTCCATGCAAAATAATGGTACCACTTTCAGCATCAAAACTCTGACATAATCATACCGCCAGGGAGGTTAAAGAATGATTTCATATGCCAGGGGGCAAGTATCACTTTCCCAAAATTACATATTCCCATAGGATAAGGTGACCAGATTTTTTAAATGAAATCCGGGACATATTTTTTGCTAATAAAGGCGGCAATCAGTGACTCTCTACGCGCCGCCGCTGCCCACCTCACAGCCTGTCAAGTCTTACTCTCTGTGCCCTGGCTACTACTGGGTGGGGAGCTGAGGAAGGCAAGGAGATAAGCAGGCAGGCGGCTGGCCGGGACTTGAGCCAAGGCAGAAAAACATGTGAGCGGAGCTGGGTGGGCATACACCCGAAACTGAAGAAATATTCCCTCCACTCCGACCAGCACATGATCATCAGAAAGGGGCACAGATAATGGAAAAATAAATACACCCCACTAAGCTAGTAGGAGCGGGGGGGGGTGTAATTCAGATATATTTTTTTTTTTATATGTAGCGGTCCTCCCCCAGCTTCTCCCCTCTCTTCACGGCTGGTTCTACTCGTCTAGGGGTATCTGGGAGAAGGGGGAAAGATGCACACCACCAGCTCGGCTCTCTGATGTAGGATGCAGAGATATGAGCTAAACCTTTACACTCGGGTCTGTGTTTTAGGCCGGAACCTCAGCTTCTCCTATGGAGGATGATTGCCACTGTCACTGACAGGGACACTTAGCTTCCAGTAACACGAGATTCACACCAAGAAAAGTCCAACACTGTTTTATTGACTTGAAACTGGTTGACTTTTAAAAGAACAGACAAGGTGTAGGGAAGAGTAGGTCCAGGCACAACTGATGAATTAAAGTTACTCCTGTTCCGTTTAGTGCAAACAGGCTTGGCGCACAGTCGCTGCCATGAATTTGGTCACTGCCACTGACCTGGGTGAACATTGAGGCCCCTGCCACAGGCCTTGGATGAGGCCTGCCACTGACCTGAGAAAGATGGGTCTCTGCCACAGACCATGAGAACATGAAGTACCTTCTTTAGAACAAACGACCCCTGTCAGAGGAAGACATCCATCCGGACGGTCACCAGAGGCCTCCACCGGCACCAGCAAATGCTGCGCTGGCTCTAAGGGGAGGTCACGTCTCCGGTCCCTTACGCCCAGAATTCAGGCACCCAATACCGGGGGCACTTTAGGAATGCTTCGCCCTCGCGGGACCCAGACGAAGGTACTGGGCCCAAGGCCTCCTGGTAAAGTACCTCACCCCAGGCTGAAGGTGCCTGGGATGGAACTCGACTCCACGCGCCCAGGCCAAGGGAGCCTGGGCACAGACGAACCGCAGCAGCCCCCAGGCTGAAGGTGCCTGGGGAATGGACCTTGTGTGCAAGATGTCCGCCCCCCTTTATATCCTCTCCCAGCAGGCACAGCGGGTTCCCCGCCCCGCCGTACTACTGCCGCGAAAGGACAAAGAGGGCACGGCTCTAGAATGGCAGTTCAACCCCGGTCCCAGGTGAGAGTGCCACCCAGGGACCGCAGGGAACATGACACCATTCATACCTCCCACACTCCAAAGTGTCCATAAATCCCTAAAATCAATGTATCTGAGCCATCTACTGCCCAGATACACCCCACTAAATTTGACACCCGCTACATATAGTTCTGCACTGACTGTCTTTGAAATTGCCCCAGCCCCTGTTCAAATCCAATCCGGGGACAAAACCGGGGACAGACTTGGTCCGGGGACAGTGTCCTCAATCTGGGGACTGTCGCCTGAAACCGGGGATGTCTGGTCACCCTACCATAGGATCAACTAGTACCACGTTGTAAACCCTCTTTCCACAAAGTAAAATCTTGGTAGAGCTAAGCAGGCCTTTATTAAATTAAAGGAACACTAAAGGCAAAAGTTTTTTCACCTTAATGCATTCTATACAGATACAGTCGCCGAGGGACCCCAGAAGACCAGGAGCTGCACATTGAAGGTAAGTATTACATGTTTAAAAAAAAAAAAATTTTGCCTTTAGTGTTCCTTTAAGGCCTACAAGGCAGTTGAAGTGTATCCAGAGCCCACATGTTTTGCTTTTGGGATAAAGTAGAGAAAGATTAAAACCCATGTCAAGTTTTTATTGCTATCCATGTGTCTCCTAGATAAATTCCCCCCTTTCTATTTGTCCTGGTGATGACTATTGTCACAAAGACAGAAAACAACGGGAAATCCAATATTTTACAATTGTCTTACTTTATAGAGATTTCCTCCTTCTAAAAGGTCTTTTTATGCTGTAGCATTAACATTATTCTTCACTAGAAGCACCTAAACTCAAAAATGTTGTTAAAGTGGAAGTAAACCCTCCTATCTTTTTCAGCCAAGGAAGCTGCCATCTTAGCCTCTGTTTAATCTTCAACTGCCATTGTGCTGCACATGTGATCAGTTATGACACCAGTCATTGGATGGTTTGGCAGTTTGGTTGAGAGCACAACCAATGGGACAAATGGCATTCCCGGCATGCTGGGAATGTAACTGTTTTTTTAAACTGTTTAATCGATGGGTTTACTTCCGCTTTAACGTATATTTACATAAAATATAGATGTACTCTCAATGTATAAGCATAAGGCAAAAGCAAGGGCAAAATGTCACCTAAGAACCTAAAAAAAAACCTGACAAAAACGTCTACATGAAAATCTCTACACTTATTTATTCTCTTTTCTTAGCAAGGTCTGGGTAGTACTCAGAAATATTTATGTGCAGTGTTAATAGCATAATTAGTTTGAAATCAATCTTGTCTTCTCTTATCAGAAATGAGTTCAGAGCCTGGACAGATGTGAAGCCAGCGAAAGCAATGAAGGCCAAGGTCCAGTACAAGCCTCCAGAAGCGAGGGTAGCCCTGGAAACCAGTTACAATTCCCAGTTCAAGGGGGAATGCAACCTGCACGTAACCAGTAACAACAAGCTGATGGAGCGTAGGAGAATACGAAGTCTATACAGTGAGCCCAGCAAGGAACCAACAAAGGTGAGATGTTTCTTACAGCTAGTGTCTTTACACGTTTTATAACCATCTCTTCACTGGTAGCTGTTTACTGTAGGGAATAGGAAGGTGGTGGTACCAAGAGAATGGGGCTGTGTTGGAAGTTTGCTTTCAGTTATCATGGTAGTCTGCTTCTCCTTAAGGTCTCTGCTGGCTACATGTGAATGGTTGGAAGACTTTGCATAAATAAGTTAGAACTTATGCCGCGTACACACGATCGGAATTTCCGACAACAAAACCGTGTTTTTTTTTTCGAAGGAATGTTGCTCAAACTTGTCTTGCCTACACACGGTCGCACAAATGTTGCTCGGAAACTCTGATGGTCAAGAACGCGGAGACATACAACACTTACGACGAGCCGAGAAAAAGTACAATGATTCCAAGCATGCGACAAATTGATTCCGAGCACTTTTGTGTGTCGGAAATGGCTACACACAATCGGAATTTCCGACAATAAATTTTCTTGTCGGAAAAATTGAGAACCTGCTCTCAAACATTTCTTGTCGGAAATTCCAACAGCAAAGGTCCGGTCCGATGGAGCCTACACACGGTCGACCAAAAGCTCACATCGAACATTTGTTGTCGGAAATTCCGATCGTGTGTATGCGGCATTAGACTTGTTTTTAGGGTCCAAGGCATAAGAGGCTGAAACAATTCTGTTCCATGGCGCCAATGCTGCAAGTTTGTAAGCCTGCTATTAGATGCAAACTATTGATTGCACATAGAATGTGCAGATAAACCCACCCATCCAAGGTGGGAGTCCCTCAATGTTTATCCAATCTTTACATAACACAAGCTTCTACAGTTCGTATTTTTATGCGAGTTGTCGTCTCCTGCTTGACTCTGGACAACTGGAAGAATAGGACCATTAAATAGGGTGGCACCCAAGAGATATTCCATATTTGAATATTATATGTAGCGGCCTCACCTCTCTCCCTTTTTTTATCGGTTATATGGCTGTTGTCTAGGGGTACCTGGGAGAGAGAGATGATACACACCACGGCCCATGTCCTCCGTAACTAGGAGGTGAAGGCCAGAGATTGGGCTTTTGTGTAGGTGTCCTAGAGTCAAGTCCAGTCCTTCGTCCCTGACTCCTTTGCTTTAGTAACCCAAGTTCCACACAGTGAATAGGTACAACTCAGTTTTATTCTTCTTGCCAAGCAATAAAACAATCTTTCTCCTTTGGAAAATGAGGGGGACAAATCGAGGCACAATCCTTTCCCTTTTTGCTGCTGCCCACTGTTCTGTCACCAGTGGTGAATAGTCACTGCCACTGACTAGGTAATATAGGACGTGAATTACCTTCGCTCACTTTGCCCCTGTCAGGGGAAGAAATCCGTCCAAGGGAGAAGTGGAGGCCTCTCCGTCACCAGCGATGCTGCGCCGGGCTCTTCAGAGAAGTTACTGCGCGCCAGTCCTCACGAACTCAGACACGGGCACCCAAGGAGTTAGGGCCCCCTCGGATTCCTCCACCCTCGCGGAACTCAGTCGAAGGTACTGAGCCCCAGGCATCCGCCATAGTACCTCACCCCAGGCTAAAGGTGCCTGAGATGGACTCCATCCCTGCTCCAGCTAGGCCAAGGGCACCTAGGCCTGAAACACCGGAACGCCAGCACCCAAGCTGAAGGTGCCTGGGTGCGGCCGCGTCCTTCGACTCTCTTCCCAAAAACAGGGCGTCCGCCCCTTTTATGACCTCTCCCTTTGCGCCACAGCGGGTTCCCCGCCCCGCCGTACCAGCTCCAGGGGAGGACAAAAAAGCACGGTTCGCGGTGTGAGTTCAACTCCGGCCCCAGGCAAGAGCGCCACCCAGGGACCCAAAGGAACCTCACACTACCAGAGTCCTCACATAATTCAAATACCCGCTACACTCTCCCCCTGGTGATTTGACACTGGTCCCCAGTTTCTGGTACAAACTCACATCCCACAAGGGTGATGACATAAGTTCAGCCCAGAAACCAAACTACACAATTTAGCCCCGAATTGTGCCAAGACCTGTATGGGGAAGGGAAAACTTAAAACAATATAACTATAAAACTTTTCAATAAAACACTTTAAATATCTCACACATTTACATTCCTCCCTCTGGCTATCTAAGAACCACCCACTCTCAGTAGTCTTGACAGACGAGTCTCCTGCAGAGGGAAAGAAAAGAACATAAATCCTATCAACATGTGTGTTTGCTTGGAATGAATGAGTCTATCCTAGAAGAAACCCATTCACTCCAATAAGTGCTGCATAATGTCAAAAAAACAAAACAATTGTTGCGCAACACTGCCACCTGGTGACAGTGCCGCGGTCAAGACACTCATCACTTCCAGATGAACTTTCCTCTTGAACATTTTCTCTGTGATCCTACACTATCTAAAACCCAAAGTCACTGATTTCTTCTGAGCGCAATGAGAAGGAGGGAGAACAAACAAAAACACAGCTCCCATATCTCCAACGAGTAGAACTGCCCAAATACAAAAAAAAACTAGGGCACAGTCCCTGTGTTCAAGAAAAGGCACTCCGGAAAGTTCAGCCAGGAATAGAAAAGAAAAGCACACGGGAGTCTTTTTTATTTTTTTTCCCTTACAGGTAAAACCTTGGATGAGGCAGTGATATAGGCTTCAAACGATCATCAAAAGCCTCCACATGGTACTCAATACTTTTCCTTCTTTGCGGCAGATCACCACTTTGTCCGCATGAATGTGTCTTCCCAGCATCCATTTAGCTTTACAGTCCTGAAACTTCTTGGTGACCGTTGGTGAACAGGAAAGGTACCGCCGTGCTTGCTGTACTTTCAGTTTGTCCCATACAAAGGTATCATACCATCTTTGCCGAAAGACCTCCACCTCATAGAGCAGTTCCCGAGGCAGATACGGGTATTCCCACCCATATTCCTGAGCAACCTTCTGGCCAAAGAGACGCTGCAGCCTTGACAAAGGTGGCATAGTAGCTCGGTCTCCCTCTCCAGGTGAAACAATCGCTTCTGGGTGGCGAGGTGCGTTCACCACCTCGGTGGACCTGGGCCTAGGAGCCCGCAGTGACTGATGTTGCACTCCCGCAACAGGAGCAGGTGAAATGGATGTCGAATCCAGAAGGGGAGCTTCAGACAAAGGACCAGCTTCATCCCCTGGCGCCGGGGCCTCTACCCGAGGTGTACTATCTCCAGTAGACATGGGCAGGTCCCTTGTGACACGGGCCGAGGGTAGCTTCATCTTGTCCCATCCCTTCTGTTGGAAGATTTCGTCTATCTCCCCATCATCGCCATTGTCAGACAATGAATCCAGGTCAGAGGTGTCGTAGCACTCCGCGGGCAGATAATTCCCAGTCACGGAACTATCCCCCTTGACGGCCTCTACCGACTGTGGACTACCGCCAATTTCTACCACACAGACAGTCCCAACCCCTGGCTCACCTGGACCTTTAAACGAGCAGGGATGTCCAGGACGTTGTCTACCGAATCCATGCAGGTCAGGCAAGCAGTGGGGTGAAGCTCTTCCACGACCACACGAGGCCATCACCAGGCCGACTTTCCTCTTCGGTGGCCGGAGCAGGGAGCTGCTGGTGACCGAGGCAGCATGCTCGGATTTTTCTCTTTTCACTTCCACTTGGGCAGTCCCTTCACCCGGATCAGTGCGCATGGGGAACGCACCAGCATCGATCTCTCCCTCTGGAGTGGCAGTACCTGTGAGGTAGTTGAGGTGGAAAGCCCGAGGCTTTTCTGTGGATGGTTCCACCTCGAAGAGGAATTCTTTGCAGACCCAAACGACTTCAGCTGGACCACCAGTCCCAAACAGCCGGGACAGATCACACCGAGGGCTTCCATGTCTCTACAGGTAAAGAGAGCCAATCGCCCCCGGGGCCTTAGTCTTATCCCCGTATCCATAATCGGAGCAGCCAGAGAAGACATATCCGCGAAGGAAGGAACAGAAATCCACGGAGCACTTGAAGCCATCCTCTCTCTTTGCTGCTCCATTGCGCACTGACCCACCCGCGCCGGAATCTCCACGTGCATACCTCCACGTGGCCAGACTCCTCCCACCTTCTGCACTTGTTCGCAGGCTTTTCCCTTGTTCGCGGGCTTTTCCCTTGCCCCGCCCACGAACTACACAGTTATGGGTTGCCTCGTGGTGCGTTGGCCAATATGGCCGACCAACTCGGAACTCCTCTGGGCAGAAAAGTTCAATTTCAGACACCATACACATATCCCGGGTTTACGATGCCCCCACGTGTAGCGGCCTCACCTCTCTCCCTTTCTTTATCGGTTATATGGCTGTTGTCTAGGGGTACCTGGGAGAGAGAGATAAAACACACCACGGCCCATGTCCTCCGTAACTGGGAGGTGAAGGCCAGAGATTGGGCTTTTGTGTAGGTGTCCTAGAGTCAAGTCCAGTCCTTCGTCCCTGACTCCTTTGCTTTAGTAACCCAAGTTCCACACAGTGAATAGGTACAACTCAGTTTTATTCTTCTTGCCAAGCAATAAAACAATCTTTCTCCTTTGGAAAATGAGGGGGACAGATCGAGGCACAATCCTTTCCCTTCTTGCTGCTGCCCACTGTGCTGTCACCAGTGGTGAATAGTCACTGCCACTGACTAGGTAATATAGGACGTGAATTACCTTCGCTCACTTTGCCCCTGTCAGGGGAAGAAATCCATCCAAGGGAGAAGTGGAGGCCTCTCCGTCACCAGCGATGCTGCGCCGGGCTCTTCAGAGAAGTTACTGCGCACCAGTCCTCACGAACTCAGACACGGGCACCCAAGGAGTTAGGGCCCCCTCAGATTCCTCCACCCTCGCGGAACTCAGTCGAAGGTACTGAGCCCCAGGCATCCGCCATAGTACCTCACCCCAGGCTAAAGGTGCCTGAGATAGACTCCATCCCTGCTCCAGCTAGGCCAAGGGCGCCTAGGCCTGAAACACCGGAACGCCAGCACCCAAGCTGAAGGTGCCTGGGTGCGGCCTCGTCCTCCAACTCTCTTCCCCAAAACAGGGCGTCCGCCCCTTTTATGACCTCTCCCTTTGCACCACAGCGGGTTCCCGCCGTACCAGCTCCAGGGGAGGACAAAAGGGCACGGTTCGCGGTGTGAGTTCAAGTCCGGCCCCAGGCAACAGCGCCACCCAGGGACCCAAAGGAACCTCACACCACCAGAGTCCTCACATAATTCAAATACCCGCTACATATAGATACAATTTAAGTAAAAGTATGACATTAAATAGATATGAGAGTCACGTTTCTTCCTCTTAACTTGTATAATTTACTGACAGTTTAGTTCTTAATACACTTTTCCAGGGCTTTTTTTTTCAGTGTAGGAACTTCGAGTCACTTCTTGTCTCTGTCCCCTACCCACTTACGAGCACCATCCCTTGGTTCCACCCCCTACCCAGCTCCCAGTACCACCCCTTTTTAGCGAATACACAACCAAGTATTATTTTGTGGCTATAAGTAATTTGTATGGAATTTGTTAAAGTGGTTGTAAACCCTTACAGACCACTTTTACCTACAGGTAAGCCTAGATTAAGGCTTACCTGTAGGTGCAAGAAATATCTTCTAAACCTACACGGTTTAGAAGATATTTGCCAAAAAGTAAGGCACCGATGTCTACGGCGCATGCGCCATAGACAACGGCGCAGGCGCACTGAGCGTGCCGTTTCTAACGGTGATCGTGCCGTCATCACGGCTCCGGCCAGTCACAGCGCTGGAGCCGCGATACCCGGAAGTCACTCCGGGAGAGATGGCGGCGATGGAGGAGGGGAACGAGGAACGCTGCGGGGGCTTCGATCTCAGGTAAGTAATTCATAATGAGCTAATATGCTATGCATACTAGCTCATTATGCCTTTGTCTTGCAGGGTGTTTTTTATTTTTTTTTGCAGAGGGTTTACTTCCTCTTTAATAACAACAAGTAAAGCAGTAAAGTAGATCTCCCGCAGTCAGCAACAATAGACCCTTCCCAGCAACAACAGATTCGCCAGTAGCAACAACAGATTTCCCTGTAGCCAGCCCAGCATCAATAGACTCTCCAACAGTAGATCCCTTCCAGCAACAATTGCACCCCCAGCAACATACGCTCAACCAGCAACAATAGATTCCTCACCAGCAGCACTAGACCTCCCAACAATAGACTGGCACAGACAAATAGATACCCTCCAGCAACAATAGATTCCCAGAAGTCAGAAATAATAGACCCCTCCTAACAGTAGATCTCTTCTAGCAACAATTGACCCCCCAGCAACCTAACCCCCCCAGCAACAATAGATCCCCACCAGCAACAATAATGGACCTCCCCTGCAATAATAGACCACCATGCAAAAAATGATCTTCTTCAGGAACAATAGATCCCCCAGAAGCCAGCATCAATGCACCCTTTAGCACATCCCAGCACCCCCTTGCCATTACAAACATTTAGTGCTGGAGGTGCCGGAACAGCGTTCCCCCCCACATTTTCACTGAGGAAAAGTCCTGCACTTTTCTATTAAAAATATCTAATTATAAAATGCAGCGCTAGCGAATATAAATGTGCTCAATACAAACGTATGTGTGAATGTCAACCATCTAAACCTTTCGGGATGATGGTACACACTATTAGTGAAAAGATTATGCACCAATGATTGGTGTCACCAGAAATGCAGTGGGTGTAATACTAAATGTTACCACTAAAAAGTGATCAACTAAGTAAAACCAGAAAATATACTGTGCAAAACATTAAATGAACTGAACAACCAGGCAAATAGCTCTAGGAGTAATTCACAGTACTACAGATGGTTTTCAACATCAAAGAAATAATGTCCCATTTGCAACAGTGGTTGTAATATAGAAGGAAGGGAAAAAAAAAAATGCTTTAAAATAAAATAAAAGTCACCCAACATCCAACTTCTAGGACCAATAATGTTCGGTGAAATTCAACAGTTGGCTCAATAGCAGCAGAGATCAGAGGACCATGTGGGGAATAAAAAGAAAAAGCAACTTGTGAAGTACCGCTTAGGAACAGATTAACAATACGCTGTTATTGGGAAAACTCACAAGCCTTCAATGATAACCGAGCGTCAGTGTGTTCCGGGTTCACAACGGCGTGCGTTCCACAAGAACCGGAAGCAGCGTCACTGGTTCTTAGTGTTGACCGGAAATTTGTCAATGCATTTCGCCCCTCCTCCAGGGCATCATAAAAATATCTGCCTGGACTTGACGTCTACTCTAGAAGTATCTCATCTGTGTAAGAAAAGAACACACGTAGCAATGGAAAAATGATAACGAAGATTAAAAACATAGAAAACTTTTTTTTTATAGCTATTAATCTAACAGGTATTTGGGAAAGGTGAAGCCCCACCTTCTGAACCCTATAATCCTGTTCCTCAACTGTACTTTTATACAAACCTTTCTCTGCCCCCCCTTTAACATACAAGCTCTACCTCCTACACGTACCTCAGGAGCTGCAACCTAAGCCGGGTAGTGCCCTCCTGGGTCAATGCACAGCCAGTTGTTCCTAGCCCCTAATGTAAAAGCCATTAACCTTGTAAAAATATGTTTTTTCCCTGAGAGCTTAAAGTGTAAATTCACCTTTACAGAAAATCTGTAAGGTGAAATTTCGCTGGACCCCCTCCCCATCCCCCACCCCCCTCGGTCCCGCTGTACCAGAGTCCAGCGATCCCCCGCTGTCAGACACCGGGTCACTGCTTTACCGGTCCAGGGATTTAAAATCCCAGTGGCCTAATCTCCTATCCATACCTCTCAGCGTGTATGGATACGAGGCATTCTAATTGGTCAGCACCGTCACATGGACTGCCCTGACCAATCAGAATCCGCCTAGCCCGTGCTCTCAGTGCTGGAGGAGAGGAGAGAAAAGCAGGAAGATTTCAAATCCCCGGACCGGTAAAGTGACGTCCCGGTGCCTGACAGCAGGACTCCGGTACAGCGGAACCAGGAGGGATGGGGTCCAGTGTATGTTCACCGTACAGATTTTCTGTAAAGATGAACTTAACCTTTAATGAGATAGCTAGAATGAGCAGGCTTCCACAGCATAGAGAGCAGGACAGTGGCCTTTGGACAGCTGAGACTAATATTGAGGTAATCTTACCATGTAAAATGTGGACCGAGGAAAGGTTTTATCCCACCCAAAACTCTACAAAGTCTCCAGGCTCCAGCACCCAGAACAGAACAGAACTTATTACGGTTCTGAGAAAATAAACAGTTTTTCTCTGCATCATTCATAAACCCTAAAGCTCCCCATCTGTATAAGAGAAACCTAGGTGACACATACACATCATTCAACCAGTGCTTCGATATACACTATATTACCAAAAGTATTGGGACGCCTGCCTTTACACACACATGAACTTTAATAGCATCTCAGTCTTAGTCCGTAGGGTTCAATATGGAGTTTGCCCACCCTTTGCAGCTTCAACTCTTCTAGCTTTCCACAAAGTTTAGGAGTGTGTCTATGGGAATGTTTGACCGTTCTTCCAGAAGCGCATTTGTGAGGTCAGGCACTGATGCTGAACAAGAAGACCTGGCTTGCAGTCTCCTCTCTAATTCATCCCAAAGGTGTTCTTTCAGGTTGAGGTCAGAACTCTGTGCAGACCAGTCAAATTCCTACACCCCAAACTTGCTCATCCGTGTCTTTATGGACCTTGCTTTGTGCACTAGTATGTAGTCATGTTGGAACAGGAAGAGGCCATCCCCAAACTGTTCCCACAAAGTTGGGAGCATGAAATTGTACAAAATGTCTTGGTATGCTGACGCCTTAAAAGTTGCCTTCACTGGAACAAAGGGGCCAAGCCCAACCTCTGAAAAACAACCCCCACACCATAATCCCCCCTCCACCAAATGATTTGGACCACTGCACATAGCAAGGTCCATAAAGACATGTATGAGCCAATTTGGGGGGGAGAAAATTGACTGGCCTGCACAGAGTCCTGACCTCAACCCGATAGAACACCTTTAGGATGAATTAGAGCAGAGACTGTGAGCCAGGCCTTCTCATCCAACATCAGTGCCCGACCTCACAAATGCGGTTCTGGAAGAATGGTCAAACATTCCCATAGACACACTCCTAAACCTTGTGGACAGCCTTCCCAGAATAGTTGAAGCGGTTATAGCTGCAAAGGGTGGGCCAACTTAATATTGAACCCTACGGACTAAGATTGGGATGCCATTAAAGTTCCTCCTCCATGTTGCTACACCATATAGCTTCATCCAAACAGGCAATCTTTATTATTTTTGGATATACCCTTTACAGGTGACCTGTGCTTTGTTTATGCTAGGCAATGCATACGTGAACCAGCTTGCATATCTCATACCTAAGGGGTTGCTGGGCCGCCAAGTGAGTGACCCCCTGTGGTCAGTGCGCAGAGGGGGAGCTGCTCAGCACAAGAGACCACACAGACATCTCCTGGGCTCTGTTTTTGATTGGAAGCCAGCAAGATGGGATCTTGAATACGTGACCATTAGGGATGAGCCCGTGGTTCGAGTTGACCGTAAGTTCGACTCAAACATCGGGTGTCCGTTTGTTCGCAACATATGGGGCATTCGCGGGAAATTCGAGTGCCGCGAAATGCCCCATAATGCACTGCGAGATCGCAGTGCATTGACGTCTGATGATTGGCCAACGTATGCACCTGACCTGCATGCTTTGGCCAATCACAGCGTGCTCTGCTGTGAGAGCCATAATTGGCCAAAGGCAGGGTGCCTTTGGCTAATCATGGCTCGGGGGACTAAATCCACGCCCCAGACTATATAAGGCTGCTTACATAGCGGCCGTGTATAGTGTGTGGACGGAGATAGAATGAGCTAGATTAGGCAGGCAGGTTAGTTAGTGGCATGAAGGCAGTGTATTTAATATATATATATATATATATATATATATATATATATATATATATATATATATATATATATATATATACACACACACACACACACACTGCATTTGGTGTAGACTAGATATTCAGTGTATTCAGTCAGTGCAGGCAGTGTAGTTTATATAACACAATGTATTGAAGTGGTTAAGAGTAGGGATGGGCCGAACACCCCCCGGTTCAGTTCGCATCCAGAACATGCGGACAGGCAAAAAATTTGTTCGAACATGCGAACACCGTTAAAGTCTATGGGACACGAACATGAAAAATCAAAAGTGCTAATTTTAAAGGGTAATATGCAAGTTATTGTCATAAAAAGTGTTTGGGGACCCGGGTCCTGCCCCAGGGGACATGTATCAATGCAAAAAAAACGTTTTAAAAACGGCCGTTTTTTCCGGAGGAGGGATTTTAATAATGCTTAAAGTGAAACAATAAAAGTGAAATATTCCTTTAAATTTTGTACCTGGGGGGTGTCTATAGTATGCCTGTAATGTAGCGCATGTTTCCTGTGTTTATAACAATCTGCACAAAATGACAATTCTAAAGGAAAAAAAAGACATTTAAAACTACTCGCGGCTATAATTAATTGTCGGGTCCCGGCAATACAGATAAAAGTCATTGAAAGTCATCTAAAAATAAAAAAAATAAAATGCGTGGGGGTCCCACAAAATTCCATTACCAGGCCCTTCAGGTCTGGTATGGATTTTTTGGGGAACGCCGCGCCAAAAAAAAATAAAAAATGAATGAATTGTGTGCGGTTCCCCCCAAAAATCCATACCAGACCCTTATACAAGCACGCAACCTGGCACACCGCAGTAAAAGTGGGCACCCCCCCCCCTCCTGAACCGTACCAGGCCACATGCCCTCAACATGGGGAGGATGTCCCCATGTTGATGGGGACAAGGGCCTTATCCCCACAACCCTTGCCCAGTGGTTGTGGGGGTCTGCGGGCGGATCCCACCCCCCCATGTGAATTGGTAAGGGGTGCATTGCGAATGACGCGGCGCCAGCCTGACAGCTCTTATGTAACTGAGGGCAGGGCCACCCGTCATGTGATCTCATCCCCCTCTGACGCAAGGGCAAATGCCGGGGTTTCCCAGTGACGTGTACGAGTGACCCCCCCTTTGATGAAATGGGAAACCTGCGTTGCATCAGAGGGGGGCGGGGTCACCCGTACACGTCACACAATGTACCCCTACCCATTCACATAGGGGAGGGCCGGGATCTGGGGGCCCCCTTAAAGGGGGTTTCCAGATTCCGATAAGCTCCCCACCCGCAGACCCCCACAACCACCAGGCAAGGGTTGTGGGGACAAGGCCCTTGTCCCCATCAACATGGGGACAAGGTGCTTTGGGGGGGACCCAAACCCATGTGGCATGGTATGGTTCAGGAGGGGGGGGGCGGTGGCTCGCCCCCTCCATCCTGTCCTACAGGGTGCATGCTCGGAAAAGGGTCTGGTATGGATTTTGGGGGGGACCCCACACTGTTTTCTTTTTAAATTTTGGCGTGGAGTTCCCCTTAAAATCAATACCAGACCCAAAGGGCCTGGTGTGGACTGGGGGGGAACCCACGTTTTTTTCCTTGATTTTTATCTATATTACCGGCAGCCGCGAGCAAGTTTAAATGACATTTTTTCTTTAGAAATGTAATTTTGGTGCGGCACTGTAAAACACATCAAACAGATGCGCTACTTTACAGGCAGACTAAGGGGACCCCCCAGTCACGATATTTAAAGGGATGATTTTTCATGTTCGTGTCCCATAGACTTTAATAGGGTTCGCATGTTCGCACAAATTTTTTGCCTGTTCGCATGTTCTGGTGTGAACCGAACTTGGGGGTGTTCAGCCCATCCTTAGTGAACACAGCCAATCACAGTGACCACGTGATCTGGAAGTCCAAGTTATGGCTGACTTAAAGGGCCACTAGGAAGTGGTAGGAAGGGGTTAAGACCTCTAGCTTGTAATCTCCTAAGGCGCAGCATTATTGCTGCTGTGATACAATTAGAAGCCTTTATTTCATTTCTGCAAAAAGTAAAATACCAAAATTAGCAATGAATATAAATGATACAGAAATACCAAAACATTTTCTGCTGAAATTCCAGGAAAGAGTAATTAAGTCTAAAGAGGGTAAATGGGACTTGTCAGCAGAATCCGCCACACCACTATTATTAGCTGCCTAACTGCAGCGTGGGGAAATAAAATCGAATGTTTACATCATAGGACAGGACAGAGCTAAGTTACACATCATTACCGATATCGGTGACCTTGTGCGGGATATTTGAATAAAGTGACCTTGTCCCCTGTTCTGAACAGGCATAACGACCAACTCCAGTTTGGGCAAAAAATCCAAACGATCAGCCCTGGCATTGGGTAAAAAAAAAAAAAGTCAGCTCCGGCTGCTATACTCATTTGATCTCTGGCACCTTCCCCCAGAGACTCGCCGAGAAGAAGAGTGTGAAGAGGACCTGTAACGTCAATGGACCAGAATGAAGACACCTGAAAAAAAAAAAAGGTATGTATAAAGCATTAAAGACTGTGGGGGTGCTCCAGAAGGGAAAGGACCCCCTTACAGGGAATATTCCATCTAAAAGTGGCAATATTTTATAATTATGCACTCCCTAACGTTTTCATTTTGAATGCAATGGAGCTGATTTACTAAAGAAGCTGAGGACCTTCACAGGATAAACTGAGTCAATTTTCACTTCAACTATTGAATTCGGTTTTTGCGTTCACCAAACCACATGGTGCCACAGCACCATGCTGTACGGCGCATTTTTGGAAAAGAGTCAGGGACGTCTTTTCCACGTTTCTCATGTACAGGGCAGCCCATTAAAAATGAATGGGCTGCCCTAAATGCGATGCACAGGAAAGAGCGTAAATCGCACGCGCACACATGCACGCAGTGGTGTGAACCAAACCTTAGGAATTACAATTCTGCTTTATGTAAGGTTTTAAAGTTGAAGTTTAATCTGTTTATGTTTTGCCTTCACTGGTTTCTCCTTTCCCCTATCCTCAACATGCTAATAACATTTGTAAACTAAGCCTTCTGTTTTCATTACATACAGTCGTGCTCAAAAGTTTGCATACCCTGGCAGAAATTGTGACATTTTGGCATTAATATTGAAAATATGACTGATAATGCCAAAAAAAAACTGTCTTTTATTTAAGGACAGCAATCACATGAGGCCATTTATTATCACAAAGTTTTTTGGATCCTTTTTAAATCATAATG
This sequence comes from Rana muscosa, assembly GCA_029206835.1. NCBI lineage: Eukaryota > Metazoa > Chordata > Amphibia > Anura > Ranidae > Rana > Rana muscosa. The sequence continues at coordinate 1,059,407,416 of CM055117.1, read as the reverse complement.
ATAACAGAAATCCCCCAAATGGCCCTGATCAAAAGTTTCCATACCCTGGAATGTTTGGCCTTGGTACAGACACAGAAGGTGGCACACACAGGTTAAAATGGCAATTAAAGGTTCATTTCCCACATTTGTGTGTTTTTAAATAACAATTAGTGTCTGTGTATTAGGCTTGTGCAATTCGTTTAGTAACAAATAGAAATTCGTACGAATTTAGCAACTTTCGGACATTCTGAAGCATTAGAATTTCCGAACAAAGCAATTACGAATAAAACCGAATCCAAAATAAATCATATCGCAAATAGCGAATGCCCGAATGCCTTCGGCATAATTCGCAAGTCGACTTGTTGTGATCTGTCACGGAAAATTACGAATCAACGAACCAAAAAAAAGTTAGGAATGTACGAATCCATTCGAAGCACGTTAGGCAGCGCCATTGTGAGAGACACGGAAAATTACGAATCAACTAACCAAAAAAGAGTTCCGAATGTACAAATCCATTCGAAGCACAATAACACTCTGCTCTGCTCTCTGCTTCTCCCTCACCGTGCTAAACTCTCTCTCAAAATCGAGTACAGGGGCGGAGGCTATAGCCGCATGTCAAAAACGAAAGTAAAATACGAGATTTCAAATCGTTACAAATAACCGCAATGTATTTAGAAAAGTACGAATCCATTCGAAGCACGTTAGGCAGCGCCATTGTGAGAGAGACGCAGGAAATTACGAATCAACGAACCAAAAAAAAGTTACGAAAGTAGGAGTTGTGTCCAGAATCAGTGAAAAACAATGTACTCTACCGAAAGTACGAATTATAAATCAAATAAAAATAAGGCTTACATTAATACGAATCATTCCAATTCAACGAAAAATGTCGCTTGCGAAAATACGAATTAGTCCGAACACGAAAAATCCCGATTAGCAAAATTAGGAATGATTACGAATCAACAGGACCGAAAAGAAACTAAACTAAACTAATTTTTCCGTTGTGCACAAGTCTACTGTGTATAAATAGTCAATGAGTTTTTTAGCTCTCGCATGGATGCACTAAGCAGGCTAGACACTGAGCCATAAGGAGGTGGGAAAGAACAGTCAAAAGACCTGCGTAACAAGGTAATGAAACTTTACAAAGATGGAAAAGGATATAAAAAGATATCCAAAGCCTTGAATATGCCAGTCAGTACTGTTTAATCCCTTATTAAGAAGTGGAAAATTAGGGGCTCTTTTGATACCAAGCCAAAGTCAGGTAGACCAAGAAAGATTGCAGCCACAACTGGTGGAAGAATCGCCCAGGATACAAAGAAAAACCCACAGGTAACCTCAGGAGAAATACAGGCTGCTCTCCAAAAAGACGGTGTGGTTGTTTTTAAGGAGCACAATTCAATTCGTAAACATAAAAGAGCTGCATGGTTGAGCTGCCAGAAGGAAACCTTTACTGCGCCAATGCCACAAAAAAGCCAATGAGGCATGTCAAGGTGTTGTTCGGCATATTTTAACCAGGCTTTTCTGTGGAACTTGACCATTCAGCTCTATTTGTTCAAGTATCATCCTATTGTGCTCCTTAAAAACAACCACACCATCTTTTTCCAGAGCAGCCTGTATTTCTCCTGAGGTTACCTGTGGGTTTTTCTTTGTATCCCAAACAGTTCCAGTGGCAGTTGTGGCTGAAATCTATCTTGATCTACCTGACCTTGGCTTAGTATCAAGAGATCCCCGAATTTTCCACTTCTTATTAAATGATTAAACAGTACTGACTGGCATATTTACGGCTTTGGATATCTTTTTATATCCTTTTCCATCTTTGTAAAGTTTCATTACCTTGTTACTTTTGACTGTTATTTTCTGCCTCCTCATGGCTCAGTGTCTAGCCTGCTTAGTGCATCCATATGAGAGCTAACAAACGCCTTGACTATTTATACACGGACACTAATTGTGATTTAAAAAGCCACAAATGTGGGAAATTAACCTTTAAAGAGGAAGTAAACCCTAATGGGGGTTTACTTCCTCTTTTGTTCCCTGCAAAGCCTGCCAATTAAAAGCATAATGGGCTTCTTTGATTGTCACATGCAGGGATGAGCCGAACACCCCCCTGTTCGGTTCGCACCAGAACCTGCGAACAGACAAAATGTTCGTGTAAACTTTAGAACCCTATTAAATACAATGGACTCGAACGTTCGAAATCTAAAGTGTTAATTATAAAGGCAAATATGCAAGTTATTGTCCTAAAAAGTGTTTGGGGACATGGGTCCTGCCCCAGGGGACATGTATCAATGCAAAAAGAAGTTTTAAAAACGGCCGTTTTTTCGGGAGCAGTGATTTTAATAATGCTTAAAATGAAAAAATAAAAGTGAAATATTCCTTTAAATTTCATACCTGGGGGGTGTGTATGATATGCATGTAAAGTGGCGCATGTTTCCCGTGCTTAGAACTGTCCCTGCACAAAGTGTCATTTTTGAAAGAAAAAAATGCATTTAAAACTCACTCGCGGCTATTAATGAATTGTCGGCTCCCGGCAATACATTCAAAAGTCATTGATAAAAAAAAAAAAAAAAGCGTGGGGGTTCCCCAGAATTCAATTACCAGGCCCTTCAGGTCTGGAATGGATATTAAGGGGAACCCCGCCGCAAATTTAAAAAAAAATTGACGTGGGGTTCCCCCAAATATCCATTCCAGGCCCTTCAGATCTGGCATGGATTTTAAGGGGAACTCCACCCCAAATTTAAAAAAAAAATGGCGTGGAGTCCCCCTAAAAATACATACCAGACCCCTTATCCGAGCATGCAACCTGGCCGGCCGCAGGGGAAAAGGGGGGGACGAGAGAGCGGCCCCCCCTCCCTCCTGAACCGTACCAGGCCACATGCCCTCAACATGGGGAGGATGTCCCCATGTTGATGGGGACAAGGGCCTCATCCCCACAACCCTTGCCCGGTGGTTGTGGGGGTCTGCGGGCGGGGGGCTTATCGGAATCTGGAAGACCCCTTTAACAAAGGGGACCCCCAGATCCCGGCCCCCCCTATGTGAATTGGTTAGGGGTACATTGTACCCCTACCATTTCACGAAGAAAGCGTAAAAAAATGTTTAAAAAAAACACACAAACACCTTGAAAAAGTCCTTTATTTAAAAAAATAAAATAAAAAAACATTCCAGCGGTGAAATCCAGTGTCCCGCGGCGATCCCGATGTCCAGCGCTGTCCTTCATTGATTGTGCCTGAGCGGACCTGATGGGGAACTCCCTCTCAGTATTTTAAATGTATAGACCCGCCCCTTCTAAAGTTCCCTATCAGGTCCGCTCAGCGGACCAGATGCGGAACATGAGAAGGGGCGGGTCTATACATGTATTACCAAAGTGAGAGCAGTTCCCCATCAGGTCCGCCCCCTCAGTATGTCGGACCCGCCTACGTCATTGGCTTGAGCGGGGAACTTCCTTCACTATGTAAATTTAAATTACACAGTAATTACACAGGCCGGGAGGCGGAATAGGGGAGGAGCCAGTGGCGTTGTTATGGCAGGGGGTTGCGGCCCGCCCCAGGTGACACTGGTGTCCTAACAAGCAGGGCGACACTGACAGGTACCGCTATAGTTAGTTTTTGACAGCCGCTATTTAAGTCTCCATCGGCATCCTCGGCTGGCCCCTCTCTCCTGCCCCATAGAATGCTGTTCAGTGTAGTGTCTTCCCCAGTCCTGGGACCCCCGAGTCACATCCATTCCCAGCTAGTTTAGACAGAGCCCTCCTGTGACAAACAAACTTCCAGCACACTGGTGCAGCCCTCTGTGAGCAGGCTTACCAGGGGACATCACAGGCTGGTCTCCCAGAGTCCCAGTCCCCCCACCCCTTCACGCAGGGAACTCTCTCAGAGAGCCCATGGAGAATAGATGCAGCTTCCGATGCTGATCGTCCTCTCTGTGCTGCTGGGGAACCAATATTCCTTGGGGACAGGGACCCCATATTTCCTTGGGGACAGGGACCCCATATTTCCTTGGGGACAGGGACCCCATATTTCCTTGGGGACAGGGACCAACATTTCCTCTGGAGACAGGGACCCCATATTCCTTGGGGACAGGGACCCCATATTCCCTGGGAACAGGGACCAACATTTCCTCTGGAGACAGGGACCCCATATTCCTTGGGGACAGGGATCCCATATTTCCTAAGGACAGGGACCACCAGCTCTCCTGGGGACAGGGACCCCATAATCCCTGGAGACAGGGACCACGTCTCCCCTGGGGACAGGGAGCCCATATCCCCTGGGGACAGGGATCCCATATTTCCTAGGGACAGGGACCACCAGCTCTCCTGGGGACAGGGACCCCATAATCCCTGGAGACAGGGACCACGTCTCCCCTGGGGACAGGGAGCCCATATCCCCTGGGGACAGGGAGCCCATATCCCCTGGGGACAGGGACCCCATATTTCCTGGGGAGAGACCACCAGCTCTCCTGGGGACAAGGAGCCCATATTTCCTGGGGACAGGGACTCCATATTACCTGGGGACAGGGATCCCATATTCCCTGGGGACAGGGACCTCTTATTCCCTTTAGACAGGGACCATCCTCTCCCCTGGGGACAGGGACCCCATAGTTCCTAAGGATAGGGACCCCATATTCCCTGGGGACAGGGACCCCATATTCCCTGGGAACAGGGATCAACATCTCCTCTGGAGACAGGGACCCCATATTCCTTGGGGACAGGGATCCCATATTTCTTGGGGACAGGGACCACCAGCTCTCCTGGGGACAGGGACCCCATAATCCCTGGGGACAGGGACCACCATCTCCCCTGGGGACAGGGACCACCATCTCCCCTGGGGACAGGGAGCCCATATCCCCTGTGGGACAGAGACCACCAGCTCTCCTGGGGACAGGAAGCCCATATTTCCTGGGGACAGGGACCACCGTCTCCTCTGGGGACAGGGACCACCGTCTCCTCTGGGGACAGGGACCACCGTCTCCTCTGGGGACAGGGACCTCTTATTCCCTTTAGACAGGGACCATCCTCTCCCCTGGGGACAGGGACCCCATAGTTCCTGGGGACAGGGACCCCATAGTTCCTGGGGACAGGGACCCCATATTCCCTGGGGACAGGGACCACCATCTCCCCTGGGGACAGGGACCTCATATTTCCTGAGGACAGGGACCACCATCTCCCCTGGGGATCGGGACCCCATATCCCCTGGGGACAGGGACCCCATATTTCCTGTGGGACAGAGACAACCAGCTCTCCTGGGGACAGGAAGCCCATATTTCCTGGGGACAGGGACCACCGTCTCCTCTGGGGACAGGGACCACCGTCTCCTCTGGGGACAGGGACCACCGTCTCCTCTGGGGACAGGGACCCCTTATTCCCTTTAGACAGGGACCATCCTCTCCCCTGGGGACAGGGACCCCATAGTTCCTGGGGACAGAGACCCCATAGTTCCTGGGGACAGGGATCCCATATTTCCTGGGGACAGGGACCACCATCTCCCCTGGGGACAGGGACCTCATATTTCCTGAGGACAGGGACCACCATCTCCCCTGGGGATCGGGACCCCATATTCCCTGGGAACAGGGACCACCATCCCAGTAAGCATATTGCCATCTGAAGAGGAGTTAATGAACTGTTTAAATGGGGCTGAGGGGAGGTTAATTAATCACAAATGGTATTTCTGTAATATGTTGCATGAAGGAGTAAATTGACACTGGTGCCACTAATGCAGCACAAAGGGGTTAATTACCTGCCACTGGTCACTAATGCATCAGTGACCATTGGGGTGCATTTACCCCCTTCTTTCTGCATATTACAAATACCATTGGTAATTAACAACTTGCCGACCTGCCACAGGTAGCAGCTTACAGGCACCGGGACGTACCCATACGTTACTGCTTGTTTCAGGGTTTTGGGCACATTCCCCCGCCCACCCACTCCCCTGTGGTTGTACACAGTGGGAGTCTGTTAGCAGATCTCTCAGCCAATGATTTATTGCTGGGACCTGCTGGCCGGCTGTGTCAAATCACAGCCCAGAGCTCTGTACAGAGGGAACAAAGCAAAGCAGCACATAATACACATTGTCAGGCACACAATTAACCCCTTGATTGCCCCTGATGTTAACCCCTTTCCAGCCACTGTCATTAGCACAATGAGCATGTATATTATTAGCTCTGATCACTGTATTCGTTTCTATATAGCAAAAAATGGACTGGCCATGAAAGGGGGTAAAATCTTTTAGAGCTCAAGTAGTTAATTACCCCCTCCCCAGAGAATTAACCACTTCAGTCAGTTCATAATGGGGATCGCAGAGAATCCCGTCAATGGTGGGGGTTATTACATAAGCTAGTAACATTGCTGGGGATTACTGCATATTAAATTATCTAATTAAACCTAACTTAATATGTATTGTTCTAATCTTGAAATGACAAGGACTTTTTCTTCACACCACGGGGCGCGGGGGGGCGCAGATTTCTATCTTTGCCCTGGGCACCGGATGACCTTGTCCCGGCACTGGTGCCCGTGTCTGAGTTCGTGAGGACTGGTGCGCAGTAACTTCTCTGAAGAGCCCGGCGCGGCATCGCTGGTGACGGAGAGGCCTCCATTTCTCCCTTGGACGGATTTCTTCCCCTGACAGGGGCAAAGTGAGCGAAGGTAATTCACGTTCTATATTACCTAGTCAGTGGCAGTGACTATTCACCACTGGTGACAGCACAGTGGGCAGCACCAAGAAGGGAAAGGATTGTGCCTCGATCTGTCCCCATTTTCCAAAGTAAAGAGACTGTTTTATTGCTTGGCAAGAAGAATAAAACTGAGTTGTACCTATTCACTGTGTGGAACTTGGGTTACTAAAGCAAAGGAGTCAGGAGCGAAGGACTGGACTTGACTCTAGGACACCTACACAAAAGCCCAATCTTCTGGCCTTCACCTCCCAGTTACGGAGGACATGGGCCGTGGTGTGTTTTATCTCTCTCTCCCAGGTACCCCTAGACAACAGCCATATAACCGATAAAGAAAGGGGGAGAGGTGAGGGCGCTACATAGGCTTACCTGTAGCCAAAAGTGGCATGTAAGGGTTTACAACCACTTTATTTGGCATTTTAACCTGTGTGTGCCACCTTCTGTGTCCGTACCAAGGCCAAACATTCCAGGGTATGTAAACTTTTGATCAGGACCATTTGGGTGATTTCTGTTATCATTATGATTTAAAAAGGATCAAAAAAACTATGTGATAGCAAATGGCTTCATGTGATTACTATCCTTAAATAAAAGACAGTTTTTTGGTATAATCAGTCATATTTTCAATATTAATGTCAACATTTCACAATTTCTCCCAGGGTATACAAATTTGTGAGCACAAGTGTACCTCATTGTGGACAGTGATGTCATCCCTTGGTCTCTATGCTTCTCTATGCAATACAGGCAGACCATGGCTGGTGGGAGGGGCTTGCAGGGTGCTGAAAACATCACAACACCCTGCCTCAGTAATTTATTTTGGGTTATTTAGTAACCAAGCCATCACACTCACAAGGGGTATCGCATCCTAATATTTGTCCCTCTTTCCTTTTATGCAGAAAAGGATATTGTAGATATGGAATAAAATACAGGCCCTGCCATTGCTGACTCCCCTTTGAAAATGCTAGTTGCCTGGCCCCTCTCTGTAATTCTTTCCAAGGCAGTGACACAATTACCAGCTGCAATGAGATGAATTACACCTACTTCCAGGGCCTTGATTTAGAGATCTTTATCTTTAGCATACCTCCCAACAATTTTAAATGTGAATGAGGGACACCTACTTGCAACCGGAAGCAGGCATAGGACACACCCCCTGACACACCCCCTTAACCACTTAAGCCCCAGACCAATATGCAGCATAAAGACCAGGCCCCTTTTTGTGATTCGGCACTGCGTCGATTTAACTGACAATTGCGTGGTCGTGCGACGTGGCTCCCAGACAAAAATTACGTCCTTTTTTTTCCCACAAATAGAGCTTTCTTTTGGTGGTATTTGATCACCTCTGCGGTTTTTATTTGTTGCGCTATAAACAAAAATAGAGCGACAATTTTGAAAAAAATGCAATATTTTTTACTTTTTTCTATAATAAATATCCCCAAAAAATATATAAAAAAACATTTTTTTTCCTCAGTTTAGGCCGATACGTATACTTCTACAAATTTTTGGTAAAAAAAAAATCGCAATCGGCGTTTATTGATTGGTTTGCGCAAAAGTTATAGCGTTTACAAAAAAGGGGGTAGTTTTATGGCATTTTTTACTTTTTTTTTTACTAGTAATGGCGGCGATCAGCGATTTTTTTTCCGTGACTGCGACGTTATGGCGGACACATCAGACGCTTTTGACACATTTTTGGGACCATTGTAATTTTTACAGCGACCAGTTCAATAAAAATGCACTGATTACTGTAAAAATGACACTGGCAGTGAAGGGTTTAACCAGTAGGGGCGCTGAAGGGGTTAAGTGTGCCTAAGGGAGTGATTCTCACTGTTAGGGGGCGTGGCTACGAGTGACAACGTCACCGATCTCCGCTCTGATTACACAGATTGGTTGAGACAGTGTCAGTAGGCGAACAGGGAGATGGTGTGTTTACACTAACATCTCCCTGCTCCATCCCTCCGTGAGACGATCGCGGGGATCCCCGCGGCGATCAAGTCCACGGGACCCGCGGTCCGACTCACGGGGATGACTGCAGGGTCGCGAGTGCGCCGCAAGCGCGCGACCACACGGCAGGCAGTTAAAGGGCAACATACAGGTATGTGATTGTTCCTGTACGAGCCATTCTGCCGACGTATATATACCGTGAGCGGTCCTTAAGCGGTTAAAGGAGAATTAACCAAAAAAAGGTTAATTAAATCCACAAGTGCTTTTTTTTACCACTTCTATTCCTTTATATTGGCTTTTGAAACTTAAAAATGCAGCAATTTAGAATTTGGATGAAAGGTTTAGCACTGAGAAACACTTTTGGAAAGATAGATAGTAAATTTTATATACAACTCTATAGATCAGACCAAAATGAGGGACAAGTGAGGAGGAAAGAGGGACTTTGTTCCAAATCAGGGACAGTCCCTCGAAATCAGGGACAGTTGGGAGCTATGTCTTTAGTCCTGGCACATGTGCACCAATCATCAGCCACCAAAAACTGTTGACTCCATAGAAGTTTATGGGGGACCCCCTGGGCACTGCACAAAGAATGCATTTGTGCAGGAATCTGGGAGATCGGTACAAATAGTAAATAATTTATTATATCAATACATTCACTTACCTTGATTTGCTGGAGTTGCCCTTTAACCACCGGCAGACACATGTTTGGTCCACATTCTTGTCTGAACAAATGGCACCTGTATCCTGTTTTGGCAGATCACATATTCGATGGGTGTGCTCCAGTTTCACAACTGCGTGTTCTTGAACCCTGAAACCTTGTGGGTAATGCTATCAGACTGGATAGTTTTTAGTCATATTGCTCAAGTGCACTTCTAGATATTATACCAAGATAATAGATAATAAATGCATATTTTCTTTGACTTGGTGCCCATCATTTTCTATCCCTTGGGTTGGGCTGACCACTTAGAATTTTGGGCATTCAATATACACTATATTGCCAAAAGTATTGGGACACCTGTCTTTACAAGCACGTGAACTTTAATGGCATCCCAGTCTAAAGCAGGCCATACACGGGTCGAATTTCGAACAAATTTTCTTTTCAAAATCAGAAAGTTCGTTTTTTTTTGTAATCCGATGATGCCACCATTGATTTTCGAAATTCGGCCGGGAATATTCTTTTCTCTCCGGGAATATTCTTTTCTCTCCCGGAATATTCTTTTCTCTCCGGGAATATTCTTTTCTCTCCCGGAATATTCTTTTCTCTCCGGGAATATTCTTTTCTCTCCCGGAATATTCTTTTCTCTCCGGGAATATTCTTTTCTCTCCGGGAATATTCTTTTCTCTCCCGGAATATTCTTTTCTCTCCCGGAATATTCTTTTCTCTCCGGGAATTTTCTTTTCTCTCCAGGAATTTTCTTTTCTCTCCGGGAATATTCTTTTCTCTCCGGGAATATTCTTTTCTCTCCGGGAATATTCTTTTCTCTCCCGGAATATTCTTTACTCGCCGGGAATTTTCTTTTCTCTCCGGGAATTTTCTTTTCTCTCCGGGAATATTTTTTTCTCTCCGGGAATATTATTTTCTCTCCGGGAATATTCTTTTCTTGCACATGCACATTTTTTTTTCTATTACATTTCTCGCACAATTCTCCCATCATTAATTAGAAAAACTTTACTTTTTCAAAAAAAATTCCAGCAGCCCACTAACGGTGTGAAATTCGTACGAAAATCCTTTGAAACGATTTTTTGGAATTTCCGACACAAAAAGTCAGATGGGAGCTTTTCGTCGGATATTCCGACCGTGTGTATGCCCCATCGGACTTTTTCTGTCAGAATTTCCGACGGACTTAGATAGAGAGCAGGTTCTCAATTTTTCAGACGGAACAAATTCCTATCGGAAAATCCGTTCGTCTGAATGCATTTTCGACGGGAAAAAAACCACACGCATGCTCAGGAACAATTCAACGCATGCCTCGTCATAGTGTTGTACGTCACTGCGTTCTTAATGCTCGAAAGTTCAGAGAACTTTTGTGTGACCGTGTGTATGCAAGCCAAGCTTGAGTGGAATTCCGTCAAAAAAAAACATCCAACTTTTTTCTGACGGAAATTCCGCTCGTGTGTACAGGGCATAATTCATCCCAAAGGTGTTCTATCAGGTTGATGTCAGGACTCTGTGCAGGCGAGCCAAGTCCCTCAACCCCAAACTCACTCATCCATGTCTTTATGGACCTTGCTTTGTGCACTGGTGCGCATTCATGTTGGAACAGGTAGGGGCCATCTCCAAACTGTTCCCACAAAGTTGGGAGCATGAAATTGTCCAAAATGTCTTGGTATGCTGACACCTTAAGACACATGTGTCAAACATTTCATGTGGCCCTCACACCTCTCATGCATCATCTCCCTCCTCTCGGCCCCCCCTTGTCCCAGAAGTCAGGAGCAGATAGGAGGACAGAACACCTCCACCAGATCCTTCATTTTTCTGTGCAGCCTCATCTCCGCCTCCCCTTGTCTTAGCATTCAGTAGGCTCTAGCAGCTGACTTCTGCCCTCCTCTGGTCCTCCTCCAGACCCTGCACGTTCTGCTTCCTAGCTCTGCCCCCAGCTTCTCCCTGGCAGCAGCACAAGGTATGGAGGGTGCACTGTGATGTAAGGGATGGTGGGGAACTCTTGACTTCTTATGGTAGGAGTGCTCTGGATATCTAGCGTCTAATTTTACATATACAACCAGCATCCATAATGCTGATACGTCCTGCAATCAAAATCGAGTTTCTTTTTATGTTCCTGGTAAAATGGCTCATAGAAAATGGTGGGTGCTGCAGCGATTACCAGTTGGGTCCTGGAGACATCAAACAATCGAACATATTCGCCAGCACACCAAGGATCGTCCAATTACGTCCAAAAAAGTTTTATTGCAAAAAAAACATCATAAAAGTGCAACGTTTTGGAGTCGCGCAGGACCCCTTCGTCAGGCATGTGATGATCATCACATGCCTGACGAAGGGGTCCTGCGCGACTCCGAAACGTTGCACTTTTGTGATGTTTTTTTTTTTGCAATAAAACTTTTTTGGACGGAATTGGACGATCCTTGGTGTGCTGGCGAATATGTTTGATTGACCTCACAAATGGGCTTCTGGAAGAAAGGTCAAACATTCCCATAGACACATTCCTAAACCTTGTGGACAGCCTTCCCAGAAGAGTTGAAGCTGTTATAGCTGCAAAGGGAGGGCCAACTTAATATTGAACCCTACGGACTGAGACTGGGATGTCATTAGTAGTTCATGTGCGAGTAAAGGCAGGTGTCCCAATACTTTTGACAATGTAGGGTATATGGCGAGTAAACCTGTGTGTCAGACAGAACCGTGGGTTTAGGCATAGCTCCCAACTGCTCCTGATTTCGAGGGACTGTCCCTGATTTGGAAAAAAGTCCCTCTGTCCCTCTTTCCTCCTCATTTTGGTCTGATCTATATATTTGTATATAAAATTATCTTTCAAAAAGTGTTTCCCAGTGCTAAACCTTTCATCCATTTTCTCAATTGCTGCATTTGTAAATTTCAAAAGGCAATAGTGGTTAAAAAAAAAGCGCTTGTGGGTTTAACTTTTTTTTTGTATAATTCTCCTTTAAGGGGGCGTGGCAGGGGGTGTGTCCTATGCCTATATACTTTTGCTAATAAGTGTCCCTCATTCCCATCTCAAAAAGTTGGGAGGTATGGGTTTAGGTAAACCTAGACGCTATGTAATTAGATTTACCCAAACAGTCCTCCAGTCCCCCCCCCCCCCCCCACATGGGGCTACACCGGTTCCCGCAGTGTTTTATCCCCCCTCTATAGAGGTCTAATAATTCCTGACATCATCAAGACTGATGCAGGGGTAGGGTGACCACATTTCCAAACTACAATTCAGGGACACCCCCCCCTTTCCCAAAAATCAGCTTGTGCTGTAACGAATCACAGCACAGTGATTAGACTCAAGAGGCGGGATTTATGAATTCTCCAATCAAAAACAGGGGGCGGGGATTGTGCTCCTCCAGGCATTCCCGGCCAGGACAAGTACTCTCAGTGAGTAAAGTGGTGATGTGGTGGACTTTTTTGGGGGCATCAGGGGGGGTGGTTGTGTCAGATTCATTCCGGGACACTGTATTGTCCTGGAATAAAGGTGCCCGGGACAGACCTGCAAAATGCGGGACTGTCCCAGGCAATCTGGGACACGTGGTCACCCTATGCAGGGACCATAGCTCTGCATTGGAAATGAGGATGCCAAGGGACAGTCCACAAAGGAAACAATGAGGGGAAATCCCATCAATGCAGTCTCGGAACGGCACTATAAATCTGACAGAGTTCCTTCCCCTCCCTTCCCCCATCCTAATCAAAAGTTGCAGCCGGAAGGCATTTTAATTGGACCTTTCCATGTGGGAATCATGAAAGTTGTGATTTCTGAATGCCTTCTTTTTAGAATTATAGATCCCTGCCTGTCATGCTGAAGCTTTAGCTCTCCTGCAGTAATAAGGAGTTCTGGTACACTTCTGACATTCTATTACTGTCAGGGCCGCCTGGGCCCATGACTCCAAAGTACTGGACTTAGCCAGACACAGCCAGGAAACTAGCATTACCTTCAGGAAGTCACAGTGGTAAGCCCGCAGTCCTCCTTTCACAATGACACTTTAAATCAGTGGTCTCCAAACTGTGGCCCGGGGACCAGATGTGGCCCTTTGCGTGCCTTTATCCAGCTCTGAGGCACTATTCCTCCCACTGATACAAGGCAATATTTACCCCTCTGGCACCAACAATGGGGCACTATTCCTCCCACTCATACTAATGATGGGGCATTATTCCTTCCACTGACACCAATGATGGGCCTCTATTCCTTCCACTGATACCAATGATGAGGCACTATTCCTTTCACTGATACCAATCATGGGGCACTATTCCTCCCACTGATACCAATGATGGGGCACTATTCCTCCCACTGACACCAATGATGGGGCCCTATTCCTCCCACTGATACCAATGATGGGGCCCTATTCCTCCCACTGACAACAATGATGGGGCCCTATTCCTCCCACTAATACCAATGACGGGGCATTATTCCTCCCACTGATACTAATCATGTGGCACTATTCCTCCCACTGATAACAATAATAGGGCATTATTCCTTTCCCTGATACCAGCAATGAGGCACTATTCCTCCCATTAACACCAATGATGGGGAACTCTTCCTCCCAATGATACCAATGGTAGGGCACTATTCTTTCCACTAATAGAAGTTATGGGACCCTATTCCTCCCACTGATACCAATAATGAGGCACTTTTCCTCCCACTGATACCAATGATGGGGCACTATTCCTCCCACTGATATCAATGATGGGGCACTATTCCTTCCACTGACACCAATGATGGGGCACAATTCCTGCCACTGATACCAATGATGGGGCACTATCCCTCCCACTGATACCAATCATGGGGCATAATTCCTTCCACTAATACCAATGATGGGGAACTCTTCCTCCCAATGACACAAATGGTGGGGCACTATTCCCCCCACTGATAGAAATAATGGGGTACTATTCCTCCCACTGATACCAATCATGGGGCACTATTCTTCCCACTGATACCAATGATGGGGCACTATTCCTCCCACTGACACCAATCATGGGACACTATTCCTCCCACTGACACCAATCATAGGGCATGTTCCTCCCACTAATACAAATAATGGGGCATTGAGACACCTGCATTAAATGCATAACCACAATATTTTTTCCTATTTTTTTGTTTTAAAGACACCTTTAAAGCAAAAAATAAGAAGGTCCAGCTCTTCATATCCACATATGACACCAACAATGGGACACTACTCCTCCTACTGACGCCAATGATGGGACACTATGCATTCTACTGATACCAATGATGGGGCATTATTCCTTACTCTGATACCAGCAATGAGGCACAATTCCTCAATCTAACACCAATAATGGGGCACAATTCCTTCCACTGATACCATTCATGGGGCACTTTTCCTCCCACTGATTCCAATGATGGGGCACAATTCCTTCCACTGATCCCAATCATGGGGCACTATACCTTACCCTGATGCCAGCAATGAGGTACTATTCCTCCCACTGACACCATTGATGGGGCAGAATTGCTTCCAATGATACCAATCATCGGGCACAATTCCTCCCACTACTATTTGTGTATGCAGGTGTGATTCTTAAATAATTGCGTTTAAACAATACATAAACACCTCTAAATGTTAAAAAACAATTAATCAAATCAGTGGTAATGATTCCACCAGATGTGAATATTACAGTGAGTCTCACTGTGTTAAATATTGTGCCAACACCTCGATTGTTGAATGAATAGTAATCCAATGGGTTAAATGAATGATAACAATTGTGAATATAAGTGACTAATAAAAAGTACAAAGAGTGGAAATGTGGCTCAAAGAACTGAACAGAAGAATCAAACCACAGGTGTAACCCTCAATGATGGGAGGAGGCTTACCAGATGTCACTGACTTGGAGAGGAATATACCCCCCAAGTCGTGAAAGGCTTGTTGGTCAATAGACCCGATGGGTACAGCTGGTCATTTAGATGTTCATAAGTAGGCTTATCGTATATAGGTACAGGTACATGAGCGATGCTTGTAGGTGGGTCCACCCGACGCTTTTCGACTAACAAGTCGTCATCTGGGGTATGGACCCCCCTACATCTACATCGCTTTTATAGATCTGGTGACCCAAGTTCAATGACCATGGCGTCAGAAGTGAACACAACGTGACATCACTTCCAGTCTCGACTCCGGAAGTGAACACAGCGGGACATCATTTCCGGTTTCAAATCCATTCGATCGTAGATAATGT
The DNA here is from genome assembly GCA_029206835.1 of Rana muscosa. Lineage (NCBI taxonomy): Eukaryota > Metazoa > Chordata > Amphibia > Anura > Ranidae > Rana > Rana muscosa. The sequence continues at coordinate 1,059,391,992 of CM055117.1, read as the reverse complement.
ATGAATAGTAAATTCGTAATAAGGAGATGCCATAATTATAAGTGTACCGTATCATCTGTAATCTTGACTCTGGTAATAACCACCGCAAGCAGCATATGGCTATGACATCGACATCCAAGCTTCGTGATGAGAACGAGGCTGGGTGTCGTCACTTCCGCCCCGCGCATCCTTCCGCGAACGGCATGGGGTTATAGAAATAACAACCAAGCCTCGCTATGAAAACGTGGCCGGATGTCAACACTTCTGCTTACGTTCCGCGCCACCGCAAAGACGGATAAGGCCTCGCAGCGGGGCGGGTCAAGCCTCGCTGTGAAGCTATGCAAAACTGTAATAAGCGGGGACCAGAATAAGGCAAGCCTCGCTTTAGTGCTGAAGGGATTGCGGGCCAAACCTCACAATAAAACAACCAATTAGGGACCTCAATGCAGGCACTGAGAGATGTTTCTCATAATTGGTCATGAATGTGCATAATTTCGGTGTCAATTCAAAATTGAGGTCATCATTTACAGATAAATACACTCTTTAATACATGGAAAAATTGGTAAAATAAACATAATGTGTAAACTCAGTCTTATTATAGACCGGTTGACGCAAATCTGTAAAAAACAGTATATTACTAATATTAATCAAATATTAGTATATATACAACATAACAATCTGCTAGAAGTCAAAAATTGCAATGACATTATAATTAAAATTAATATTAATAAAATCAATAAAAAATCAATAAAAAATCAATGAAAAATCGTTCCCTATATTATGGATCACAGTATTATGAAATTTATGAAAAATTTGTTATGATCTGTTTATAAAGGAGGTAAAATCCCATTCCACATTCATCCCTTGTGAGTGATGGGTCTGTAACTCATATATCCAGAAAGTTTCCAATCTGGATACTCCTCTGGTATTGGCTCCGCCCCTCCACAGGGCAATAAATCTATCTATGATGAATTGAGTCCCAGTTGGATCACGAGCATGATGTTGCCGATAGTGCCGGGGGACTGTATGTTTAATGCTCCCCAGCTTAACTTTACTGATATGTTCAGTCACCCTGGTCGTGAACGACCGTATGGCTCGGCCAACATACTGCTTGCCACATGGACAAGTCAGTAAGTATACCACATTAGTTGTTGCGCATGTACAAAATTGTTTAATTCGGTAAACTCGGTTGGTCACTGTTGATCTAAATTCCTTAGTAGCCTTTCGCCCGCAGGTATTATAATGACAAACAGAACATTTTTTACAGGGATAATACCCAGTCCAATTATGAAAAAATGTTGGCCTAATCGGGGGATTAATGATGGTTGGTGGAATCTTACTTTTAAGTGAAGGCACTCCTCGATATATGACTTTAGGTCTTTCGGCTAAAATAGAACCGAGAATTCTATCGTTCCTCAATATGCCCCAATGTTGATCGAAAATGGCCTTAATTTGTTTGTGTTGTGTCGAAAAGGCTGTAAGGAAGGACCATTTAAAATTGTCATCGCTATCTCGTTGAGGTTTATCTGCCAACAGTAAAGCTCGGTCGGTGTTCAGAACTTTAAAGAGGAAGTAAACCCATGTTTTTTTTTTAAAAAAAACCTGAAAAAGAAAGCCATAATGAGCTAGTATGCATAGCATATTAGCTCATTATGAATGACTTACCTGAGATCGAAGCCCCCGAACTATTAGTCGTTCCCCTCCACTGCCATCTTGCCTCGATGTCCCGTCACTGCCGTCAGTGTATCGCCGCTCCGGCGCTGTGATTGGCCGGAGCGGCGATAACGTCACACGCATGCACGCTTGGGCCGGCAAGATCCCATTCAGAAAACCGGCAATGATGCTGGCCCGCTAGTGCGCATGCATGTGACGTCATCAGTGCTGTTTTTATAGTAAATATCTCCTTGCATCTACAGGTAAGCTGTATTAAGCTGTAGTAAGCTGAGATATTTCTTGCATCTACAGGTAAGCCTTAATCTAAGCTTACCTGTAGGTGCAAGTTGTCTTAATGGTGTTTACAGCCACTTTAAGGAGGTCATTATCAACTTCGACCTGATTGTATCCTTTATCGAGAAATCTCTCTTTCAGGATATTGGCTTGGATCTCAAAAGTACCAATATGAGTACAATTCCAGCAAAGTTGCAGGAATTGACTTTTAGGAACCGACCTCAGCCACGACTTATGATGGCAGCTGTCTGTGGGTATAAACACGTTCCTATCAGTGGGCTTAAAGTAAGTGCTGAACTTAAATTGCTGTTCCGACCTTTCTATCTCAAGATCCAAAAAGTGTATTTTGGACTGGTTAAATTCATATGTCAGGGCGATTCCTCTGTCGTTGTCATTAAGCACTGAGAAGAAATTCTCCAATGCTTCGGAGGTGCCAGCCCATAGGAGGAGGATGTCATCTATATACCTGGCCCACAGTTTTAACTGTGGGTTATCCAAGGCATAGACGACATCCTCCTCCCACTTTGCCAAAAACAAGTTGGCTAGACTGGGAGAAAATTTTGCTCCCATCGCCACACCTTTCTGCTGTAAGTAAAAACGACCGTCAAACCAAAAATAATTGTGTTGGGTGGCGAACTCCAACAACTTCACAATAAAATCAACCTGAGGTGTAGCAAGGGTGGGATCTCTTTTTTAAAAAATTCTTGTGCAGCCTCCATTCCTCTCTGATGTGGAATGCAGGTGTACAGAGATGCCACATCTGCTGTAGCCATAATAAGATCACCTTTGAAGGTTATTGTGGATAGACGTTTGATCACATCCTTGGTGTCTTTAAGATACGATAGGGTATTTCTAACTGATGGTTGAAGAAAGAAATCTATATATCTACCTATCCTGGAAGTGATAGAGTCAATCACACTTATAATGGGACATCCAGGGGGATGAAGGGGATCTTTATGAATCTTAGGTAAATAATAGTTATTAGGGATTCTTGGGGCCAAAGGAACAAGGAACGATTTTTCTTTATGGTTTAAAATTAGGGAATCAAAACCCTTAGCAATGAAACCTGTCAACTCTCTCTTGAATTTACATTTCAAGAGAGACATTTCCCCCATATAGTCTGCTTTATCTAGAAAAACTATGCATCTGCCTTTAGCATAGTTTTATTAGATAAAGCAGACTATATGGGGGAAATGTATAACATTTTGAGCGATCATGTTACGTATAGAGAGTTACCCAGCAATCCAAGATCTAAATTCAAGAGAGAGTTGACAGGTCTCATTGCTAAGGGTTTTGATTCCCTAATTTTAAACCATAAAGAAAAATCGTTCCTTATTCCTTTGGCCCCAAGAATCCCTATTATCTATTATTTACCTAAGATTCATAAAGATCCCCTTCATCCCGCTGGACGTCCCATTATAAGTGGGATCGACTCTATCACTTCCAGGATAGGTAGATATATAGATTTTTTTCTTCAACCATCAGTTAGAAATACCCCATCTTATCTTAACCACTTGCCGCCCGCCCTATAGCGGATTGACGGCGGCAAAGTGGTTTCAAAATCCTGATTGGACGTCATATGACGTCCTCAGGATTTTGAGCCGCTCCGCGCCCCTGGGGCCGTGCATCGCGGCGATCGTTGCTGCGGGATGTCAGTCTGACACCCCGCAACACCGATCTAGGTAAAGAGTCTCCGACGGAGACTCTTTACCACGTGATCAGCCGTGTCCAATCACGGCTGATCACGATGTAAACAGGAAAAGCCGGTCATCGGCTTTTCCTCACTCGCGTCTGTCAGGCGTGAGTAGAGGAGAGCCGATCGGCTGCTCCTCTGACAAGGGGGGGTTTGTGCTGATCCATTATCAGCACAGCCCCCCCGAGGATGCCCACTGGACCACCAGGGATGCCACTAGACCACCAGGGAAGCCCACCTATAGGTATTAGGTATTGCACACTAGACCACCAGGGATGCTAATTAATGCTAACTAACTAACAGGGATGCTAACTAAATGGATGCCAATCAGTGCCACAATGGATGCCAATCAGTGCCCACAATGGGCACCACTGATTGGCAGGCATTATTGTTTGGCACTGATTGGCATCCATTAGTACAGTACAGTGCCACCTATCAGTGCCCATCCATGCCACCTATCAGTGCCCATCCATGCCCATCCGTGCCACCTATCAGTGCCCATCCATGCCGCCTATCCATGCCCATCAGTGCCCACCCGTGCCGCCTATCTCTGCCCACCCATGCCACCTATCTGTGCCCACCCGTGCCGCCTATCTGTGCCCACCCGTGCCGCCTATCTGTGCCCATCCGTGCCGCCGATCGTTGCCCATCCGTGCCGCCGATCATTGCCCATCCGTGCCACCTCATCGGTGCTCATCCATGCCGCCTTATCCATGCCCGTCAGTGCAGCCCCATCAGTGAAGGAGAAAACAAACTTATTTACAACGTTTTGTAACTGAAACAAAAAAAAACTATTTTTTTCAAAATTTTCGTTCTTTTTTTATTTTTTAGCAGAAAATAAAAATCGCAGAGGTGATCAAATACCACCAAAAGAAAGCTCTATTTGTGGGAACAAAATGATAAAAATGTAGTTTGGGTACAGTGTAGCATGACCGCGCAATTGTCATTCAAAGTGCAACAGCGCAGAAAGCTGAAAAATGGTCTGGGCAGGAAGGTGTATAAGTGCCCTGTATGGAAGTGGTTAAAGACACCAAAGGATGTGATCAAACGTCTATCCACAATAACCTTCGAAGGTGATCTTATTATGTCTTTATGGCTACAGCAGATGTGGCATCTCTGTACACCTGCATTCCACATCAGAGAGGAATGGAGGCTGCAGGTGTATTTTTTAAAAGAGATCCCACCCTTGCTACACCTCTGGTTGATTTTTTTTTTAAAGCAAAACATACAGTCAGCAACATAGTAGCGGACGCAGCCGACAAACGAGGCAAGTAGTTGTAACATGTCATTTGCTTGTGTGGCTTAAATTTTCCATTATAACATATCATAACATAACATGGTGCTCTCTAAACTTGACAACAACAGAAGCACCTAATATACAGGGCTATAACTAGCATTCGAAACATGTTAACTAGTGAAATGTGTAGGGGTATGGTTTGACAGGAGGTATCTGAGATCCATACAGCTAGAGGAAACAACTAAGGAATGGAGGGGTAGGGGGACATGGAGGTTATGTGGAAGAGGGTCGGGTTAGGAATGGGCCTCAGGTTGATTTTATTGTGGAGTTGTTGGAGTTTGCCACCCAACACAATTATTTTTGGTTTGACATCGTTTTTATTTACAGCAGAAAGGTGTGGCGATGGGAGCAAAATTTGCCCCCAGTCTAGCCAACTTGTTTATGGCTAAGTTGGAGGAGGATATCGTCTATGCCTTGGATAACCCACAGTTAAAACTGTGGGCCAGGTATATAGACGACATCCTCCTCCTATGGGCTGGCACCTCCGAAGCATTGGAGAATTTCTTCTCAGTGCTTAATGACAACAATAGAGGAATCACCCTGACATATGAATTTAGCCAGTCCAAAATACGCTTTTTGGATCTTGAGATAGAAAGGTCAGAATAACAATTTAAGTTCAGCACTTACTTTAAACCCACTGATAGGAACGGGTGTATACCCACGGACAGCTGCCATCATAAGTCGTGGCTGAGGTCGGTTCCTAAAAGTCAATTCCTGCGACTTTGCAGGAATTGTACTGATATTGGTACTTTTAAGATCCAAGCCAATATCCTGAGAGAGAGATTTCTCAATAAAGGATACAATCAGGTCGAAGTTGATAATGACCTCCTTAAAATTCTGAACACCGACCAAGCTTTACTGTTGGCAAATAAACCTCAACGAGATAGCGATGACAATTTTAAATGGTCCTTCCTTACAGCCTTTTCGACACAACACAAACAAATTAAGGCCATTTTCGATCAACATTGGGCATATTGAGGAACGATAGAATTCTCGGTTCTATTTTACCCGAAAGTTCTAAAGTCATATATCGAGGAGTGCCTTCACTTAAAAGTAAGATTGCACCAACCATCATTAATCCCACGATTAGGCCAACATTTTTTCATAATTGGGCTGGGTATTATCCCTGTAAAAAAGGTTCTGTTTGTCATTATAATACCTGTGGGCGAAAGGCTACTAAGGAATTTAGATCAATGGTGATCAACAACTAATGTGGTATACTTACTGACTTGTCCATGTGGCAAGCAGTATGTTGGCCGAACCATACGGTTGTTCACAACCAGGGTGACTGAACATATCAGTAAAATTAAGATGGGGAGTAATAAACATACAGTCCCCCGACACTATCGGCAACATCATGCTCGTGATCCAACTGGGACTCAATTCCTGATCATAGATAGATTTATTGCCCCGTGGAGGGACGGAGCCAATACAAGAGGAGTATCCAGATGGAAACTTTCTGGATATATGAGTTACAGACCCATCACCCACAAGGGATGAATGTGGAGTGGGATATTAACTCCTTTATAAACAGATCATAAAGTTTTTTCATAAATTTCACAATACTGTGATCCATAATATAGGGAATGATTTTTCATAGATTTTTTTATTGATTTTATTAATATTAATTTTAATTTGAATGTCATTGCAAGTTTTGACTTCTAGCAAATTGTTACCGGTATTTTGTATATTTACTAATATTTGATCAATATTAGTAATATACTGTTTTTTACAGATTTGCGTCAACCGGTCTATAATAAGGCAGAGTTTACACATTATGTTTATTTTACCAATTTTTCCATGTATTAAAGAGTGTATTTATCTGTAACTGATGACCCCAATTTTGAATTGACACCGAAATTATGCACCTTCATGACCGATTATGAGAAACATCACTCAGTGCCTGCATCGAGGTCCCTAATTGGTTGTTTTATTGTGAGGTTTGGCCCGCAATCCCTTCAGCACTAAAGCGAGGCTTGCCTTATTCTGGTTCTCGCTTATTACAGTTTTGCATAGCTTCACAGTGAGGCTTGACCCGCCCCGCTGCGAGGCCTTATCCGTCTTTGCAGTGACGCGGAATGTAAGCGTAAGTGTTGACATCCGGCCACGTTTTCATAGCGAGGCTTGGTTGTTATTTCTATAACCACATGCCGTTCGCGGAATGACGCGCGGGCCGAAGTGACGACACCCAGCCTCATTCTCATCACGAGGCTTGGATGACGAATTCATAGCCATATGCTGCTTGCGGCGGTTATTACCAGAGTCAAGCTCACAGATGATGTGGTGTACTTATAATTATGGCATCTCCTTATTACAAATTTACTATTCATACATTATCTACGATCTAATGGATTTGAAACCGGAAATTATGTCCCGCTGTGTTCACTTCCGGAGTCGAGACCGGTAGTGATGTCACGTTGTGTTCACTTCTGGTGCCATGGTCATTCAACTTGGGGTCACCAGATCTATAAAAGCGATGTAGATGTAGGGGGGTCCATACCCCAGATGACGACTTGTTAGTCGAAACGCACCGGGTAGACCTACCTACAAGCATCGCTCATGTACCTGTACCTATATACGATAAGCCTACTTATGAACATCTAAATGACCAGCTGTACCCATCGGGTCTATTTACCAATAAGCCTTTCACGACTTAAGGGGTATATGCCTCTCCAAGTCAGTGAAATCCGGTAAGCCTCCTCCCATCATTGGTAGTGGTGTCTTCGGCTATTTTTCCATCTTGAGGGTTACACCTGTTGTTAGATTCTTCTGTTCAGTTCTATGGACCACAATTCCACTCTTTGGACTTTTTATTAGTCACTTATATTCACAATTGTTATCATTCATCTAACCCTTTGGATTACTGTTCATTCAACAATCAAGGTGTTGGCACAATATTTAACACAGTGAGACTCACTGTAATATTCACATCTGGTGGAATCATTACCACTGATTTGATTAATTGGTTTTTAACATTTAGAGGTGTTTATGTATTGTTTAATGCAATTATTTAAGAATTACACCTGTATACACAAATAGCGCTGCACTTTTCTATATATCCACATACATTGCTTGTTGTCTACAGCTGTGCTGGCTGCCATTTTTGTATTTACTTTTTCACAGCGCAGTATATTTTTTCCATTTTTACAATTCCTCCCACTGATACCAATCATGGGGCACTATTCCTCCCACTGATACCAATCATGGGGCACTATTCCTCCCACTGATACCAATCATAGGGCACTTTTCCTCCCACTGATACCAATCATGGGGCACTATTCCTCCCACTGATACCAATTATGGGGCACTATTCCTCCCACTGATACCAATCATGGGGCACTATTCCTCCCACTGATACCAACAATGGGGCATGGTTTACTCCCCGGGCATTTTCTACTCACACTGGTCACAGTCCACCCCCCCCTCCCCCAAGTCTGAAGGACAGTAAACTGGCCCTTTGTTTGGAAAGTTTGTGGAAACCCCTGCTTTAAATAAATAACCCAGATATTGTTTTGGAAGACCTTTAAAGCAAAAAATAAGAAGGTCCAGCTCTTCATATCCACATATGAGTTAAATCTCAACTATATTAGTAACAATCCCAACGCGTTTTGGATGCCATGTCCTTTTTCAAGCAGTGCATCTGAATTTCATTGCAGTAGTTTCACATTTTGTGCTTAGTTCGGAATAAAGTGAGGCTTTACTTATATGCAGATATTTAGTGCTGGGCTTTCCAATTTTCTACATGGGTGGTGGTAAAGCCACCCAAGCACCTGCTCTTGAGAGGGAAGCATGGGAACAAATTAGTTATTCATAATCCTGCTAAAACCTTTTATGCAAACCAACCCCCAAAAAAACTGTTTCTTGTCAGAAAAGCAATGTCAAGTGCCTCTCAAAGCATAATTCTAAAATCTCCCACCTCTCCATGTGTGTCCTTTGTGTTTTTTCTGGTCTGTCCGTCTGTCTGTCTGTCCAGGTGGAGAAGCCGAGTGTTCAGCCCTCCAAACCAAAAAAGACCACCCCAAGCCATAAACCTGTGAAAAAGGCCAAAGACAAGCAGATTACTCCGGGGCGAGCCTCCAAGAAGAAGGTTGGCGAGACCACCTCCTCCACTAAACCGGATGACAAGGAGAAGAGCAAAGAGATGAATAATAAGCTGGCCGAAGCAAAAGAGTAATTTAATAGCACTTACTACTACTACTACCGTATTATTTTTACCGAGGCCACAGAATATGTTGGAGATTGCTTATGCTTTGATTGTATTCTAGAGTTCTCGTTCCTCTCTCTCTCTCTCTCTTTCTCCCCGTCTTCACTCGGTTGCCCGCACTTTTTCCGACACTGACCCGTTCTGTTCTAAAGGTTTTATTTTGTCGTACGATCAAAATGTGAGAATGGTCAATTCTATATGTGCTCACGGTGCTACAAATCAGAATGTATCGTTCCACATGACGATTCGCCTTCCCCGTCATGTCCCTAAACTCCCGTGTGTGGTAACTTGGTGTAACATGTACTCAGTGGTTGAAAGTTGATAGTTGATAGCGTCTATGTAGTAGGACCGGGGGGGGGGGGGGGGTTGAACGAGGGTCTAATATGATAAAAGAAGTGGGGGCTTAGTGTGGGACCATGTAGGGAATAGCAATACCCATATGCAGATATTTTATAAGTACTAGAGATATATACACAAACACATTATTATGTCTATCCAACATCAAATCATGTTTTTACACCCAAAAATGCTTATGGTCTATGCATAGAGTAGCTCAGTTGTGCTGCTAATCTCACCTTTTGAGTAGCAACTGATTGCTAACATCTAAAGGGATCTTCGTGGTGAAGGCTACGCAGCAGTGTTTAAAGCAGAACTCCAATTATTTTACAAAACAAAAAAAAAAATAAGCCCAGCACTTGTAAAAAAAATGCTGTTCCCTGCATTAGATGAGGCTCTCCTGGGTTTATTGACAGCCAGCACTATTTACTCCACTTCATCTGAGTCCAGGCTGTCATGGACCAACCCCTGAGGTCATGTGACCATGCTGGCCCGTGCTCTTAGTATTGCACTGAACAGTGCTTACAGGTCTTCGATATCCGAAGTAAGGACCACCCAAAGCCTACCTACCACGTGACATCACTGGACCAACCAGATGACCCTTTGAGAAAGGTATGAATACTTTTTTTGTTTTTAATGCAGGGGGGAGAAATGGTGGGAGAACTTTGAACATGAAGTTCTACTTTAATCACCCCAATTGCAGCATTCTTCTATCATCATGTATAATTAATTGCTTTGTTATGCTGCTGTGTAACTTACACCACTTGGCACCATTGAAGCACAGTTGAGCTACTAAAATCACCAAGGTAGGTTAAGACCTATTCAGTAAAAATAATTCATAATCCAGTTATGGTGCTAAATCTATTTTTATTTTTTAGATCAGGTAGGGAAGGGTTAGATACTCTGTTGGGTTTTATTGTTTCTGTGTTTCCACAAGAGAGGTTCTTCTCACTTCCTGTTCCAGTGGCCATCAAGCCATTGCTGTAAGCTGAACTTCCTTTTTACTTGTTTTCAAGTTCATTCTCTGTGTATACTCATAACACCTAAAAACTGGGTTACACTGTCACCAGGGCCTAGTAAGCTATCCAATGGGGCGTACGGAGAGAAAAGAAAACAGGAAGTTCAGCTAACAGCAATGGCATTGTGGATACCAGGGCCAGAAATAAAGATAGAGCAAATCTCTCTAGTGGGGAAACAGACAACAATAAATACTTGACAGAGTAAAATGTGGCTAAAGTTCCACTCACAGTGTAGTAACCAATTGCAACCACCTCCATTGGCATCTTTGCTCTTGCACTGTATTGCTTAGTAAACCAGAAACTCCCAGAGTTAATTGGTGATTTATTGGCTAGTCTTCTGGCTTGCTATAGTTTAGAGGCCTAGTGTCTAGCATTCATACAGACAAATACACTACAGATCGGGCTAGATACTAAATTTGCAGGTAAGCTGACCTCCAAGATTCATTAGGGTGCCACCTCCATTGGCTCTATGAGTATTTCTAGACATGTGTCATTTTTTTAATATGATATTAATGGTTGACAAGATCAGTTTTCTTTTTATTAATCAGTCAATCATAAAATTGTGGAAAAAAAAAATCCTGTTAAAAATTTGTTAAATCTAGAGTCAGCTTTTGATGGGCACATCTGGATAGGTGTTAAGGATTAGGGTGTACCTAAGAAAGTGGGTCATTCTGACACAATTTTTTCACGGTGGGCTGTTTGTATTGTATTGCTAAAAGATTATGTCTGGGCAAAGTTTAAAAAAAATAAAATAAAAAAAATAAAAATAAAATTTAAAGGATTACTCTTTGCAATGCAAGCACATTCCCTCATGCTTTGTCTCATGGCAAGAAATCCGGTGAGCTCTTAACTCTCTGTTTCAGCTGACAACATGGTGCCTCTACAGCACTGAAATCCTACGTAGTTCTGTTAGCTCTACATGAGTTCCCTCTGCTAGACCAGGGGTCTCCAAACTTTGTAAATGAGGGGCCAGTTTACTGTTCTTCAGACTTAAGGGGGGCCGGACAGGGGCCATTGGGAGAAAATGTCCAAACGTCAGTGAATGCCCCATCTTTGGCATCAGTGGGAGGAATAGCGCCCCATCATTGGTGTCATTGGTCCCCATCATTGGTGTCATTGGGGGGAATTGTGCCCCTTCATTGGTGTCAGTGTGGGGGGGGGTTATTTCCCATTGTTGGTATCAGAGGATGAAAATAGTGCCCCAAGGGCCGGATATAAGCAAGCAAAGAACTGCATCTGGCCCCCAAGCCGCAGTTTGGAGACCACTGTGCTAGACTACAAAACACCTCCCCGCTCCTTACATCCATGGAGGGTGTTCTGTAGCCTACTAGAAGAGAACTGGACAGGGCTGATAACACTGCATTTGAATTTAGTGAAGCTGAAGCATAGTTATCAGTTGATTACAGGTGTTAGGTACTCACTGAATTACTGTTAGATTAACAGGAATTTTGTTACCACTTTCAGCATTTTTTAGGATACAAAACATGGGGGAATGTGATGTGAGTGTATTGCTGAACTATACCAAATATATATTTTTTGTTCAGTCATACTCTTTAGGTAGAGTTCTGCAGACTGGTAGTAGATGATCCTGCAAACTCATTCCAAACTGGCTGTCCCACCATCCAGGCCAAAGAGTATTGGACAGACTTAGTAAAACCAAGACTAGTTTGCAATCATGTATTATGATATTTCTTTTTTGTTTTTATCTGGGTAGATGGTAGACATTTCAAATGCGAATGGCAGTTTGTGTACAAAAATGCCTAATCATTACACCAATAATAAGCAGCCAAAAAAAGGGTAGAATGATCTCAGATAGTCCTACCTTATAAAATTAAAATCAGATTCTCTTTCCTTCTCCCTGAACATTATAGAAGAACAAAATAAAAATCTGCGATAGCTGATCCCACAAACACATTTAATAATAGGATCCAAAGGTTTTAATCAAGGGCCGACAAGTCCTAGAAGCCATCATAGTTTGTAACAACCTGTGCTACTAAAAACAACTTGTGGCTGACTTTTTATTCAAAAGTATGCTGCCCATTGCTTGGCCAGGAGCTGGTGACCCAACAAAGGCTACTGGTAAACTAGCTATCTGGCTGCTTCTATTTTTCATAGATAACATATGCAGTATAGATTGTACACTTTCAGATTGCTTTGAAATATTGGTTTGTAGGGGATCTCCTCAAATTTTTGCTAAGTACATTGTTGAGCCTTTATGATGTCTGTTAAAAAACACTTTTCAGACCCATTCACACCAGTCTGGTCTGCTACGGTATGTTGTGTAGCATGTTAATGTGCTAAGCATTAAGGCAGCCCATTCATTTGGATAAAATCGACAAAAGAGCACCAGACAGCGGTCTTAAGAGTCCATAATGATTTATTACAGATACCAATGTGACAACAAGAAGATAAAGAGTATCCATCGTATTTTGGGGGTCAACCGTCATCAGAGGGTATAGGACTCTATCTATAGATAAAGACTATAAGAATAGGGCCTATGGCACAATTATCTGAAGCACACATAGACCACAACTATTAAGGTTTTTCCCCTGATTCAGAACATTTCACAGGAATCTTTAAATAAAGTCCTAAAGAAAACATTGCCATTTGCTTTTTAAGCTTTGATGAAGAGAGGTCTGTCGACCCTCGAAACACGTTGGATACCCTTTATCTTCTAGTTATCATATTATGTGCAATTAATGACTATGGACACTCACTGTGACTGTCTTGTGCTCTTTTTGGCGATTTCATTTACATTTTCAATTTTGGAGGTCATTGCCCCTTGGGAGGGCCCCTGCATTGAGGTAGAGCTGCCAAGGTCTAGTCATCAAGCCCAACCAACACCTTCCTTTGGACAGACAAAAAATCCAAGTCCAGCACCTTCCATCTACTTTCTCTGGGACATTCATTTGGATAGGCTGCCCAACACAATGTAACAGATCGAACATTGCGCATGCAGAATTTTCAGCAGTGAACCGCAACGCACATTAGTCAGCAAGGAGCGTTGGGGTGTCAGTCGGAGTGAACAAACAAACTAGCATGTGGGTGATATGAGGACCTTGCTGAAAAGCAAAAGAAGGTAAAATAATGTATTTAGCAAGTTCTGTACAACTATTGTGTAAATTAATAAAGTTACGTGAAGGTGGATAAGCTTAGAGAAAAAAAGGTTGGGATACATTTATGATCGAATCTTAATAAATTTAATTTAAAATTTTACATCTATGAAAACTACACATAGGACTTTGTTCATAAACCGTTTTCCAACTTCTAATATTGACTCCCAAACCATGAGGCCTCCGCGACACCACAGCCATACGGAAAATGCTCTGAGGGTTTTTGGGGGGATTTTGTTTGCTTGCAGAGTTTGCCCAGTTGTGTTAAAGTATATACAGAAAATAACGATGTTGTGTCTATGAGGGTCATTTTAAAAAAGCTTGGCAATGGTTCCCGACCATCACATTTGAATGGTTTCCTACATGTACAATGTATTGCTTGCTGGAAAAAAAATTATTGCAAAATAATAAAATATAAATTATGTCTTACTTGTTTCCAGGTCCAAGCTAAATTATTTTTTCTTTCTTTCTTTGTATTTTTGGACTCTGATGCACTACTATCTTAAAAAAACAAAATCATGAACTATGATATTTAAATTGTACACAGGTCACTTCTCCATCTCTGCATGGCTGGCATTTACTGCATCACAAATATTTGAACCTGATAGCTCCTACCCACAATTTCTGTTCATATGGAATACACTTTCACAAAAAGAGGATCTTCAATCCCCTTAATGCTGGCCCCGCCTCCCCTCACCAGCACTGCCATCTTTGATGGTCCAGCGTGTCCGCAGATGTGCCTAAGGCCTCGTTTACACTTGCTTCAAAATGTGGCATTGGGTACAATTTTTTAAAGCACTTTGAATGCCAATTAAAGCTTCTCTCAGTAAATAAAATGGTTACCTTACAGTCCTGTTCACACTGTTGTCTTTGCTTCGCTTCAAACATTATACCCCATGTTGCTTTCTTGCTGCTTCACAGCGTTTCCAAAGTTTCAGAGTTAGCTTTACTTTGTTTTGAAGGTATTGCAAGTATGAGATATCCCAGAATGCACTGGGAAACCATAAAGACACAATCAGCAGTCACTTTTGGTTCATGTGTATATATTCTGGGAGTGACTGGTGCAGATGTCACATCTGGTGTGTAGTGTGGAGCAGCAGGAAGGTGAGCGTGGTCTGGACTGGAGTGGAGCAACTAGCAGACAGCACATGTCGTGTGCAACATTGGAGCGCTATAGCGGATGGTGAGTGAGGAATGGAGAGAGAGCAGAGGATCAGCACATCAGAGGATCAGCAGAGCTGGGGGTTACTACTGAGCTGGAGATCAGCAGAGCTGGGGGTTACTACTGAGCGGGGCAACCCAGGTGCAATTTAGTAGTTAAACAACACCTCAGCGGCCGCACCCCCTCTCAACAAAAATACTCTTGGTCTCTACCAAATCTACCACAAGCCCAGCTGCCAGTGGTACTTCTTGATCTATTTAAACATGTTTTAAATATTAAATATTTTCCTGAGTATTTTAACTTCTAACACCAAAATTGTTAGGATACTCCTTTAACCTATAACAACTACTGACTGTCACCTTATTATCGTCGAATTACATTACCTTATTGCCGGCATTACTCCATTAGCCACACCCAGATCTGCGCAGGGAACAGCGTATATAATAATAATGAACAACACAGATCAAGACTACACACTGTTTGTTTATTTTTGGCTTGTACAAGATCTTAAATACACAGGATGAGACAGGTGTTATTAATTATTTTCCACCAATAAGGGGTACATGTTTCCTTTATAAACCTCCTTATTCAATTAACCAATTATAATAATACATATATTTAGAATTCTTTACATCTCTGTATCTGAGCAAAACTATTATGTCACTTAGAATATATAAAAAAAAAAAACACTATGGTTTCCTGTCAGCCCAGACACATTGTCTGGTACATATGCATGTTCCTCATTAGGGATGAGCCGAACATCCCCCAGTTCGGTTCGCATCAGAACATGCGAACAGGCAATAAATTTGTTCGAACATCCGAACACCGTTAAAGTCTATGGGACACGAACATGAAAAATCTAAAGTGCTAATTTGAAAGGCTTATATGCAAGTTATTGTCATAAAAAGTGTTTGGGGACTCGGGCCCTCCCCCAGGGGACATGTATCAATGCAAAAAAAAGTTTTTAAAACGGCCGTTTTTTCGGAAGCAGTGATTTTAATAATGCTTAAAGTGAAACAATAAAGTTAAATATTCCTTTAAATTTTGTACCTGGGGGTGTGTATAGTATGCCTGTAAAGTAGCGCTTGTTTCCCTTCAGGTCTGGTATGGATATTAAGGGGAACCCTGCACCAAATTTAAAAAAAAAAATGACGTGGGGTTCCCCCCAAATATTCATACCAGACCCTTCAGGTCTGGTATGGATTTTAAGGGGAACTCCGCGCCAAATTTAAAAAAAAATGACGTGAGGTTCCCCCCAAAAATCCATACTAGACCCTTATCCGAGCACGCAACCTGGCAGGCCACAGGAAAAGGGGGATGAGAGAGCGGCCCCCCTCCTCCTGAACCGTACCAGGCCACATGCCCTCAACATGGGGAGGATGCTTTGGGGTCTGGACCCCAAAGCACCATGTCCCTATGTTGATGGGGACAAGGGCCTCATCCCCACAACCCTTGCCCGGTGGTTGTGGGGTCTGCGGGCGGGGGGCTTATCGGAATCTGGAAGACCCCTTTAACAAAGGGGACCCCCAGATCCCAGCCCCCCTATGTGAATTGGTAAGGGGTACATTGTGTAAGCTGGGGCTTACTAATGAGAGGGGATCAGCAAAGCTGAGGGTACTACTGATTGGGGTATCAGCAGAGCTGAGGGTACTACTGAGCAGGGGATCTTCTGAACGAGGGTATTATTAAGCTGGGGATCTGCTGAACAAGGGTACTAATAAGCTGGGGATCTGCTGAACAAGGGTACCAATAAGCTGGGGATGTGCTGAATAGGGGTAGTAATGAACTGGGGATCTGCTAAACAAGGGTACTAATGAGCTGGGGAATCTGCTGAACAGGGGTACTAATGAGCTGGGGCTCTACTTAGCCCCTTTAAAACAAATAGAAAATCAACACACACACAGGGCATTTGCCAAACTTTATTAAAGCTTCACCAAGGCATTACAGAAACATCAAAAACACATCAAAAAGCACGTTGAAGCGGTAGGTGCTTTAATGTACTTTAAAAATGAAGCAAGTGTAAACGAGCACCCTAAGGGTTCTGCCCAGCCTTCAGGACCTTACAGAGCCGTGCAGCACATCTGCACAACCGCTGAATTTCTCTGTGCATGCGCATACAAACAGAGTCGGAACCTCCTTAGTTGTGCCATCATCGTGCACCTACAATGGAAATCCCCAAGCATGCAAAGATGTGGTGAAGGTCTTTGCTGGGTCCCAAAGGCCATGCAGATCCCTTCAGCGTGTTTGTACATGCTTGCAATTGAGCACAACATCATTCTTGCCTTGCAGCGCAAAAAAGTCGAAAGTTCTATAAAAAAGATTCCCTTTGAGGGAGGAGGCTGAAGCCAGGTGCAAAGGATTTGTCTTTTGGGGTAAAGTAAGTAAAAGCAAATATATATATATATATATATAGCGACCTCACCCCTCTCACCCCTTCTCATTCTCGGCTTGTTGGTCTTGTCTAGGGGGTTAGTACTGGGGGGATAGATGCGATACACCACGGCCCATGTCCTCCAGAGAGACTGGAGGTGAAAGCCAGAACTGTCGGGTTTTGTGTGTATGTCTCAGAGTCAAATCCTTTCTCCGAAATGACTCCCTTTGCTCCCAGCAACCAGAGTTCCACACACTGAAAAGGTCCAACTCGTATTTATTCTCTTCCAGCAATAAATAGTCATACAGCACAGACAGGTTGAGACCCATAGAACACTTCAGTATTTGTGGGGAGTAGGGATGAGCTCGGTGTTCGAGTCGAACATAGGTTCGACTCGAACATCGGCTGTTCGCGCGTTCGGCGAACAACGAACGATTTGGGCCGTTCGCGCCAAATTCGAGTGACGCGAACGGCCCACAATACACTGCGCCATCGCAGTGTAATCCCGGCGCTGTGATTGGCCAAGCATGCACTGTGACCCTGCATGCTTGGCCAATCACAGCGCCGGCAGCGAGGAGAGCAATGATTGGCCACAGGCAGGATGCCTGTGGCCAATTATAGCTGAGGGGGTTTAGTACACGCCCCACACTATAAAAGGCCGCCAGCGCGGCGGCCTTGTGTAGTGTGTTCCGGAGCAGGGAAAGTGAAGGATAGGCAGGGACAGTGTCATATCTATTCTTTGCTAAACCTTGTGTGTAGGGACAGAGAAGGATAGGCAGGGAGAGTGTCAGTGTCATATTCTTTGCTAAACCTTGTGTGTAGGGAGAGAGAAGGATAGGCAGGGAGAGTGTCAGTGTCATATACTTTGATAAACCTTGTGTGCAGGGAGAGAGAAGGATAGGCAGGGGACAGTGTCAGGGTCATATTCTTTGCTAAACCTTGTGTGCAGGGAGAGAGAAGGATAGGCAGGGAGAGTGTCAGTGTCATATACTTTGATAAACCTTGTGTGCAGGGAGAGAGAAGGATAAGCAGGGGACAGTGTCAGTGTCATTGTTGCTAAGCCTCCTGCACATTATACACCTGAGGTTAGCCCGTATTGCTGCTTTTTCCTGGTGTGTTACACCAACAGGATTTTGCGGCACTTACAGCGGGCGAAGTGTACCTCCTGACCATATTACACCTTAACTTAGCCTGTATTGCTGCTTTTTCCTGGTGTGTTACACCAACAGGATTTTGCGGCACTTACAGCGGGCGGAGTGTACCTCCTGACCATATTACACCTTAACTTAGCCTGTATTGCTGCTTTTTCCTAGGGTGTTACACAAACAGGATTTTGCGGCACTTACAGCGGGCGGAGTGTGCCTCCTGACCATATTACACCTTAACTTAGCCTGTATTGCTGCTTTTTCCTGGTGTGTTACACAAACAGGATTTTGCGGCACTTACAGCGGGCGGAGTGTGCCTCCTGACCATATTACACCTTAACTTAGCCTGTATTGCTGCTTTTTCCTGGTGTGTTACACAAACAGGATTTTGCGGCACTTACAGCGGGCGGAGTGTGCCTCCTGCCCATATTACATCTTAACTTAGCCTGTATTGCTGCTTTTTCCTGGTGTGTTACACCAAGAGGATTTTGTGGCACTTACAGCAGGCGGAGTGTGCCTCCTGACCATATTACACCTTAACTTAGCCTGTATTGCTGCTTTTTCCTGGTGTGTTGCACAAACAGGATTTTGCGGCACTTACAGCGGGCGGAGTGTGCCTCCTGACCATATTACACCTTAACTTAGCCTGTATTGCTGCTTTTCCCATTTCCCTGCAGGCCATTAGAATGCCTGGAAGGCAAGCAAGGAGAGGCAGACAGTCAGGAGCTAAAAAAAGAGGGCAAGCAGGCTCTGTGTCTAGAGACAACAGTGCTGGTCGTGGACGCGGTGCATCGCCATCAGCACGTGGCCATGGGACACGCTTGTCCTTCTTTTCGGCAGCTGGACGTGTTGAGCTGCATCATGCCGAAGACTTGGTAGAGTGGATGACCAAGCCCTCCTCATCCTCCTCATCCTCTCTCACCCAGGCTCAGGGTACTGGCAAAGCAGCTGCCAAAGCGTCCTCTTCCCTCGTATCAATGTCATCATCAGTCACTCCTTCCCTAGACCAACCATGTCCTCCTGAGGAGTCCCCCGAACTGTTTGAGCACAGTGTTGGGTACATGCTCCAGGAGGATGCCCAGCGTTTCGAAGGGTCTGATGATGATACCAAGCTAGAGAAAGGCAGTAGCGTGAGAGCAGAGAGAGGGAATGCTCAAGAAGGACACCAATCTGGCAGTCATGTTCCAGCAGCTGCAGCATACTGCCAGATTGGCTCCAGTGATGAGGAGGGAGGGGATGATGAGGTCACTGACTCCACGTGGGTGCCTAATAGGAGAGAGGAGGAGGAGGATGAGGATGAGGCACATCTCCAACGAGGCAGGTTGCCCTCGGGGGGCCAGCGTAAGGGCAGCACACCGACGGAATCACACCGCAGAGCTCCGCCTGTGCAGGGCGCTGCCTCTGCCCGTTATTCAAAAAGTTCTTTGGTGTGGGCCTTTTTTGAGTCGAGTGCATCAGATCGCACAGCTGCTGTTTGCAACATATGTCTCAAGCGTATATCGCGTGGCCAAAACATCACCCGCTTGGGCACCACATGCTTGACCAGACATATGTTGACCTGCCATGCAGCTCGTTGGCAAGCCTACCTTAAAGACCCACACCAAAGAACAAAGCTGACCTCTTCTTGCACCGCATCAGCTGGGATCTCCAACCCCACTATACCTTCAGTCCTCTCTGAAACCTGCTCTGAGAGGAATGAAGGTGTAGAATTAGGTGTGTCACAGCCAAGTACTTGCGGGCACTCTGCTAGCAGTACACCAACGTCCGATTCTAGCAGGCAAATTTCCCTGCCCCAGCTGCTGGACCGTCGAAAGAAGTTCACTCCCAGCCATCCACATGCCCAGCGGTTGAATGCTAGCTTGGCTAAATTGCTAGCGCTTCAACTGCTGCCTTTTCAGTTGGTAGACTCGACCCCCTTCCGTGAGTTTGTGCAATGTGCGGTTCCTCAGTGGCAGGTTCCCAAACGCCACTTTTTCTCACGGAAGGCGATTCCGGCTCTCTACCGGCATGTGGAAGGCAATGTCTTGGCCTCGCTGGACAGGGCGGTCAGCGGTAAGGTGCATATTACCGCTGACTCATGGTCCAGCAGGCATGGACAGGGACGTTACCTTTCTTTCACGGCCCATTGGGTCACTCTTTTGGCAGCTGGGAAGGATGCAGGACAAGGTGCAGTAGTGTTGGATGTTGTTCCACTGCCATGCCTCCAAAATGCTACTACTGGTTGTGACACACCTCTGTCCTCCACCCCCACCTCTTCTTCTTCCTCCGTGGCCTCTTCCTGTGCTTTGTCCTCGGAACCAGCGGTGCTCCGTAGGCGTTCAAGGGGCTACGCAAGTACGCAGGCAAAAAGATGCCATGCCGTGCTTGCGCTGGTGTGTTTGGGGGACAGGAGCCACACTGGGGCAGAGGTTCTGTCTGCTCTGCAGGGGCAGGCCGAGAGGTGGTTGACGCCACGCCAGCTTAAGCCAGGAATGGTAGTTTGCGACAATGGCACCAACCTCCTCTCCGCTCTCCGACAGGGACAACTGACCCATGTGCCCTGTGTGGCTCACGTCCTTAACCTGGTGGTGCAGCAGTTCTTGGGCAGGTACCCGGGCTTACAGGATGTCCTGAGGCAGGCCAGGAAAGTCTGTGTGCATTTCCGCAGATCTTATAATGCCAGTGCTCGCCTGGCTGAGCTGCAAAAGGAGTTGAACCTGCCCAAGAACCGCCTTATATGTGACATGCCCACCAGGTGGAACTCAACGTTGGCCATGCTGCAGCGGCTGCACACGCAGCAGAGGGCCATCAATGAGTACCTGTGCGACTACGGCACCAGGACAGGGTCAGGGGAGCTCTGGTTTTTTTCACCACGCCAGTGGGGCATGATCAGGGATGCATGCACTGTCCTGGCACCATTTGAGGAGGCCACGAGGATGGTGAGCAGTGACAGTGCATGCATCAGTGACACTGTACCTCTTGTCCACCTGTTGGAACATACGCTGTGTGGAATAATGGACAGGGCACTTGAGGCAGAACAGAGGCAGGAAGAGGAGGACTTCCTTGCCTCTCAAGGCCCCCTTTACCCAGACAGTGTTCCTTCTGTCCCACCCATCGCACAGGAAGAAGAGGAGGAGGAGGAGGATTGTGTCAGCATGGAGGTGGAGCCTGGCACTCAGCATCATCAGCAGCAGTCTTTTAGGGATGATTTACAGTCCCAAGAAACCAGTGGACTTGTACGTGGCTGGGAGGAGGTGGCTGCGGATCATGTCGTCCTTAGTGACCCAGAGGACTCCGGACTGAATGCCTCAGCTAACCTACGCTGCATGGCCTCCCTGATCCTGCAAAGTCTGCGGAAGGATCCTCGTATTCTTCGGATCAAGGAGAGGGACCATTACTGGCTGGCCACTCTCCTTGATCCACGGTACAAGGGTAAGGTTGCGGACCTTATCTTACCGTCGCAGAGGGAGCAGAGGATGAGACAACTCCGGGAGGCCTTGCAGAAAGGTCTGTGCAACACGTTCCCAGAGACTGGGAGGTTACAAACTCCTGGTCCTGGACAACGAGTTGCTGAGGTTTCGGTCAGTCAAAGAAGGAGCGGTGGGGAAGGTGGCCGTCTGACCGAAGCGTTCAGACAATTCTTTAGTCCGCAGCCCCAAGGTATGATCGGTTCCAGCAACCATCGCCAGAGTCTGATATACATGGTGCAGGAATACCTAGGGGCAAGGTCAGACTTGGACACCTTCCCCACTGAAAATCCTCTGGCTTACTGGGTCTTGAGGATGGATCACTGGCCAGAGCTTGCACAGTATGCAATTGAGCTACTGGCCTGTCCTGCATCCAGCGTTCTTTCAGAACGCACATTCAGTGCTGCTGGAGGATTTGTCACGGATCACAGGGTGCGCCTGTCCACCGACTCTGTTGATCGACTGACCTTCATAAAGATGAACCAGTCTTGGATCACCACCAGCTACCAAACACCTGAAGCTGATATAACAGACTAATTTATTTTCAAATGTCACATCCCTTCAAGACTGATGCTGATACTGAGAGACTGTCCTGTTATGTTGACTGACTATCCTCCTCCTCCTCAATGATCTGATTGACGATGATAGCTTGGAAGAACATTTTTGTTTCTGGGTGCCGCCACCAGTGGCTAAGGCCCAATTTTTCAGCCCCTGTTTAACAGGGGTGTGTTATTACAATTTTTTATGCAATGCTTTGCAGCAGGGCTCATTCCTGCACTCCAACTAGAGTATCTGGGAGTGGTTGCAGTGTCGTGGCACCAGCACCAGTGGCTAAGGCCCAATTTTTCAGCCCCTGTTTGACAGGGGCGTGTAATTAAAATTTTTGATGCAATACTTTGCAACAGGGCTCATTGCTGTGCTCCAAGTACAGTATCTGTGAGGGGTTGCAGTGTTGTGGCACCAGTGCCTAAGGCTCAATTTTTCTGCCCCTGTTTAACAGGGGCATGTAATTACAATTCTTGATCTAATAATTCACAGCAGGGCCCATTCCTGCGCCCACCAAGACTAACTGTGAGGCCTTACAGTGTTGTGTCAACACCACCACCACCACCACCACCAAAGGCCCAATTTTTCAGCCCCTGTTCAACAGGGGCATGCAATTACAATTCTTGATCTAATAATTCACAGCAGGGCCCATTCATGCGCCCACCAAGAGTAACTGTGAGGGCTCACAGTGTTGTGGCAACACCAACATGTAAGGGGCAAATTTCAGCTGAGTATATACGGCAGGCCCCTACTTTCAAACATCCAACTTACAAACGACTCCTCCTTGCAAACGGAAGGATACAACAGGAAGTGAGAGGAAATCTACCCCTAGGAAGGCAAATTCTCTCCTGTAAGAGTTAATGTTGGAAAAAAAAGTGTCTCCTCTCCAGTGATTCTTTATCACCAATTCTTGTTTCAATAAAAAACCCAAATTTTTAAAAAACATTTGTCATTAGGACGGAAAGTGAGGTGAACTGTTCTGAACAGGTGCACACTGCACAGACAGCAAAACAAATGTTACAGGGGTGATAACCCTTCCCTATGTTTTCCAAAAAGCTTAAAAATAGATTTTTTGGCTGGAGCTACACTTAAACAATGTACCTGTTCAAAATTACAAACAGATTCTACATAAGAACAAACCTACATTCCCTGTCTTGTATGCACCGCCTGTATACGGCTGTTCAGAGTATATAGGGCCTTTTTTATTTTGTGTGCGGGGTTCCCCTTAATATCCATACAAGACCCAAAGGGGCTGGTAATGGGCTGGGGTAGGGGGGGGGGTGTGTGATGGGGTAGCTATGCCATTTTTCTTAAAGATTTTCATCCATATTACCCGGACCAGACATTACATTAAAGCCGCAAGCAGTTTTAAATGGCTTTTTTTCCTTTAGAAATGTAATTTTGTGCAGGGACAGTTCTAAACAAGGGAAACACGTGGCACTTCACAGGCATACTTTAGACACCCCCCAGGTACGATATTTAAAGGAATATTTGACTTTTTTTTTTCACTTTATGCATCATTAAAATGACTGCTCCAGAAAAACGGCCGTTTTTAAAACTTGTTTTTGCATTGATACATGTCCCCTGGTGCAGAACCCGGGTTCCCAAACCCTTTTTAGGACAATAACATGCATAATAGTCGTTATAATTAGCACTTTAGATTTTGAACGTTCGCATCCATTGTATTTAATAGGGTTCTAAAGTTTGTGCGAACTTTCGGTCCGTTCGCGGGTTCTGGTGCGAACCGAACCCGGGGGTGTTCGGCTCATCACTAGTGGGGAGTAGGTCAAGGCACAATCCTTTAAGTAGAGCTAACCACTGTGGTGTCACCAATGGGTATGATGTATAGTCACTGCCACCGACTATATAGAACAAGAGCTTGAATTACCTTTGCTATCACAGCCCCTGTCAGAGGGAAGACATCCGTCCAAGAGAGTTACCGGAGGCCTCTCCGTCACCGGCAAATGCTGCGCCGGACTTTCCGGAGAAGTTCCGCTCACCAGCCTCCTCGTCTCAGACACGAGCACCCAAGGCGTTAGGGCCCCCTCGGATTCCTCCACCCTCGCGGAACCCAGTCGAAGGTACTGAGTCCCAGGCTTCCGCATTAGTACCTCACCCCAGGCTAAAGGTGCCTGGGATAGACTCCATCTCCCGCTCCGGCCAGGTCAAGGGCACCTGGGCCCGGAACTCCAGAACGCCAGTACCCAGGCTGAAGGTGCCTGGGTGCGGCTGCGTCCTCCGATTCTGAACCCCAAGGTCAGGGCGTCCGCCCCCTTTATCTCCTCTCCCTTTGCGTCACAGCAGGTTCCCCGCCCCGCCGTACAAGTGCCAGGAAAGGACAAAAAGAGATGCAGTCTTGTGGTGAGGGTTCAACTTCGGCCCAGGGCAACAGCGCCTCCTGCAGGCCGCAGGGAACCTCACACCACCAGAGTCCTCCAAGAACCATAAAATGGTCTCAGATTCCCTAACAATCAGTGCATCTGCGTTACACTACCACCCAGATGCCTCCCCTAAATTCAAATACCCGCTACATATATATATATATATATATATATATATTGTTTTGGATAGAGGAGGGAATGATTAGATCCTCTGCCAGACTTTTATTGCTGGATAAGTCTATAATTGCAGGTTTTTGAGGGTTAAATCAGGCAGTGGAGAGGCGACATATTGCCTCCTCAATGCTGGTCAGATGCCTTCAAAAAAGGCGATCCATCACTTCAGAAAGCAATGCAAATGTAAACAAACCCTTAGGCCCCGGCGCGGACTCCATTTGGATCAGTTGATGGGAGCAGAGCGGACGAAAGACAGGTCCATGTCTGCTTAGTTTCTGAAGAGCAAACACGAACAGAGCCCTCACTGATCTATTGGCAGCCAGGTGTAAATGGAGTCCGCAGTCTATTTACACCCGACTACCCTCCGAACCAATCCATCTAGACAGAAGTGGATGGGTCACCTTTCATTTCTTTTTAGCGGACCGGATTGGAGGTAGGTGGGTGTAAGCGGACACAAGTCAATTTACACTGGCCGGTCTATAGGGATGAACTAACTGAAAAACTGACAGGCAAACCTGATCAGATCACCATGTGAAAGGGGCCTTAGTAGAGTTGCCACCTCTTCCTTTCAAACCCGAACACATATTAATTACGCAGGTTCTGTGACTGATTAAGGTGGTAATTCAATTCACTTGTTGCCTTATCTGCATTTAATTGGCCTCAGAACCTGTGTAATTCATTTGTGTTTGGGTTTAAAGGGGTGAGGTGGAAACCCTTGGCTTAGTGATGATTTATCCTCACTTTGGAGACATGTCCTTCTGCTTCCTGTTGTATCTCCGTGAGGGGTTATCTCCCTAGAGTTACACAGACAGTATCCTGGCTGAGTTTTAAAGCGAATGTCAAGCCAAAGACTTTTTCTCTAGTTTTGGGCAGAGTAGGAAATGATGAGAACTTCTGCTGTATTGTTACCGCTATCTGGACAACCATTTGATTTTTCCTCACTTCCTGTCCTGCTGAATATGGTTTAAAAAAGGGGAAGTGAGGGAAAATCTAAAAACAGAGACATAGACAGCAATACAATTCTGACAGGTGTTCTAGCCTTCCTCTACACCATTAAAAAAAAAAAAAAATGTATTTCTCTCTGCATTGCAGATGGAGAGTACCCGTCACTTCCTGTATGGTAAAACATTGTTAGCTGGATAGGTAAATCTCACTAATTGATGCAAGTTAAAAAATGGCAAGGGAGTTTAATCTTTCTTCACCAAACAAAAAAAGGTTTGGCTGGACATTCACTTTAGGGCCACATTTACACGGGTGCTGAGGCCTGTAGACTGTGAATGGACCATTTATTTTTGCAGCTTGAGTCTTAGGGTTCTGCATATGGGCAGCCTATGTAAGTGTTTGGGGACGTAGCGGCTGCTTGGATACGGTAACTTGTTCTAGTTGCAGATGTAGGTGCGGGCGAGCAGCCCCAAATGCACTGTCTGCGGTCTCATTGCCCTGGGGTTGCCACCTGTCCAGAATTCACCCGGACAGTTCGGGTTTTGAAACATGTCTCCAGGATTCAGACCCCTTGAAACCTGGACACATTATTTAGACTGGACCGTGGCCCCCCCAACTTAGGCGTGACTGGGCACACCCTAATCACCCAGTGTGGTGCAGATTGCCCCCTGCTGCCTGGGTTGCACACGGCTATGCTTCCCAACTACCTTTCCTCCCTTCTCCCTGCTGCCTCTGAGCGAGTGAGTGCACTATGGTAAGAGGGACTCAGATGTAAGGGGTACTCTGCAGACACTGGTGTAAGGGGGGCTTTGGTAACTATGATTTATGGGGGAATGCTGTGAATTCTGATGTAACTGGAGACTTTGGTGAAACCAGTCCACATAATTCCCCCTTAAACAAAAAAAAAGTGTTCGGGTTTGGCTTCAAGAAAAGCTGGCAACCCTACAGTGCCCATGTAAATGAGGCCTATCTATTTTACTCAATCCAATCCAAAAAAGAAAAGTTTTGCCTTTAGATATACAGTGCTATTCATAAATATTCTGAGTATTTCCTAACCAAGGAGCCCACAGGTGCTGCAGGCAAGGCAGCAAATAATCCACATTCTTACCTCCCCCAATGAAGCCTGCACAAGCCGAAAGGGAATAACTGGGAAGGCCACAAAATATTGTTATTTAGCATCATCAATTATGGTTGCCACCCTTTAAAACCAAACACATATGAATTGCACAGGTCCTGTGGCTAATTAAGGTGGTAAATAAACTCACTTGGGGCCTTATCTGCAATAAATTTGCCTCAGAACCTGTGTAATTCATACTGTATGATTTCGGGTTTAAAGGGATAAAGGTGGCAGCCGCAACCCTAGTCATCAATAACCCCAGACACAGCCAGGAGCAGGCACACCCTTCCTCCTCCTACTCCAAGCCAATCACAGAAATATTAAGATGGATCACCCTGCAGCTGCCCGGCCCGAGGACACCATTATTAAGGCTGGAAAGAAATCAGGGACGCATTATTTTAACTGAGAGCAAAATCAGGGACATTTTTTTCCAGGGGTCAGCCCCCTAAATCGGGGACTGTCCCCGGGAACCAGGGACGTCTGATCATCATAGAGTTACATAGGTTGCTTGCGCTTAGCTTCTTGTGGCTCCAGCTGCATAAACAGACAGGCTATTTACTCTGTACAGGCCACAGTGCCCATGTGAATGAGGCCTTAAGGCTGAAGCCTCGTACACATGGCCGAGAATCTCGTCAAGAAAAAACACGTTGTTTTTCTTGACGAGATTCTTGGACAAGAAACTTGTCCCAGCCGAGTGTACAGACGCACCATTCAAAGAACCCGCGGTTCTTTGAATGGAGCGAACTCGGTGACGTCATCGACTACGACGAGCGTGCGCTCGTCACATTCAATGCCGTCGCCGCCATCTTGCTACACCCTACCTATGCCTAGGAAGCTACCGCGCATGCGTCAAAGTCATTTCGAGCATGCGCGGGTTTCCACGGCGAAAGGTAAGTGTACACACACACACTTTTCTCGTCGAGAAACAGGCTGACGAGAATCTCGACGAGAAAAAAGAGAGCAGGTTCTCTATTTTTCTCGTCGAGATTCTTGTTGGTTTTCTTGAAGAGAAACATGATAGCCGCGTACACACGACCGATTTACTCGGCAAGAAAGCTCTGCCAGCAAGTTTCTTGCTGGTTCTTGCCGAGAAACTCGGTCGTGTGTACGAGGCTTCAGACACTTCCTGTCTACACGCACTCGCTCCAGCATCAGCTGCACATCATTGCTCTGAACTGTCTTCCTAACAATGATGGACCACACCTGCACAATGTGTGTCAGCAAGGCCACCTGTAGTCTCCACCAGGGCCATACACTATATTGCCAAAAGTATTGGGACGCCTGCCTTTATACGCACATGAACTTTAATGGCATCCCAGTCTTAGTCTGTAGGGTTCAATATTGAGTTGGTCCACCCTTTGCAGTTATAACAGCTTCAACTCTTCTGGGAAGGCTGTCCACAAGATTTGGGAGTGTGTCTGTGGGAATGTTTGACCATTCTTCCAGAAGTGCATTTGTGAGGTCAGGCACTGATGTTGGACAATAAGGCCTGGCTCACAGTCCCCAGTGAAGGGAACTCTTAAGGCATCAGTATACCAAGACATTTTGGACAATTTCATTCTCCCAACTTTGTGGGAACAGTTTGGGGATGGCCCCTTCCTGTTCCAACATGACTGTACACCAGAGCACAAAGCAAGGTCCATAAAGGTATGGATGAGCGAGTTTGGGGTGGAGGAACTTGACTTTCCTGCACAGAGTCCTGACCTCAACCTGATAGAACACCTTTGGGATGAATTAAAGCGGAGACTGCAAGCCAGGCCTTATCGTCCAACATCAATGCTTGACCTCACAAATGCGCTTTTGGATGAATGGTCAAACATTCCCATAGACACACTCCTAAACCTTGTGGACAGCCTTCCCAGAAGAGTTGACGCTGTTATAGCTGCAAAGGGTGGGCCAACTCAATATTGAACCCAAGTTCATGTGCGTGATAAGACAATACTTTTGGCAATATAGTGTATGTAATATAGTGAAAACTAGCAGGCAGTTGTCACCTCATACAAGGAACTTTACAGGAAGATCACCAGGATGCTACAGATTT
The DNA here is from genome assembly GCA_029206835.1 of Rana muscosa. Classification (NCBI taxonomy): domain Eukaryota; kingdom Metazoa; phylum Chordata; class Amphibia; order Anura; family Ranidae; genus Rana; species Rana muscosa. Next base: position 1,059,363,079 of record CM055117.1, on the reverse strand, counting down.
TAAATGATTGATAATACTTAATGAAATGACATACCTGTCCTGAATGGGTTTAGATTTACTATAAAGCATACAGAAACTTTTAAGGGCCATTTAACACCAGATGTGTTCAGATGCAATTTCTTAAAGCATTCCCAATGCACAGACAGTAAAATGGCAATGGTTTCCAATGAGACTAGTTCACGTCATTGTATTTTGTTGCAGTACACCGAAAAAAGTAATACAGGGTGCTTTTTTGCGCAACACGGATACGCTAAATACAAAATATCTTTGGAAAAAAAATTAAAGCGGGGAAAAAAAGCAACACAAAGCTTTTTAAAAAAACATATGCCAATGCATGAAAAAACACAATGCATGGCAATGCATGTAACACAAGGGGAATGCAGGGATTGTGGTGTAAACGAGCTTTCAAACAAGGTTTTCCTAGCCTTCCCTACCTAAGAAGTTATAATGTCCCCCAAAGCTCTATGCTTACCTAGACCCCCAGCATTGTTCACAATCCTCTGATGGCTTGTAAGAGGATCTTTGTGGTTGGCTAGAATTGGGACTAAGATCACAAGTCCCTACCCCTGCTCCTGTCCTACTGAAACACTATCCCACCTGCTGCGGCCAAACGTTCCACCATATTGTGCCTCACTCCATGCCAGAGGCCTCCACGCGACATTCCCAGCTACTGACCTTAACATCCCAAGGAAGGAATGTCCACACATTTGAGTAGTATTTGCTGCACTTTACTGAGGGAATTCAGGTGATGGCATAACAGTCACATTTCATCGACTTACATTCCGGAGTCACTTGATATTACACAGTCAATCACATTTAGTGGATGGTCCACAGCAGTCACATGTGAAAGCATATGCAGCACTTTATTGATTATTAGTATTCACTGGAATGAGATCTCTGCAGTCTCCTCCTCCATAGGCACACCTCTCCCAAAGCTAAGGGTTGCCACCTGTCCAGGATTCACCCGGACAGTTCGGGTTTGGAGTCATGCGGCCGGGTTTCAGACTGCCTGAAACCCAGACACATTATTTAGACTGGACAATCGCTTCCCAGCAGGGTTTCTGGCTGCAGTTGTCTAAGCTGAGAGTGTATGTTACACTCTTTCACACTGCCCAAAGCCAGCACTAACAACCCTCCCCCGGGTCTCACCCCAAACACACACACAGACTGGAGACGAGAGAGGGCTAAATCTGCACCTCTTCCCCCCACCCCTACCCCTCTGTGTCTGCCCACATGCCAATTCCGGGCACTGTGCCTCAGAAAAGGAAAGTTGGGGCCAGAAATTTGAAGTCCAGCAGCCCCAGATACAGATAGATGAGAGGTGCTGACTGCTAAGGGGTGAGTGGGCTCACCATCCATCCGTGTCTCTGACTGAAGTCTCCCCCCTTCTCTCTCCTGCCTCTGAGTAAGTACACTAAGGCAAATCAGGGTTCTTAGAGCACCCCTTACATCAGAGTCCCCCTTTACACCAGAGGCCACAGTGTTTCCCCTTACATCAGAGTCTTCTCTGTACATCAGAGTTCTCAGTGTTTCCCTTTAAATCAGGGTTCTCAGAGCATCCCTTATGTTATCCCCAGAATTCTCCCTTACATCAGAGTCTGCAGAGTCCCCCCTTACAGTGAAAGTGAACTCTGTGAGATCAGGCGTAAAAGGGAAACTCTTTGGACTCTGATGTAAAGGGGACTGTTATTAACTTCGTATGATTAGAAATTAGGGATGAGCTGAACACCCTCCAGTTCGGTTCGCACCAGAACTTGCCAACAGGCAAAAAATTTGTTCGAACACACGAACACCGTTAAAGTCTATGGGACACGAACATGAAAAATCAAAAGTGCTCATTTTAAAGGCTTATATGCATGGTATTGTCTAAAAAAGTGTTTGGGGACCTGGGTCCTTCCCCAGGGGACATGTATCAATGCAACGCTCCCTCTTCCCCCCCCTCTTTTCCTGCGGCCTGCCAGGTTGCGTGCTCGGATAAGGGTCTGGTTTGGTATTTGGGGATGACCCCTACGCCATTTTTTTTTACATTTTGGTGCAGGGTTAACCTTAAAATCCATACCAGACCTGAAGGGCCTGGTATGGATTTTGGGGGGACCCCCACGCAATTTATTTTTCTTGTTTTGGTTCGGGGTTCCCCTTAATATTCATACCAGACCCAAAGGGCCTGGTAATGGACTGGGGAGGGGAACCTATGCTGTTTTTTTCAATTAGTTTTTTCTGTATTGCCGAGACCTGACAATTTATTATAGCCGGCAGCCGCAAGTAGTTTATAAATTACCGTATTTAGCGTATAACACACACCCCAAGTTTAGGAGGGAATTTTAAGGAAAAAAACTTTTAGGATCGAAGTTTAAGGAAAAAAACTTACATTTAAATGTCCATCATTACAGCCTTGCCCAGTGTCCATCTGCAGCCTTGTCCATCATTGCAGCCTTGCTCAGTGTCCATCTGCAGCCTTGTCCATCATTGCAGCCTTGCCCAGTGTCCATCTGCATCCTGGCCCAGTGCCTTTGCAGCCTTGCCCAGTGCCTTTTCAGCATTGCCCTGATTTAAAATTGGCGCCGATTTCCGCTGACTGTGAGCGGAGAGGAGCGAGCGGAGCCGAGATACAGAAAGCCGAGTGTACTTCGGCTAGACTTGGCTCTGCTCACAGTCCCGCCCATCTCCACTGATTGCGAGAGGAGAGGAGCGAGGGCCGCTGACATACAGAAAGCCAAGTGTACTTCGGGTAGACTTGGCTCTGCTCACAGTCAGGGGCGGGACTGTGAGAGGAGCCGAGACTAGCCGAAGTACACTCGGCTTTCTGTATGTCAGCGGCGCTCGCTCCTCTCGCAATCAGTGGAGGTGGGCGTGACTGCGAGAGGAGCTGAGTAAAGCCGAGTGTACTTCGGCTTTGTGTATCTCGGCTCCGCTCGCTCGTTTCCTCAAAATCAGCGGGGGATCGGCGTATAACACGCACCCACGATTTTCCCCTGATTTTAAGGGGAAAAAAGTGCGTGTTACACGCCGATAAATACGGTACCTTTTTTTCTTTTAGAAATGTCATTTTGCTGCGGGACTGTTCTAAACACAGGAAAAATGCGCCACTTTACAGGCATACTATAGACAGTCCCAGGCACAAAATTTAAAGTAATATTTCATTTTTATTGTTTCACTTTAAGCATTATTAAAATCACTGCTCCCGAAAAAACTGCAGTTTTTAAAACTATTTTTTGCATTGATACATGTCCCCTGGGGCAGGACCCGGGTCCCCAAACACTTTTTATAACAATAACATGCATGTAAGCCTTTAAAATTAGCACTTTTGATTTTTCATGTTAATCTCCCATAGACTTTTAAACAGTGTTCCGCGGCTTTTGAATTTGCCGCGAACATGGCATAATGTTCGCTATTCGGCGAACACCTGATGTTCGAGTCGAACATCGGGCTCATCCCTATTAGAAATGTTATTTAATAGCAAAATATATGTATAGTTTATACTATAAAAAAAAAGTTGCCGTGCGCTGCTAAAGTGTTCGGGTTTGATTTGAAGAAAAGGTGGCAACCCTACTCGGGACTCTCCAGGGCAATAGACTCACTCAGCGAACTCTTGTCCTAAACCACCTCCACAAGGGTCAAAAAGTCTAAATCTGGCTTTCCTTGGTCCAGGTTTTTCCTTCCCTGGCCTCCTGCCCTGTACAGGGCCTCCACATGCTGCTTACATCTGTGCTGGTGTGGGGTGCTTGGCTCCCATGCCCCAAGTGCACTAGGGCTCCTTACATTCTGGCTTATAACTAGGCCCTGACTCATCCATGACATCACTGTAGGAAGGCTCTGACTAAAAGGGGCCTAGCCCCTGATGACACTGTGGGGTTAATTTACTAAAACTGGACAGGTACAGCTGTGCATAGTAGCCAATCAGCTTTTAACTTCAGCCTGTTCAAGTTTGCCCCCCAAAAAATGGAAGCTGATTGGTTTCTGCGCAGAGCCGCACCAGATTTTGCACTCCTCAACTTTAGTAAATTAACCCCTATCTGCTGTAACCAGACACTATTCTGGCAGAGAGTCACCTAGTGGCAGACTAGCTAGCTGCACCTGCATACAGGCTTCTTCACCCAATGTCTGTGCAGTAGGGCCCCATAAGCTTCTATTAGATGGATAGGAGCAGATGCGTTTGTAAGGCTACATCAGCTTGGAAAACTAAAGAAACTTTGTTTTATTACCCTTTAAGGACGCATGATCTTTTTCTGTTATGTCCCACTTATTTAATACTTAAAGTGGAGCTCCACCCTAAATATACACTTCTGCTATTTGGAACCCTCCCTCCCTCCAGTGTCACAATTGACACCTTTCAAGGTTGAGGGAGGTGAAGATACCTGTCTAAGACAGGTATTTTCACCCACATCTGGGAGTCCTCTCTCCGGGAATCTGCGGGAGTGACGTCACTTCCCCCAGACCTCCCGTAGTGTTCTGGGAGACACTCGGTTCCCAGAACACAGGAGCACCAATCAGAACGGCGCAGCGCGACTCGCGCATGCGCCGTAGGGAACCGGGCATGAAGCCGCAGGGCTTCACTTCCTGGTTCCCTCAGCGAGGATGGCAGAGGGAGCAGCAGAGTGACGAGCGATTGCTCGTCCTCTGCTGCGGACGTCGCTGGACTCCAGGACAGGTAAGTGTCCAAATATTAAAAGCCAGCAGCTGTTGTAGCTGTAGCTGCTGGCTTTTAATATTTTTTTTTCCGGCGGAGCTCCGCTTTAAATAAAATGTACATACAGAATCAAATGGGGAATTAGAACAAAAAAGCCATTTTAATATAAGCTGCAAGCATGAAACATTTGTGCACAGAGACAATAGGATCAATAAAGAAAGCTACCACATCAGGATAAATGTAGCGCTCACTCCCGAAGGGGCCGCTGAGAATATGCACAGGTCTCCATAGCTAGTACAAGGCTTCCTGCCACAGACACAGTTCCATGAACACCGACAATACAGGCTCAGTCTAGGGCAGGGTGTCAAACTCAATTTCATTGCAGGTCCATCAGCATTATGGTTGTCCTCAAAGGGCCAGTTGTACCTGTAGAAACAATGAGCTGCAACCACAAACCAAGAACTTGGCTTGCGGTTGTGGCCAGGGCAGGACTTAGGGTGGTGGGGACCCCTGGGATTGAGTCACTTTCGGGCCCTACCTTCTATACATTACGAAAAATGGGCGTGGTTCACGCAAAATAGTTGGCGTGGCTAGAATGGGCGTGGCTCGGAAGGGGGTGTGGTTAGAGTCTGAAATGAATGAGGGATGGAGGGAGAAAGAAAAAAAGAAAAAGGAAGAGAAAGAGAGAAAGAAAGGAGAGAAAGAGGGAGAGAGAGAGAGAAAGAGAGATGGAGGGACAGCAGGCCCAGATCCTACACCACAATAAAAATATGTGTATCTATCTATCTATCGATCTATCAATTCAGCTATCCATCTTAAATATAACAAGCTCTTTAACGCCTATTTGCTACCCCCTGCACACCAATGACTCTGCCGCCGCTAAAATATCCACAACCAATATTTCTTGGTCCGAAAAGAAACTAAAGGCCCACTTGTGCACTCATCGGAGTCTTTGGAAAAACGAGAGCTAAATAATAAAAATCATTCATTAGTCATTACAGAAATATTACCTTTTCCTATGATTCACGTCCTAGTAATTACAATCTGACAAGCCTAATAAAAACCACGACCAAACGTAGGTCAACTAGCAGCGACAAGTGTTCATTATACAATAATTACATTGTGATTGTGCAGACAGAGCCTTGAAACTGGTTTACCTTTCAACAGCCTCCGGTGTTCTGCCGAATAAGTTCCCCCAGCGGATAAGGACCCCCCTGTATTGTGCAGGCGCGGCGCGCAGATTGCTGTCTAGAGCTGACTCCGTCTCAACTCTACATGTTCGGCTATTTTCGGAGGCTCAGTTCAGGTTCGTACTGCGCAAGTGCCGCGCTGAGCCTGCGCAGTACAGGGGGGGTCCTTATCTGCCTAGGGAACTTTTTCGGCAGGACACCGGGGAACTTTTTGGGCAGGACACACGGTCAGCGTCAGACAGTCAATAGCTCAGGGCGGGCGCTACCTATTTACGTCACGTGTATGGAGAAGGACACGAGGGGGAGGCGGGTGCCCCGAGTACATTGCGTAGCAAGCGTATAGGGCGTATCGGCCCTGGGAACGTGACTCAGTGGACGGGAAGCGCATGCGCTGGAGAAATAATCAAAGAAAAAAGTAAGGAGACTTTAACAGGCAGGGGCCCCTATTGGGCGGGGCCCATGGGCTTGAGCCCAGTCAAGCCCAATGGTAAGTCCGGCCCTGGTTGTGGCATAGCCCTAGTCAAATTTGCAGGGACCATGAAGCAAAGCTTTGCACCCGTGGCATGTGTAGAGTCCCCTCCAGCTGCGATCAGGTAGGCCCTTGCCCAACATAGCTGTTGGTAAATCTAGAGGATATTGTATAATCAGATTGTTCCGAGGGAGCCGAAGAGAAGAGGATACACAATAATGTTTGAAGCCCCTTAAGGTGGACAATTCCTTTAACCTAATAATAATAATAATAACCTCTCACATGACTATGGTAAGACAGATGCAAACTGCCTATTGCTAATAATACCATACACCCTACATCTCATAATAAATAAACAGACGACACCCATTTTGGAGTAAATTGGCCGCACCGGCCATTTTATTAACATTTAACCATGACATTTATTTACAAACAATACTCTCCCAGATGCATCGTAACCATGTTGTGGATCATTGAAGGCACTGAACAAATTTTCTTCGTATCAGCGTGGCCACCCAAGGTCCCCAGTCGCAGCACGCTGACTCGAGGACAATACCACTCTGCACCCACCTTCCAACGCTGATACCCATCTCCAAATGGCAGTTAAACCTTTGTTAACTGGCATCTAACCGCGGATCTTATACCATGATTGTTCCCCACCTATGCTACATTGGTCTTAATTTCGAATGCCTCCAAAGATCCCCAACCGCTACACCCTTTCCCCAAGAACCGACATGTATACATTCCGAACAAAATTAGGGCGGGAGGGTGGGAGCTCCTTCTTCATCCGATGACCTGCGACTGACCACCGGACACAGACCTTTCCTACCCCAAGCATAAACCTTCCTTGGACCACCCCCACTCCCCTGACCAGCTACAGGCCCCAAAATGAACCACTATAACTGCTGTTTTGCCCTGCTACCCTGTCATGCTAGCCCTGCGCCTAAGCCTGTGTCTTGCTCCGAGCTTCTCTTGAATACAGGAAGGCTCCAGGGACAAAGAAGACATTATAAATAAGAAAACAAAAATCTAGTTAGTGATGCAAAGAGCACAATCTGATTCGGGAAAACAGCAAGGGGGAATCCTGGAAACGTCTGCCAGCACTGAGACTTCCCTGCAATTTACCATATAGGGTTGGCATAGCAACCAGTGTGCGCTGAGAGCGGAGATCAGTGGGGAATTCTGTCTATTGTGCGTGCGCCATTGTTCCATACGAGCTGGCTGCCAATGTTCTCAGCTGAGTGCGGTGATTAGGAAATGACATGCCCCCCCCCCATGCTTATCTGCGTGACAACTGAATGCAGAAGTATGGAAATATATGTGTGTATTATTAATATCATTATTATTATACAGGATTTATGTAGTACCAACAGTTTACGCAGCGCTTTACAATAAAAAACGGGGGGACAGTACAATTACAATACAGTTCAGTACAGGAGGAATTGGAGGGCTCTGCTCATGGAGCTTACAATCTAAACGATGTATGTGTGAGTATTTTTGTGTGTCTGTAAATGTGTAGAAAAGGTTATGTTTGCGGATGTGCATGCGTACGATTGGCTCTTCTGTGCGTGCATGACTGTGTGGGGGTAGGGGTGATAGACGTGCATGTATAAGGATACACACCCTACATTTGCATTTTCCACCAGCAAGAATCTGCAAATTTGTGCATCTGAAATGACAAGTGCGTGCAAATAGCTGCGACCGCTCAGCCCAAAACAACGAAAGGCTGATGGCGGCCACAGCTATTCGCACGCACGCGTAATTTCAGATGCTGTTGATGAGTGAAATACTGTACATACAGAGTACAGGGTTTGGGGGTGTGTTATATACAGTCTAAAGCAGGGGTGTCAAACTAAATTTCATTGTGGGCCGCATCAGCATTATGATTGCCCTCAAAAGGGCCAGTTGTATTTGTAAGATTTGATGTCCAGCACATCCCCTCCCCTTACATTAGATGTCAAGAGCCACCCCACCATCAGAAGTTGAGTCCCCCACCCTCCCTTTCATTACAGTTCACCCCCTTACTTTATGCTGCTGCTGGAAAGAAGCCAGATGCATTGCTTGAAAGCAGAAAGTACAGGGTCTGGAGAAGGACCAGAGGAGGGCTGGAGTTCTCCTGCAGCTGCAGAAGAGGTGCGAGGGCAACATGAAATGGCCTGGAGGGCCTTGTGTTTGACACCTGTGGTCTAAAGGGTTCAGCTCTCTTTCATAGGCAATCCACATCTCAGCTCCACCCCTCCACCTGGGGGCAAAGTCCACATGAAATGGTCTGGTGGACCAGACTCAGCCCGCGGCTTTGTGTTTGACATATGTGGTCTACGCCTCTAGGGGATTTCTTTTTGTGAATTTATTGCAGAAAACGTGATCAAAAGGGGATTTGACACACATGGAGGTCCCACAGCAGGTCTTTCTCACATGTTCCTAGGAGCTGACTGTGACCCAGCTTCCACATGACACTCTTCAGTAAGGGAGACAAAAGATCTTTCTCCAGACCAGAAATCCAGGACAGTGCCCTCCAGCAAAAATCCCTTTGGCAATCTTCTCCAGGCCCTCAGCCTTGCACCTACTGAGGCTCAACTGCTATTTCTGTACCACAATAGCTGCCTACCAGGGGCAGCAGCCACAGGGGAAGTGTATCCTTGCAGAAAAAGAAGAAACCTCTATAAAGGCCTTCCAAATATTTATCACCTCCCCAGCCACCTGCTGGACACCCTCCTCCAAGGATTGGCTGAGGTATGATAAATAGCCGCAGCTATTTGTGTTAACATAGCCAGTGATAGCCTGCAGTGATTGTGGCTGGATGTATTTTGTGTGTGCGTCCAGCCACGATCACCACAGTTCATTTGTGTGTCTATAAGCATGTATGCATTAATGTGTGTGTGTCCGTGATTGCGTTGTTCTTTGTTGCAATATAAAATGGGGATCTGCTATGAAACTAATATATTTAGTATAGATAAGCAGGGCTTTTGTTTCTCAGAGAATAGAAGCAGGAACGCCCCTCCAGCAACATAAGTCCCCCCCACTAGCAACAATAGACCTACCCAGCAACAAAAGAGCTCACACCCCAGCACTCCTTTCCATTACATACATTCATTGCTGGAGGTGCTAGAACTGCATTCCCCCACGTTCCCACTGAAAAAAATCCCTGGAAATAAGAGAAACATGCACTAAGCCCCCGTTCACACTGGTGTGACTTAGAAATCGCGTGATTTGCACTGCCGATTTCACTGCGGCTTGAGACTTCATTTAACAGAAGTCATTGTAAATCGGACTGAAATCTGAAAAAAAGTACTGCAGGAGACTTTTTGAAAGTCTGAGTCGTGGCTATTCGAACTGTTCCATTGCCAGCAATGAGATGCGATTTGAAATTGTCAAATCGCACCGGTGTAAATGGGTTCTTAGGGTTTATTTACACCCAAATGCAGCTAGGTGTTTTGTTATATTTTTAAACACATTCTGATTGCATGCACAGTAAAAATCAATGTTTTGCACTCTCACCACTGTTCTCAGATCAAAGGCTTAAAAAAAAAAAAAAAAGTACAACAGTGTGCATTATTTAACCAGAACACACATTAATTTGTGTAAACACAATGGAACATGCATGATGCATAAGTGTATACTAAATATAAAAAAGGGAGAAAAAAAAACAGGAAAAAAAATCATGTCAAAACTTAGATCGAGGTAAAGAGCCTATGACGGGGGCTCTTTACCATGTGATCAGCTGTGTCACAGTGTAAACAGGAAAAGCTGGGTATCGGCTTTTCCTGTAATCGCACTGACAGGCGCGAGTAGAGGAGAGCCGATCGGCTGCTCTCCTGACAGGGGGGGGTCTGCGCTGATAATCAACACATTCATTATCAGTGCAGGCCCATCGAGGATGCCCACCCAGGACCACCAGGGATGCCCACCCATGACCACCAGGTAAGCCCACTAGAGCCCACCAGGAATGCCAATCAGTGCCCATTAGGGATGGCACTCTGTGCCCATCAGTGATGCCTGCCAGTGCTTCCTGATCAGTGCTGCCTATCAGTGCCATCTATCAGTGCTGCCTATAAGTGCCATCTATCAGTGGCACCTATCAATTACCATCAGTGCCACCTATCAGTGCCCATCAGTGCCGCCTATAAGTGCCCATCAGTGCTGCCTATGAGTGCCATCAGTGCCGCCTATCAGTACCCATCAGTGCTGTATATCAGTGCCACCTATCAGTGCCCATCAGTGCTGCTTATCAGTGCCACCTCGTCAGTGCCATATAGTACTGCCTCATCAGTGCCCATCAGTGCAGCCTCATTGGTGCCCATCAGTGAAGAATAAAACTTACTTATTTACAAAGTTTTGTAACAGAAACAAAGAAAAACTTTTTTTTTCTACATTTTCTGTCTTTTTTTATTTGCAGCGCAAAAAATCAAAACCCCAGTGGTGATCAAATACCACCAAAAGAATGCTCTATTTGTGGGGAAAAAATTATAAAAATTTTGTTTGAGTAGAGCGTCACAAGACCGCGCAATTGTCATTCAAAATGTGAGCTGAAAGCTGAAAATTGGTCTGGACGGGAAGGTGTATAAGTGCCCGGTATTGAAGTGGTTAAGCTGATATGGACACCCAGGGTCATCTTATGCCTTTTTCTTATTACAAATCACCATATATACTAAAACAGATTTTTTTTTATACTTATCGTAATTTTCTTTTCCTGTGACAAGCTCCGCCTTGGCTCCTCCCTCAGGACCAGTGAATATTATAAAAGAAAAGTATAAGTGCACTCCCAGCATTCTACGTAATATAGCATACCGAGAGTGGGATTGTATGCTACCATGGGTAGGCAACAGGAAAAGAAAATTACGGTAAGTATGAAACAATTTTCTGTTTTCCTGGTGCCTCCATGGCAGCATACCTGTGACAAATAATTAGCTGAAATGGGTGGGATGATGCATAGTAAAAGATTTATTTAAAAAATAATTTAAAATAGGCAAATGCCGGCCTGATAGCTTGTCTGCGAGTTTCTACAAATGAGAAAGCTGCGGGGTCTACTCTGGAACGTCTCATAAATACATGTTGGGAAGACCATGATGCCACCCTTTAGATCGTTTTGATGGATACGTCTGCTCTGGCCATCCAAGAAGCAACAAACAACCGGGTGGGTGGCATACAGTCCAACTGAGGAGGGGATTCCTGTCCCCTATCCCTGTACACCTTCTTAACCAACTTGATTATCCATAAAACTATTTTACTAGAGCAGGGATTTGCAAACTATGGCTCCCCAGCTGCCACAGAACCACATGTCCTATGAGGTATTGTAAAGCTCTGATATTCACAGACATGACTAGGCATGATGGATACTGCAGTTCCGGAATGGCCAGAAGGCCCCAGATGATGCTTCTTTGCCCCTGTCTTTTTTTATTGGGGTATTACAAATAGGTTAGATGAAAATCTGAAAGGAGTTGTGGCTTGAAGATATGGCTTGTGTCTTAGTACCGAAGTAATATCGTCTTCGTGAAGGTCAAAATTGGATCTAAAAAGATTGGCAGGGCCCAAGGCTCGGAGATGGTAAAGGAAGAGGAGAACTTAGGGATGAATCCATGTACCATTCTAAGTTTCACTCTATCCGAGTACAAAAAATATTATTGTCTTCTGATCCTAGAGCCTGAAGTTCTGATACTCCCCAGCCCCATGACATCGCCACAAAGAAGAATAGTTTCCAAGTGACATTCCACACGGATGCTGAATCAAATGGGGCAAAAGGATGTTTGGATAAGGGCTCCAGAGTGATAGAGAGATCCCAAGTGGGAAAGATTTATTTTAATGGGTGGGCTTAACTTCTTGACTGTCTTGAAGAATTTGATTATTAAAGGATCTTTGGCCCATCTCTTGTCATCACAGCAGAGATTGCCACCAGCTGTACCTTTAAATTGCTTAATCCTAATCCTAAATCAAGGTCTGCTTGCAGGAAGTCAAGGAGTTGGGAGGAAGAGGGTACATCAGGATTGAAGTTTTGCCATTCGCGAAAGATATAAACTTATTCCAAACCTTGTCACCCATATTGTTCATTAAAGGTTCCTGTGCTTTGAGCAGAGTTGAAACAACTCTGGAGGAACATCCTAATGATTAAAGCCTCTGTTTTAACATTCTAATGTAAAGGTTCAATCTGTGAGGATTCTGATGGGTGTGATGCCTCGAGCCAGAAGAAAGGGTATCAGAGGAATATTTACCGGAGGCTGGACACTAAGAAATATTGCACTAGGGTATCGGTCTCCCTGCAAATATGGCACGACTGTTATCAACGATTGTTGATATTGCAAGTCTCAGGAGAATTTTCGAGGTAGGAGGACGGAGGAGGCCTAAATTAGATTGCATGCCCAAGGACTTGACAGGGCATCTATTGCTTCTGCCCAAGGGTGAGGTAGATATGATATTAACCTCCGCATCTTGGTATTGCTTGCTGTAGCAAAAGGATGCAGTTCAGGAAACTGACCCACAATCCAACTGAATACCTTTGGCTGTAGGGTCCATTTGTTGGGATCCAGGATTCCTTGGTATAGGTGATCGGCGTCTGTGTTTAAGTGGGTTGAAGATAGACTACTGTTAGGTGCTTGAGATTCCCCTCTGTCCAAATGAAGATAGGTTCCACTTCCCTTAATAAGGAACTGTTGTTGGTTCCACCTTGGGGATGTATGTATGATATTGCAGCTCTATTGTCTACCTGAATCAGAACTGATTTGTCCTTGATCTGAGAGAGCAAATGCTGTCGATTTGAGATAAGCCGCCTGGATTTCCAGGATATTTGCGATGATGTCTGCCGCATTAAACGCCCATCTCTCTTGAACCGACATCTGGTTGTAATGTACCTCCTAGCCTATTGCATTGGCGTCTGTGGTAACTGTGGTCCAGAAGACATGCCCTAATGGACGTGGCTTTACAGGCATCTCCCTCTTTGTCCACTAGTGCAGACCCCTGTGCATCAAACTTATTTGATATATGGACTGGGATAGACGGTTTGCTCCATTGCTTCAGGAATTCTAGCTAAAAGGTGCCTGAGGTATTCATGTGTCCATGGGACCATCTGGATACAAAAAGCCAAAAATCCCTATTAAGTTGAGTTAGCTTGAGGCGGTTATGTAGGACCATGTCCTCACTCTCCTTACTTTCTGAAAGATCGCTTATACTTTCTGAGATGTCAGGGACACTATCCTCCCCCCTGAAAGGTGCCAAATGTGACACCGGAGGGGGGGGGGGGGGGATTCCAAAAAGCGGAAGTTCCATTTTCTGGTGGAACTCCGCTTTAAAACCCAAATTTTGTCATTATGATGAAGTTTACTGCACTTTGGTTAAGAACTCAGATAGACTGTAACTGCTGAATTGTCATGGTTTAATCTATACATCTGTCATTCCTTCCTTGGTTTACTGGTGCTAAATATGCATTAGAGGCATGCAGCATACAAAGCGTAAACCCCAAAGACCCATCGCTCTGCGTTATGTAGGTCAGGCAGATGTCTTATTTTAGGAGAATATCCTGACGAGATTCAATCACATAATCCCCCGACAATATTTTATTTCACTTCCCTAGACTAGCTGTCTTTGGTGTGTGTGTGGGGGGGGGTGGGGGGGTGCGGGGGGTTATTGTAATGTAATAATCATCAGCACCTACTGAATGTGATAGCAATAGAGTTAAGTAAGAGAAAATAAGAAGTTTAAAAAATAAAATAAAGATCAAAACAAAAAATAAATATATATTTATATATATATATATATATATATATATATACCTTATTTTCCGGCGTATAAGACGACCTTTTATACCTAAAAATATGCCTCAAAAATCTGGGGTCGTCTTATACGCCGCTATGCAGAGTCAGTCAGACTGCGGGCGTCCATTGTTCAAAAGCCTCGCCTCCTCCTCGTGCTGTTCCATGATAAGCGGAACACTCAGCTTCCCAGCAGAGCCTCTGTTCAGTGTTCCGCCTATCACGGATGTCCTCTCGTCTGAGGCCTCGGACGAGAGGACACCCATGATAGGCGGAACACCGAACACAGGCTCTGCTGGGAAACTGAGTGTTCCGCCTATCACGGAACAGCACGAGGAGGAGGCGTGGCTTTTGAACAATGGACGCCCGCAGTCTGACTGACTCTGCATACAGTGATAAGGTATGGAGATCGGCACAGTGAGGTATGCAATGGGCACAGTGAAGTGAGGAATGCAATGGGCACAGTGAGGTGAGGAATGCAATGGGCACAGTGAGGTGAGAAATGCAATGGACACAGTGAGGTTAGGCATGCAATAGGCACAGTGAGGTGAGGAATGTAATGGGCACAGTGAGGTAAGGTATGCAATGGGCACAGTGAGGTGAGGCATGCAATGGCACAGTGAGGTGAGGCATGCAATGGGCACAGTGAGGTGAGGAATGCAATGGCACAGTGAGGTGAGGCATGCAATGGGCACAGTGAGGTGAGGAATGCAATGGCACAGTGAGGTGAGGCATGCAATGGCACAGTGAGATTTGAAAAAAGCTGAATAAAGCCTGTTCCTGTCAGCGGTTGTTCCTGTCAGCGGTCCTTCCGGATACCCCTCAGCTTTCAGCTTCTAGACAGAGTAGTCGGAAGGGGGTCGTCTTATACGGCAAGTATATCCCAAAACCAACATCTTAGCTGGAAAATTACGAGGTCGTCTTATACGCCCAGTCGCCTTATATGCCGGCAAATACGGTATATATATATATATATATATATATATATATATATATATATGTGTATATATATATATATAAAAAGCCCCTGTCATGGATATGCACTAATGTTTGTCTGTCAGCTTACCTTCCTCCCCATGTGTTCACCTTAGAGGCCAGACACTCTCACCTGGCTGCTTTTATAATCTCTCCTCCCAGCATGGCTCCACCCCAGGCCCTATCAGAGAACTCAATATTAACCTGTGCACTGCAAGTCTGCCTTGCTGATCAACGTTGTTTGTTAGGCATTGTGTGTTTGAGTTCCTGCTTGCCGTGTGCTACGTCTGTCTCTGTGTTAACAATATTGGGTATTCTCGACTATACCTGTATGCTTGTGACCTTGACCTTTGGCTTGTCCTTTGTTTATCCTTGTCTGCTTGTCGCCCTGACCTTGGCTTATCTCCTCACTATCTCTTGTATCCTGAGCTGCTGCTTCCCCTCTATCCTCTATACCCCACGGAGCGTGAGCTAGGGGACTCTGGAGGCCACGACATGGATCCAGCTGCAGCTTAGGCCATCCTCACCACTAGAGGCTCTGGTGAACACCTGCTGGATCTTAGACTCCGTGCCCTGGGGAATCTTGGGCTCTAGCTCCCTGTGGGATCCCTGTTGCGCTCCAGTGGATCTGCCATCCTTACCACCCAGTGTTCCATCCGCAGCAGTCAGCCATAGGGTTCACTACCTTGTGGTGCACTCCTGACCTACGGTGTGCATCTGTCATCTGGCAACTCAGGTGACCTGACAGCCCCCCCACTCCCATGTATACACATATGCACGAGAAAAATGGTATAAAGTGCGTTACTCCTTTTTTACATCTACATGTGCTGGGTATGTCCAAAAACAAGAGAGCCTAAATAAGTAATGAAGGTATTAACCACTTCAGCCCCGGAAGGTTTTTTCCCACTCCCTGGCCAGGCCATTTTTTGTGCTATACGGCACTGCGTTATCTTAACTGACGATTGCGCGGTCGTGCGACATAGTACCCAAATAAAATTGATGTCCTTCCCCCCCCCCCCCCCCCCACAAATAGAGCTTTCTTTTGGTGGTATTTGATCACCTCTGTGTTTTTAATTTTTTGCGCTATAAACTAAAAAAAAAAAAAAAACAATTTTGAAAAGAAAAATCCAATATTTTTTACATTCTGCTATAAAACATATCCAATAAAGAAATGTAAAAAATCGAACTTCTTCATCAATTTGGAGCAATATGTATTCTGCTACATATTTGTGGTAAAAAAAAATTATCCCAAAAAGTGTATATTGATTGGCATGCACAAAAGTTGTCGCGCCTACAAACTATGGTATATTTTTATGCCATTTTTTTTTTTTTTTTTTTTACTAGTAAGGGTGGCGATCAGCGATTATTAACAGGACTGCAACATTGCGGTTGACAAATACGACACTTAACTGACACTTTTGTGACTTTTTTGGGGACCAGTGACATTATTACAGTGATCAGTGCTAAAAAAAAAACACTGTTACTGTACTAATGACACTGGAAGGGTAGGGGTTATCACCAGGGGCAATCAAAGTGGTAACTGTGTGTCTGTGTACTGTGGGGGAGGTGCTTTTACTAGGGGAAAGCATGGATCCATGTTGCTGCTTTGCAGGAACACAGGATCCATACCTTCCCTACTGACAGAACGGCGATCAGTCTTGTTTATATAGACAGACTGCCTTTCTGTTTCTGTGCTGGATGATCATGGGTGCTGGCAGACATCGAGTCCATGGTACCCACAGGTCAGCTCCCGCTGTGTTTAATCACAGCGGATTTCCGGTGACACACATGTGTTCCCCAGACCCAGTGTTGGATCATGTACTATCTACGTGATCCGGCGCAGCAGTGCCACCTTTCCGCCTTATAAGTAAGTTATACGGACGGCAGGTGGTTCTAAAGGCTCAAGGTTTTTTACCTTCATGCATTCTATGCTTGAAGGTAAAAACTAGGGATGAGCCGAACACCTCCCGGTTCGGTTCGCGGCAGAACATGCGAAGAGACCGAAAGTTTGCGCGAACATTCGAACACCGTTAAAGTCTATGGGACCCGAACGTGAGAAATCAAAAGTGCTAATTTTAAAGGCTAATATGCAAGTTATTTTCATAAAAAGTGTTTGGGGACCCGGGTCCTGCCTCAGGGGACATGTATCAATGCAAAAAAAAGTTTAAAATCAGACGTCTTTTCGGGACCAGTGATTTTAATAATGCTTAAAGTGAAAAAATAAAGTGAAATATTCCTTTAAATATGGTACCTGGGGGGTGTCTATAGTATGCCTGTAAAGTGGCGCATTTTTCCTGCGTTTAGAACAGTCCCTGCACAAAATTAAATTTCTAAAGGAATAAAAGTCATTTAAAACTGCTTGGAGCTATAATGTAATGTTGGGTCCCGGCAATATAGATGACAATTATTGAGAAAAACGGCATGGGTACCCCTCCCCCCCCCAGTCCATTACCAGGCCCTTTGGGTCTTGTATGGATATTAAGGGGAACCCCGCACTCAAATTAAAAAAAGAAAAGGCGTGGGGCCCCCATACCCTATATACTCTGAACAGCAGTATACAGGCGGTCCCCGGGTTACAAACAAGATAGGGACTGTAGGTTTGTTCTTAAGTTGAATCTGTTTGTAATTTGGAACAGGTACATTTTGTAAGTGTAGCTCCAGCCAAAACATCTATTTTTAGGCTTTTTGGATAACATAGGGAAGGGTTATCACCCCTGTAACATTTTTTTTACTGTCTGTGCCCCTGTTCAGAAGATTTCACCTCACTTTCCGTCCCAATGACAATTGGATTTTTAAAATTTGTGGTTTTTAGGAAAAACAAGGATTGGTGAGAAAGCATCAGTGGAGACACGTTTTTCCCATATTAACTCTTACAGGAGAGAATTTCCCTTCCTAGCGGTAGATTTCCTCTAACTTCCTGTTGTCTCCCTCCGTTTGGAGTCGTTTGTAAGTCGGATGTTTGAAAGTAGGGAACCGCTTGTATATACTATACGGCCTGCCCTATATACTCTGCAGAAAATTGTGCCTTAGGTGTTGGTGGTACAGGAACACTGTAAGCCCTCACAGTTACTCTTGGTGGGCGCTGGAATGAGCCCTGCTGTGAAATATTAGATCAAGAATTGTAATTACATGCCACTGTCAAACAGGGGCAGAACAATTGGGCCTTAGGTAGTGGTGGTGGTGACACAACACTGGAAAGACTTTCAGATACTCTTGTTGAGCGCAGGAACGGCCCTGCTGTGAAATATTAGATAAAAAATTGTAATTACGCTCCCCTGTTACACAGGGACATAAAAATTGGGCCTTAGACGATGGTGGTGGTGGTGGTGGTGACACAACACTGTAAAGCCTCTCAGATACTCTTGTTTAGCGTAGGAACGAGCCCTGCTGCGAAATATTACAGCAAAAATTTTAATTACATGCCCCTGTTAAACAGGGGCAGAAAAATTGGGCCTTAGGCAGTGGTGGGGGTGCCCTGAACCAAAAATATTCTTGGAAGTTAGCATCATCAAGATTGAGGAGGAATAGGATAGTCACTCAGCATAATAGGATAGTCACTCAGCATAGGCAGTCTTCAAGGGATCCCACATCCATAGAAAAATTAATCGGTTACATCAGCATCCGGGGCTTGGTATCTGGTGATCTAAGACTAATTAATTTTTATGAAGGTGAGCCGATCAACAGAGTCTGTGGACAGGTGCACTCTGTGATCGGTTACAAAGCCTTCAGCAGCACTAAATGTGCATTCAGAAAGAACGCTGGATGCAGGACAGGCCAGTAGCTCAATTGCATATTGTGCAAGCTCTGGCCAGTGGTCCATCCTCAACACCCAGTAACCCAGTGGATTTTCTGTTGGAAAGGTCTCCAAGTCTGATCTTGCCCCTAGGTATTTCTGCACCATGTAATTAAGGCGCTGGTGATGGTTGCTGGAACCGATCAGACCTTGGGGTTGCAGACTGAAGAATTGTCTGAAGGCATCGGTCAGAGGGCCACCTTCTCCACCGCTCCTTCTGTGACTGAAGCCTCAGCAACACGTTGCCCAGGACCAGGAATTTGCAACCTCCCAGGCTCTGGAAACGCATTGCACAAACCTTTCTGCAAGGCCTCCCGAAGATGTTTCATCCTCTGCTCCCTCTGCGAAGGCTGGATAAGTTCTGCAACCTTACCCTTGTAACGTGGATCAAGAAGGGTTGCCAGCCAGTGATGATCCCTCTGATTGATACCACGAATCCTAGGGTCCTTTCGCAGGCTTTGCAGGATCAGGGAGGCCATGCAGCATAGGTTTGCTGAGGCATTCGATCCGGAGTCCTCTGGGTAACTAAGGATCACATGATCCACAGCCACGTACTCCATGGGTTTCTGGGGACTGAAAACGATCCATTGAAGACTGCTGCTGATGCTGAGTGCTATGCTCCACGTCCATGCTGACACAATCCTCCTCCTCCTCCTCTTCCTGTGTGATCAGTGGGCCTACAGGTATACTATCTGGATAAAGGGGGCCTTAAGAGGTAGGGAAGTCCTCCTCTTCCTCCCGCTGTTCTGCCTCAAGTGCCCTGTCCTTTATTCCACAAAGCGTGTGCTCCAACAGGAAGACAAGAGGGACAGTATCACTGATGCATGCACTGTCACTGCTCACCATCCTCGTGGCCTCCTCAAATGGTGACAGGACAGTGCATGCCACTGGCGTGGCGAAAAAAATCCAAGCCCCCCTGACCCTGTCCTGGTACCATACTCACACAGGTACTTATTGATGGCCCTTTGCTGCGCGTGCAGCCGCTGCAGCATTGCCAACGTTGAGTTCCACCTGGTGGGCATGAGGCGGTTCTTGGGCAGGTTGCATTCCTTTTGAAGGTCAGCCAGCCGAGCACTAGCATTATATGACCAACGGAAATGACCACAGACATTCCTGGCCTGCCTCAGGAGATCCTGTAAGCCCGGGTACCTGCCCAAGAACCGCTGCACCACCAAATCCAGGACATGGGTCAAGTGTCCCTGTCGGAGGGTGGAGAGGAGTTTGGTGCCATTGTCACATACAACCATTCCTGGCTGAAGCTGGCATGGCGTCAACCACCTCTGAGTCTGCCCCTGCAGAGCTGACAGAATCTCTGCTCCAGTGTGGCTCCTGTCCCCTAAGCAGACCAACTCAAGCACCGCATGGCATCTTTTTGCCTGAGTGCTTGCGTAGCCCCTTGAACGTCTACGGAGCACCGCTGGTTCAGAGGACAAATCTGCAGAGGAAGAGGCCATAGAGGAAGAAGAAGAGGAGGGGGTGAAGGCAGAATCACCACTACTAGCATTTTGGAGGCGTGGTGGCGGAACAAGCTCCAACAATACTGCACCCTGTCCTGCATCCTTCCCAGCTGCCAGCAGAGTTACCCAGTAAGCCATGAAAGAAAGGTAACATCCATGCCTGCTGGACTATGAGTCAGCGGTAATATGCACCTTACTGCTGACCGCCCTGTCCAACGAGGCCAAGACATTGCCTTCCACATGCCGGTAGAGAGCCGGAATGGCCTTCGGTGAAAAGAAATGACGTTTGGGAACCTGCCACTGAGGTACCGCACATTCCACAAATTCACGAAAGGGTCTACCAGCTGAAAAGGCAGCAGTTGCAGTGCTAGCAATTTAGCCAAGCTAGCATTCAGATGCTGAGCATGTGGATGGCTGGGACCAAATTTCTTTCGACGATTTAGTAACTGGGGTAGGGAAATTTGCCTGCTACAATCGGATGTTGGTGTACCGCTAGCAGATTGCCCGCAAGTGCTTGGGACACCTAATTCTACACCTTCATTCCTCTCAGTGCAGGTTTCTGAGAGGAGTGAAGATATAGTGGGGTTGGAGATCCCAGCTGATGAGGAGCAAGGAGAGGTCCGTCTTGTTCTTTGATGTGGGTCTTTTAAGTACTGTTGCCAATTGACTGCATGGGAGGTCGACATATGTCTGGTTAAGCATGTGGTGCCCAAGCGGCTGGTGTTTTGGCCACGCTTGATACGCTTCAGACATATGTTGCAAACAGCAACGGTGCGATCTGCTGCACACGTGTCAAGAAAGGCCCACACCAAAGAACTTTTCAAAATATGTGGGGAGTCAGCAGCGCCCTGCACATGCTTAACTCTGCAGTGTGATGCAATAGGGTGGCTGCCCTTAAGCTGGCCCCTGGAGGGCATACTGTCTCGTTGGAGATGTGCCTCCTCCTCTTCCTCCTCTCTTCTATCAGGCACCCACGTAGAGTCAGTGACCTCATCATCCCCTCCCTCCTCGTCACTGGAGCAAACTTGGCAGCATGCTGCAGCTGGGGGAACATGACTACAGGTTTCTTGTCCTTCTTGGGCACCCCCTCTCTCTAGGCTCACGTTACTCCCTTCCTCAACCTGGGTACCATCATCAGAGCCTTCAAAACGCTGCACATCCTCTTGCAGCATGTACCCGACACTGTGGTCGAACAGTTCGGGGGACTCCTCCGTGCATGATGGTGGGGCTAGGGAAGGAGTGACTGATGACATGGAGCCGATGGAATAGGCCGCTTTGGTAGCTGCATTGGCAGGCAAACTACTCTGAGCCTGGGTGACAGAGGATGAGGAGGATGAGGACGACTTTGTTACCCACTCCACCAACTCTTCTGCATGTTGTGTCTCAATAACACGGCCAGCAGCAGAAAAAAAAGACAAGTGTACCCCACGGCCACGTGCTGAGGATGCACCGTGTCCATAACCAGCACTGTTGGCTGTAGACACAGAGCCTGCTTGCCCTCTTTTAGTGGCCTGTGAGCATCTGCCTCTCCTTTCTGGCCTTCCGGACATGCTGTAAATTTGGATCCGCAAAACACCGTCTGAAGTTTATTATGAAAAGTACACCAGGAATGGCCTGCAGTCAGATATAGGCTTGGCTAGACTGGAATGCAGTGAATATATATATATATGTAGGAGGAGACTGTATATATATTTAATGCACTGCAGCTCACTAAATCACCTGCCGACCTGCCTGAAAGTATATTTGAAAAAGTACACCAGGAATGGCCTGCAGTCAGATATAGGTTTGGCTAGACTGGAATGCAGTGGATATATATATTGAGGAGACTGTATATATATATATTTAATGCACTGCAGCTCACTGAATCACCTGCCTGCCTGAAAGTATATTTAAAAACGTACACCAGGAATGGTACTGCTCCCAGCTCTGGACCTGTCACTCAGGATACTATCCCTATCCTTGCCCCCACAGATGCAGGCCATCAGGAATTACTCCACTTTGATGTCATCAGGTGTCCAATAGTCCCAGCCATCCTAGGTATACCCTGGCTGCGGGCCCACATCCCGCAAATCGACTGGCCCAAGGGAGAAATCAGCTTCTCATCTCCCTACTGTCTCCAACACTGTGGCATCCCCACACCTGTCAACCCTTCAGTGTGTCTCTCAGTTCAACCTACACTAGATCCCTGTCATGCCGTCCCTTCGGCCTACCTTGACTTCCTTGATGTCTTTGACAAGAAAGGGGCTGATGCCCTGCCCCCGAATCGGTCCTACGACTGCCTGATTGAGTTGCTACCCGGAGCAGAAGTACCCTTCAGGTGAATCTTTCCTTTATCTGAGCTGGAGCTGGAGGCCCTCCGACAATATATAGATGAAAACCTAGCCAAAGGGTTCATCTGCTCCTCCTCTTCGCCTGCTGGAGCTGGCATCTTCTTCATTGAGAAGAAGGATAATTCTCTCAGACCATGCATTGATTATCGGGACCTTAATAAAATCACCATCAAGAACAGATACCCACTCCCTCTCATTCCTGAGTTATTCCAAATGTTCCGAACAGCTCGGGTTTTCACAAAGTTGGACTTACGGGGGGCCTACAACCTGGTTCGTATTAGGGAAGGTGATGAGTAGTGATGAGCCGAACACCCCCGGGTTCGGTTCGCACCAGAACCCGCGAACGGACCGAAAGTTCGTACGAACATTAGAACCCTATTAAATACAATGGATGCGAACGTTCGAATTCTAAAGTGCTAATTATAACGACTATTATGCATGTTATTGTCCTAAAAAGGGTTTGGGAACCCGGGTTCTGCACCAGGGGACATGTATCAATGCAAAAAGAAGTTTTAAAAACGGTCGTTTTTCAGGAGCAGTCATTTTAATGATGCATAAAGTGAAAAAAAAAAAAGTCAAATATTCCTTTAAATATCGTACCTGGGGGGTGTCTAAAGTATGCCTGTGAAGTGCCACGTGTTTCCCGTGTTTAGAACTGTCCCTGCACAAAATGACACTTCTAAAGGAAAAAAAAGCCATTTAAAACTGCTTGCGGCTTTAATGTAATGTCTGGTCCCGGTAATATGGATGAAAATCTTTAAGAAAAATGGCATAGCTACCCCATGACCCCCCCCCCCCTACCCCAGCCCATTACCAGCCCCTTTGGGTCTTGTATGGATATTAAGGAGAACACCGCACACAAAATAAAAAATGCCCTATATACTCTGAACAGCCGTATACAGGCGGTGAATACAAGACAGGGACTGTAGGTTTGTTCTTATGTAGAATGTGTTTGTAATTTTGAACAGGTACATTGTTTAAGTGTAGCTCCAGCCCAAAAATCTATTTTTAAACTTTTTGGAAAACATAGGTAAGGGTTATCACCCCTGTAACATTTGTTTTGCTGTCTGTGCCCCTGTTCAGAACATTTCACCTCACTTTCCGTCCCAATGACAACTGTTTTTGAAATGTGGTGTTTTTCTTGAAACAAGGATTGGTGATAAAGCATCAGTACAGAGGAGACACCTTTCTCCCATATTAATTCTTACAGGAGAGAATTTTCCTTCCTAGGGGTAGATTTCCTCTCACTTCCTGTTGTCTTCTTGCGTTTGCAAGTAGAAGTCGTTTGTAAGTTGGATGTTTGAAAGTAGGGACCTGCCGTATATACTCTGCAGAAATAGGCCCCTTAGTTGTTGGTGTTGGCACAACACTGTAAGCACTCACAGTTACTCTTGGTTGGTGCTGGAACGCCCTGCTGTCAACTATTATATCAGGAATTGTAATTACATATAATTGTTGAACAGTGGTAGTAAAAATTGGGCCTTTGATGGTGGTGCTGGTGTCACAACACTGTAAGCCCTGACAGTTACTCTTGGTGGGTGCAGCAATGGGCCCTGCTGTGAATTATTAGATCAAGAATTGTAATTGCATGCCCCTGTTGAACAGGGGCTGAAAAATTGGGCCTTTCGTGGTGGTGGTGGTGGTGGTGGTGTTGCCACAACACTGTAAGCCCTCAGAGTTACTCTTGGTGGGTGCAGCAATGGGCCCTGCTGTGAATTATTAGATCAAGAATTGTAATTACATGCCCCTGTTGAACAGGGGCTGAAAAATTGGGCCTTAGGCACTGGTGGCACAACACTGCAACCCCTCACAGATACTGTACTTGGAGCACAGCAATGAGCCCTGTTGCAAAGTATTGCTTCAAAAATTGTAATGACACGCCCCTGTTAAACAGGGGCTGAAAAATTGGGCCTTAGGCACTGGTGGCACAACACTCCAACCTCTCACAGATACTGTACTTGGAGCACAGCAATGAGCCCTGTTGCAAAGTATTGCTTCAAAAATTGTAATTACACGCCCCTGTTAAACAGGGGCTGAAAAATTGGACCTTAGCCACTGGTGGCGGCACCCATAAACAAAAATGATCTTCCAAGCTATCATCATCAATCGTATCATTGAGGACTCGGAGGACTCGGATAGCCAGTCAACATAACAGCACAGGCACTCAGCATCAGCATCAGTCTTGAAGGGATGTGACATGTTAAAATCAATTAGTCTGTTATATCAGCATCAGGTGTGTGGTAGCTGGTGGTGATCCAAGACTGGTTCATCTTGATGAAAGTCAGTCGATCAACCGAGTCGGTGGACAGGCGCACCCTGTGATCCGTGACAAATCCTCCAGCAGCACTGAATGTGCGTTCCGAAAGAACGCTGGATGCAGGACAGGCCAGTAGCTCAATTGCATACTGTGCAAGCTCTGGCCAGTGATCCATCCTCAAGACCCAGTAAGCCAGAGGATTTTCGGTGGGGAAGGTGTCCAAGTCTGACCTTGCCCCTAGATATTCCTGCACCATGTTTATCAGACGCTGGCGATGGTTGCTGGAACCGATCATACTTTGGGGCTGCGGACTAAAGAATTGTCTGAACGCATCGGTCAGACGGCCACCTTCCCCACCGCTCCTTCTTTGACTGGCCGAAGCCTCAGCAACTCGTTGTCCAGGACCAGGAGTTTGTAACCTCCCAGTCTCTGGGAACGCGTTGCACAGACCTTTCTGCAAGGCCTCCCGGAGTTGTCTCATCCTCTGCTCCCTCTGCGACGGTAACATAAGGTCCGCAACCTTACCCTTGTACCGTGGATCAAGGAGAGTGGCCAGCCAGTAATGGTCCCTCTCCTTGATCCGAAGAATACGAGGATCCTTCCGCAGACTTTGCAGGATCAGGGAGGCCATGCAGCGTAGGTTTGCTGAGGCATTCGGTCCGGAGTCCTCTGGGTCACTAAGGACGACATGATCCGCAGCCACCTCCTCCCAGCCACGTACAAGTCCACTGGTTTCTTGGGACTGTAAATCATCCCTAAAAGACTGCTGCTGATGATGCTGAGTGCCAGCCTCCACCTCCATGCTGACACAATCCTCCTCCTCCTCCTCCTCCTCCTCTTCCTGTGCGATGGGTGGGACAGAAGGAACACTGTCTGGGTAAAGGGGGCCTTGAGAGGCAAGGAAGTCCTCCTCTTCCTGCCTCTGTTCTGCCTCAAGTGCCCTGTCCATTATTCCACGCAGCGTGTGCTCCAACAGGTGGACAAGAGGTACAGTGTCACTGATGCATGCACTGTCACTGCTCACCATCCTCGTGGCCTCCTCAAATGGTGCCAGGACAGTGCATGCATCCCTGATCATGCCCCACTGGCGTGGAGAAAAAAAACCAAGCTCCCCTGACCCTGTCCTGGTGCCGTAGTCGCACAGGTACTCATTGATGGCCCTCTGCTGCGTGTGCAGCCGCTGCAGCATGGCCAACTTTGAGTTCCACCTGGTGGGCATGTCACATATAAGGCGGTTCTTGGGCAGGTTCAACTCCTTTTGCAGCTCAGCCAGGCGAGCACTGGCATTATAAGATCTGCGGAAATGCACACAGACTTTCCTGGCCTGCCTCAGGACATCCTGTAAGCCCGGGTACCTGCCCAAGAACCGCTGCACCACCAGGTTAAGGACGTGAGCCACACAGGGCACATGGGTCAGTTGTCCCTGTCGGAGGGCGGAGAGGAGGTTGGTGCCATTGTCGCAAACCACCATTCCTGGCTTAAGCTGGCGTGGCGTCAACCACCTCTCGGCCTGGCCCTGCAGAGCAGACAGGACCTCTGCCCCAGTGTGGCTTCTGTCCCCCAAACACACCAGCGCAAGCACGGCATGGCATCTTTTTGCCTGCGTACTTGCGTAGCCCCTTGAACGGCTACGGAGCACCGCTGGTTCAGAGGACAAAGCACAGGAAGAGGCCATGGAGGAAGAAGAAGAGGAGGGGGTGGAGGAGAGAGGTGTGTCACAACCAGTAGTAGCATTTTGGAGGCGTGGCGGTGGAACAACCTCCAACACTACTGCACCTTGTCCTGCATCCTTCCCAGCTGCCAAAAGAGTGACCCAATGGGCCGTGAAAGAAAGGTAACGTCCCTGTCCATGCGTGCTGGACCATGAGTCAGCGGTAATATGCACCTTACCGCTGACCGCCCTGTCCAGCGAGGCCAAGACATTGCCTTCCACATGCCGGTAGAGAGCCGGAATAGCCTTCCGTGAGAAAAAGTGGCGTTTGGGAACCTGCCACTGAGGAACCGCACATTGCACAAACTCACGGAAGGGGGCCGAGTCTACCAACTGAAAAGGCAGCAGTTGAAGCGCTAGCAATTTAGCCAAGCTAGCATTCAACCGCTGGGCATGTGGATGGCTGGGAGTGAACTTCTTTCGACGGTCCAGCAGCTGGGGCAGGGAAATTTGCCTGCTAGAATCGGACGTCGGTGTACTGCTAGCAGAGTGGCCGCAAGTACTTGGCTGTGACACACCTAATTCTACACCTTCATTCCTCTCAGTGCATGTTTCAGAGAGGACTGAAGTTATAGTGGGGTTGGAGATCCCAGCTGATGCGGTGCAAGGAGAGGTCCGCTTTGTTCTTTGGTGTGGGTCTTTGAGGTAGGCTTGCCAACGAGCTGCATGGCAGGTCAACATATGTCTGGTCAGGCATGTGGTACCCAAGCGGCTGATGTTTTGGCCACGCGATATACGCTTGAGACATATGTTGCAAACAGCAGCTGTGCGATCTGATGCACTAGCCTCAAAAAAGGCCCACACCAAAGAACTTTTTGAATGACGGGCAGAGGCAGCGCCCTGCACAGGCGGAGCTCTGCGGTGTGATTCCGTCGGTGTACTGCCCTTACGCTGGCCACCAAAGGGCATCCTGCCTCGTTGGAGATGTGCCTCCTCCTCATCCTCCTCCTCCTCCTCTCTCCTATTAGGCACCCACGTGGAGTCAGTGACCTCATCATCCCCTCCCTCCTCATCACTGGAGCCAATCTGGCAGTATGCTGCAGCTGCTGGAACATGACTGCCAGATTGGTGTCCTTCTTGAGCATTCCCTCTGTCTGCTCTCACGCTACTGCCTTCCTGTAGCTGGGTTTCATCATCAGACCCTTCGAAACGCTGGGCATCCTCCTGGAGCATGTACCCAACACTGTGCTCAAACAGTTCGGGGGACTCCTCAGGAGGAGGACATGGTGGGTCTAGGGAAGGAGTGACTGATGATGAGTCTGACATTGATACCAGGGAAGAGGACGCTTTGGCAGCTGCTTTGCCAGTACCCTGAGCCTGGGTGAGAGAGGATGAGGAGGAGGAGGAGAGCTTGGTCATCCACTCTACCAAGTCTTCGGCATGATGTGGCTCAACATGTCCAGCTGCCGAAAAGAAGGACAAGCGTGTCCCATGGCCATGTGCTGATGACAATGCACCGCGTCCACGACCAGCACTGTTGCCCCCAGACACAGAGCCTGCTTGCCCTCTTTTATTGCCTCCTGACTGTCTGCCTCTCCTTGTTTGCCTTCCAGACATTCTAATAGATGGCCTGCAGGGAGATGGGAAAAAAGCAATAAGGGCTACCTTCAGGTGTCCTTCTCTGTCCCTTTACTTAAGGATTTCTAAATATGGTTGAGGATGATTGCTTTCGCACAGAATAGCACAACGACAATTTCCCTGACTGTCCAAAAAACAAGGATTTCAAAGATGGTTGATGAGGAATGCTTTAGCACAGTATAGCACAAGGAGAATTTCCCTCACTGTCCTTCCCTGTCCCTAGAAACAAGGATTATCACAGTGAAAGAAACTGACAGTCTTCCTACCTATAGTTTTCTGTCCCTAGAAAAAATGTTTTTTTAAAGATGGTTGATGATCAATGCTTTAGCACAGTATAGCACAAGGAGAATTTCCCTCACTGTCCTTCCCTGTCCCTAGAAACAAGGATTATCACAGTGAAAGAAACTGACACTCTTCCTACCTATAGTTTTCTGTCCCTAGAAAAAATGTTTTTTTAAAGATGGTTGATGATCAATGCTTTAGCACACTATAGCACAAGGAGAATTTCCCTCACTGTCCTTCCCTGTCCCTAGAAACAAGGATTATCACAGTGAAAGAAACTGACAGTCTTCCTACCTATAGTTTTCTGTCCCTAGAAAAAATGTTTTTTTAAAGATGGTTGATGATCAATGCTTTAGCACAGTATAGCACAAGGAGAATTTCCCTCACTGTCCTTCCCTGTCCCTAGAAACAAGGATTATCACAGTGAAAGAAACTGACACTCTCCCTACCTATAGTTTTCTGTCCCTAGAAAAAATGTTTTTTTAAAGATGGTTGATGATCAATGCTTTAGCACACTATAGCACAAGGAGAATTTCCCTCACTGTCCTTCCCTGTCCCTAGAAACAAGGATTATCACAGTGAAAGAAACTGACACTCTCCCTACCTATAGTTTTCTGTCCCTAGAAAAAATGTTTTTTTAAAGATGGTTGATGATCAATGCTTTAGCACACTATAGCACAAGGAGAATTTCCCTCACTGTCCTTCCCTGTCCCTAGAAACAAGGATTATCACAGTGAAAGAAACTGACAGTCTTCCTACCTATAGTTTTCTGTCCCTAGAAAAAATGTTTTTTTAAAGATGGTTGATGATCAATGCTTTAGCACAGTATAGCACAAGGAGAATTTCCCTCACTGTCCTTCCCTGTCCCTAGAAACAAGGATTATCACAGTGAAAGAAACTGACACTCTCCCTACCTATAGTTTTCTGTCCCTAGAAAAAATGTTTTTTTAAAGATGGTTGATGATCAATGCTTTAGCACACTATAGCACAAGGAGAATTTCCCTCACTGTCCTTCCCTGTCCCTAGAAACAAGGATTAGCACAGTGAAAGAAACTGACACTCTCCCTACCTATAGTTTTCTGTCCCTAGAAAAAATGTTTTTTTAAAGATGCTTGATGATCAATGCTTTAGCACACTATAGCACAAGGAGAATTTCCCTCACTGTCCTTCCCTGTCCCTAGAAACAAGGATTATCACAGTGAAAGAAACTGACACTCTTCCTACCTATAGTTTTCTGTCCCTAGAAAAAATGTTTTTTTAAAGATGGTTGATGATCAATGCTTTAGCACACTATAGCACAAGGAGAATTTCCCTCACTGTCCTTCCCTGTCCCTAGAAACAAGGATTATCACAGTGAAAGAAACTGACAGTCTTCCTACCTATAGTTTTCTGTCCCTAGAAAAAATGTTTTTTTAAAGATGGTTGATGATCAATGCTTTAGCACAGTATAGCACAAGGAGAATTTCCCTCACTGTCCTTCCCTGTCCCTAGAAACAAGGATTATCACAGTGAAAGAAACTGACACTCTCCCTACTGTGACAGCAGGAAGGTAAAGTCACCTGGTTGCATCCAGGGGGGTAGATATATTTCGCCCAGATTCAGGCTTTACGCCGACTTATACAACTAGGTGGAGAGTTGTATAAGGCTAGTGGGCTCAGGGATGACTCATACCTCTAGGGAGAGGGCTGGGCGTCGTGCAGACAGGGAGTTGATGAGACCAGCTGAAGCTTGTCAGCTCATTTAGGCCTCTATAAGAACTCCCAGCTTCATTAGATGTTAGCTCATGCCTGGAACCAGACCTGTGTGGACTGTCTAGGGAGAGTGAACCCCTGTGCGGTGAGACAAAGCCTGTGTGGCTATTTGCTTGGACATTTAAAACCAGGGACTTAGGGACTAGGACAGCACTAGGCTGATCCCAGTTGTTAGTTAGGAAACCTGTATGTTTAGTCAGAGGTCAACTTGACCAGGATTTATTTTGGTTATGTTTCTTTTGCTTTGCTGTGTTTTGTCACTGTAAATAGAAAATAAACCGCACCTTTTTTTGATTTTGAAAACCACAACCTCCGTTTGCTGGGCCTGTTTTGTGTGGGGAGCCCATCCCGGGGGTCACACACACCCGCTGCCGAGCTAACCCCCTCACAGTTGGTGGAGAACCAGTGGCAGTTTTTTTTTAAGCCAGCATGGAGGAGATACTGAAACAGCTGGCTCTAGCAAATGCCAATCAACAGCAGACAAATGCAGGTTTGCAAAGGAGCCTTGCAGCCCAGCAGCAAGCTCATCAACAGAGCCTTGCAGCCCAGCAGCAAGCTCACCAACAGAGTCTGGAAGCTCAGCAACAAGCCCAGCAGCAATCTGAGGCCCGCTTCATAGACCTGTTACAGAAGCAAGAGCAGAGACTACAACAAATGGAAGCAGTAATGCAGCAACGTCCGCAGACCAGTGAGGAAAGCCGTCCCACTAATACCGCGTCCTTTGGGGTGAGTCGTTTATTGACAAAAATGACTGGAGAGGATGATCCAGAGGTATTTTTGACCACATTTGAAAGGACCGCTGAAAGAGAAAAGTGGCCTGAGGAGCAGTGGGCTGGACTGGTGGCTCCTCTGTTAACTGGTGAATCGCAGAAAGCTTACTATGACCTAGAGCCTAACCAAGCAAAAGACTATGTGATGCTAAAAGCTGAAATTTTGGCAAGGCTGGGTGTCACCCAGGCTGTCCGGGCTCAGCGTGTGCATAACTGGACTTTCCAGCTTGGAAAACCCCCCAGGTCTCAAATGTATGATCTCATTCACCTGAGCAGAAAGTGGCTACAGCCAGAGACTTTGTCCGCACCAAAGATTGTGGAACGTGTTGTAATGGATCGGTTTTTGAGAGCTCTTCCTACTGCCATCCAAAAGTGGGTAAGCCATGGAGACCCAGAGACGGCCGATGGTCTTGTGGATCGTGTGGAGAAATACTTGGCTACAGAGAACCTGACGGCCTCTTCCAGAGACACTCGGACTTTCCACCCTAAGACCAGACCATCCCCAGGGGCGGATAAGAGGATTCCAAGGGGTGAGGGTGGAGAGAGTGAGAGGGTGGGAGCTCTACCCCAAGTTTGGCGAGAACAGCCTGGGAAATCAGCGGCTCAAGAGGCGGCAAGAAGGATCGTTTGCTACCGCTGCCGGCAAGCGGGACATATTGCAGCCAATTGCCCGGTTGTGGAGGAACCCATGCAGTGTGACTTTCTGACGGGCAGACGTCAGTCGCTGTGTGCGACAGTCGCATGCACTGCCATTCGAGGAACTGAGAAACATTTATGCAAAATGTGTGTTAATGGTAGAAATGTTGTGGTATTGCTGGATTCAGGTAGCCTTGTGACCCTGATAAAGGCTGAGTTAGTTAAAACAGAGGTCTCTGGGAATAGCAAGGTAGCTGTTATTTGTGTGCATGGGGACACCCGAGAGTATCCAGTGACTACAGTGTGTTTCGAGACCCCCAAAGGTACCCTCTCTCATCCAGTGGGCTTAGTATCTCAGTTACCGCATGACGCCATTGTGGGAAGGGATTTTCCGAAGTTCTGGGAACTGTGGGATGATCCTGAGCCCCTCACTGGTGCCCCTATGTACCAGGAATGTGATAGCCAGAACTCCCCTGAGAGTGGTGAGGACTCTCCGGAATTTCCCTTATCAGTATTGGCAGGGGAGACTCAAGAAACTGGAGAGGAGCCCACCTCCTCAGACGAAAACCTACCGTCTGTGGAGTTTTCTGATCTTGAGGTTCACAGGGAAAACTTTGCCACAGAACAGTTGAAAGACCCCGCCCTAATAAAGGCACGGGAAAACGTAGTGAAAATAGATGGCGAGTTAGTGAACCCAGATAATACCTGCACTTACCCATACTTCAGCGTAGAGAAGGACCTACTGTATCGGGTGGCAAAAAGGGCAGAAGAAACCGTTGAGCAGCTTGTGGTGCCCAAACCTTACAGGAAGTTGGTGTTGGAGTTGGCCCATGGGCACATTCTTGGAGGTCATCTGGGGACAGAGAAAACCCGAGAGAGGGTATTACAGAGATTCTATTGGCCGGGGGTGATGAAGGACATAGAAAATTATTGTTCCTCCTGCCCTGTGTGTCAGAGGTCGGCCCCGATGCCACATTTCCGTAGCCCGCTGGTCCCTCTACCCATCATTGAGGTCCCGTTTGAGAGGATCGCCATGGATTTGGTAGGTCCTATAATCAAGTCCGCTAGGGGGCACCAGTACATATTAGTTATAATGGACTATGCCACCCGTTATCCAGAAGCGATCCCTCTCCGAAATACCTCGGCCAAAACCATAGCCAAAGAGCTATCTCTTGTTTTTAGCCGGGTGGGTATTTGTAAAGAACTGCTTACGGACCAAGGTACACCCTTTATGTCCCGGGTTATGAAAGAGCTGTGTAAATTGTTCAAAGTGACGCAATTGCGTACGTCTGTGTATCACCCCCAAACCGATGGGCTGGTTGAAAGATTCAACAAAACCCTAAAACAAATGTTGAAGAAAGTGGTGGATAGAGATGGAAAGGATTGGGACTGTTTACTTCCTTATTTGATGTTTGCTATTAGGGAGGTGCCCCAATCCTCTACGGGATTCTTCCCCTTTGAGTTACTGTATGGGAGACACCCAAGAGGGCTGTTGGATATTGCCAAGGAAACTTGGGAAAGTGAGAGTTCTCCCCACAGGAGTGTGATTGAGCATGTCGCCCTGATGCAAGATCGAATTGCACAGGTAATGCCCATCGTGAAGGAACATTTGGCCCAAGCGCAGTTGGCACAGCAGAGAGTGTACAACCGTGGAGCCAAGACCCGTACCTTTTCCCCGGGGGATAGGATATTGGTACTTGTCCCTACGGTTGAAAGTAAATTCCTTGCCAAATGGCAAGGCCCCTACGAGATAATGGAAAAAGTGAGCGAAGTGAATTACAAGGTCAGACAACCAGGAAGGCGAAAGCCCGAACAGATCTATCACGTTAATCTGTTGAAAGCCTGGAGGGATAGAAAGTCCCTAGTCGCAGACACTTGGTCACCAGCTCAAACTGGTTGCGTGATTCCTGAGGTTGGAATAGCAGCCACCTTGTCACAACCCCAACAACAGGAGGTTAAGGAGTTTGTGCTTCGCAACAAGGAGGTATTCTCTGAGCTGCCGGGACAAACATCTGGGGTAGAGCATGACATCATTACCCCGCCCGGTGAAAGGGTGAAGTTAAAACCCTATCGGATCCCAGAGGCTCGACGGGAGGCAATACGGGAGGAAGTACAGAAAATGCTGAACTTAGGGGTGATAGAGGAGTCCCAAAGTGATTGGTCTAGTCCCATCGTGTTGGTGCCTAAACCGGATGGGAGCTGGCGATTTTGTAACGATTTTCGTCAGTTGAACAAAGTTACAAAATTTGACACCTACCCCATGCCACGTATAGATGAGTTGATCGACCGGCTGGGAACAGCCCGATACATGACGACTCTTGACCTCACAAAAGGGTATTGGCAAATCCCCCTGGCCAAGTCGGCCAAAGAGAAAACCGCATTTGTAACCCCAGACGGGGCGTTCCAATATAAAAGAATGCCGTTCGGGTTACAGAATGCGCCGGCCACATTCCAGCGGAAAATGGACCAGATGCTGAGGCCCCATCGGAAGTATGCTGCGGTTTACCTGGATGACGTAATTGTCCATAGCACAGATTGGGCCTCACATCTGCCAAAAGTGCAAGCAGTCCTGGACTCTGTTCGGGAAGCGGGGTTTACGGCTAACCCCAAGAAGTGTACCATTGGGCAGGAGGAGGCCAAATATCTTGGGTACACCATTGGGAGGGGAGTAATAAAACCCCAACTCAACAAAGTCGAGGCCATCCAGAGTTGGCCACGTCCCAACAGCAAGAAGCAGGTACGAGCCTTTCTGGGAATCGCTGGGTATTATCGGCGATTCATTCCCCACTTTGCTTCTAAGGCTGTGCCCCTAACCAACCTGACGAAGGGGAAAGGGTCGGTCATGATTAAATGGACCCCCGAGGCTGAGGCAGCATTCCAATTCTTGAAACAAGCCTTATGTAGCCAGCCAGTGTTGTACTCACCCGACTTCTCTAAAGACTTTGTCGTACAAAGTGATGCGTCAGATGTGGGGTTAGGAGCAGTATTGTCCCAGGTCTGGAACGGGGAAGAGCACCCAGTCATTTACCTCAGCAGGAAGTTGAAGTCCCATGAGGTAAATTACGCCACCGTTGAAAAGGAGTGTTTAGCGGTGAAGTGGGCTCTAGATTCCCTTCGGTACTACCTGCTAGGTAGGCACTTTGACATGGTTACGGATCACGCTCCGTTAAAGTGGATGGCTCAAAACAAGGAAACAAATAGAAGAGTGAATAGGTGGTTCCTGGCCCTCCAGGAATTCAACTTCACAGTAAAGCATCGCCCTGGCGTTCAAATGGGGAATGTGGATGCTTTGTCTCGAGTACATGAATGCCTGATTGCTGGTGTTCCAACCCCGAGGTTAAAACAAGAGGGGGGGGTATGTGACAGCAGGAAGGTAAAGTCACCTGGTTGCATCCAGGGGGGTAGATATATTTCGCCCAGATTCAGGCTTTACGCCGACTTATACAACTAGGTGGAGAGTTGTATAAGGCTAGTGGGCTCAGGGATGACTCATACCTCTAGGGAGAGGGCTGGGCGTCGTGCAGACAGGGAGTTGATGAGACCAGCTGAAGCTTGTCAGCTCATTTAGGCCTCTATAAGAACTCCCAGCTTCATTAGATGTTAGCTCATGCCTGGAACCAGACCTGTGTGGACTGTCTAGGGAGAGTGAACCCCTGTGCGGTGAGACAAAGCCTGTGTGGCTATTTGCTTGGACATTTAAAACCAGGGACTTAGGGACTAGGACAGCACTAGGCTGATCCCAGTTGTTAGTTAGGAAACCTGTATGTTTAGTCAGAGGTCAACTTGACCAGGATTTATTTTGGTTATGTTTCTTTTGCTTTGCTGTGTTTTGTCACTGTAAATAGAAAATAAACCGCACCTTTTTGATTTTGAAAACCACAACCTCCGTTTGCTGGGCCTGTTTTGTGTGGGGAGCCCATCCCGGGGGTCACACACACCCGCTGCCGAGCTAACCCCCTCACACTACCTATAGTTTTCTGTCCCTAGAAAAAATGTTTTTTTAAAGATGGTTGATGATCAATGCTTTAGCACACTATAGCACAAGGAGAATTTCCCTCACTGTCCTTCCCTGTCCCTAGAAACAAGGATTATCACAGTGAAAGAAACTGACACTCTCCCTACCTATAGATTTCTGTCCCTAGAAAAAATGTTTTTTTAAAGATGGTTGATGATCAATGCTTTAGCACACTATAGCACAAGGAGAATTTCCCTCACTGTCCTTTCCTGTCCCTAGAAACAAGGATTATCACAGTGAAAGAAACTGACACTCTTCCTACCTATAGTTTTCTGTCCCTAGAAAAAATGTTTTTTTAAAGATGGTTGATGATCAATGCTTTAGCACACTATAGCACAAGGAGAATTTCCCTCACTGTCCTTCCCTGTCCCTAGAAACAAGGATTATCACAGTGAAAGAAACTGACACTCTTCCTACCTATAGTTTTCTGTCCCTAGAAAAAATGTTTTTTTAAAGATGGTTGATGATCAATGCTTTAGCACAGTATAGCACAAGGAGAATTTCCCTCACTGTCCTTCCCTGTCCCTAGAAACAAGGATTATCACAGTGAAAGAAACTGACACTCTCCCTACCTATAGTTTTCTGTCCCTAGAAAAAAAGTTTTTTTAAAGATGGTTGATGATC
Source organism: Rana muscosa (assembly GCA_029206835.1). NCBI lineage: Eukaryota > Metazoa > Chordata > Amphibia > Anura > Ranidae > Rana > Rana muscosa. Next base: position 1,059,326,875 of record CM055117.1, on the reverse strand, counting down.
AATGCTTTAGCACACTATAGCACAAGGAGAATTTCCCTCACTGTCCTTCCCTGTCCCTAGAAACAAGGATTATCACAGTGAAAGAAACTGACACTCTTCCTACCTATAGTTTTCTGTCCCTAGAAAAAATGTTTTTTTAAAGATGGTTGAAGATCAATGCTTTAGCACACTATAGCACAAGGAGAATTTTCCTCACTGTCCTTCCCTGTCCCTAGAAACAAGGATTATCACAGTGAAAGAAACTGACACTCTCCCTACCTATAGTTTTCTGTCCCTAGAAAAAATGTTTTTTTAAAGATGGTTGATGATCAATGCTTTAGCACACTATAGCACAAGGAGAATTTCCCTCACTGTCCTTCCCTGTCCCTAGAAACAAGGATTATCACAGTGAAAGAAACTGACACTCTTCCTACCTATAGTTTTCTGTCCCTAGAATTTTTTTTTTTTTAAAGATGGTTGATGATCAATGCTTTAGCACAGTATAGCACAAGGAGAATTTCCCTCACTGTCCTTCCCTGTCCCTAGAAACAAGGATTATCACAGTGAAAGAAACTGACACTCTCCCTACCTATAGTTTTCTGTCCCTAGAAAAAATGTTTTTTTAAAGATGGTTGATGATCAATGCTTTAGCACAGTATAGCACAAGGAGAATTTCCCTCACTGTCCTTCCCTGTCCCTAGAAACAAGGATTATCACAGTGAAAGAAACTGACACTCTCCCTACCTATAGTTTTCTGTCCCTAGAAAAAATGTTTTTTTAAAGATGGTTGATGATCAATGCTTTAGCACACTATAGCACAAGGAGAATTTCCCTCACTGTCCTTCCCTGTCCCTAGAAACAAGGATTATCACAGTGAAAGAAACTGACACTCTTCCTACCTATAGTTTTCTGTCCCTAGAAAAAATGTTTTTTTAAAGATGGTTGATGATCAATGCTTTAGCACACTATAGCACAAGGAGAATTTCCCTCACTGTCCTTCCCTGTCCCTAGAAACAAGGATTATCACAGTGAAAGAAACTGACAGTCTTCCTACCTATAGTTTTCTGTCCCTAGAAAAAATGTTTTTTTAAAGATGGTTGATGATCAATGCTTTAGCACAGTATAGCACAAGGAGAATTTCCCTCACTGTCCTTCCCTGTCCCTAGAAACAAGGATTATCACAGTGAAAGAAACTGACACTCTCCCTACCTATAGTTTTCTGTCCCTAGAAAAAATGTTTTTTTAAAGATGGTTGATGATCAATGCTTTAGCACACTATAGCACAAGGAGAATTTCCCTCACTGTCCTTCCCTGTCCCTAGAAACAAGGATTATCACAGTGAAAGAAACTGACACTCTCCCTACCTATAGTTTTCTGTCCCTAGAAAAAATGTTTTTTTAAAGATGGTTGATGATCAATGCTTTAGCACACTATAGCACAAGGGGAATTTCCCTCACTGTCCTTCCCTGTCCCTAGAAACAAGGATTATCACAGTGAAAGAAACTGACACTCTTCCTACCTATAGTTTTCTGTCCCTAGAAAAAATGTTTTTTTAAAGATGGTTGATGATCAATGCTTTAGCACACTATAGCACAAGGAGAATTTCCCTCACTGTCCTTCCCTGTCCCTAGAAACAAGGATTATCACAGTGAAAGAAACTGACAGTCTTCCTACCTATAGTTTTCTGTCCCTAGAAAAAATGTTTTTTTAAAGATGGTTGATGATCAATGCTTTAGCACAGTATAGCACAAGGAGAATTTCCCTCACTGTCCTTCCCTGTCCCTAGAAACAAGGATTATCACAGTGAAAGAAACTGACACTCTCCCTACCTATAGTTTTCTGTCCCTAGAAAAAATGTTTTTTTAAAGATGGTTGATGATCAATGCTTTAGCACACTATAGCACAAGGAGAATTTCCCTCACTGTCCTTCCCTGTCCCTAGAAACAAGGATTATCACAGTGAAAGAAACTGACACTCTTCCTACCTATAGTTTTCTGTCACTAGAAAAAATGTTTTTTTAAAGATGGTTGATGATCAATGCTTTAGCACACTATAGCACAAGGAGAATTTCCCTCACTGTCCTTCCCTGTCCCTAGAAACAAGGATTATCACAGTGAAAGAAACTGACAGTCTTCCTACCTATAGTTTTCTGTCCCTAGAAAAAATGTTTTTTTAAAGATGGTTGATGATCAATGCTTTAGCACAGTATAGCACAAGGAGAATTTCCCTCACTGTCCTTCCCTGTCCCTAGAAACAAGGATTATCACAGTGAAAGAAACTGACACTCTCCCTACCTATAGTTTTCTGTCCCTAGAAAAAATGTTTTTTTAAAGATGGTTGATGATCAATGCTTTAGCACACTATAGCACAAGGAGAATTTCCCTCACTGTCCTTCCCTGTCCCTAGAAACAAGGATTATCACAGTGAAAGAAACTGACACTCTCCCTACCTATAGATTTCTGTCCCTAGAAAAAATGTTTTTTTAAAGATGGTTGATGATCAATGCTTTAGCACACTATAGCACACGGAGAATTTCCCTCACTGTCCTTCCCTGTCCCTAGAAACAAGGATTATCACAGTGAAAGAAACTGACACTCTTCCTACCTATAGTTTTCTGTCCCTAGAAAAAAAGTTTTTTTAAAGATGGTTGATGATCAATGCTTTAGCACACTATAGCACAAGGAGAATTTCCCTCACTGTCCTTCCCTGTCCCTAGAAACAAGGATTATCACAGTGAAAGAAACTGACACTCTCCCTACCTATAGTTTTCTGTCCCTAGAAAAAATGTTTTTTTAAAGATGGTTGATGATCAATGCTTTAGCACACTATAGCACAAGGAGAATTTCCCTCACTGTCCTTCCCTGTCCCTAGAAACAAGGATTATCACAGTGAAAGAAACTGACACTCTTCCTACCTATAGTTTTCTGTCCCTAGAAAAAATGTTTTTTTAAAGATGGTTGATGATCAATGCTTTAGCACAGTATAGCACAAGGAGAATTTCCCTCACTGTCCTTCCCTGTCCCTAGAAACAAGGATTATCACAGTGAAAGAAACTGACACTCTCCCTACCTATAGTTTTCTGTCCCTAGAAAAAATGTTTTTTTAAAGATGGTTGATGATCAATGCTTTAGCACACTATAGCACAAGGAGAATTTCCCTCACTGTCCTTCCCTGTCCCTAGAAACAAGGATTAGCACAGTGAAAGAAACTGACACTCTCCCTACCTATAGTTTTCTGTCCCTAGAAAAAATGTTTTTTTAAAGATGGTTGATGATCAATGCTTTAGCACACTATAGCACAAGGAGAATTTCCCTCACTGTCCTTCCCTGTCCCTAGAAACAAGGATTATCACAGTGAAAGAAACTGACACTCTCCCTACCTATAGTTTTCTGTCCCTAGAAAAAATGTTTTTTTAAAGATGGTTGATGATCAATGCTTTAGCACACTATAGCACAAGGAGAATTTCCCTCACTGTCCTTCCCTGTCCCTAGAAACAAGGTTTATCACAGTGAAAGAAATTGACACTCTTCCTACCTATAGTTTTCTGTCCCTAGAAAAAATGTTTTTTTAAAGATGGTTGATGATCAATGCTTTAGCACACTATAGCACAAAGAGAATTTACCTCACTGTCCTTCCCTGTCCCTAGAAACAAGGATTATCACAGTGAAAGAAACTGACACTCTCCCTACCTATAGTTTTCTGTCCCTAGAAAAAATGTTTTTTTAAAGATGGTTGATGATCAATGCTTTAGCACACTATAGCACAAGGGGAATTTCCCTCACTGTCCTTCCCTGTCCCTAGAAACAAGGATTATCACAGTGAAAGAAACTGACACTCTTCCTACCTATAGTTTTCTGTCCCTAGAAAAAATGTTTTTTTAAAGATGGTTGATGATCAATGCTTTAGCACACTATAGCACAAGGAGAATTTCCCTCACTGTCCTTCCCTGTCCCTAGAAACAAGGATTATCACAGTGAAAGAAACTGACAGTCTTCCTACCTATAGTTTTCTGTCCCTAGAAAAAATGTTTTTTTAAAGATGGTTGATGATCAATGCTTTAGCACACTATAGCACAAGGAGAATTTCCCTCACTGTCCTTCCCTGTCCCTAGAAACAAGGATTATCACAGTGAAAGAAACTGACACTCTCCCTACCTATAGTTTTCTGTCCCTAGAAAAAATGTTTTTTTAAAGATGGTTGATGATCAATGCTTTAGCACACCATAGCACAAGGAGAATTTCCCTCACTGTCCTTCCCTGTCCCTAGAAACAAGGATTATCACAGTGAAAGAAACTGACACTCTCCCTACCTATAGTTTTCTGTCCCTAGAAAAAATGTTTTTTTAAAGATGGTTGATGATCAATGCTTTAGCACACTATAGCACAAGGAGAATTTCCCTCACTGTCCTTCCCTGTCCCTAGAAACAAGGATTATCACAGTGAAAGAAACTGACACTCTTCCTACCTATAGTTTTCTGTCCCTAGAAAAAATGTTTTTTTAAAGATGGTTGATGATCAATGCTTTAGCACACTATAGCACAAGGAGAATTTCCCTCACTGTCCTTCCCTGTCCCTAGAAACAAGGATTATCACAGTGAAAGAAACTGACACTCTTCCTACCTATAGTTTTCTGTCCCTAGAAAAAATGTTTTTTTAAAGATGGTTGATGATCAATGCTTTAGCAAAGTATAGCACAAGGAGAATTTCCCTCACTGTCCTTCCCTGTCCCTAGAAACAAGGATTATCACAGTGAAAGAAACTGACACTCTCCCTACCTATAGTTTTCTGTCCCTAGAAAAAATGTTTTTTTAAAGATGGTTGATGATCAATGCTTTAGCACACTATAGCACAAGGAGAATTTCCCTCACTGTCCTTCCCTGTCCCTAGAAACAAGGATTATCACAGTGAAAGAAACTGACACTCTTCCTACCTATAGTTTTCTGTCCCTAGAAAAAATGTTTTTTTAAAGATGGTTGATGATCAATGCTTTAGCACACTATAGCACAAGGAGAATTTCCCTCACTGTCCTTCCCTGTCCCTAGAAACAAGGATTATCACAGTAAAACACACTGACACTCTCCCTACCTATAGTTTTCTGTCCCTAGAAAAAATGATTTTTTAAAGATGGTTGATGATCAATGCTTTAGCACACTATAGCACAAGGAGAATTTCCCTCACTGTCCTTCCCTGTCCCTAGAAACAAGGATTCACACAGTAAAACACACTGACACTCTCCCTACCTATCCTTCTCTTTCCCTAAACTAAAGGAATCCAGGTTAAGCAAGAAAAAAAAAATGTCACTGTCCCTGCCTATGCTTCTCTTTCCCTGCTCCGGAACACACTACACTAGGCCGCCGTGCTGGCGGCCTTTTATAGTGTGGGGCGTGTACTAAACACCCTCAGCAATAATTGGCCACAGGCATCCTGCCTGTGGCCAATCATTGCTCTCCTCGCTGCTGGCGCTGTGATTGGCCAAGCATGCGGGGTCACAGTGCATGCTTGGCCAATCACAGCGCCTGGATGACACTGCGATGGCGTAGTGCATTGTGGGCCGTTCGCGTCACTCGAATTAGGCGCGAACGGCCCAAATCGTTCGATCTTCGTCGAACGATCGAACAGCCGATGTTCGAGTCGAACGTATGTTCGACTCGAACACCGAGCTCATCCCTAGTGATGAGTGGAAGACCGCCTTCCGAACATGCTTTGGGCACTTTGAGTACCTTGTAATGCCATTCGGGCTATGTAATGCCCCTGCAACATTCCAACATTTTGTGAATGACATCTTCAGGGAATACCTTAACCTGTTCTTAATCGTCTATCTGGACGACATACTAATTTTCTCAGCTTCACTTGAAGTCCATCGAGAGCACGTCAGAAAAGTGTTAAAGATATTAAGAACTCATGGCTTATATGCCAAAGCAGAGAAGTGTGAGTTCGAGAAACAATCTATCCAGTTCTTGGGACTCATAATCTCCACAGAGGGGATCTCCATGGTACCTCAGAAGGTCTCGGCAATCTTGGAATGGCCTGCACCCTCTGACAAGAAAGGGGTCCAGAGGTTTGTGGGCTTTGCTAACTTTTATAGGAAATTCATTCGAAATTTCTCGACTATCATTGCCCCGATCACCCAGCTTACTCGCCTACACTCACGCTTCTCCTGGAACCAGGATTCTCAGATGGCCTTTGAACAACTGAAGGCCCTCTTCACCTTTGCTCCCATGTTGCAACACCCAGACCCAGCTCTTCCCTTTGTCCTTGAGGTGGACGCATTTGAAGTAGCTACGGGAGCCGTGCTCTCTCAGCGTCAGGGACCAAAGGCCCTGCTTCATCCAGTAGCCGTTTACTCCAGGAAGCTGAATCAGGCCGAGAGAAACTATGATGTGGGTGACAGAGAACTCCTGGCAATTAAAGTCGCCCTCGAAGAATGGAGGAACCTACTGGAGGGTGCTAACCACCCAATTATGATTTTCACAGATCACAAAAATCGGGAATATCTAAGATCTGCAAAACGCCTAAGACCTCGACAATCAAGATGGGCCTTATTCTTTTCTAGATTTAACTTCCCCCTGACATACCGCCCGGGTTCCAAAAATGGGAAAGCCGATGCCCTGTCCAGGTTGTTCCCCGAATCTACTGAATGTGCTCCTCCAAGCAACATCTTATCTGCGCAAATTCTTTTGCTAATTCAACCCAGCCTAAAGACATCCATTGAACAAGCTTCTGCATCTTGCCCCGAAACAAGACTCATTAAGGAGGCTGGATGGATTACTTTGGCACCAGGACAAAATCTTCGTACCTCAGGAAGCAAGGCTCCAGGTTCTCAGTAGACTTGTGCACAACGGAAAAATTCGTTCCGTTTCGGTTCGTTTCTTTCCGGTCCTGTTGATTCGTAATCATTCGTAATTTTGCTAGACGGGATTTTTCGTGTTCGGACTCATTCGTATTTTTGCAAGCGACATTTTTCGTTGAATTTTTTGTTGCTTTATAATTCGTACTTTCGGTAGAGTACGTTGTTTTTCGTTGATTCTGGACACAACTCCTACTTTCGTAACTTTTTTTGGGTTCGTTGATTCGTAATTTTCCGTGTCTCTCTCACAACGACGCTGCCTATTATGCCTAATGTGCTTCGAATGGATTTGTACTTTTCTAAATACATAGCGGTTATTTGTAACGATTCGAAATCTCGTATTTTACTTTCGTTTTTTACATGCGGCTATAGGCTCCGCCCCTGTACACCATTTTGAGAGGGTTCAGCACGGTGAGGGAGAAGCAGAGAGCAGAGCAGAGTGAGTGTTATTGTGCTTCGAATGGATTTGAAATCTCGTATTTTACTTTCGTTTTTTCATGCGGCTATAGCCTCCGCCCCTGTACACCATTTTGAGAGGGAGTTCAGCATGGTGAGGGAGAAGCAGAGAGCAGAGTGAGTGTTATTGTGCTTCGAATGGATTCGTACATTCGTAACTTTTTTCATAACGAATTATGCCGAAGACCTTCGGGCATTCGCTATTTTGCGGTATAATTTATTTCGGATTCGGTTTTATTCGTAATTGTTCTGTTCGGAAATTCGAATGCTTCCGAATGTCCGAAAGTTGCTAAATTCGGACGAATTTTGATTAGTTACGAAACGAATTGCACAAGCCTAGTTCTCAGGACATTCCACGACCACCAACTTGCAGGGCACTTTGGGCCCGTAAGACTAATGAGCTCATTCAGCGGTCCTTTTGGTGGCCTAACCTCAGTCGGGACTGCAGATCCTACGTCAAGTCATGCACGACATGTCTACGTAGCATAGGCGACAAAGCCAAAGCCTGGGGGTTATTGAGACCCTTGCCTATCCCTAATCGCCCCTGGGAGATGATCTCTATGGATTTTATCGTTGACCTTCCTCCCTCTGAAAACTTAACAACCATCCTGGTTGTGGTTGACAGACTATCCAAGATGGCCCACTTCATACCAATGATTTGTACTCCCTCTACGGCCGAAACGGCTCATACTTTTATCAAGGAGATCATCAGATTTCACGGACTCCCAAAGAACATCGTTACAGACCGGGGGGTGCAATTCACCTCCAGGTTTTGGAGAGCCCTTTGTAAAGCCTTGGATGTGGAACTCTGCCTATCATCCGCCTATCATCCCCAAATTAATAGGCAAACAGAATGCACAAATCAAACCCTGGAGCAATACCTCCGCTGCTTTTCAGCTTTTTCCCAAGATGACTGGGCATCCCTGCTCCCACTGGCAGAATTTTCCTATAATAACTGTGTCCATGCAGCTACGAACCAGTCCCCATTCTGGGCCAATTATGGATTCCACCCTGCTGCCCTGCCTGAAACTATGCCTGAAACTACTGTACCTGCCTTGCAGGACAGACTGGTTTTCATACAAAACAATTATCAGGTCCTCCGGGAGTCCATACAGAAAGCCCAACTGGATTACAAGAAACACTTTGATCGGAAACGGAGGGGGAATCCTGCCTTCAAGGTAGGGGACAAAGTGTGGCTGTCTACTGCCAACCTGAAATTGGCCTACCCTTCTCGGAAGCTAGGGCCAAGGTATATTGGCCCCTTTCAGATCAAACGGAAAATAAACCCAGTGGCGTACAAACTGTCTCTGCCTGAATCATATAGGATCCATCCGGTCTTTTGCACCTCCTTGCTTAAACCAACTGTTCCAGATCCATTTCCAGGGAGAGTGGAGCCACCACCGCCACCAGTGACTATTTTAGAGGACACAGAATTTGAAGTAGAATCAATCCTTGACTGCAGGAAGCGAGGGAGACAAACCCAATACCTAATTAAATGGAAAGGGTATCCACCCAAAGAGAGCTCCTGGGAACCTGAAGCCAATGTACATGCCCCTACACTCCTTCAAGAGTTTCGGGCCAAATACCCTGAGAAAATTGCCCAAATGGGCATCCGGAGGCTGCCCGTCGGGGGGGGCACTGTCAGGGAACCAACAGCAGGAGAAGGGCTTTAGGACCCAGCATCTCTACCAACACTTATGGCAGGAGAAGGACTTTAGGACCCAGCATCTCTGGCAGGAGACGGACTTTAGGACCCAGTATCTCTACCAGCAGGTCACATGGGCCTATATAAGGAAGTCTGCTAGTGTCTGCATTTGCTGGTTGATCTTCGGCTCCTCCAGTGTGTTATCTTTGTGATATCCCTGTTCCTGTGTCTCCTGTTACCGATCCGGCTTGTCCTTGATCTGTCTCCTGTTTTTTTCCTGTGTTCGACTTCAGCTATCCACCTGACCACGTCTGCTCTGATACCAACCCAGCTCACGACCTAGGCTTCCTTCTGACCATGCTCCAGTCGCAGTATTATCTGAATCCTGCAACACCTCACGGGTGTCACCTGTCTGCTGATTCTATGCCAGAACACCAGCTGTACTCTAGAACCTCCTGCATACAGTCCAGCAGGCAACCCGTGCTTCTTTGGGCCTGACCTTTCCTGTTTTCACCCTCAGGGGGGTCTGGAACTTAGCCGCAAGGGAAGCCCTCTCTCTCCATTGGCCTCCAGTACCAGGTACGTGATAAGGAGACTGTATATATATTTAATGCACTGCAGCTCCCTGAGTCACCTGTCTGCCTGCCTGAAAGTATATTTGAAAACATACACCAGGAATGGCCTGCAGTCAGATCTAGCTACACTGAATGCAGTGTATATATATATATATATATATATATATATATATATATATATATACAAGACTGTATATATATATATTAAATGCACTGCAGCTCACTGAGTTACCTGCCTGCCTGAAGTATATTAGAAAAAGTACACCAGGAACGGCCTGCAGTCAGATATAGGCTTGGCTAGACTGGAATGTAGTGGATATATATATATGTAGGAGACTGTATATATATTTAATGCACTGCTGCTCACTAAATCACCTGCCTGCCTGAAAGTATATTTGAAAATGTACACCAGGAATGGCCTGAAGTCAGATATAGGCTTGGCTAGACTGGAATGCAGTGGATATATATATGTAGCAGACTGTACTGTATATATATTTAATGCACTGCAGCTCACTGAATCGCCTGCCTGAAAGTATATTTAAAAATGTACACCAGGAATGGCCTGCAGTTAGATATAGGCTTGACTAGACTGGAATGCAGTGGATATATATATATATGTAGGAGACTGTATATATATTTAATGCACTTCAGCTCACTAAAACACCTGCCTGCCTGCCTGAAGGTATATTTGAAAACGTACACCAGGAAAGGCCTGCAGTCAGATCTAGCTACACTGAATGCAGTGAATATATATATATATATATATATATATATATATAAGACTGTATATATATATATATATATATATATATATATATATATATGCACTCCAGTTCACTGAGTCACCTGCCTGCCTGAAGTATATTAGAAAAAGTACACCAGGAACGGCCTGCAGTCAGATCTAGCTACACTGGATGCAGTGGATATATATATATCTATATATATATATATATAGATATATATATATATATATATATATATGAGACTGTATATACTGTATATATATATATATATATATATATATATATATATATATATATATATATATATATATATAAATGCACTGCAGCTCACTGAGTCACCTGCCTGCCTGAAAGTATATTAGAACAATTACACCAGGAACGGCCTGCAGTCAGATCTAGCTACACTGGATACAGTGTATGTATATATATTGTGAGGGGGTTAACTCAGCAGCCGGTGTGTGTGACCCTCTGGATGGGTTCACCACACAAAAACAGGCACAGCAGACAGTGGTAGGAGAAAACAAAAGGGTGTGGTTTTATTTGAACTATATACAGACAAAAAAATACAGCAAAAACAAAAGAAACAGTAAAAGAAGTCCTGGTCAACTTGACCGCTCACTACACACGTTGGTGTCCCTAACTAACAACTGGGTACAGCCTTGTGCTGTCCCAGTCCCTAGCTCCCTGCTTTTAGAAGTTCTTAGCAATAACCACACAGGCTTTGGCTCACCGCTAGGGATGAGCTTCGTGTTCGAGTCGAACATACGTTCGACTCGAACATCGGCTGTTCGATCGTTCGACGAAGATCGAACGATTTGGGCCGTTCGCGCCAAATTCGAGTGACGCGAACGGCCCACAATGCACTACGCCATCGCAGTGTCATCCAGGCGCTGTGATTGGCCAAGCATGCACTGTGACCCCGCATGCTTGGCCAATCACAGCGCCGGCAGCGAGGAGAGCAATGATTGGCCACAGGCAGGATGCCTGTGGCCAATTATTGCTGAGGGGGTTTAGTACACGCCCCACACTATAAAAGGCCGCCAGCACGGCGGCCTAGTGTAGTGTGTTCCGGAGCAGGGATAGAGCAGCATAGGCAGGGACAGTGACTTTTATTTCTTTCTTGCTTAACCTGGATTCCTTTAGTTTAGGGAAAGAGAAGGATAGGTAGGGAGAGTGTCAGTGTGTTTTGTGCTTGTGCTATATTGTGCTTAAAAAAAACATTTTTTCTAGGGACAGAAAACTGTAGGTAGGGAGAGTGTGTCAGTTTCTTTCACTGTCAAAGTCCTTGTTTCCAGGGACCTGGAAGGACAGTGAGTGAATTCTCCTTGTGCTATATTGTGCTTAAAAAAAACATTTTTTCTAGGGACAGAAAACTGTAGGTAGGGAGAGTGTGTCAGTTTCTTTCACTGTCAAAGTCCTTGTTTCCAGGGACCTGGAAGGACAGTGAGGTAATTCTCCTTGTGCTAAATTGTGCTTAAAAAAAACATTTTTTCTAGGGACAGAAAACTGTAGGTAGGGAGAGTGTGTCAGTTTCTTTCACTGTCAAAGTCCTTGTTTCCAGGGACCTGGAAGGACAGTGAGGTAATTCTCCTTGTGCTAAATTGTGCTTAAAAAAAACATTTTTTCTAGGGACAGAAAACTGTAGGTAGGGAGAGTGTGTCAGTTTCTTTCACTGTCAAAGTCCTTGTTTCCAGGGACCTGGAAGGACAGTGAGGTAATTCTCCTTGTGCTAAATTGTGCTTAAAAAAAACATTTTTTCTAGGGACAGAAAACTGTAGGTAGGGAGAGTGTGTCAGTTTCTTTCACTGCCAAAGTCCTTGTTTCCAGGGACCTGGAAGGACAGTGAGGTAATTCTCCTTGTGCTAAATTGTGCTTAAAAAAAACATTTTTTCTAGGGACAGAAAACTGTAGGTAGGGAGAGTGTGTCAGTTTCTTTCACTGTCAAAGTCCTTGTTTCCAGGGACCTGGAAGGACAGTGAGGTAATTCTCCTTGTGCTAAATTGTGCTTAAAAAAAACATTTTTTCTAGGGACAGAAAACTGTAGGTAGGGAGAGTGTGTCAGTTTCTTTCACTGTCAAAGTCCTTGTTTCCAGGGACCTGGAAGGACAGTGAGGTAATTCTCCTTGTGCTAAATTGTGCTTAAAAAAAACATTTTTTCTAGGGACAGAAAACTGTAGGTAGGGAGAGTGTGTCAGTTTCTTTCACTGTGAAAGTCCTTGTTTCCAGGGACCTGGAAGGACAGTGAGGTAATTCTCCTTGTGCTAAATTGTGCTTAAAAAAAACATTTTTTCTAGGGACAGAAAACTGTAGGTAGGGAGAGTGTGTCAGTTTCTTTCACTGTCAAAGTCCTTGTTTCCAGGGACCTGGAAGGACAGTGAGGTAATTCTCCTTGTGCTAAATTGTGCTTAAAAAAAACATTTTTTCTAGGGACAGAAAACTGTAGGTAGGGAGAGTGTGTCAGTTTCTTTCACTGTCAAAGTCCTTGTTTCCAGGGACCTGGAAGGACAGTGAGGTAATTCTCCTTGTGCTAAATTGTGCTTAAAAAAAACATTTTTTCTAGGGACAGAAAACTGTAGGTAGGGAGAGTGTGTCAGTTTCTTTCACTGTCAAAGTCCTTGTTTCCAGGGACCTGGAAGGACAGTGAGGTAATTCTCCTTGTGCTAAATTGTGCTTAAAAAAAACATTTTTTCTAGGGACAGAAAACTGTAGGTAGGGAGAGTGTGTCAGTTTCTTTCACTGCCAAAGTCCTTGTTTCCAGGGACCTGGAAGGACAGTGAGGTAATTCTCCTTGTGCTAAATTGTGCTTAAAAAAAACATTTTTTCTAGGGACAGAAAACTGTAGGTAGGGAGAGTGTGTCAGTTTCTTTCACTGTCAAAGTCCTTGTTTCCAGGGACCTGGAAGGACAGTGAGGTAATTCTCCTTGTGCTAAATTGTGCTTAAAAAAAACATTTTTTCTAGGGACAGAAAACTGTAGGTAGGGAGAGTGTGTCAGTTTCTTTCACTGTCAAAGTCCTTGTTTCCAGGGACCTGGAAGGACAGTGAGGTAATTCTCCTTGTGCTATATTGTGCTTAAAAAAAACATTTTTTCTAGGGACAGAAAACTGTAGGTAGGGAGAGTGTGTCAGTTTCTTTCACTGTCAAAGTCCTTGTTTCCAGGGACCTGGAAGGACAGTGAGGTAATTCTCCTTGTGCTAAATTGTGCTTAAAAAAAACATTTTTTCTAGGGACAGAAAACTGTAGGTAGGGAGAGTGTGTCAGTTTCTTTCACTGTCAAAGTCCTTGTTTCCAGGGACCTGGAAGGACAGTGAGGTAATTCTCCTTGTGCTAAATTGTGCTTAAAAAAAAACATTTTTTCTAGGGACAGAAAACTGTAGGTAGGGAGAGTGTGTCAGTTTCTTTCACTGTCAAAGTCCTTGTTTCCAGGGACCTGGAAGGACAGTGAGTGAATTCTCCTTGTGCTGTATTGTGCTTAAAAAAAACATTTTTTCTAGGGACAGAAAACTGTAGGTAGGGAGAGTGTGTCAGTTTCTTTCACTGTCAAAGTCCTTGTTTCCAGGGACCTGGAAGGACAGTGAGGTAATTCTCCTTGTGCTAAATTGTGCTTAAAAAAAACATTTTTTCTAGGGACAGAAAACTGTAGGTAGGGAGAGTGTGTCAGTTTCTTTCACTGTCAAAGTCCTTGTTTCCAGGGACCTGGAAGGACAGTGAGGTAATTCTCCTTGTGCTAAATTGTGCTTAAAAAAAACATTTTTTCTAGGGACAGAAAACTGTAGGTAGGGAGAGTGTGTCAGTTTCTTTCACTGTCAAAGTCCTTGTTTCCAGGGACCTGGAAGGACAGTGAGTGAATTCTCCTTGTGCTATATTGTGCTTAAAAAAAACATTTTTTCTAGGGACAGAAAACTGTAGGTAGGGAGAGTGTGTCAGTTTCTTTCACTGTCAAAGTCCTTGTTTCCAGGGACCTGGAAGGACAGTGAGGTAATTCTCCTTGTGCTAAATTGTGCTTAAAAAAAACATTTTTTCTAGGGACAGAAAACTGTAGGTAGGGAGAGTGTGTCAGTTTCTTTCACTGTCAAAGTCCTTGTTTCCAGGGACCTGGAAGGACAGTGAGGTAATTCTCCTTGTGCTAAATTGTGCTTAAAAAAAACATTTTTTCTAGGGACAGAAAACTGTAGGTAGGGAGAGTGTGTCAGTTTCTTTCACTGTCAAAGTCCTTGTTTCCAGGGACCTGGAAGGACAGTGAGGTAATTCTCCTTGTGCTAAATTGTGCTTAAAAAAAACATTTTTTCTAGGGACAGAAAACTGTAGGTAGGGAGAGTGTGTCAGTTTCTTTCACTGTCAAAGTCCTTGTTTCCAGGGACCTGGAAGGACAGTGAGTGAATTCTCCTTGTGCTATATTGTGCTTAAAAAAAACATTTTTTCTAGGGACAGAAAACTGTAGGTAGGGAGAGTGTGTCAGTTTCTTTCACTGTCAAAGTCCTTGTTTCCAGGGACCTGGAAGGACAGTGAGGTAATTCTCCTTGTGCTAAATTGTGCTTAAAAAAAACATTTTTTCTAGGGACAGAAAACTGTAGGTAGGGAGAGTGTGTCAGTTTCTTTCACTGTCAAAGTCCTTGTTTCCAGGGACCTGGAAGGACAGTGAGGTAATTCTCCTTGTGCTAAATTGTGCTTAAAAAAAACATTTTTTCTAGGGACAGAAAACTGTAGGTAGGGAGAGTGTGTCAGTTTCTTTCACTGTCAAAGTCCTTGTTTCCAGGGACCTGGAAGGACAGTGAGTGAATTCTCCTTGTGCTATATTGTGCTTAAAAAAAACATTTTTTCTAGGGACAGAAAACTGTAGGTAGGGAGAGTGTGTCAGTTTCTTTCACTGTCAAAGTCCTTGTTTCCAGGGACCTGGAAGGACAGTGAGGTAATTCTCCTTGTGCTAAATTGTGCTTAAAAAAAACATTTTTTCTAGGGACAGAAAACTGTAGGTAGGGAGAGTGTGTCAGTTTCTTTCACTGTCAAAGTCCTTGTTTCCAGGGACCTGGAAGGACAGTGAGTGAATTCTCCTTGTGCTATATTGTGCTTAAAAAAAACATTTTTTCTAGGGACAGAAAACTGTAGGTAGGGAGAGTGTGTCAGTTTCTTTCACTGTCAAAGTCCTTGTTTCCAGGGACCTGGAAGGACAGTGAGGTAATTCTCCTTGTGCTAAATTGTGCTTAAAAAAAACATTTTTTCTAGGGACAGAAAACTGTAGGTAGGGAGAGTGTGTCAGTTTCTTTCACTGTCAAAGTCCTTGTTTCCAGGGACCTGGAAGGACAGTGAGGTAATTCTCCTTGTGCTAAATTGTGCTTAAAAAAAACATTTTTTCTAGGGACAGAAAACTGTAGGTAGGGAGAGTGTGTCAGTTTCTTTCACTGTCAAAGTCCTTGTTTCCAGGGACCTGGAAGGACAGTGAGGTAATTCTCCTTGTGCTAAATTGTGCTTAAAAAAAACATTTTTTCTAGGGACAGAAAACTGTAGGTAGGGAGAGTGTGTCAGTTTCTTTCACTGTCAAAGTCCTTGTTTCCAGGGACCTGGAAGGACAGTGAGTGAATTCTCCTTGTGCTATATTGTGCTTAAAAAAAACATTTTTTCTAGGGACAGAAAACTGTAGGTAGGGAGAGTGTGTCAGTTTCTTTCACTGTCAAAGTCCTTGTTTCCAGGGACCTGGAAGGACAGTGAGGTAATTCTCCTTGTGCTAAATTGTGCTTAAAAAAAACATTTTTTCTAGGGACAGAAAACTGTAGGTAGGGAGAGTGTGTCAGTTTCTTTCACTGTCAAAGTCCTTGTTTCCAGGGACCTGGAAGGACAGTGAGGTAATTCTCCTTGTGCTAAATTGTGCTTAAAAAAAACATTTTTTCTAGGGACAGAAAACTGTAGGTAGGGAGAGTGTGTCAGTTTCTTTCACTGTCAAAGTCCTTGTTTCCAGGGACCTGGAAGGACAGTGAGTGAATTCTCCTTGTGCTATATTGTGCTTAAAAAAAACATTTTTTCTAGGGACAGAAAACTGTAGGTAGGGAGAGTGTGTCAGTTTCTTTCACTGTCAAAGTCCTTGTTTCCAGGGACCTGGAAGGACAGTGAGGTAATTCTCCTTGTGCTAAATTGTGCTTAAAAAAAACATTTTTTCTAGGGACAGAAAACTGTAGGTAGGGAGAGTGTGTCAGTTTCTTTCACTGTCAAAGTCCTTGTTTCCAGGGACCTGGAAGGACAGTGAGGTAATTCTCCTTGTGCTAAATTGTGCTTAAAAAAAACATTTTTTCTAGGGACAGAAAACTGTAGGTAGGGAGAGTGTGTCAGTTTCTTTCACTGTCAAAGTCCTTGTTTCCAGGGACCTGGAAGGACAGTGAGTGAATTCTCCTTGTGCTATATTGTGCTTAAAAAAAACATTTTTTCTAGGGACAGAAAACTGTAGGTAGGGAGAGTGTGTCAGTTTCTTTCACTGTCAAAGTCCTTGTTTCCAGGGACCTGGAAGGACAGTGAGGTAATTCTCCTTGTGCTAAATTGTGCTTAAAAAAAACATTTTTTCTAGGGACAGAAAACTGTAGGTAGGGAGAGTGTGTCAGTTTCTTTCACTGTCAAAGTCCTTGTTTCCAGGGACCTGGAAGGACAGTGAGGTAATTCTCCTTGTGCTAAATTGTGCTTAAAAAAAACATTTTTTCTAGGGACAGAAAACTGTAGGTAGGGAGAGTGTGTCAGTTTCTTTCACTGTCAAAGTCCTTGTTTCCAGGGACCTGGAAGGACAGTGAGTGAATTCTCCTTGTGCTATATTGTGCTTAAAAAAAACATTTTTTCTAGGGACAGAAAACTGTAGGTAGGGAGAGTGTGTCAGTTTCTTTCACTGTCAAAGTCCTTGTTTCCAGGGACCTGGAAGGACAGTGAGGTAATTCTCCTTGTGCTAAATTGTGCTTAAAAAAAACATTTTTTCTAGGGACAGAAAACTGTAGGTAGGGAGAGTGTGTCAGTTTCTTTCACTGTCAAAGTCCTTGTTTCCAGGGACCTGGAAGGACAGTGAGTGAATTCTCCTTGTGCTATATTGTGCTTAAAAAAAACATTTTTTCTAGGGACAGAAAACTGTAGGTAGGGAGAGTGTGTCAGTTTCTTTCACTGTCAAAGTCCTTGTTTCCAGGGACCTGGAAGGACAGTGAGGTAATTCTCCTTGTGCTAAATTGTGCTTAAAAAAAAACATTTTTTCTAGGGACAGAAAACTGTAGGTAGGGAGAGTGTGTCAGTTTCTTTCACTGTCAAAGTCCTTGTTTCCAGGGACCTGGAAGGACAGTGAGGTAATTCTCCTTGTGCTAAATTGTGCTTAAAAAAAACATTTTTTCTAGGGACAGAAAACTGTAGGTAGGGAGAGTGTGTCAGTTTCTTTCACTGTCAAAGTCCTTGTTTCCAGGGACCTGGAAGGACAGTGAGGTAATTCTCCTTGTGCTAAATTGTGCTTAAAAAAAACATTTTTTCTAGGGACAGAAAACTGTAGGTAGGGAGAGTGTGTCAGTTTCTTTCACTGTCAAAGTCCTTGTTTCCAGGGACCTGGAAGGACAGTGAGTGAATTCTCCTTGTGCTATATTGTGCTTAAAAAAAACATTTTTTCTAGGGACAGAAAACTGTAGGTAGGGAGAGTGTGTCAGTTTCTTTCACTGTCAAAGTCCTTGTTTCCAGGGACCTGGAAGGACAGTGAGGTAATTCTCCTTGTGCTAAATTGTGCTTAAAAAAAACATTTTTTCTAGGGACAGAAAACTGTAGGTAGGGAGAGTGTGTCAGTTTCTTTCACTGTCAAAGTCCTTGTTTCCAGGGACCTGGAAGGACAGTGAGGTAATTCTCCTTGTGCTAAATTGTGCTTAAAAAAAACATTTTTTCTAGGGACAGAAAACTGTAGGTAGGGAGAGTGTGTCAGTTTCTTTCACTGTCAAAGTCCTTGTTTCAAGGGACAGAGAAGGACACCTGAAGGTAGCCCTTATTGCTTTTTTCCCATCTCCCTGCAGGCCATCTATTAGAATGTCTGGAAGGCAAACAAGGAGAGGCAGACAGTCAGGAGGCAATAAAAGAGGGCAAGCAGGCTCTGTGTCTGGGGGCAACAGTGCTGGTCGTGGACGCGGTGCATTGTCATCAGCACATGGCCATGGGACACGCTTGTCCTTCTTTTCGGCAGCTGGACATGTTGAGCCACATCATGCCGAAGACTTGGTAGAGTGGATGACCAAGCCCTCCTCCTCCTCCTCATCCTCTCTCACCCAGGCTCAGGGTACTGGAAAAGCAGCTGCCAAAGCGTCCTCTTCCCTGGTATCAATGTCAGACTCATCATCAGTCACTCCTTCCCTAGACCCACCATGTCCTCCTCCTGAGGAGTCCCCCGAACTGTTTCAGCACAGTGTTGGGTACATGCTCCAGGAGGATGCCCAGCGTTTCGAAGGGTCTGATGATGAAACCCAGCTAGAGGAAGGCAGTAGCGTGAGAGCAGACAGAGGGGATGCTCAAGAAGGACACCAATCTGGCAGTCATGTTCCAGCAGCTGCAGCATACTGCCAGATTGCCTCCAGTGATGAGGAGGGAGGTGATGATGAGGTCACTGACTCCACGTGGGTGCCTAATAGGAGAGAGGAGGAGGAGGAGGATGAGGAGGAGGCACATCTCCAACGAGGCAGGATGCCCTTTGGTGGCCAGCGTAAGGGCAGTACACCGACGGAATCACACCGCAGAGCTCCGCCTGTGCAGGGCGCTGCCTCTGCCCGTCATTCAAAAAGTTCTTTGGTGTGGGCCTTTTTTGAGGCTAGTGCATCAGATCGCACAGCTGCTGTTTGCAACATATGTCTCAAGCGTATATCGCGTGGCCAAAACATCAGCCGCTTGGGTACCACATGCCTGACCAGACATATGTTGACCTGCCATGCAGCTCGTTGGCAAGCCTACCTCAAAGACCCACACCAAAGAACAAAGCGGACCTCTCCTTGCACCGCATCAGCTGGGATCTCCAACCCCACTATAACTTCAGTCCTCTCTGAAACATGCACTGAGAGGAATGAAGGTGTAGAATTAGGTGTGTCACAGCCAAGTACTTGCGGCCACTCTGCTAGCAGTACACCGACGTCCGATTCTAGCAGGCAAATTTCCCTGCCCCAGCTGCTGGACCGTCGAAAGAAGTTCACTCCCAGCCATCCACATGCCCAGCGGTTGAATGCTAGCTTGGCTAAATTGCTAGCGCTTCAACTGCTGCCTTTTCAGTTGGTAGACTCGGCCCCCTTCCGTGAGTTTGTGCAATGTGCGGTTCCTCAGTGGCAGGTTCCCAAACGCCACTTTTTCTCACGGAAGGCTATTCCGGCTCTCTACCGGCATGTGGAAGGCAATGTCTTGGCCTCGCTGGACAGGGCGGTCAGCGGTAAGGTGCATATTACCGCTGACTCATGGTCCAGCAGGCATGGACAGGGACGTTACCTTTCTTTCACGGCCCATTGGGTCACTCTTTTGGCAGCTGGGAAGGATGCAGGACAAGGTGCAGTAGTGTTGGAGGTTGTCCCACCGCCACGCCTCCAAAATGCTACTACTGGTTGTGACACACCTCTCTCCTCCACCCCCTCCTCTTCTTCTTCCTCCATGGCCTCTTCCTGTGGTTTGTCCTATGAACCAGCGGTGCTCCGTAGCCGTTCACGGGGCTACGCAAGTACGCAGGCAAAAAGATGCCATGCCGTGCTTGCGCTGGTGTGTTTGGGGGACAGAAGCCACACTGGGGCAGAGGTCCTGTCTGCTCTGCAGGGCCAGGCCGAGAGGTGGTTGACGCCACGCCAGCTTAAGCCAGGAATGGTGGTTTGCGACAATGGCACCAACCTCCTCTCCGCCCTCCGACAGGGACAACTGACCCATGTGCCCTGTGTGGCTCACGTCCTTAACCTGGTGGTGCAGCGGTTCTTGGGCAGGTACCCGGGCTTACAGGATGTCCTGAGGCAGGCCAGGAAAGTCTGTGTGCATTTCCGCAGATCTTATAATGCCAGTGCTCGCCTGGCTGAGCTGCAAAAGGAGTTGAACCTGCCCAAGAACCGCCTTATATGTGACATGCCCACCAGGTGGAACTCAACGTTGGCCATGCTGCAGCGGCTGCACACGCAGCAGAGGGCCATCAATGAGTACCTGTGCGACTACGGCACCAGGACAGGGTCAGGGGAGCTTGGTTTTTTTTCTCCACGCCAGTGGGGCATGATCAGGGATGCATGCACTGTCCTGGCACCATTTGAGGAGGCCACGAGGATGGTGAGCAGTGACAGTGCATGCATCAGTGACACTGTACCTCTTGTCCACCTGTTGGAGCACACGCTGCGTGGAATAATGGACAGGGCACTTGAGGCAGAACAGAGGCAGGAAGAGGAGGACTTCCTTGCCTCTCAAGGCCCCCTTTACCCAGACAGTGTTCCTTCTGTCCCACCCATCGCACAGGAAGAGGAGGAGGAGGAGGAGGAGGAGGAGGAGGAGGAGGATTGTGTCAGCATGGAGGTGGAGGCTGGCACTCAGCATCATCAGCAGCAGTCTTTTAGGGATGATTTACAGTCCCAAGAAACCAGTGGACTTGTACGTGGCTGGGAGGAGGTGGCTGCGGATCATGTCGTCCTTAGTGACCCAGAGGACTCCGGAGCGAATGCCTCAGCAAACCTACGCTGCATGGCCTCCCTGATCCTGCAAAGTCTGCGGAAGGATCCTCGTATTCTTCGGATCAAGGAGAGGGACCATTACTGGCTGGCCACTCTCCTTGATCCACGGTACAAGGGTAAGGTTGCGGACCTTATGTTACCGTCGCAGAGGGAGCAGAGGATGAGACAACTCCGGGAGGCCTTGCAGAAAGGTCTGTGCAACGCGTTCCCAGAGACTGGGAGGTTACAAACTCCTGGTCCTGGACAACGAGTTGCTGAGGCTTCGGCCAGTCAAAGAAGGAGCGGTGGGGAAGGTGGCCGTCTGACCGATGCGTTCAGACAATTCTTTAGTCCGCAGCCCCAAAGTATGATCGGTTCCAGCAACCATCGCCAGCGTCTGATAAACATGGTGCAGGAATATCTAGGGGCAAGGTCAGACTTGGACACCTTCCCCACCGAAAATCCTCTGGCTTACTGGGTCTTGAGGATGGATCACTGGCCAGAGCTTGCACAGTATGCAATTGAGCTACTGGCCTGTCCTGCATCCAGCGTTCTTTCGGAACGCACATTCAGTGCTGCTGGAGGATTTGTCACGGATCACAGGGTGCGCCTGTCCACCGACTCGGTTGATCGACTGACTTTCATCAAGATGAACCAGTCTTGGATCACCACCAGCTACCACACACCTGATGCTGATATAACAGACTAATTGATTTTAACATGTCACATCCCTTCAAGACTGATGCTGATGCTGAGTGCCTGTGCTGTTATGTTGACTGGCTATCCTCCTCCTCCGAGTCCTCAATGATACGATTGATGATGATAGCTTGGAAGATCATTTTTGTTTATGGGTGCCGCCACCAGTGGCTAAGGCCCAATTTTTCAGCCCCTGTTTTACAGGGGCGTGTAATTACAATTTTTTTAGCAATAATTTGCCATAGGGCTCATTGCTGTGCTCCAAGTACAGTATCTGTGAGGGGTTGGAGTGTTGTGGCACCAGTGCCTAAGGCCCAATTTTTCAGCCCCTGTTTAACAGGGGCGTGTCATTACAATTTTTGAAGCAATACTTTGCAACAGGGCTCATTGCTGTGCTCCAAGTACAGTATCTGTGAGGGGTTGTAGTGTTGTGCCACCAGTGCCTAAGGCCCAATTTTTCAGCCCCTGTTCAACAGGGGCATGCAATTACAATTCTTGATCTAATAATTCACAGCAGGGTCCATTGCTGCACCCACCAAGAGTAACTCTGAGGGCTTACAGTCTTGTGGCAACGCCACCACCACCACCACCACGAAAGGCCCAATTTTTCAGCCCCTGTTCAAAAGGGGCATGTAATTACAATTCTTGATCTAATAATTCACAGCAGGGCCCATTGCTGCACCCACCAAGAGTAACTGTCAGGGCTTACAGTGTTGTGGCACCAGCACCACCATCAAAGCCCCAATTTTTACTACCACTGTTCAACAATTATATGTAATTAAAATTCCTGATATAATAGTTGACAGCAGGGCGTTCCAGCACCAACCAAGAGTAACTGAGTGCTTACAGTGTTGTGCCAACACCAACAACTAAGGGGCCTATTTCTGCAGAGTATATACGGCAGGTCCCTACTTTCAAACATCCAACTTACAAACGACTCCTACTTGCAAACGAAAGAAGACAACAGGAAGTGAGAGGAAATCTACCCCTAGAAAGGAAAATTCTCTCCTGTAAGAATAAATATGGGAGAAAGGGGTCTCATCTGTACTGATGCTTTATCAGCAATCCTTGTTTCAAGAAAAACACCACATTTCAAAAACAGTTGTCATTGGGACGGAAAGTGAGGTGAAATGTTCTGAACAGGGGCACAGACAGCAAAACAAATGTTACAGGGGTGATAACCCTTACCTATGTTTCCCAAAAAGTTTAAAAATAGATTTTTGGGCTGGAGCTACACTTCAACAATGTACCTGTTCAAAATTACAAACAGATTCTACATAAGAACAAACCTACAGTCCCTGTCTTGTATGCACCGCCTGTATACGGCTGTTCAGAGTATATAGGGCCTTTTTTATTTTATGTGCGGGGTTCCCCTTAATATCCATACAAGACCCAAAGGGGCTGGTAATGGGCTGGGGTAGGGGGGGGTCATGGGGTAGCTATGCCATTTTTCTTAAAGAATTTCATCCATATTACCGGGACCAGACATTACATTAAAGCCGCAAGCAGTTTTAAATGGCTTTTTTTTCCTTTAGAAGTGTCATTTTCTGCAGGGACAGTTCTAAACACGGGAAACACGTGGCACTTCACAGGCATACTTTAGACACCCCCCAGGTACGATATTTAAAGGAATATTTGACTTTTTTTTTTTCACTTTATGCATCATTAAAATGACTGCTCCCGAAAAACGACCGTTTTTAAAACTTCTTTTTGCATTGATACATGTCCCCTGGTGCAGAACCCGGGTTCCCAAACCCTATTTATGACAATAACATGCATAATAGTTGTTATAATTAGCACTTTAGAATTCGAACGTTCGCATCCATTGTATTTAATAGGGTTCTAATGTTCGTTCGAACTTTCGGTCCGTTCGCGGGTTCTGGTGCGAACCGAACCCGGGGGTGTTCGGCTCATCACTACTCACCGCACAGAGATCACACTCCCCAGACTATCCACACAGATCTGGTTCCAGGTTGGAGCATCTCCCTTAGCATGCTGGGAGTTCTTGTAGAGGCCCTAATGAGCCCACTTACTTCAGCTGGGCTCATTAACTCTTCCCCTGCAAGACTCCCAGCACTCCCCCTAGTGGTATAAATCGGCATAAAGCCTGAATCTAGGACATATATACCTTCCATCCTGGATGCAACCTGGTGATTTTACCTGCCTGCTGTCACAATATATATATATATATATATATATATATATATATATATATACACACAAGCCTGGATGTATATATATACTAAATACGGGAGGTCCGATGGGAGCGCATTCGGCGCAGTTCAAATCAAATCAAATCAAATACACTGCAGCTGAGCTAAGTGAATAACCTGCCACGCCAGCAACACACTACACAGGGCCGACATGCAGGCGGCCTTATATAGTGTGGGGCGTGGACTTAGTCCCCTTGACCCATAATTGATCAAATGCACCCTGCCTCTGGCCAATTATGGCTCTCTTTGCTGACGGCGCTGGGATTGGCCAAAGCATGCGGGTCATAGTGCATGTTTGGCCAGTCATCATACAGCAATGCACTGCAATCTCGCAGTGCATTATGGGGCGTTCCGCGGCGCTCGAATTTGGCGCGAACGCCCCATAATGTTAGTTTTTCGACGAACGGACGAACAGCCAATGTTCGAGTCGAACTCATGTTCGTCCCGAACATAAAGCTCATCCCTAGTAAAAACCCCCCTATATACAGCAGACCCCCTAATACTTACCTGCACCCCATCAGGATCCAGTGATGTGCACGAGAGCCTCTGCTTTTTTCAGGGAATTTCCCTCCTCATTGGCCATTGACGCCCGCTGCTGTCAAAAGCAGACAGTGAGCCCATAAGGACAGAGAGGGGGTGGGGCCAATGTGATGCATTGTGTGTGAATGGGCACATAGAGCCATGGCTTGGGAATAAGATTGCAAGCTGCTTGCTCTGGGGGCCGGAGGGAGGGGTCAGTAGCACCGACATAGGACCCGAGAAGAGGAGGATCGAGGCTGCTCTTTGCAAAACCATTACACAATGCAGGTAAGTATGACACGTTTGTTATTTAGAAAAAAAAAAGAAAAACAAAGGAACACCTTTAATATCATTTTAAGACCCCCAAACATTATATATTTTCTGAAAGCAGACACACTAAAGAAAAATATGGTGGTAATTGCAATTTTTTACATCACATGATATTTGCACAGTTTTAGCAAGTACTAAATTTCAGTGAAAAATACACTAAAGTAAATTTTAGGGCACAAAAACAATGTGTACAGTGCCTTAAAAAAGTATTCATGCCCCTTGAAATTTTCCACATTTTGTCATGTTACAACCAAAAACGTAAATGTGTTTTATTGGGATTTTATGTGATAGACCAACACAAAGTGGCACATAATTGTGAAAGTGGGAGGAAAATGATAAATGGTTTTCAAAATTTTATACAAATAAATATGTGAAAAGTGTGGCGTGCATTTATATTCAGCCCCTTTTAGAGTGCTTTCAAACTGAAAGTGCCCTGGCGTCGGTGGTAAACCGCGGTGCTTTACCATTGTTTTTGCAGTGCTTTTCGGCCGATAGCGGGGAGCTTTTAACCCCCGCTAGCGGCCAAAAAAGGGTTAAAAGTGCCACTCCAGCAGGGCTTTGACGGCAGTTGATTTCAATGGGCAGGTGCGCTTTAGGAGTGGTGTGAAAGCCTCCAGTGTGAAAGGGGTATTACTCTGATACCCCTAACTAAAATCTAGTGGAACCAATTGCAATTAGTAAATAATTCCACCTGTGTGTAATTTAATCTCAGTATAAATAAATCTGTTCTGCGAAGCCCTCAGAGGTTTGTTAGAGAATCTTAGTGAACAAACAGCATCATGAAGGTCAAGGAACACACCAGGCAGATCAGGGATAAAGTTGTGGAGAAGTTTAAAGCAGGGTTAGGTTATAAAAAAATATCCCAAGCTTTGAACATCTCACAGAGCACTGTTCGATCCATCATCCGAAAATGGAAAGAGTAGGGTACAACTGCAAACCTACCAAGACCTGGCCGTCCACCTAAACTGACAGGCCGGGGAAAGGAGCCCAATAATCAGAGAAGCAGCCAAGAGTGTCATGCCGCGTACACACGATCGATTTTCTCGACGGTGAAAACACCGTCGAGAAAATCGACGGGAAAAACGAGGGAACGGCTTGGTTCCCTACAAACGTCCGTTTTTCCCGACATTTTTTTTTTGGTCGAGAAAAACGACCGTGTGTGGGCTCCGTGGCAGTGTTTCCCTATGGGAAAACTGCCGCGGAAAAAAACGACGGGAATCACGACGAGAAAAATTAGAGCATGTTCTAATTTTTCTCGTCGTGATTAATGCCGTTTTTCCCATTGGGAAAAATGACAAAAAGCTCACAGACGATCGTTTTTCTTGTTAAAAAAAAAATCTAATTTTTCCCGACGGGAAAAATTATCGTGTGTACGTGGCATCAGTTGTTCAAATTTCATGTGACATAAAAAATTTGCAACTACCACCATTTTATTCTCCAGGGCCTTCACGTTCTGAAAATAAATAATATTTGTGGGGTTTTAACTAATCTCAACCCCTCGTTGGGTAGAAAATGGGTAGGCCGTACCTGTACAGGATTTTGCCCAGCAGAGCCATTGTGCCGCAATATATCTGCGTGACAAGGTCGGCAACTGGTTAATGAAAGTGTGACAAATTTTTTTGCAAATATTGCTATTTTATTCTCTAGAGTCCTTGCTAAAAATATATATATATGTATATATATATATATATATATATATATATATATATATATATAATGTTTGGGGGTTCTAAGTAATTTTCTAGCAAAAATACTGATTTTAACTTGTAAGCAACAAATGTCAGAAAAAGGCTTAGGAAGAAGGGGATAAAGTACATTTTAAGGTGTACAAAAAATAAATAAAAACGTACTCAAAAAATTGCTAAGGGTTAACTCGTCCCACTCCAATAAAAACATTTTTGTCTGAGGTTAGGCTTTGAACGGTCTTTGCTATCATTATATTGTACGCTGTTTCTATTTCATTCATTACCTGAACCTCTATCTGAGCTGTTGCACTTGCGCAGTAATTTAACCTGAAGGTGTGGTTATAATGAGCGGTTATCTTTCTAATTAGGAGCGCTCCAAATACTTCTATAAATATTGGACATTCTGTTCTGTATCAGGCTGACATTAATGCAGCCTTTCTATATGAATGAAGCGTATGATAATTCGGAGCTGTTCACAGGCTCGGGGTCATCTCAGGCGAGCAGCAAAACCTTCTGCGAAAGTAGGTCACTTCTACTATACCGGCTCTGTGCATAACAAGGAAGGGAAGATGTGCTTTGACTTCTGCATTATCCACCACAAAGCTTGCTGTGTCGCTACAACAAAACCACATATGCCAATGGTATATTTTTTACAATAAAGGCTGCCGAAAATGCTAAAGTAGTTGTAAAGGCAGAAGATTGCATTCTATGCAGTAAGGTAAAAAAAAAAAAAATCAGGGGTCTCAAACTGGCAGCCCTCCAGCTGTTGCGAATCATGCCTCTGCCTGTGGGAGTCATGCTTGTAACTGTCTGCCTTGCAATGCCTCATGGGACTTGTAGTTTCGCAACAGCTGGAGGGCCACCAGTTTGAGAACCCTGCCCTAAATACCTAAATAGCGCCCGTAAAGCACCTAAAAAAAAAAGCCTCAGCTGCAATCCCAGTGTGAAAGCCAGAGTGCTTTCACACTGGGGGCACTGCGCTGGCAGGGTGTCAAAAAAAGTCCTGCCAGCAGCTTCTTTTCAGCACTTTAGGAGCAGTAAATACACCACATCTAAAGCACCCCTGCGGGCACTTTTAACCCTCTTTCGGCGGCTAGCGGGGGTTAAAAGCGCCCCGCTAGCGGCCGAAAAGCACCGCAAAAACGACAGTAAGTCATTGCTAAAAATAGCGGCGTTTTACCGCCGGCGCCCGGGCGCTTTCAGTGTGAAAGCACTCTAAGCCCAGGTTCACACTGGGCTGCGGGAGTAAAGCCGTGCGAGTTCAGCTGAACTCGCACGATTTCACTCTCGCTGGCAGACCGGATTTCAGCCGCGATTACAGGGACATCTGTGCGGGTTTCTGCACAGATGTTAATGTAAATCGCGGCCGAAATCGCAAAAAGTAGTACAGAAACTACTTTTTGAAATCGGTGCAGCGCCGCAGATGCGGTGCCATTGCCGGCAATTTGCGGCAAATATCGCCGATTTGACATGCGATTTGACATGCCAAATCGCATGTCAAATCGCACCAGTGTGAACCAGGGCTTAGTGACACTTTTTGGGGATGATCAAAGGGTTAAAGCCGGATTCCACTCGTTTTTTTTTTTTTTTAAAGTCAGCAGCTACAAACACTGTAGCTGATGACTATTAATAAGGACACTTACCTGTCCTACTCGCCCGCGATGTCACCCTCCCCCCAAGGCCGATCCCTCGATCCTGGTAGCTCCCGGCGTCGCCATCCTCACTAAGGGAAACAGGCAGTGAAACCTTGTGGCTTCACTGCCCGTTTCCTACTGCGCATGCGCGAGTCTCGCAGTGTTTTCTGAATGGGCGGCTGCTCTCTGGGATACACACAGTTCCCAGAAGACACCACGAGTAGGACGGAGGAAGAAGACCCGCCGAGGACTAGGAAGAGGCAGAATAGGAACATCCGCATAGCAACCGCCTTTTCTGGTGAGTAAAATTATTATTATTTTTTCCATTTTTTTGCAGGATTTTTGTGTATTTTTTATTTTTAGGGTGGAACTCCACTTTAAATGTGTTCCCTGTGAGTGCTTGCTAACTGTGTGGGGGAGGTGCTTTGACTGGGGGAAGACAGAGGTCCGTGTTTCTGCTTAGCAGAAACACAAGATCTCCATCTTCCCCTCTGACAGAACGGCGATCTGCCTTGTTTACATATGCAGACTGCCGTTTTTCTTCCCTCGGTAATGATCGCCGGGTGCCGACTCCCGCTATGTCAAATCACAGCAGAAGCGGGTCGCGGTTGGCGCGGGCATGTGCCCCAAACCCGGAATTCAAAATCACGTACGTGGTTAATTAAACTTCAGCATTAATAATAGGAACAATTTGCAAAATAACATTTTTATGGATCAAAGGTTGTAACCTCAAGGTCAGCATATAGCAGCCGACAATCTTGAACTCTGCGTAGATCTAGCCACTGTACGTGTAGATACGCAAGCAATAGGGATGAATGGAGAGATTGAGTAGAAACTGATTTTGTTACAAAATTACCATTTTTGCCATGGGAAAATTTTGCAAAGTGGAAACTCAGTTTTGTTCACTGAACTGAAAGCAAAAAACAACAGTTTTCTTCATTTAGAGCAGTGGTCTCCAAACTGCGGCCCGATGGCCAGATGCGGCCCTTTGCTTGCCTTTATCCGGCCCTTGGAGCACTATCCCTTCCAATGATACAAGACACTATTCTGCCATCTGACACCGACAATGGAGCACCATTTCTCCCACTGACACCACTAATGGGGCACTATTCCTCCCTATGATATCAGCAATGGGGCACTATTCCTCCCCCTAATACCAGATGTTTACTCCCACTGATGCCAGGAAAATTTTCACTCCCGCTTGCCAAAGTCCGGCCCTCCAAGAGTCTGAAGAACAATAAACCGGCCCTTTGTTTAGAATGTTTGGAGACCCCTGATTTAGAGAGTGGTTTTATGGTAAAGTTTGTTTTATTAGTAGTTGTGTTTTAGTTTTTTTTTTTAAACATTCCTTATTTATACAAAAAATTCATACAGTGGATATAATTACACAATCCAGCTTACACGCTGGTTAGGTTACATAGGTTCAAGTAAATTCAATTGATTACATAGAATACTCGTGCTACTCCCTATGACATTCATTGGTGAGATGTTATGGTCCATCCAAGGTATATAGCAAGCCAGTGAGTAACTTAGCCTGCCAGAAACCACTTGTTAGCCTTTATCTTGCCCCTTTCAGCAAGCAGGCAGGACCATGAGCCCTGCATTTTGTAAGCATGTAGTTTCATAGTATTTAATTGAATTGACTGCTATTGGTTCGGGGACCACTTGGCTGCTAAAATAGGATCTGTTACCTGTGTTTTCAGTAATAAATCAGTTGGTATTTTTTTTCCGATTAAAAACAAGTTGGTGCCTTTTCTGCAGTGGGCAGAAGATAAAGTAAAGGTGGCACCTTCTGACTCATATTGGCCGTGGGAAATACATTCTAACTAGTATCGGGTATCAAGAAGTTTCACAAATCTTGAGCAGTTCAGGTTCATCTGAAGGTTTTAAATGGAAACCCAAAGTTTATGTTCTCAGATTCCTTCTTCGTCTTTGATCATTATTCTCACTTTGAATCCTGTAAGACACAATCACGGTAATCATCTCAGAATTTAATAAACATTGATTACCTATTTTACATAAAAATCTGACACCTTTATTTAGTATTATCACTCTACACTCACATATCAATTTGAACCTTCCTAATTGGAAATGAAAGACACACATCTTTTATGCATGAACATTGAGAAAATAGCATATATTATGATATTTTTTAAATATAAGTGAACGTGATTTGCATAAAAAATACTACACTATGAAGGCTGCCATTACTGATCTCCTTCTGAAAAAGGAAGTTGACTGTCTATCACTGCTTTTTGAAGTTTCTGACCCAGATTAAAGCAGTAGTAAGTCGCTCCTTCAGAGCGCATGCGCCGGTGACGTTACTGGCTACTGTTTGCCTGAATATCTCCTAAACGCTGCCCGTTTAGGAGATATTCATTTTACCTACAGGTAAGCTTTATTATGAGTTAAGTTAAGTTTAGAGGTATCTTAATATAGCACGGTCTTACCCCGAAGGATCCCGACGCGCATAGCAGAGTTATTGGGAAAGGAGGACCCAGGAACCAAAAGCAGCACAGAGCGGCAGAAAGGGTGGAAGGGAGAGGCTATGCAGGAAAGGCTTGTGTGAAAAGCCAAGTCTTCAGTAATTATAAGCTTACCTGTAGATAAAAATCACAAATGAGAATTTACTGCCTATTTAAATATGAAGATCAAACTTTCTGACTTCATGCGTACTTAATTTTCTGTGTGCCAGTTCCATGCAAGTGGCTCACTTATAGTAAAATATGGCTCAGGATGAGAGGTCCAGGTATGGAAGAAGTTAGCAGCTCTCAGGATTTCTACCCTGAGAAGTTCACTTTAAACGAGAATGTGAATTATTTTTCTTAGTATACAGCTGATCATTAAAGGCCACTATGGAACTTATGAAACAGCAATTAACTAAAGCCCTGTACACACGATCGGATTTCCTGTGGATTTTAAACCGATGGATTTTTCCATCGGAAATCCGATGAAGCTGACTTCCATCAGTCTTGCCTACACACCATCAGTCAAAAAACCAATCGTCCCAAACGCTGCGACGTAAAACACTCCGACGAGCCAAGAAAAATTAAGTTCTATGCTTCTGAGCATGCGTCGACTTGATTCTGAGCATGCGTGGGTTTTTTATCCGATGGAGTTCCCCACAGATGATAGTAATTTGCTATCCGTTTTTGATCCATCGGACTATTTTTTAAAACCGATGAAAAAAAGACCGATGAGTCCCATACACGATCGGTTTGTCCGATGAAAAAAAAACATCGGACGGTTTTTATCAGTAAAACAGATCGTGTGTACAGGGCTTAAGGGTGTAAAAAAAAATTGGGAAAACTAAAATGCGTGATGTTATAATAACTCAAAGTCCCCTTAAACAGAACTGATGGTCATATTTGCATTCAGCACCAGGCTGCCCTCCGAGGTTAATTCCTTTAGTTGTAATGACATTGAGTTTACATTTTTGATGAATAAAGAACTTTTATAATAGATACTGCCTTTTGAGTTTGATACCATTGCTGCAAAAAAAAAACCCTGGTGGAACTTCCCATATCATTCTGTTATGCATTGGGGTTTGAAGCTTCTCTACTATATGTGTTTATTCCATATTATAATTCCTTTAGTTGTTGGTGTCCCTACTTTCTGAATGTATTCCTTGCAACTACAGAACTTAAAGAGGAGCTCCATTCATTCAGAAACTGTAGCTGCTGACTTTTAATAAACAGACACTTAACTGTCATAGGGTCCATTGCCCAACCAAAGAAGTGCCGGGGACCATCATTGGGCCCTGGTACCAGCATCTTAACTATAGGCACCTGGCTGTGACAGCTTGTGGCTCCGTGAGCACGAGCTGCGTGACCTGTGACATGTCCCAGAAGATTGTGGGGAGAGAGGGGGAAGGAGAACTTCTGCTTGGATTGCTTGTTTGGAAGTAGGAGCAGGTATCTGTCAAAACCAGGTACCTGCCCCCCCCCCAAAAAAAATTGCCAAATGTCAAAGAGGAACAAGGGTAGAGGCCTTAAAAGCAGGACACCTGACAGAATGGGGACATGCCCAACTTCTGCTTTAAGCACTCCTCGCCCCCTTACATGTCACTATGGCTTGTAATATTTTTGGGGGTGCCTTCTTTTTAGAGGGACTTCCTGTCCCACTTCCTCCTTCCACTTCTCGGCCGCCTAGGCGACTCCTCCTCTCCCCCTAAGCGGCTCCTCCCTCCCTGTAATCTTCTGGGACACGTTACAGGTCCCAGAAGATTGCCTGACCAATAGCAGAGCGCAGCACAACTCGCGCATTGCTCAGTGCGCGCCTGGCCCTGAAGCCGCAAGCTGTCACGGCCGGGTGTCCACAGTTGCTATGACGGCGCCGAGGGAGAGGAGCGAGGCTCAAGGCGGCCGCATCGCTGCACCATGGGACAGGTGAGTGTCTGTTTATTACACCAATATTACACCCATATTGGGTGTGGCTTAATAGAGTCTACTTGCAGTATACACCACACACATATGCTGCATTCCTTGTATAAAATACTCCTTAGTTATAGTGGCACAAATAAAAGACTTACAGACACACATAACCCTCAGCACAAAGGATCAATTTTTAAAACTTACACTCATTGCCTTTCTCTGCACAGAATATAGGCAGACAGCTAACACTTTGTCTGATCCTACTTTAAAGAAGATTACGTAGCAACCGGCAACTGTTGAGATTATAAACACTATAGTCAGGAGTGTGTAGTGTGCAGCACAGCTTACAAAGTGCAGCAGTCTGGACTATATAACACAAATCAAAAAATATGCAATAGTCGGTAGTGTGTAACGTACAATATATCTTAGCATACAGGGATCGGGACTAGAACACACAGCACAAGAAACCGGGTGCAAAGGTCAGGAGTATGTAGCATAAGTGTCATGACATTGGAAGTCATTGGGGGAATAAATGCAAAGGCCTTGGCAGTTAGGGGATAAAAAAAAATTCAGTCATTGTCAGTGAGTGAAAGAACCCCCCCACCGTCCCAGCATCTGAATCAGTGGAAGGAAGAATCCCTCTTCACAAAGCACTGGTGGTCAGTAGATTAACCTCACTTCCACCCTTCCCAAACATTGGGGGTCAGTGAGTGTTATTTACACTAGAATGTTGCGCTAACATACGCTACATGCTTTGGTGCACTGCAGTGCCATTCACCCCTTACATGTA
This sequence comes from Rana muscosa, assembly GCA_029206835.1. NCBI lineage: Eukaryota > Metazoa > Chordata > Amphibia > Anura > Ranidae > Rana > Rana muscosa. The sequence goes on along the minus strand of CM055117.1, from coordinate 1,059,293,756 downwards.
TTCGTGGTTAGTGCAGTTCCCCCAATCCTCTAAAGTGGTCAGTGGTGTTTTTACCCCTCTCCCTCAAAAGCATTGTTAGTCAATAGTGAGTGGTCCCAAAAGTTCAACCTCTACCGAATGGCATCCTAGTTGTAGTCCGTAGGATTCAAAATTAAGTTGGCCCAACCTTTGCAGCTATAACAGCTTCAACTCTCCTGCAAAGGTTGTCCACAAGGTTTAGGAGCGTGTCTATGGTAATGTTTGACCATTCTTCCAGAAGCGCATTTGTGAGGTCAGACACTGATGTTGGACGTGAAGGCCTGGCTCACAGTCTCCACTCTAATTCATCCCAAAGGTGTTCTATCTGGTTGAGGGCAGGCTAGTCAAGTTCCTCCACCCTAGACTCGCTCACCTATGTCTTTATGGACCCTGCTTTTTGCACTGGTCCAAATCAATTGGTGGGGGTGAGGGGGGGGGTTATGGTGTGGGGTTGTTTTTTAGGGGTTTGGCTTGACACCTTCGTTCCAGTAAAGGGAAATTTTAAGGCATACAAAGACATTTTGGACAATTTCATGCTCCAAACTTTGTGGAAACAGTTTGGAGATGGCCCCTTTCTTGGTCCACGGCTCTTATTCATCCCAAAGGTGTTCTATCATGTTGAGGTCAGGACCTATCATTCGTTACACAGGCAGAAACAAGGCATATTGCCGTTCTGTCAGAAGGGAATGTTTTGATCCTGTGTTTCTGCAAAGCAGGAATATGGATCAATGCCTTCCCCTAGTAAAAGCATCTCCCACACAGTGAGAAAACACAGGCTAGGTACGCAGGTAACCCTTTGATCTCCCCTGATGTTAACCCCTTCCCAGCCAGTGTCATTAGTACAGTGAGATAGTGCATATTTTTTAGCACTGATCACTGTATTAGTGTCACTGGTACCCAAAAACTGTCAGTTAGGTGTCCGCAGCAATAGTGCAGTCCCACTATAAGTCGCTGATTGCCGCCAATACTAGAAAAATAAATAAATAAAAATATACCATTGTTTTTAGACGCTATAACTTTTGGGCAAACAATCAATATACGCTTATTGAGATTTTTTTTTTGAACAAAAAATATGTAGCAGAATACATATTGGTCTAAATTGATGAAGACATTTTTATTGGGTATGTTTTATAGCAGAAAGTAAAAAAAAATATTCATTTTTTCAAAATTGTCTGTATTTTTTTATTTATAGTCCAAAAAATAAAACATGCAGTGCTGATCAAACACCTCCAAAACGAAGCTCTATTTGTGAGAAAAATAGGACAAAAATTGTATTTGGATACAGTGACGCACAAGCAATTGTCAGTTAAAGGAACGCCACAGTGCAGTATCGCAAATAATAGCCTGGTCATGTGGGGGGTAAATCTTCTGGAGGTCAAGTGGTTAACATAGAAACTTAGTCTGTCAATTTATTAGATAATCGTAATCCCGTGCATGGCAAGACCCAGTCTGGAAGAGGAAGGGTTTCAATTTAGGAGTAGAGAGCAGAGTGAAGACCTCATCAAACCCTTTCTTAAAGTGGATGTAAACCCTCCATACACCTAGTGAAGTGAACAGCCTCAGATGATACACAGAGATGAACCAAATCTCCCTACATAGGTTTTACATCCATATCTGCTGTCTTCACATTTATATACTGTTTAGAAAATTGAGATCGTGTTAGGAGATTTTCTCTTCCTGGTTAACACAGAGTGTAATGTCTGGGCATACAGCCAAGATAGCTAAAATTGCTGATTGGGGGGGCGCATGCGCGGCGCGGACCTGGACGGAAGCAAGGGCTAAGAGCTCCGCAAGGACCGGAGACAAAAGCTGATTCCCCGGGGCCATCAGATCGCAATCCGAGCACCATATCACTCCACACCCCTGGCGGAACACCCAGCGCATGACGGGCCCTAGGAATCGCCGTGGAAAACCGGCCCAAAGGTCCCTGACAAACTATTTAATTCGCGTGCGGGAACAGAACAAGATGTCACAAGATGGCGCCCAGGCAGAGCCGGCTCCGACGTGCTCGCAGGCCTCAACCTCATCGCCGCAACACGCACTGGGAGACTGTGAGTACCCTACCCAGCTTACTAAAGCGGACTTGGAGGACAGCCTCTCTATAATGTATGATAAGTTGGCCAGGAAGTTTCAGTCTGAATTACATAAAGCCACCAGCACGCTGTCCACAGAGATCGCGGCCCTGGGTGACAGAACAGACATGCTCGAGGCGAAACATGACGAGCTGTGCGTGTCTCACACCGACCTGAGGACAGACCATGAGACCCTTGTAGAGACTGTCCAGACCCTGCAAGCCCACCTCGAGGACCTTGACAACAGAAACAGGAGGAACAACCTGAGGGTGAGAGGTGTCCCAGAATCGGTCACAGACCTGCCGCAGGCAATGCAGAAGCTCTTCCCCTCACTGCTCCCAGAGGCTCCAGAGATGGCCTTCACCTGCGATAGGCTGCACAGGGCTCTGCGCCCTAAACCCCCGGATGATAAACCCTCAAGGGACATCATATTATGCCTAAAAGACTACCTTATTAAAGAGGACATACTCAGGGCCTCGCGCAACACTCCCAACATCCAACTAGATGGTGTAACGGTGCAGATCTACCCTGACATTTCTCCCACTACTCTACATAAGCGCAGGAGAATGAAAGAAGTCACCTCCGTCCTTCAATCTGCCAGAATCAGATATCGTTGGGGCTTCCCCTTTAAGCTGCAAATCCCACATAATGGTACCACGTATACAGTCACCACAATCTCCGAGGGAAAAGATCTGCTAGTAAAATTGGGCCTCCTGAGCGCAGCGGACCACCCCAGGATGCCATCTACCCCCCGTTCGCCAGCCATCTGGGCGACCCCTCCACCCAGAAGAGACCGCCGCACTGCTCACTGATCTCCACGATTCCCGACTTTTCAGAGGGGCATATTTAGGGCCCACAAGCAAATAAGCTGATGTTTTGTCTCACCCTTGAACTGACGTCCGTTCGCGTCCGTTTGTACAACCCCCCACTCCGGGCAGGTTGGATGGAGACCATGATGTCCCTGGACAGTGTACTTGGAGCACCAGCTATGATTGACAGGATGGATCGGTCTCCCCCCTTGCTTGGAGGTTTGGACCATCTGGTCCGAGTTCACTATTGCTGTTTTGGCAGGGGAGGGGGAGGGGAGGGCATCGTTTTCCTTTTGGCCCTTTCCTGCCTCCTTCTCTGGCCTTATGCTTTTTTGGTTGGGGTGTCTGTTTTACCCCCGACCCCCTCGATAAAGCTGCTACTTAAAGTAGAGCTAAGCCTGCTACAGTTGAAATTGCAGCGCTTACAAATGTTTTTTGATTATCTGTTTATATGTTTTTTCACTTTTTTTATCCTTTGTTATTTTACAAGTTCTGTACTGCATCTATCTCACTGTTATTTCTCCACTCATTGGTTGGCACTCCGGGCTCAGCCTGCTCCGGGCTCCTCCGGGGGCGGGAGGGGTCCTGGGGTTTCAGCCTCTGACATGGGTCTGGTTAAGCACAAATCTTTGCATAGGACACTGTGCGGGTGCTGGAGTTTGACTCTCCCTTTAAGTGAGGTTCTAGAGGGTTCTGGACTCACTGTGCAATTTTTAGCATACAAGCTGCAGTTTAATTCAGCCTAATGGGTACCACAGTAATTTAACATAACCTGAAAGGTTTTAACTCTCCGATAAAAAGGAGGAAGGCCTTTAAAACTTATAAGAGAATGGGTGCGGACATCCTGCTTCTCCAGGAGACGCATTTCTCTACCCAAAACCACCCGCACTATTTTGATAAGGCCTACAGCCAAGGATATTTCACCACATTTGAGTCCAGGACCCGCGGAGCTGCTATTTTTTTTAAGAATACGGTAAAATTTGATCTACAGCAAATATATAAGGACCCTGACAGCCGCTTTGTGATTGTTAAAGGCACTATTCAGGGGAAAACTATCACCATAGCATCTGTGTATGCCCCGAACGACGCCCAAGCCAGGTTTTTTAAGCGATTTTTTCTCGCCCTAGATGAATTCCACTCCTCACATATGATTGTGGGGGGAGACTTTAATTTGGTGGCACATCCAGCTCTAGACAGAAGTAGGACTGGACATGCCTCTAACGCTTTCCCTAGATCCCTCAGACACCTTATCAAATCCAACCAGCTGATTGACACCTGGAGGGCTCATAATGTGGGAGCTAGGGAATATACCTTTTATTCCCACCCGCATGACAGCTACTCGAGGCTAGATTATATTCTTTCCACGACAGTCATGACGGCTAACTCTACCTCAGCTAGAATTCACTCCTGCCCATGGTCAGATCACCAGATAGTGTCATGCTCCTTTGCACATATAGGCCTCCCAAGGGCAGTGGGGTCCTGGAGAGTCAATGATTCTATTCTCACGGATCCCATAGCTTTGTCTCAGATAGGTGGCTACATCTCCGAATACTTCGCACACAATGAGGTCGGGGAGATTTCCCCGGCGTCGTTGTGGGGAGCGCATAAAGCGGTTCTGAGAGGTAGACTTATGCATTTGGCCTCTGACCGAAAAAAACAGAGACTTCAGGCAATTACTTCACTTACTGAGGACTTGGATCGACTGTATCGCAGACATGGTCTAACCCAGGAGCCTGACTTGTTGGAGCAGATCGATCAAAAGAAGAGAGCACTGGATGCTATCCTCACTGAACAAACAGAAAAGTCTTTGAGATGGTCTAAGGCCAAATTTCTCTTGTACAGTAACTCCTCGTCGACCATGTTTGCGAGGAAGTTGAAACAATCTCTTCAACCCACGCACACCTACAGATTAAGGAATAGTAAAGGTAACCTCACAACTCACCCCAAAGAAACACTACACTTGTTTAAGTCTTACTATCAATCTCTACCAGAGGCCCCCCAACCCTTTGATCCTCCACACCCCACAATGTGGCTGGACTCAATTCTATTGCCCCAACTGTCTGCGGACCAACTAGAGTCACTGAATGCCCCATGTACGGTGGAGGAAGTGACGGCTGTCATGTCCTCCCTGAAAACTGCGAAGACCCCGGGCCCCGACGGCTTCTCGGCCTTGTACTATAAGAAGTTTTCTGATTTACTGGCCCCTAGGCTAACAATACTATACAATTCAGTACTATCTGGTGGCGCCTTCCCGAATGAAATGCTGATGGCAAATATGTCTCTGATCCCTAAACCAGGAAAAGACCATTCGCTTCCCCAAAATTTCAGGCCCATTTCGGTTATTAACAATGACCTGAAAATATTCAGTCGCATACTAGCGGACAGACTGGCAGCCTCGATCAAGACCTTAATCTCCCCTGATCAGACCGGATTCATCCCGACCAGACAGATTACAGATAATATTTGCCTAGCCACCAACATTATTCAGGATGCCAACCTCCACTCCCGTAAAGTCCTCATGCTTAGCTTAGACATCAATAAAGCTTTTGATAGTGTGCTCTGGCCATACTTAGACAAGATCCTACATAGGTTTGGGATCCTGGGTAGGTTTGTGAATGGCTTCCATGCCCTCTACAGACAACCCCAAACATGCATCAAAATCCCCGGTTGCTCCTCAGAGTTCTTCACCCTAGGTAGGGGAACTAGACAGGGCTGCCCTTTGTCCCCTTTATTATTCGCACTGGCGATCGAACCCCTGTCAAGATATATAGCGGATAACCAGAACATAAAAGGCTATGACAGTCACGACAAACACATATAAAATAAGTCTATACGCAGATGATGTCCTACTATTTTTGTCTGACCCTCTGACCTCCCTACCAAACCTTTTAGACACGTTAGATGCATTCCGGACTGAAACTGGCTTGGGAGTCAATCCCTCCAAATGCGTAGCTATGCCCATCAATTTCCCGCACTCTCTGGTGGAATCCCTTCAAAATAGCTTCAAATTCTCCTGGTCAACCTCATCTTTACAATACCTGGGGGTGAAACTAGCTCCCTCTCTTAAACAGATGTACGCCTTGAACTACCCACGGGTTTTCGCGGCCATTAAAGGGCTACTGTCCCAATGGGCCCCCTACCACATCTCGTTTCTTGGCCGCATACAGGCGGTCAAGATGTCTATTCTTCCCAAATTGTTGTTTTACTTTAGGGCCCTCCCTCTGTATGTGTCCTGTTCTACTATTAGGAACATACAATCGGAACTGCTAAGATTCATTTGGAAAGACAAGAGACCCCGATTCAGTAGACTCTTGATGTATAGGGCTAGTAACAGAGGAGGACTGAGTTGCCCAGATTTATGGAAGTACTTTCTGGCTGCCAGGCTACTCCAGATTGCACAATGGCATATCCCCAGTCCTGGGACTCCCTGGCTGCGATTTGAACGCAACTCCATAAGGCCTTACTATCTCCCGGGGATCTTGTGGACTGGTTCGATTCACCATAGGGACATTACAGCTCTCAATCGGGTAGTGGGGCAGCCTCTCTACCTCTGGACCCTATACAGAGACAAGTTCGGCCTAGCCTCCAAACCGGCCCCCCTGTCCTCGTTCTTGGGGGACCCCGACTTCCCGGAGGCCTTTGGAGCAGAACTAAACTTTATGCACTGGTCTTCTCAGGGCCTGGTGACTTTACACTCACTGACTCTAGGGACTGGATTGAGGTCCTTTGAGGACCTGAACCAGAACTGGGGTATTCCCCGTTCTGATTTCTACAAGTACTTACAGATACGCCACTTTTACCAGAATGCCATCGCACATTGGAGGGCGAACCCCAAAACTACTTTTGAAGCGCTTTGTCTTGAGGGGTCCAGGGATAGAGGGGTGATTTCCTTGATTTATAGTCATTTGAATAACTTCAACTCAGAATCTAAATCCCAGGCTGTGTTAGCATGGGAAGCTGATTTGGGGGAGGCAGTTTCCGAGGAAGACTGGAGCGACATGATAGATAATATGAATAAGAGCACGCGTTCAGTAGCAATCAAAGAGACAGTAGTAAAATTACACACTAGATGGTATTACACCCCGGTTAGAATACACACAATGTTCCCCCTGGTCTCGGATGCCTGCTTCAGGGACTGTGGGGAGAAGGGTTCTCTCCTCCACACCTTCTGGAACTGTGGAGCATTGGCTCCTTTGTGGCAACGGGTGTCTGCTAAAATACATCAGATCACTGGGAACAATGTTGTCCTAACGGCACGGTTATGCCTCCTATTTGCGAATATCCCAGGGACCATGCTCGCAGAACAAAGATTAATACATACTCTATTTAGTGCGGTTCATTGGGCAATTGCCCTGAATTGGCGTAAACCATCTGTCCCTTGGCCGCAGGTTCTTTATCGCATGGAGTCGATAAAATTGATGGAACGCATTCACCACACACTTGTGGACTCCATGGCGATTTTCGAGAAGAAATGGGACTCCTGGCCCTCACCTGGATAGGCTGGTGCCCATATCCGGCAGATTGGGTCGCTCTAACAGCACCTCCGAACACCAGTTTTTGACAAACCTTTGACAGTGACTAGACTTTGATCTATGTATACACAATATCTGTGATAGCAGTACGCTTTATTTCTTCTTATTTCTTTTGGTTTAGTTTTTGTTCGGTTGTATATTTTCCTTCAGTTTAACATGATGGGATTCGCACAAAACAAACATCAATGGAGATGCATATCCCAGTAAGAGACTAGTATTCGTATTATATCGCCGATGAACCACGGACTATTTACATCACTGTTAAACATTATAGTTTACTTATCAGAGATAAAAGTATGTAACTTCACAGCCATGATGATCACTGGTATATGTAATTTCTACTGCACTTATCCCTTGTAAATCCTCTGTATGATTCTTCAATAAAAACTTATGTAAACAAAAAAAAATTGCCGATTGGAGGAAAGGCACACACCCCCTCTCATCATAGTCAGAGACTCTTAGAGGTGTTTTGTAATAAGACCTGCTCCCTGCTAATCTATTTTAGCAACCTCCCCGGACTGAAGATTAAGGCTGCTTTTGTCTAAAGTGTCCGAGAATTTGTCAGGAGTTATCAGGCTGATAACAGAGGAACAGTTCAGGAGAGAGCTAAGGGACTTAGCTCATTGAAGAGAGATAACAAAATACTGCAGATATTTGTGCCCAGCTCAAATTTCATGAATTGGGTTTACATCCACTTTAAGTATCCAGCTTGGGGAAGGTCAGTGACCAAACTGTTTTGCTTAACTGCAGTGGAGAAAAATGAGGTCACTGGCCTGATCCCAGTAGCATGGCTAGGGTGTCTGGATCAAAAGAGAATTACAGGTAAGACCAGGGCTTTTTTTCTGCCGGTACGTGCCGCAGTTCCGCCACCTCAGGCAGCCTTCTTCTCTGCAGCCTGTCACATAAAACAGAAGCTGGTAGAGGAAGTTTTCTATACTTCCTCCACCAGTTTCTGTATGCTAGCACCGTGTTGTATCAAGAAATGCCCTCCATCAAAAAATGCCTCCAATGGGTCTGCGCATGCGCAGTATGCAACATCACCTCGTGGGAGACTTAGGATGTCTGGACAGTATTCAACGGCCTGTATTCAAAGCTATGCAAACAGCGGAGGGAGAACGTACTTGTCAGACTGTGCCTCGCTGTTGCGGGTGGGATTTCTGTGTGCTGAAGGGCAGGTTACTGTCTCCCGTCAAAAAATGCCTACAACGATCTGAACATCATGCGCTCTTTTGACATGACGCCAGCTGATCAACATATCAGCTGGAGTGATGTTTGGTACTGCGCATGTGCAGATCCATCGGGGGGCATTTTTCGGTGGAGGGCATTTCTCGATAAAACACCGGCATCGGGACCGAGTGCACACGACGCATCCATCAGCATTAATGGGGGATATCAGAGGCAGCTATTCCCGCCTGCCACCTGTCAGATCTGTGTAGCAAGGAGCCGAGTGAAGCGCTCTGAAACTCCCCCTCGGGTTTTGTGCTACACAGATCTAACAGCACAGAATGGTAGCCTGTTGCACTGCTCTAAGGCCCCTTTCACACTGGGGCGTCGGCGGTAAAGCGCCGCTATTTTTAGCAGCGCTTTTCCGTCGTATTTGCGGAGGTATTTGGCTGCTAGCGGGGCGCTTTTAACCCCCACTAGCGCCCGGAAAAGGGTTAAAACCAGCCGCAAAGCACCGCTGCAGTGGCGCTTTGCCGGCAGGATAGACGCGCTGCCCATTAATTTCAATAGGCAGGAGCGGTATACACACCGCTCCTGCACCGCTCCAAACATGCTGCTAGCAGGACTTTTTTTAGCGTCCTGCCAGCGCACCGCTCCGCTCCAAGGGCTTTCACACTGGAGTGAAAGGAGCGTCTCTTTCAGGGCACTTTGCAGGCGCTATTTTTAGTGTCATAGCGCCTGCAAAGTTCCTCAGTGTGAAAGGGGTCTAATAGCAATGCAGGTGAGAGAGCTGTGGAGGGAAAGGGGGAGAAGGGGGGCTGGTTGTGCAGAGAGTAGAGACTGTGACATTGTGGATGTTTTGCAGAGGTCAGAGGTGGGGGGAGGGGGGTAGATTGTGCAAAGGTAGAGTTGTGGGCAGGGGAATTTGTACAGGGTTAAGAGTACTGAGGAGGGGGGGGAGCTTGGGGTGCAGAGGTGGAAGATGAGGGTTTGTAGAGGGTTAGAGCTGTGGATTGGGGTGAGCTGTGGATAGGGGGTGCAGAAGTGAAATATGGAGGAGGGAAAGATAAGCCGTGGATGGGGGTGCAGAGGTGATTGTGGACTTGGGAGTGTAAGCTGTGGATGGGGGCTGTGCAGAGGCGACATGTTGATAGAGGTAAAAGGGGAATTGTGGATGGGGGAGGGGGCTGCACATGCTAATGCATAGCTCCAAACTGTCCCTGATTTCGAGGGACTGTCCCTAATTTGGAGCAATGTCCCTCTGTCCCTCCTTCCCCCTCATTTGTCCCTCATTTTGGTCTGATCTATATAGTTGTATATAAAATACACTTTTTATCTTTCAAAAAGTGTTTCCCAGTGCTATACCTTTCATCCAAATTATAAATTGCTTGTAAATTTTAAAAGCCATATAAAGTAATAGTAGTGGTAAAAAAAAGCCCTTGTGGATTTAATTAACCTTTTTTTTGTTAATTCTCCTTTAAGGGGGTGTGGTAGGGGGCGTGTCCAATGCCTACATGCGTTTGCTAGTAGGTGTCCCTCATTCCCATCTCAAAATGTTGGGAGGTATGCTAATGTTAATTGTTAAATGTTGGGGTGGAGAGGGTTACCTGGCTGTGGATGGGGGGGGGTGAACTGTGGAGATGGGGGAGAGGGGGAGCTGTGGGGGGGGTGAACTGTGGATGAGAGAAGAGAAGGTAACCTGTGGGTGGGGGGGGGGGTGAGCTGTGGAGGGGGTAGGTTGAGCTGTAGAGAGGAAGGTAGAGTGAGCTGTGGGGGGAGGGGTGAACTGCAGGGGAGTGAACTGTTGGCGGGGGGGGGTGAACTGTGGACTAGAGAAGAGAAGGTAACCTGTGGGGGTGGGACGAGCTGTGGAGAGGGGGGAGAGGGTGAGCTGTGGGAGTGAGGGGGTGAACTGACAAGAGAAGAGAAGGTAACCTGTGGGGGGGTGAGCTGTGGGGGGAAGGGGGTGAACTGTAGAGAGAAGAGAAGGTAACCTGTGCGTGGAGGGAAAGGCAACCTGTGGGGGGAGGGGGAGAGGGTGAACTGTGGGGGGAGGGGGCAAACTATGGACACGAGAAGAGAAGGTAACCTGTGGGGGGGGGGTGAGCTGCAGAGAGAGGGAGAGGGTAAGCTGTGAGAGGGTAAACTAATGAGAGAAGAGAAGGTAACCCGTTGGGGGTTGAGCTGTGGGGGGGAGTGAACTGATGAGAGAAGAGAAAGTAACCTGTGTGTGGGGGGGGTTAGCTGTAGAGAGGGGGAGATGTTGGGAGGGGGAGTGAACTGATGAGAAAAGAGAAAGTAACCTGTGTGTCTGTGGGGGGGGGGGGTGAGTTGTGGAGAGAGGGGGGGAGAGGTGGAGCTGTGGGGGGAGTGAACTGATGAGAGAATAGAAAGTAACCTGTGTGTGTGGGGGGGGTGAGCTGTGGAGAGGGTGTAGGGTGAGCTGTGGAGAGGGGGTAGGGTGAGCTGTGGGGGGGGGGTATGGAAGGAGACCTGTGGGCGGGGAGGTGAGCTGTGAAGGGGGGGTAGGATAAGCTTGGGGGGTGGGGGTGAACTGTGGAGGGGGGGTAGGGTGAGTTGTGGACGAGGGAAGAGAAGGTGACCTGTGGGGAGGTGAGCTGTGGAGAGGGGGTAGGGTGAGCTGTGGGGCAGGTAGAGAAGGTGACCTGTGGGTGGGGAGGTGAGCTGTGCACGGGGGGAAGGTAAAGAACACCTTACTTCTCTTACCTGAGAAATTACGGTATTGGGGGTGGGAATGGGGGTGTGGTTGGGGGTGGGAATGGGGGTGTGGTTGGGGCGGGGAGTTGACTGGGGAGGGTGGGTTCCTGCACCTATTCTCTGGGTAAGACACGTCACATATCCGTATTTTAATTGTGCATTTAGCGCTTTTCCTACAGGTCTGCTTTAAAACATGGATGAATAAATTTGACAAATTGGAATGACAATGTTCTGTACTTTTAGGAATCCAGTGAAAAGCGACAATGATTCACAGTTGGAGCCTCAGACTGCAGATCAGAATTGAACCTTTTGATTTTAGGAAGGATCCCGGATCTTCTGGAAGTGCCAATTGGGACCCTAGTATATTCTGCATGAGATATCCAATATTTTGAAAATTATACAAACACTATGCAGTTTTCTATGTACCTGCTGCTTTCTATTACTCACTGAATCCTGCTGCAATAAAGTAAAAATGAAAAAAATAAAAAAAAAGTGTGAATGATGTTAATTATAATTACTAGGAATGACGTTAATGTTTTCACCACAGAAAGAGCAGAACAGAGAAACCACAAGTGTGAGACTTGCATGATTACGGTGTCTGAGGGAAAAACAGCTATCAGTTATGTGATCGGTTCTACTAGAATGACAGATACGGGGTAATAAAAAGAATGTCATTTTATAGAATTTTATGCCCTGCTCCACCCTGCACTGGACAATTCTGATGCCAATGCTTACTTTTAATTTTAAATATAGGCAAAATTAAAAAAAAAAAATATACTGTATGCTGCATGCAGACTATCCAGCAGTTTTTGTTTATGTGAGTTCTGCTATAAAGTGGTTGTTAAAGGGGTTGTACACCCTGTACAACCACTTTTACCTACAGGTAAGCCTAGATTAAGGCTTACCTGTAGGTGCTGGAAATATCTCCTAAACCTCTACGGTTCAGGAGATATTTACAATAGAGACGTGCACCGATGTCTACGGCGCCTGCGCCGTAGACAACGGCGCAGGTGCACTTTAGAGTCAGCGACCGTGCTGTTTCTTAAGGAGGTCATGCCGTGACTGGCGGCTCCCGCGCGCATGCGCAGGAGTGACGTCACGCGACACCGGCCAGTCACAGAGCCGGAGTTCGCGGCCCCTGAAGGAAGAGAGGTTAAGATGGTCGCTCACTGCTAGTGGGAACAGCGGTGACATCGCAGGCTTCGGTTTCAGGTAAGTGACACATAATGGGCTACTATGCAATGCACAGTAGTCCATTATGCTTTACCTTTGCAGGGAAATAAAGAGGAAGTAAAACCCATCAGGGTTTACTTCCTCTTTAAGTCTAAAAAAAGTTTTACCTTAATGCATTCCTTGCATTAAGGTTAAAAATGTTTAGGTGTCAGCCAGACATCCATCTCTCTCACTCAGAGACATAGAACAGTCCTTAGCTGTGTTTTTGTTTTTTTATTTGAGGGGATTGATGGGAAATTGGAAATTATGGGATGCCCAGGAATATTCAGTGCAAACTTGCTTGGGATTTCTACATACACTCCAATCTTCTCTCTCTCTTGCTGCAGACTGTTACTCCACCAGCACTTCACTTGCTGCAGACTGTTACTCCTCCAGACTAGCTAGCACCGCATGGGTAGGCCTGACACTACTTCAGCCAGGCCTCAATGAACTGCCTTTTTGCGGGCAGGGACCTCAGGCCCCTGTGGTGTAGAAATAGTTCTGGTGCTAGCTATCCTCTATTTAGCTACCACTCCCAGATAGCTCTCTTCAGGCCCTGCCAGCCCGCATGGCTGCAAAGACCCCTTTCCTCTGCCCTTCCCACAGTCCTCTCTTCTGGTTCTGCACCCATCTCAAACTGAAATCTCCCAGTTCTCTCAGGCATTCTTCCCCAGTTCTCCTGACTGTGCTCACTCACCAGCCCTCCCGGCTGCCACCAGTTGTCCTCCCTGGAGACTCTTAAAAGTGTTCTCTCCCGCTGTCCTCTCCTTGCTCTCTCATGTGCCTCTCCTTCCAGGATCTCGTAACACCTCCTGAATGTACCAGAGCCCAGGCCCAGGGTCACCCCCCCAGAATGGGGAGCTCCCTGTGGGCCCTGACAGCCTCCACACTCTCTCACTCCAGCTCTTCCACCCAACAACTTCTCCCCAGCTGGGCTGACCCCAGGTATTTAAGGAGGCCTGTCCCCTGCCAATCTAGATTGGGGATTGGTCAGGGCTCCCCAAACCACCCCAGGTAGCTCCACCTCTCCTCCCCTCCTCTCTTTCCAGATCTTTCCAACAAGCTCTAGAAAGAAGAGGGAGGTCTCAGTGATGCTGCCTGTGAGTCACCAGCTGCTATCCTGAGGCACTCCCAGCCCGGGAATGAAAACAATCAGGCCTAGCCACAAGCTAGGCCTGCCTAAATTTTCCTACTCTGCCAGAAAAACCCTCACTCTGGCACCTCCCTAACTAGAGGGTGCTACACACCTTACCCAAAGAACTGCCCTGTGAGTTTTTCCCTTTTTTCTAGGCTTTGGGGGGTACCTAAGTGGCCTACACCTGCAGCAGGGGCATTATTCAATTTTAGTCAAAGCTGACAATTGGTTTTCATCTGCATAGGCAGCTTTTTGGCAAAGGCAGTGTATTATGACATTTTCCAGCCCCTGTAACTGTCACTTTTTCTCGTCTGTTAAAGGAAGTGAGGGGAAATAAAGGGTTCTAATGGCAAGATCCTACCTTGCTGCACTGAATCCTTCTACTCGACTGTAAAAATCCCCATTCTTCTTGGTATGGGGAAGCAGGTGACTTGCCTCCCCCATAATCGTCGGGTATCAGAAGAAACCAGACTCATGAATTTGTGAACAAACAAACTAATAATATTGAGTGTGAATTTGGTATCCCCCAGTTCCTTGTCCCACACTGACATTTGCAAAATAGCTCCAGAGGAAGCCTTAAAAAGAATACCTTAGAAACTTCAAATGCCACCTCTCCTTATGAAGAAGTCCAGCAATTCTGATAAAAAAAAACATTTTCCCCTCGTGTGTTTATGATTTTGTTCAATTTAGTCGCTAACCAGGTAAGGATGGTACTGTCGACCGAACAAGAGGTGCAAGCCCTATCCTAGATCTAGCTCATGCTTTATTGTCAGTGTCTATTACTGAATCTTCAAACCTGGAACCACTGATCATATCTTTTTATGAGGCCCTCCATTCATCACCAGTCAACAGGACAACCCTGAGATACCTAAACCCAGTGCTTATAGAGAAAACATCAGCTGTTAAAATAAAATCCTAAAACTTGATTTTAAAAAAAACAATACATGGATCCCTAGTGTTCCTCCAGAAGTTGCTGGGGGTTAATTGAGCAGCAAGCGATTTCTGCCTCCCAGATAAGTTACCACTAGCACCAATGATCTTTTTAGCTACCTGTAAGGGGGGAATTTGTCAGACTCACCACCAACTTAAAGGGATTGTAAAGAATAAAAAAATAAAAAAAAATAACAAACATGTTATACTTATGTAGCGCCCTCACCTCTCTCCCTCTCTTTATCGGTTATATGGCTGTTGTCTAGGGGTACCTGGGAGAAAGTGCTGATACACACCACGGCCCATGTCCTCCGTAACTGGGAGGTGAAGGCCAGAAGATTGGGCTTTTGTGTAGGTGTCCTAGAGTCAAGTCCAGTCCTTCGTCCCTGACTCCTTTGCTTTAGTAACCCAAGTTCCACACAGTGAATAGGTACAACTCAGTTTTATTCTTCTTGCCAAGCAATAAAACAATCTTTCTCCTTTGGAAAATGGGGGACAGATCAAGGCACAATCCTTTCCCTTCTTGCTGCTGCCCACTGTGCTGTCACCAGTGGTGGATAGTCACTGCCACTGACTAGGTAAAATAGAACGTGAATTTACCTTCGCTCACTTTGCCCCTGTCAGAGGAAGAAATCCGTCCAAGGGAGAAATGGAGGCCTCTCCGTCACCAGCGATGCTGCGCTGGGCTCTTCAGAGAAGTTACTGCGCACCAGTCCTCACAAACTCAGACACGGGCACCCAAGGAGTTAGGGCCCCCTCGGATTCCTCCACCCTCGCGGAACTCAGTCAAAGGTACTGAGCCCCAGGCATCCGCCATAGTACCTCACCCCAGGCTAAAGGTGCCTGAGATGGACTCCATCCCTGCTCCAGCTAGGCCAAGGGCGCCTAGGCCTGAAACACCGGAACGCCAGCACCCAAGCTGAAGGTGCCTGGGTGCGGCCGCGTCCTCCGACTCTCCCAAAAACAGGGCGTCCGCCCCTTTTATGACCTCTCCCTTTGCGTCACAGCGGGTTCCCCGCCCCGCTGTACCAGCTCCAGGGGAGGACAAAAAGGCACAGTTTGCGATGTGAGTTCAGCTCCGGCCCAAGACAACAATGCCACCTGCAGGCCCCAAGGAACCCCCCACACCACCAGAGTCCTCACATAATTCAAACACCCGCTACACTTACCTCCACTGTAAAAACTATCCAAATAAGAGATTGGAAAAAAGAGGAGGCTCATGAACAGTTTGTGCCCCTGCCACGTCCGCATGGAGTCACTTTGCTGCTCCTTCCTGGCTTACATGAATCGTATCAGGGTACTGCTGTATGTAGCGGTACCATTTAGGTCATTTTATGTCTGTCCTGTTGTGTATGTGCATCATGTGTTGATCAGTCAATCCTGACTGTCATCGTTTTTTATATACACGTTGTCCAGTATTCTGGATATAGTCCATGTTACCATGTAACATCTCTCAATAAATCTATTTTGATAAGTTTGCACAAACTGTTCATGAGCCTCCTCTTTTTTCCAATCTCTTATTTGGATAGTTTTTGTTTATGCAGATAGGGGCTGAACAGTGGTTACTGTACATATTTTGTGCTCTTACATGGTATATTATAATTTAGCCTAGTTTTCATATTTATACTTACCTCCACTGTGCAGCTCGTTTTGCACAGAGTGGCCCCGATCCACGTCTTCTGGGGTCCCTCGGCGGCTGTCTCGGCTCCTCCCCACAATCACTCACCACCTATATGCGAGCTTGCATGGTGGTGAGTGATTGCGGGTGCGCTCCAGTGATACAGCCAGCGGCTATTGCCGCTCACTGTATCACTCGGCCCCGCCCCCCGATGCGCTGCGTCATTGGATGTGATTGACAGCAGCACCAGCCAATGGCTGCGCTGCTTTCAATCCATCCACTGTAGCCAATCAACGGCCAGGCTGAACGGCGAGGAGGATGACGGGGGTGAGCGCGGGACTTTCGAGGGGTCAGGTAAGTAAAACGGGGGCTTGGGGGGGGGGCGGTATTGTCAGATGTTTTTTCACCTTAATGCATAGGATGCATTAAGGTGAAAAAACATTTACCTTTATAACCCCTTTAATGAGCATTTTAACCACTTATCACCAATCTAGGGGGGCTCTTCTCTACTGACCATAAATCTAAAGGACACATCACTCACCACCAATGTAAATGGGCACTTCACTGACCATCAATGTAAGGAGGTTTTTTCCCACTGACCCCCATTCGAAGGGCGCACTTTTCCACTAAAAATTAATGTAAGGGGCACTTTTCCACTGACGATCAATGTCAGGGGGCACTTTTCCACTGACCAATAATGTCTGAAAGCACTACAGTTTTACACCCTGCCTTGTCAAACATTGGCTAGGTGTCATATACCTAATCGGAGACTGAAATTACGAGGTTGGCCTCTCTTGTATCTCCAGCCATGGTCCCGCTGAGGATGGAACAAGGAATACAGAGGGACAGGAGGAACAGGAGTGCTGCCAGGTGTTGATAGGAGTGCTTGCAGCAGGTGATGTGGTCCCAGGCAGGCTGGCAGAGCATCAGGTCAGGAACAGTCACTGTGTTTGGAGATCCAGCCGAAGTTAAAGGGGCACTCCACATGGGTTGCAGTTTCCAGAAGCAAGGCTTGTCAGAGCTCCCAGCAGACTTGAGACAGGAACTCATTGTGGTAAGCAGAGCTGGTACAGAAGCCAGTCAAGCAGGCACACGAATCAGATGTGGGAACAGAACAAGGAACAGAAGTGTGGTCCCAGGAATAGCCAAGGTCAGCAGCAGATCAGCAGCGAGGTACAGAATCATAAGGGAGAGACGTGGTCAGGAACAGAGTCGGGGTCAGGAACTGGCGACAAGACAGAAACAGGATCCAAGCGCATGTCAGAGACAAGCTAGGTCAGCAGCAAGGACACTAGCAGAGTAGTAGCAGGATGCAGGGAATAGCTGAAATACCAGTCAGCACTTAAGCACAAGCAGAGGCATCCTTAAATTGCCCATCTGGCACCAACATGCAGTGTATGCATGTGTGCGCCTGGTCACCATTCTGCCGAGAATGCCACGTGCTTGCACATTTCTGCGAGCCAAACATCTGATAGGCATTCCCTAACACTAGGTGTCAAATACATTAAGTACATTGCATTCTTTATTCTTTTACTTATTCTTTTATCCGCAAATTACCAATCATGCAATTCATGTCCTGTGGGTTGGAGATATAATAATTAAAAGCAAGGGTTCCTTGAGACCTAAAAGCTATCTCAAGCTTGATAAAGGCTGATCCAACTTAGCTAACTTAGGTTCTTGGCATATGTTTGTGGGTTAAGTCAAAAACCACAAAAAAACAAGTACTGCACAAAAAAAATTACAAGCTCTCAAAGACTCTTATAAACAAAGTTGTTTTGAGCAACCACATCCTGTATGTGTGCCCTCTTAAAGCGCTAACTGTGGCATTGCACAATAACAGATAATAAACCCAGGACCCACCCAGCGAGCCTCTCGTTTGTCCAGCTGCAAACCACAGCCCTTAATTTTAATCATCATCAAGTTGTATTTTTTTGCATCATTGCAGAATTGTAAAGGTCAGAGTCAAAGTTTGATTCTTAAATTTAGGAGAACTTTTCCCCCTCAAGCACTATCACAAAATACACATTAACGTCACATTCAGAATAAATCAAGTCGGGTTTTGCATGGACAGAAATTAGCCAAAGGCAAACATTTTCTCAGGTTTGTAATGATTAAAACTGCAGTCCAGAATAAGGCCTGGTTCACACTGGGGCGACAAACGCTCCGACATTGGGAGCTCATGTCGCATGACGTGTGAAAATCAATGTTTCCCTATGGGAGCCGTCTTAACTGGTCCGACACATGTCGGTCCGACTTTGAAAATGCTCCCTGTACTACTTTGGTCCGACTTCAGCCCATTGACTATCATTGAAGTCGGATCAAAGTCGGACCGCAGTCTTGCATGATCCGACTTTGGCATGCGACTTGTGCTGTACTGCTCTTGAGGGGGAACTCCAGGCCAAATTTTAAATAAAAAACCGGCATGGGTTCCCCCTCCAGAGGCATACCAGGCCCTTGGGTCTGGTCTGGATTTGAAGGGGCGCCCCTACGCCGAAAAAACGGCGTGGGGGTCCCCCCCAAGATCCAAACCAGACCCTTATCCGAGCACACAACCTGGCCGGCCACAGGGGAAGAGGGGGGGGGGCGAGAGAGCGCCCCCCCTCCCTCCTGAACCGTACCAGGCCGCATGCCCTCAACATGGGGGGTTTGGTGCTCTGGGGCAGGGGGGCGACCTGCGGCCCCCCCATCCCAGAGCACCCTGCCCCATGTTGATGAGGACAGGGCCTCTTCCCGACAACCCTGGCCGTTGGTTGTCGGGGTCTGCGGGTGGGGGGCTTATCGGAATCCGGGAGCCCCCTTTAATAAAGGGGCCCCTGGATCCCGGCCCCCCCACCCTATGTGAATGAGTATGGGGTACATAGTGGAGTGGAGACCGGCCCCTCCACTAGCAAAAGAGCTAAAGAAGTTAGTGGAGGGGCCGGCAGAAGGACAACGAGACGACGGAGAAGACCGGGCCTCCGTTAGCAAAAGAGCTAAAAAGAAGTTAGCGGAGGCCCGGCAGAAGAAAGAACCGGAGAGCGCGGCGACGACACCGGAGACCCCCGAATTCGGAAGAAGACCCCCGGAGCTGTGCAATAAAATACTTTAAAAAGCTGTGTGGTTTTTTTTATTGCAATTTTTTTCCACCAGGTGAATGGGTAGGGGTACGATGTACCCCATACTCATTTACATAGGGTGGGGGGGCCGGGATCCAGGGGCCCCTTTATTAAAGGGGGCTCCTGGATTCCGATAAGCCCCCCACCCGCAGACCCCAACAACCAACGGCCATGGTTGTCGGGAAGAGGCCCTGTCCTCATCAACATGGGGGCAGGGTGCTCTGGGGTGGGGGGGCCGCAGGTCGCCCCCCTGCCCCAGAGCACCAAACCCCCCATGTTGAGGGCATGCGGCCTGGTACGGTTCAGGAGGGAGGGGGGCCGCTCTCTCGCCCCCCCTCTTCCCCTGCGGCCGGCCAGGTTGTGTGCTCGGATAAGGGTCTGGTCTGGATCTTGGGGGGGACCCCCACGCCGTTTTTTCAGCGTAGGGGCGCCCCTTCAAATCCAGACCAGACCCAAGGGCCTGGTATGCCTCTGGAGGGGGAACCCATGCCGTTTTTTTATTTAAAATTTGGCCTGGAGTTCCCGCTCAAGATTCATACCAAACACAGTGCCTGATATTGGTGGGGATCCAAGTCGGATCCCCGTTCATTGAAAGTCGGACATATGTCGGCTTCATGTCGCAGGGCAAAGTCGGATCCAAAGTAGGACAGATGTCGTGTCGCACTAGTGTGAACCCAGCCTGCAGGTGGATAAACCACCTGGACCAGATGGCATCCACCCACTGATCCTAAAAGAATTGAGCTCTGTCATTTTAACGCCATTGTTTCTAATATTTAGGGACACGTTAAAGAGGAGATGAACCCAAAAAATTTAATTAAAAAAATAAGGAACCCTGCAAGACAAAGGCATAATGAGCTAGTATGCATAGCATACTAGCTCATTATGTATTACTTACCTCAGATCGAAGCCCCCGCAGTGGTCCTCGTCCCCCCCTCTGGCGGCCGACATCTCACCCAGGGGTTTCTTCCGGGTATCGCGGCTCCGGCGCTGTGATTGGCCGGAGCCGCAATGACGTCACTCCCGCACATGCACGCGGGAGCCGCCGGTAACAGCACGTCTAGCTGAAGCAACGGCACGATGTGCCATTGCTTCAGTGCGCATGTGCCGATCTCTTCGGCACATGCAGACACAGCGGTTATCTCCTAAACCGTGCAGGTTTAGGAGATATCCAGGGTAGCTACAGGTAAAGCCTTAATATAGGCTTACCTGTAGCATGAAGTGAGTTGTAAGGGTTTACAACCACTTTAATGACTGGAATGGTACCACTGGATTGGAACAGGGCCAATGTGGTGCCTATATTTAAAAAGGGATCAAAGTCCAAGTAACTATAGACCTGTTAGTTTAACTTCTATAGTCGTAAAGGTACTGGAGAGTTTAATAAAAGACCACATAGATGAGTTCTTGCTGGAAAAAAATATTTTAAGTAACAGACAGCATGGATTCATGAAAGACAGAAGTTGTCAGACAAACCTGATTTCTTTTTATGAAGAGGTAAGTAAGACCTTGGACAGAGGGGTGGCGGTGGACGTGGTATACTTGGATTTTGCAAA
The DNA here is from genome assembly GCA_029206835.1 of Rana muscosa. Classification (NCBI taxonomy): domain Eukaryota; kingdom Metazoa; phylum Chordata; class Amphibia; order Anura; family Ranidae; genus Rana; species Rana muscosa. The sequence goes on along the minus strand of CM055117.1, from coordinate 1,059,272,903 downwards.
ACCGTTTGACACCGTTCCCCACATACAGCTCATGTGTAAGGTAAAGTCTACAGGCTTGGAAAGAGCATTTTTTGAAATGGATATAAAACTGGCTAAAAGACCAAATTCAGAGAGTAGTGGTTAATGACTCTTAAGCTGTATACACACTATACAATTTTCTGTAGATTTTTTTCCTTCAGATTTACCAAAACCATATAATATGAGGTCAAACCTTAAGCGTTTCAATTTCTATGGAATCCAGCAGGCCATTGCACCACATGGTTTTGTTAAATCTAAAGGAAATCAGACAACAAAAGTTGTATAGTGTGCATGGGGTCTTACTCTGAATGGTCTAAGGCAGGGGTAGGCAACCTCGGCCCTCCAGCTGTTTTGAAACTACAAGTCCCATGAGACATTGCAAGACCCTGACAAACCCTGACAATCACAGGCATGACTCCTGACAATCACAGGCATGATGGGATTTGTAGTTTCACCACAGCTGGAGTGCCGAGGTTGCCTACCCCTGGTCTAAGGTTAGCAGTGGTGTACTCCAAGGTTCAGTGCTGGGACCCTTACTTTTTTAATATCTTTTTAATACCTTTATAAATTATATAGGGTCTGGGATTAAAAGTACCATTTCTGTCTTTGCAGATGACACTAAGTTATGCAGTGGAATAATGTATAATAACTTAGGGAACATTACATGAAGTCCCTGGCCATGCATATGGTCAATGCGGCTAGAATGTGTATTCCACATATTGGAGAACAGCACAAATACCTACCCTGAGAGAATGGTTTGTGAGACTAGATAGAGTAGCAAAGATGGAAAACATGTTTAATAAAAAATGTTTTTAACTGGTGGTAATTTTTGCTTGTGGAAGCACCTTCAAAGTCCCGCAATTTTGTAAATTTTTGCTCTTCCTTTGTCAATTGGGATGTGGTGCTCATGTATTTTTCATCAACTACCCCTACAATTACACATAATCCAGCATCCAATGGACATCGGCTCAACCCCTCCCTTATATGTCAATATAGTTTATCTCAAGGGGAACATTACTCAGGAGGTATCTCCTGGGTAATGTTTCCTTTGAGATAAACTATATCGACATATAAGGGAGGGGTTGAGCTAGGGTTGCCACCTCATCCCTTTAAAACCGAACACATATTAATTACACAGGGTGTGTGGCTGATTAAGGTGGTAATTAAACTCACTTGGTGCCTTATCTGCATTAAATTAGCCTCAGAACCTGTGTAATTCATATGTGTTCGGGTTTAAAGGGATGAGGTGGCAACCCTAGGTTGAGCCCACCCATCCATTGGTTGCTAAATTTTGTAGTATTTTTTTCTGGATGGCTTCTCTGCCAGCTGTGAGTGTGTATAACAGAAACCTTGCAGAATTATGTGCAGCTTTTTTTTTCTTTCCTACCCATACAATTAGCTATATGATGGAAAACATATCCACTCTGCCCCGGACAGGCAAGACATGGGCATGCTGGGCATACTACAAATCCACCCCAGAATTCCTGAATGCAATGACACATCCTGTGTAACCAAAACTCAATGCTGGAGCTGGTAAACTTTAAACCACACCTTGAGTGGCCACCCAAACCCCGGTTGACCCTTGGGAACCAGTTAGGAGATAGGACATCCTGAGATGATGGATAGTCACTTTCCATTGGCTTTCCCTGGAGTCCCTCAGCTCTAATTTAGTCTGGTTTGTCAGCTTGTATCTGGTTTTGCTGTGGCATGTATTTTTGTGATTTGATTTTACAATAAAAGGAAAACATTTTTGGAGTGCGGCTGTCCAAATCTTCCCCTTTATCTTTGCATTACCATTTGCATTGCCAGCACCCGTGGCTTTGGATCCAGTGAAAAGGTTCATCAATTTCACCTGAGCGGTAACTCCCTTCCTCTACTAGTCTGGTTTGTTATCTGTCTTCCTCCTACATTCCTCCACCCCTTTTATTTTTTTATTTATTTTCCCCTCTTTCTTTCTCCTTAGCCAACTCCATTTAAACCTCACGCCTCTCCTTCCTCTAGCAGCTCAGAAATCCCCCTCAAGATACTCAATGGTGAAATTATTATCAATCATTACATATTAACAGCATTTAGGGCAACATGCTTCCCCCTCCCCTGGTCCTTACTTTCCTCCCTGCAGCCCAGTTAGACTACCTGGGAGTGTATTGGGGGGAGGCAGTCAAGCCGCCATGAGACCTCTACCAGAGCTCTGCAACACTAAAGGCCCGTACACACGGTCTGACTTTTTGCCAACAAACTTCAAAATGAGCAAGTTTTTCAAAAAATCCGACCGTGTGTACGCTCCATCGGACAAACTTTCGGTTTTCATTGGGCAAAAGTTCGCTCTGCAAATGGACAAACTTTTCGGCAACAAAAGTCCGATGGTGCAAAGTCCTATCGTGTGTACAGAAATCCATCTGACTTTTGTCCGAGGTACAAATACGCATGCCCAGAACCAATGTTAAAATCAACCAACAATAGCAGAAGTTGACCAAAGGGTGGCGATAAAGAGCTGAAAAGAGCAGAAAAAACACGTGATGTTGGGAAAGTTTTGGAAAAGTTTGCAGAAAAGTCCAAGCGTGTGTATGCTATGGGTGTGCCCGGCCAACTCCCTTCGGACAAAAATCCACGGAAAAGTTTGTTTGAAGTCCGACCGTGTGTACGAGGCTTTAGGGTGATATGCAATCATACCAACAACTAATTTCCCCCCTCCTTAGTTTTTATATTATGCAAATGTTTGTACCACTATGATGCTTCTACTTGAAATATATATTTTCATGTTGACTTTAGGCCCTACCTTTGTACCTGCAATGTCATTGAAATGTTCAATAAAAACTATTATGAAAAAAAGGAGGGTCAGTAATGAGTACAAAGAGTACAGGTGTCAGTAGCAAGTAATGTAGGGGTTCAGGAATCAGTAGTAAATAATCAAGGGGTCAGGAGTAAGTAGTGCAAAGTGAAGAGGTTAGCAGTATGTAGCACAAAGAGCGGGGGCTAGGAGAAAGTAAAGCAGAGTGCCATGGTTAGGAGTAACTTCCCTGAACTCTGCAATGCCTATTGCCGTTTTGATCTGAGGTCTGAGAGGCCACAGGATGGGTCAGGAGCTGGAGACATAGCAGGGTCACAATCTATTTGTTGCATACCCACGATGCAAGGTTGGATCACAATCAAACCATTGTCAACACCTACTCTAAGGCCCCTTTCACACTGAGGCGTTGAAAAAACGCTCAAAAATTATGGGATTTTGTACCTCTATTTTACCGCGATTTTACCGCGTTTTTACCGCGATCGCGGTAAAAATAGCGCTAACGCGTATGTGTTTTTACCGCGATTTTACCGCGATTTTACCGCGTTCGCGCTAAAATTAGCGCGAACGCGGTAAAAACGCAGTAAAAACGCATAGGCGTTAGCGCTATTTTTTAACATAACGCTTATGCCTATGCGTTTTTACCGCGTTTTTACCGCGAATCCCATTCATTTCAATGGGGATAGGCGTTTTTACAGCGCTATTTTATGCGCCCTAAAGTTGCTCTAAAAAAGCTGTTTGCAGGATTTTTTTCAACGCCCAGCCAGCAAAACGCCTCAATGTGAAAGCCCTCAGAGATTTCACATTGAGAATGCTGGGGCAGGATTATTTCAGGCGTTATTACAGCGCTATTTTTACCGCGAAAACGAGGTAAAAACGCCTCTGTGTGAAAGGGGCCTTAAGGGTATTATTGCACAGATCTGCTGAACTCTGCTGAATTTAAAGTGGAGTTCCACCCTGTTTTTTTTTTTTTTGTCCTAAAAATCATAAAAAAAATTGAAAAAAATTAATTGAAAAAAAATAAAAAATTATACTCACCAGAAAGGGGGGTTGCTTTGCGGAAGTAGCTCTTCTGCCTCTTCATCCACCACGGTGGTCTTCTTCCTCATTCTCCGTCGCGGTGTCTTCTGGTGAATGGGGCGCGCTGCCTTCTGGGAACTGTGTGTATTCCAGGAGGCAGCCGCCCATTCACAAAGCGCCGTGCGAGTCGCACATGCGCAGTAGGAAACGGGCAGTGAAGCCGTAAGGCTTCACTGCCTGTTTCCCTTAGTCAGGATGTAGGCGCCAGGACCGAGCGATCGCCGTCGGGGGCCCATTATCGCAGGCGCCTAGGACAGGTAAGTGTCCTTATTAAAAGTCAGCAGCTACAGTGTTAGTAGCTGCTGACTTAAAAAAAAATTGCGGGTGGAACTCCGCTTTAACCACATGATTTCTCTTGTATTCAGTGTTTAAAGGTACGTTTTTTTAAAATAACAAACATGTCATACTTACCTGCTCTGTGCAAGGGTTTTGCAAGTCCTGCTGCTGGTTAAAGTGAAAAACCACAAGACTTTACAACTCCTTTAACAAACAGTTTGAAAAAGGTTATAAAAAATGGGGTTTGCTAGTAGCAATACTGCCACCGTATGGCTGTCATTGAAATATATCTACCACCAAAACTTTGAATGGTTAAAAGCTCTGTTAGGTTTTTTTTTTTTTCATCTGTGTCCCATTCGGGAGCTTTTTTTAACTTCCTATCCTACAGACACAACAGGAAGTGAGATTAAACCTTTCCAAAGCCCCTCTTAGGCAGCTTCACGGTGGTGGTAGCGGGAAGTTTTACACACACTCCCAGCGGATGCCCGCCCCATCCCTCCATATTTTCACACAAACATATAAACTCCCGTTATTGGAACCTATGTACGAAAACGTCACTTGCAATCATAGGCGTGCGCACAGGGTGTGCCAGGTGTGCCTGGGCACACCCTAATCACCCTGTGTGGTGCAGATTCCCCCTGTTTAAACCCCTGATATTTCACCAAAGCCCCCTAACGAGGCTACTTAAAAATTTCTAAAAATAAATAAATAAATTAAATTGTAATAGATAATAAAATAATACAAATTAAAAACGACTGACACCAATCTCTGCCCTACTGACACCATCTATATACAGGTCCTTCTCAAAAAATTAGCATATTGTGATAAAGTTCATTATTTTCTGTAATGTACTGATAAACATTAGACTTTCATATATTTTAGATTCATTACACACAACTGAAGTAGTTCAAGCCTTTTCTTGTTTTAATATTGATGATTTTGGCATACAGCTCATGACAACCCAAAATTCCTATCTCAAAAAATTAGCATATCATGAAAAGGTTCTCTAAACGAGCTATTAACCTAATCATCTGAATCAACTAATTAACTCTAAACACCTGCAAAAGATTCCTGAGGCTTTTAAAAACTCCCAGCCTGGTTCATTACTCAAAACCGCAATCATGGGTAAGACTGCCGACCTGACTGCTGTCCAGAAGGCCATCATTGACACCCTCAAGCAAGAGGGTAAGACACAGAAAGAAATTTCTGAACGAATAGGCTGTTCCCAGAGTGCTGTATCAAGGCACCTCAGTGGGAAGTCTGTGGGAAGGAAAAAGTGTGGCAGAAAACGCTGCACAACGAGAAGAGGTGACCGGACCCTGAAGAAGATTGTGGAGAAGGACCGATTCCAGACCTTGGAGGACCTGCGGAAGCAGTGGACTAAGTCTGGAGTAGAAACATCCAGAGCCACCGTGAACAGGCGTGTGCAGGAAATGGGCTACAGGTGCCGCATTCCCCAGGTCAAGCCACTTTTGAACCAGAAACAGCGGCAGAAGCGCCTGACCTGGGCTACAGAGCACTGGACTGTTGCTCAGTGGTCCAAAGTACTTTTTTCGGATGAAAGCAAATTTTGCATGTCATTCGGAAATCAAGGTGCCAGAGTCTGGAGGAAGACTGGGGAGAGGGAAATGCCAAAATGCCTGAAGTCCAGTGTCAAGTACCCACAGTCAGTGATGGTCTGGGGTGCCATGTCAGCTGCTGGTGTTGGTCCACTGTGTTTTATCAAGGGCAGGGTCAATGCAGCTAGCTATCAGGAGATTTTGGAGCACTTCATGCTTCCATCTGCTGAAAAGCTTTATGAAGATTTTATTTTTCAGCACGACCTGGCACCTGCTCACAGTGCCAAAACCACTGGTAAATGGTTTACTGACCATGGTATTACTGTGCTCAATTGGCCTGCCAACTCTCCTGACCTGAACCCCATAGAGAATCTGTGGGATATTGGGAAGAGAAAGTTGAGAGACGCAAGACCCAACACTCTGGATGAGCTTAAGGCCGCTATCGAAGCATCCTGGGCCTCCATAACACCTCAGCAGTGCCACAGGCTGGTTGCCTCCATGCCACGCCGCATTGAAGCAGTCATTTCTGCAAAAGGATTCCCGACCAAGTATTGAGTGCATAACTGAACATAATTATTTGAAGGTTGACTTTTTTTGTATTAAAAACACTTTTCTTTTATTGGTCGGATGAAATATGCTAATTTTTTGAGATAGGAATTTTGGGTTGTCATGAGCTGTATGCCAAAATCATCAATATTAAAACAAGAAAAGGCTTGAACTACTTCAGTTGTGTGTAATGAATCTAAAATATATGAAAGTCTAATGTTTATCAGTACATTACAGAAAATAATGAACTTTATCACAATATGCTAATTTTTTGAGAAGGACCTGTATATACATACACATGCACACACATGTGTGTTTGAGCTTTGAGGTGCACACCCTAATGCTATAGGCTGTGCACATCTATGCTTGCAATACACGTTACATATCGCCGTGCACACTAGTTGCCTATGTAAATGTAGCCTTATGGTACCTGCTAACGGAATAGATGCATCCTAGGCCACACCATTTGACTTTGTGGTGCCACCTAATTTAGGGTGACCAGACATCCCCAGTTTCAGGGGACAGTCCCCGGATTGAGGACACTGTCCCCGGACCAAGTCTGTCCCCGGTTTTGTCCCCGGATTGGATTTGAACAGGGGCTGAGGCAATTTCAAAGACAGTCAGTGCAGAATTAAAAAAAAATAATCTGAATTACACCCCTGGTCTGCCGCTCCTACTAGCTTAGGGGGGTCTATTTTTTTCCATTATCTGTGCCCCTTTCTGATGATCATGTGCTGGTCGGAGCGGAGGGAATATTTCTAAAGTTTCGAGTGCCCATTCAGCTCCGCTCGCATGTTCTTCTGCCTTGGCTCAAGTCCTGGCCAGCCTCCTGCCTGTTTATCTCCTTGCCTTCCCTGGCGGAGTGATCTTCCTCCGCTCCCCACCCAGTAGTAGCCGGGGCCCGGAGAGTAAGACTTGACAGGCTGTGAGGTGGGCGGCGGCGGCGACGGGCAGAGAGTCGCTGATTGCCGCCATTACTAGTAAAAAAAAAATATGTCCCCGGATTTCATTTTAAAAATCTGGTCACCTTAACCTAATTGTTTGAAGGGAGCTGGTGGTTGTTCTGTGGACTCTACTCGCTCTTCCTCTTTGGTTTCATCCTCCAAGTCCTCCTCAGCACCATGAACAGCAGGTTCCCTCAAGCACCACAGAGCCTATGCAACGTTCCAGGCAAAATGTTGCCATGCAATGCTGCAGCGTGTTTGTCTGGTGGTAAGAAGCCACACTGTGCAAGAGCTAATGTAATTTCTCCAAGACCATAGTGAGAAGACGCTTACCTCACACACCAGCTGAAAATAGGCAGGGTTACGTGTGATAAGGGCACCTAGGGGACCTCACATTTGTAAGATCAATGTCCTAATTGTCACAGTGCAGCTCTTTCTGCTAAAAAACCCTGGATTCCATGCCTCGCCGTGCTTAGACAGTTTGTACAAACTTTCAGCACTCCTACCTAGCTATGGTTGGTCTAGCAGAAATTCACTGGCAACACCAGCTGCCTGCCAAGAAGTTGATATGCAGCACCAAAGCACTGGTATTCCGCCATAAGTATACTGCAGAGGCAACAGCAGCAGCAGGGAGTAGTGATGAGCCGAACACCCCCGGGTTCGGTTCGCACCAGAACCCGCGAACGGACCGAAAGTTCGTACGAACATTAGAACCCTATTAAATACAATGGATGCGAACGTTCGAATTCTAAAGTGCTAATTATAACAACTATTATGCATGTTATTGTCCTAAAAAGGGTTTGGGAACCCGGGTTCTGCACCAGGGGACATGTATCAATGCAAAAAGAAGTTTTAAAAACGGTCGTTTTTCGGGAGCAGTCATTTTAATGATGCATAAAGTGAAAAAAAAAAAGTCAAATATTCCTTTAAATATCGTACCTGGGGGGTGTCTAAAGTATGCCTGTGAAGTGCCACGTGTTTCCCGTGTTTAGAACTGTCCCTGCACAAAATGACACTTCTAAAGGAAAAAAAAGCCATTTAAAACTGCTTGCGGCTTTAATGTAATGTCTGGTCCCGGTAATATGGATGAAAATCTTTAAGAAAAATGGCATAGCTACCCCATGACCCCCCCCCCCTACCCCAGCCCATTACCAGCCCCTTTGGGTCTTGTATGGATATTAAGGGGAACCCCGCACATAAAATAAAAAAGGCCCTATATACTCTGAACAGCCGTATACAGGCGGTGCATACAAGACAGGGACTGTAGGTTTGTTCTTATGTAGAATCTGTTTGTAATTTTGAACAGGTACATTGTTTAAGTGTAGCTCCAGCCCAAAAATCTATTTTTAAACTTTTTGGAAAACATAGGTAAGGGTTATCACCCCTGTAACATTTGTTTTGCTGTCTGTGCCCCTGTTCAGAACATTTCACCTCACTTTCCGTCCCAATGACAACTGTTTTTGAAATGTGGTGTTTTTCTTGAAACAAGGATTGCTGATAAAGCATCAGTACAGAGGAGACACCTTTCTCCCATATTAATTCTTACAGGAGAGAATTTTCCTTCCTAGGGGTAGATTTCCTCTCACTTCCTGTTGTCTTCTTGCGTTTGCAAGTAGGAGTCGTTTGTAAGTTGGATGTTTGAAAGTAGGGACCTGCCGTAGATACTCTGCAGAAATAGGCCCCTTAGTTGTTGGTGTTGGCACAACACTGTAAGCACTCACAGTTACTCTTGGTTGGTGCTGGAACGCCCTGCTGTCAACTATTATATCAGGAATTGTAATTACATATAATTGTTGAACAGTGGTAGTAAAAATTGGGCCTTTGATGGTGGTGCTGGTGCCACAACACTGTAAGCCCTGACAGTTACTCTTGGTGGGTGCAGCAATGGGCCCTGCTGTGAATTATTAGATCAAGAATTGTAATTGCATGCCCCTGTTGAACAGGGGCTGAAAAATTGGGCCTTTGGTGGTGGTGGTGGTGTTGACACAACACTGTAAGCCCTCAGAGTTACTCTTGGTGGGTGCAGGAATGGGCCCTGCTGTGAATTATTAGATCAAGAATTGTAATTACATGCCCCTGTTGAACAGGGGCTGAAAAATTGGGCCTTAGGCACTGGTGGCACAACACTACAACCCCTCACAGATACTGTACTTGGAGCACAGCAATGAGCCCTGTTGCAAAGTATTGCTTCAAAAATTGTAATGACACGCCCCTGTTAAACAGGGGCTGAAAAATAGGGCCTTAGGCACTGGTGCCACAACACTCCAACCCCTCACAGATACTGTACTTGGAGCACAGCAATGAGCCCTATGGCAAATTATTGCTAAAAAAATTGTAATTACACGCCCCTGTAAAATAGGGGCTGAAAAATTGGGCCTTAGCCACTGGTGGCGGCACCCATAAACAAAAATGATCTTCCAAGCTATCATCATCAATCGTATCATTGAGGACTCGGAGGAGGAGGATAGCCAGTCAACATAACAGCACAGACACTCAGCATCAGCATCAGTCTTGAAGGGATGTGACATGTTAAAATCAATTAGTCTGTTATATCAGCATCAGGTGTGTGGTAGCTGGTGGTGATCCAAGACTGGTTCATCTTGATGAAAGTCAGTCGATCAACCGAGTCGGTGGACAGGCGCACCCTGTGATCCGTGACAAATCCTCCAGCAGCACTGAATGTGCGTTCCGAAAGAACGCTGGATGCAGGACAGGCCAGTAGCTCAATTGCATACTGTGCAAGCTCTGGCCAGTGATCCATCCTCAAGACCCAGTAAGCCAGAGGATTTTCGGTGGGGAAGGTGTCCAAGTCTGACCTTGCCCCTAGATATTCCTGCACCATGTTTATCAGACGCTGGCGATGGTTGCTGGAACCAATCATACTTTGGGGCTGCGGACTAAAGAATTGTCTGAACGCATCGGTCAGACGGCCACCTTCCCCACCGCTCCTTCTTTGACTGGCCGAAGCCTCAGCAACTCGTTGTCCTGGACCAGGAGTTTGTAACCTCCCAGTCTCTGGGAACGCGTTGCACAGACCTTTCTGCAAGGCCTCCCGGAGTTGTCTCATCCTCTGCTCCCTCTGCGACGGTAACATAAGGTCCGCAACCTTACCCTTGTACCGTGGATCAAGGAGAGTGGCCAGCCAGTAATGGTCCCTCTCCTTGATCCGAAGAATACGAGGATCCTTCCGCAGACTTTGCAGGATCAGGGAGGCCATGCAGCGTAGGTTTGCTGAGGCATTCGCTCCGGAGTCCTCTGGGTCACTAAGGACGACATGATCCGCAGTCACCTCCTCCCAGCCACGTACAAGTCCACTGGTTTCTTGGGACTGTAAATCATCCCTAAAAGACTGCTGCTGATGATGCTGAGTGCCAGCCTCCACCTCCATGCTGACACAATCCTCCTCCTCCTCCTCCTCCTCCTCCTCTTCCTCTTCCTGTGCGATGGGTGGGACAGAAGGAACACTGTCTGGGTAAAGGGGGCCTTGAGAGGCAAGGAAGTCCTCCTCTTCCTGCCTCTGTTCTGCCTCAAGTGCCCTGTCCATTATTCCACGCAGCGTGTGCTCCAACAGGTGGACAAGAGGTACAGTGTCACTGATGCATGCACTGTCACTGCTCACCATCCTCGTGGCCTCCTCAAATGGTGCCAGGACAGTGCATGCATCCCTGATCATGCCCCACTGGCGTGGAGAAAAAAAACCAAGCTCCCCTGACCCTGTCCTGGTGCCGTAGTCGCACAGGTACTCATTGATGGCCCTCTGCTGCGTGTGCAGCCGCTGCAGCATGGCCAACGTTGAGTTCCACCTGGTGGGCATGTCACATATAAGGCGGTTCTTGGGCAGGTTCAACTCCTTTTGCAGCTCAGCCAGGCGAGCACTGGCATTATAAGATCTGCGGAAATGCACACAGACTTTCCTGGCCTGCCTCAGGACATCCTGTAAGCCCGGGTACCTGCCCAAGAACCGCTGCACCACCAGGTTAAGGACGTGAGCCACACAGGGCACATGGGTCAGTTGTCCCTGTCGGAGGGCGGAGAGGAGGTTGGTGCCATTGTCGCAAACCACCATTCCTGGCTTAAGCTGGCGTGGCGTCAACCACCTCTCGGCCTGGCCCTGCAGAGCAGACAGGACCTCTGCCCCAGTGTGGCTTCTGTCCCCCAAACACACCAGCGCAAGCACGGCATGGCATCTTTTTGCCTGCGTACTTGCGTAGCCCCGTGAACGGCTACGGAGCACCGCTGGTTCATAGGACAAACCACAGGAAGAGGCCATGGAGGAAGAAGAAGAGGAGGGGGTGGAGGAGAGAGGTGTGTCACAACCAGTAGTAGCATTTTGGAGGCGTGGCGGTGGGACAACCTCCAACACTACTGCACCTTGTCCTGCATCCTTCCCAGCTGCCAAAAGAGTGACCCAATGGGCCGTGAAAGAAAGGTAACGTCCCTGTCCATGCCTGCTGGACCATGAGTCAGCGGTAATATGCACCTTACCGCTGACCGCCCTGTCCAGCGAGGCCAAGACATTGCCTTCCACATGCCGGTAGAGAGCCGGAATAGCCTTCCGTGAGAAAAAGTGGCGTTTGGGAACCTGCCACTGAGGAACCGCACATTGCACAAACTCACGGAAGGGGGCCGAGTCTACCAACTGAAAAGGCAGCAGTTGAAGCGCTAGCAATTTAGCCAAGCTAGCATTCAACCGCTGGGCATGTGGATGGCTGGGAGTGAACTTCTTTCGACGGTCCAGCAGCTGGGGCAGGGAAATTTGCCTGCTAGAATCGGACGTCGGTGTACTGCTAGCAGAGTGGCCGCAAGTACTTGGCTGTGACACACCTAATTCTACACCTTCATTCCTCTCAGTGCATGTTTCAGAGAGGACTGAAGTTATAGTGGGGTTGGAAATCCCAGCTGATGCGGTGCAAGGAGAGGTCCGCTTTGTTCTTTGGTGTGGGTCTTTGAGGTAGGCTTGCCAACGAGCTGCATGGCAGGTCAACATATGTCTGGTCAGGCATGTGGTACCCAAGCGGCTGATGTTTTGGCCACGCAATATACGCTTGAGACATATGTTGCAAACAGCAGCTGTGCGATCTGATGCACTAGCCTCAAAAAAGGCCCACACCAAGGAACTTTTTGAATGACGGGCAGAGGCAGCGCCCTGCACAGGCGGAGCTCTGCGGTGTGATTCCGTCGGTGTACTGCCCTTACGCTGGCCACCAAAGGGCATCCTGTCTCGTTGGAGATGTGCCTCCTCCTCATCCTCCTCCTCCTCTCTCCTATTAGGCACCCACGTGGAGTCAGTGACCTCATCATCCCCTCCCTCCTCATCACTGGAGCCAATCTGGCAGTATGCTGCAGCTGCTGGAACATGACTGCCAGATTGGTGTCCTTCTTGAGCATCCCCTCTGTCTGCTCTCACCCTACTGCCTTCCTGTAGCTGGGTTTCATCATCAGACCCTTCGAAACGCTGGGCATCCTCCTGGAGCATGTACCCAACACTGTGCTCAAACAGTTCGGGGGACTCCTCAGGAGGAGGACATGGTGGGTCTAGGGAAGGAGTGACTGATGATGAGTCTGACATTGATACCAGGGAAGAGGACGCTTTGGCAGCTGCTTTGCCAGTACCCTGAGCCTGGGTGAGAGAGGATGAGGAGGAGGAGGAGGGCTTGGTCATCCACTCTACCAAGTCTTCGGCATGATGTGACTCAACATGTCCAGCTGCCGAAAAGAAGGACAAGCGTGTCCCATGGCCATGTGCTGATGACAATGCACCGCGTCCACGACCAGCACTGTTGCCCCCAGACACAGAGCCTGCTTGCCCTCTTTTATTGCCTCCTGACTGTCTGCCTCTCCTTGTTTGCCTTCCAGACATTCTAATAGATGGCCTGCAGGGAGATGGGGAAAAAAGCAATAAGGGCTACCTTCAGGTGTCCTTCTCTGTCCCTTGAAACAAGGACTTGCACAGTGAAAGAAACTGACACTCTCCCTACCTACAGTTTTCTGTCCCTAGAAAAAATGTTTTTTTTAAGCACAATATAGCACAAGGAGAATTCACTCACTGTCCTTCCAGGTCCCTAGAAACAAGGACTTGCACAGTGAAAGAAACTGACACTCTCCCTACCTACAGTTTTCTGTCCCTAGAAAAAATGTTTTTTTTAAGCACAATATAGCACAAGGAGAATTCACTCACTGTCCTTCCAGGTCCCTAGAAACAAGGACTTGCACAGTGAAAGAAACTGACACTCTCCCTACCTACAGTTTTCTGTCCCTAGAAAAAATGTTTTTTTTAAGCACAATATAGCACAAGGAGAATTCACTCACTGTCCTTCCAGGTCCCTGGAAACAAGGACTTGCACAGTGAAAGAAACTGACACTCTCCCTACCTACAGTTTTCTGTCCCTAGAAAAAATGTTTTTTTTAAGCACAATATAGCACAAGGAGAATTCACTCACTGTCCTTCCAGGTCCCTAGAAACAAGGACTTACACAGTGAAAGAAACTGACACTCTCCCTACCTACAGTTTTCTGTCCCTAGAAAAAATGTTTTTTTTAAGCACAATATAGCACAAGGAGAATTCACTCACTGTCCTTCCAGGTCCCTAGAAACAAGGACTTGCACAGTGAAAGAAACTGACACTCTCCCTACCTACAGTTTTCTGTCCCTAGAAAAAATGTTTTTTTTAAGCACAATATAGCACAAGGAGAATTCACTCACTGTCCTTCCAGGTCCCTAGAAACAAGGACTTACACAGTGAAAGAAACTGACACTCTCCCTACCTACAGTTTTCTGTCCCTAGAAAAAATGTTTTTTTTAAGCACAATATAGCACAAGGAGAATTCACTCACTGTCCTTCCAGGTCCCTAGAAACAAGGACTTGCACAGTGAAAGAAACTGACACTCTCCCTACCTACAGTTTTCTGTCCCTAGAAAAAATGTTTTTTTTAAGCACAATATAGCACAAGGAGAATTCACTCACTGTCCTTCCAGGTCCCTAGAAACAAGGACTTGCACAGTGAAAGAAACTGACACTCTCCCTACCTACAGTTTTCTGTCCCTAGAAAAAATGTTTTTTTTAAGCACAATATAGCACAAGGAGAATTCACTCACTGTCCTTCCAGGTCCCTAGAAACAAGGACTTGCACAGTGAAAGAAACTGACACTCTCCCTACCTACAGTTTTCTGTCCCTAGAAAAAATGTTTTTTTTAAGCACACTATAGCACAAGGAGAATTCACTCACTGTCCTTCCCAGTCCCTAGAAACAAGGACTTGCACAGTGAAAGAAACTGACACTCTCCCTACCTACAGTTTTCTGTCCCTAGAAAAAATGTTTTTTTTAAGCACAATATAGCACAAGGAGAATTCACTCACTGTCCTTCCAGGTCCCTAGAAACAAGGACTTGCACAGTGAAAGAAACTGACACTCTCCCTACCTACAGTTTTCTGTCCCTAGAAAAAATGTTTTTTTTAAGCACAATATAGCACAAGGAGAATTCACTCACTGTCCTTCCAGGTCCCTGGAAACAAGGACTTGCACAGTGAAAGAAACTGACACTCTCCCTACCTACAGTTTTCTGTCCCTAGAAAAAATGTTTTTTTTAAGCACAATATAGCACAAGGAGAATTCACTCACTGTCCTTCCAGGTCCCTAGAAACAAGGACTTACACAGTGAAAGAAACTGACACTCTCCCTACCTACAGTTTTCTGTCCCTAGAAAAAATGTTTTTTTTAAGCACACTATAGCACAAGCACAAAACACACTGACACTCTCCCTACCTATCCTTCTCTTTCCCTAAACTAAAGGAATCCAGGTTAAGCAAGAAAGAAATAAAAGTCACTGTCCCTGCCTATGCTGCTCTATCCCTGCTCCGGAACACACTACACTAGGCCGCCGTGCTGGCGGCCTTTTATAGTGTGGGGCGTGTACTAAACACCCTCAGCAATAATTGGCCACAGGCATCCTGCCTGTGGCCAATCATTGCTCTCCTCGCTGCCGGCGCTGTGATTGGCCAAGCATGCGGGGTCACAGTGCATGCTTGGCCAATCACAGCGCCTGGATGACACTGCGATGGCGTAGTGCATTGTGGGCCGTTCGCGTCACTCGAATTTGGCGCGAACGGCCCAAATCGTTCGATCTTCGTCGAACGATCGAACAGCCGATGTTCGAGTCGAACGTATGTTCGATTCGAACACGAAGCTCATCCCTAGCAGGGAGTAATCACCTAGTACCCCTGCAAGCATCAGATGAGGGCATTACAACTAACGCCTATGTAGGAGGCTGAAATGCGTACATTTTTAGGAATTGATTTGTTTTTATGGTTTGATGGATTAAATAAAGATATACATTTTTAATGCCAAGATGTCCTTATGCTAGATTTTTACTCTCTTCATTGGATTTTGGACGTTCAGTACTATGTGAGTACAGGCACAGATTTCTTGATCTCATACTGTCTATCCTTATGGGATTTTGTAGCACTTCTTTCGTTGTTTTAGCAATAGGGCCTCTTTAACCACTTCCCACCTGGCCTATAGCAGAATGGCGGCTGAGAAGTGGTTCAGTTATCCTGACTGGGCTACATATGACGTCCCGCGGAGGCGCGCAGTGCGGAGATCGGTGGTGTGGTGTTTCAGTCTAACACACCGCATCTCCAATCTAGGTAAAGAG
The DNA here is from genome assembly GCA_029206835.1 of Rana muscosa. Taxonomy (NCBI): domain Eukaryota; kingdom Metazoa; phylum Chordata; class Amphibia; order Anura; family Ranidae; genus Rana; species Rana muscosa. Next base: position 1,059,257,043 of record CM055117.1, on the reverse strand, counting down.
CCTCTGAAAGAGGCTCTTTACCACATGATCAGCTGTGTCCAATCACAGCTGATCACAGTGTAAACGGGGAAAGCCGTGTATCGACTTTTCCTCTACTCGTGCTGACAGACGCGAGTAGAGGAGAGCCGATCCGCTGCTCTCCTGACAGTGGGGGTCTGCACTGATTTATTATCAGTGTAGCCCCCCAAGGATACCCCCCATGGCCACCAGGGATGTCCACCCATGGCCAGCAAGGATGGCCACCAGGTAAGCCCACTAGAGCCCACCAGGGATGGCAATCATTGCCCATTAGGGATGGCACTCTGATGTGCCCATCAGTGATGCCTGCCAGCGCCTCTGATCAGTGCTGCCTAACAGTGCCATCTATCAGTGCAGCCCATCAGTGCCATCTATACATGCCCTCCAGTGCCACCCATCAGTGCCACCTATCAATGCCCATCAGTGCCGCCTATGAGTGCCCATCAGTTCTGCCTATGAGTACCCATCAGTGACACCTTTCAGTGCCCATCAGTGTTGTATATCAGTGTCACCTATCAGTGCCCATCAGTGTTGCTTACCAATGCCGCCTATCAGTGCCCATCAGTGCTGCTTATCAGTGCTGCCTATCAGTGCTGCATATAAGTGCCACCTCATCAGTGCCACCTCATCAGTGCCAATCAGTACTGCCTTATCAGTGCCCATCAATGAAGGAGAAAACATACTTATTTACAAAGTTTTAGAACAGAAACAAAGACGTTTTTTTTTATTTTTTTTAATCGTTATTTTTTTCATTGTAGCACAAAAAATTTAAATTTACAGAGGTGATCAAAAACCACCAAAAGAAAGCTCTATTTGTGGGAAAAAATTATAAAAATGTTGTTTGGGTACAAAAACGCATGACAGCGCAAATTTCGTTCAAAATGTGAGAGGGCTGAAAGCTGAAAATTGGTCTGGGAAGGAAGATGTATAAAGCCCTGTACACACGGCCGGTTTTCCCCTCGGAAAAGAAACTTTGGTTTTCCCGACGGGAGTCCTGCCAAGCTTGCCTTGCATACACACTGTCAATCCAAAATCCCACCGGTCCAAAGCACGGTGACATACAACACGTACGACGGCACTATAAAGGGGAAGATCCATTCCAATGGCGCCACCCTTTGGGCTGCTTTTGCTGATCTCGTGTTACCGCGTGTTAGTAAAAGTTTGGTGAGAGACGATTCACGCTTTTCAGTCTTCGTGCTTTTAGATCGTTTTCTGCTGTTCAGAATGCTGACGAATGTGCTATCTCCATTACGAACGCTAGTTTTACTAGAACAAGCGATCCCATCTCATACTTGATTCTGAGCATGCGTGTTTTTTTTTGCCCTCGGAAAAGCATACACATGACCGGTATTCTCGACGGGAAACAGTCCGACGGGAATCCTGATGGGAAAATAGAGAGCAGGTTTTCTATTTTTTTCCGGCAGTTTTCCTGTCGGGAAAACTGCTAGGGAGCATACACACGGCTGAGATTCCCAGCCAAAAGCTCTCCTGGCAGTTTTCCTGCCGGGAAAACCGGTCATGTGTACGAGGCTTAAGTGCCCTGTATTGAAGTGGTTAAACAATTGAGTATTTTTAACGTAAGAGATACGTTCTAAAAACGAAATAAACTTTTTAGGATGCATCTCTTACCTCCAACAACTTCTACCTGCCACCACTCCCCACACCACTATTATCAGCAATCGCCTGTTGTCAAAATGACTGCTGGTAATTTCTTTGTATTTAACAACGGGGGCAGAATTAAAAATACAGCTTCTCCTGTGTAACATGGCACTTGTAGATAGTCTGAAAGTGTCATTGAGTAAATACAATGAATACATTTATTGTTTGTTTTTTACTATTTCATTCATATGTAGATCAAAAATGTGACATTTGATTTCCCAGTGACATCAGTCAGTAAAAAAAATGAATAAAAAATAAATAAAATGTATTTCTATTTAACTTCTAGTTAACCTTAATCAGCACTAATTAACAAATTTATCTCCTTCTCCCCTTAGCTATTAAAGCAAAGTTACAGCCAAAAAAGCCCGGTAGGAAAAAAAAAGTTCTTCTAGTTCAACCAAAAAAAAAAAACATACAATCCCCTATACACAAACCTTCACCCACAGTTGATCCAGAGGAAGGCGAAAAACCCCAGCAAAGCATGATCCAATTTGCTACAGCAGGGAAAAATGTCCTTCCTGATCCCCCGAGAGGCAATCGGATAAATACAACTAGGTCTTAAACAAAAGGACACCCCCCCCCCCCCTTTCGTTTTTTGATTTCTTGATTTTATTTGTTTTGTACCTTTTGAAGTGTACAAATTTGTACTACCGTCCTAAAGCAGCCGCAGCGAGGTACGTCATTTCTGCATCTGGATTGGCCCCTTCCTCCCCCCCTCCCCACTGCCTTCTGGGACCTGTATGTGTCCCAGAAGTCGAAGGGGCCATTCAGAAAGCGCAGCTTGACTTGCACATGCGCAGTAGGAAATCGGCTTCACTGCCAGTTTACCTTAGTTGCAATAACGGCGCCTGCACCCGAGCCGTAGGACGAAACGACTTTGGGGGGCCGACAGTCTGTGATCACTGGACAGGTAAGTGTCCTTACAATAAAAGTCAGCAGCTACATTATTTGTAGCTGCTGACGTTTAATTTTTTTTTTAGAGACTGGAACTCCACTTTAGGTGTCTGATGATTTCAAATTTTTTTTTTCTAATTCTTTTAATTTAAAGTATTTCATATTACATATAAATATCAACACCATTGCATCTCCCATAGGTGAACTCTCATTCAAATTTTATACAAAAGATAAATGTTTCCCCGTTAACAAAAGCCAACAGTAAAAAGTTCTCCTATTATTTATTCCAGAAAACTTCAATTCATTCTTTACCTATTCTTTTTTTTCTCCTTATCTTAGTTTGTACATTATAGATGTTCTCAGGCAGTTATGGGTTCTTCTAACCAACTAGACCATATCCTATCAAATTTCTTTGGGCAGCCTCTATTAAAATATGTATCTCTATATATATACATACACATTTTTACCATTAGTTATTTTCATTTGTTTTGTTTGATCATTTTCCACTGTTGGAATGCCTTTTGTTCATTTGCAAGTCACTTAACTGTCTAAAAATGTCTTTGTACCAGAAAACTTACACTTGTCAAAAGAGAATAAATGCTTTATTAATTTTATGTATTTTTGTCTATAGATTCCATTGAAAATTAAAAAAAAATTGTAGATCATACTGGCAAATAAAGTCTTGTTTCCCCTGATTTACTGAAGGATTTGCCACTGTTCACTTTGCAAAGTGAATATTCACAAAGCTTAGTAAATATGATGAAGCTGAATCAACCAATCATATGCTGGGTTGAAAACGTTATTAACACACGTTCACCTTATTTACCACCATAAACAGCTTCTACTTCTTTAGTAAACCAACCCTTCTTTAAGTGAATATAATTTACAAGTCACTCTGCTTGCAGCTATGCTTTATAATGCTGTAATCGTTTATGTACACATTACATGCCATCATTTTCCAAATCAGAACAGGTGAAAATAACAAGAAAAAGAAAAAGCTGTGGTTAGATTAGGGTGTGGGGTGGTGGGAATAAATAAGGTTTGTATTATGAGTAATAGAAGGGGCAAGATGGCTCTAGAAGCCTCGTAAGTTGGGATGAGCTTCGAGTTCGAGTCAAACTCATGTTCAACTCGAACATTGCCTGTTCGCCCGTTCGCCGAACGGCGAACAATTTGGGGTGTTCGTGGCAAATTCGAAAAGCCGCGGAACACCCTGAAAAAGTCTATGGGAGAAATCTAAAGTGCTAATTTTAAAGGCTTATATGCAAGTTATTGTCATAAAAAATGTTTGGGGACCCGGGTTCTGCCCCAGGGGATCAATGCAAAAAAAAGTTTTAAAAACGGCCGTTTTTTTGGGAGCAGTGATTTTAATAATACTTAAAGTGAAACAATAAAAGTGAAATATTCCTTTAAATTTCGTACCTAGGGGGTGTGTATAGTATGCCTGTAAAGCAGCGCATGTTTCCCGTGTTTAGAACTGTCCCTGCACAAAGTGTCATTTCTGAAGGAAAAAACTTAATTTAAAAGCACTCGTGGCTATAATGAATTGTCGGCTCCACAGAGAACAGTCATTGAAAGTCATTGATAGAAAAAAATAATAATTGCGTGGGGGTCCCCCCAAATTCAATTACCAGGCCCTTCAGGTCTGGTATGGATTTTAAGGGGAACTCCACGCCAAATTTTAAAAAAAAAATGGCGTGGAGTTCCCTCCAAAAATCCATACCAGACCCTTTATCCGAGCACGCAACCTGGCAGGCCGCAGGAAAAGAGGGGGGAACGAGAGAGCACCCCCCTCTTCCTGAACCGTTCCAGGCCACATGCCCTCAACATGGGGAGGATGCTTTGGGGTCTGGTGGTTGTGGGGGTCTGTGGGCGCGGAGCTTATCGTAATCTATTCCGGTCCCCCCTATGTGAATTGGTAATGGGTACATTGTACCCCTACCATTTCACAAAGAAAGTGTAAAAAATTGTAAAAAAAACACAGTTGGGAAAGTCCTTTTTTTTAAAATAAAAAAATAAAAAACCCATTCCAGCGATGTAATCCTGTCTGTCCAGCGTTGTTCTCTGTCCCGCGGTGATCCGATGTCCAGCGCTGCAGTCTCCTCCAGTCTCCACTCCACACGAAACCCCCATGACGTACGAGAGGGCGGGGTCACCCGTCACATCATAGGGTAAGCCCCAGCTTTCCCCGCTTGCAGGGGAATAGCCAATGACGTAGGCAGGACTCCGCCTACGTCATTGGCTAGTCCCCGGTAAGCGCGGAAAGACGGGGCTTACCCTATGATCTGACGGGTGACCCCGCCCCTCGTACGTCATTGGCTATTCCCCGGCAAGTGGGGAAACCCGGGATTTCCCAGTGACGTGCGGGTGACCCCGCCCCCCTCTGATGCAACGGGAAACCTGCGTTACATCAGAGGGGGGTGGAGTTACCTGCACGTCACTGGGAAAGCCCGGGTTTCCCCGCTTCCCGGGGAATAGCCAGTGACGTAGGAGGGGTCTGACGTACGAGGGGGCGGGGCCACCCGTAAGCCCCGTCTTTCCCCGCTAGCCGGGGAATAGCCAATGATGTAGGCCCACGTCAATTTTTTTTATAAATTCGACGCAGGGTTCCCCTTAATATCCATACCAGACCTGAAGGGCCTGGTATTTGAATTTGGGGGGACCCACACGCTTTTTAAAAAACATTTTTTTATCAATGACTTTTCTTTGTATTGCCGGGAGCCGACAATTCATTATAGCCGCGAGTGCTTTTAAATTACTTTTTTTCCTTCAGAAATTACACTGTGCAGGGACAGTTCTAAACACAGGAAAAACGCGCTGCTTTACAGGCATACGAAATTTAAGGAAATATTTCACTTTTATTGTTTCACTTTAAGCATTATTAAAATCACTGCTCCCGAAAAAACTTCAGTTTTTAAAACTTTTTTTTGCATTGATACATGTCCCCTGGGGCAGGACCCGGGTCCCCAAACACTTTTTATGAAAATAACTTGCATATAAGCCTTTAAAATTAGCAAATTTCATGTTAGAGTCCCATAGACTTTAACGGTGTTCGGATGTTCGAACTAATTTATTGCCTGTTCGCAAGTTCTGGTGCGAACCGAACTGGGGGGTGTTCGGCTCATCCCTACTCGTAAGGCATATTAATCACCTTCTTTTTTTTCCTTTTTTTTTTCTCTTATTTTTTCACTAATAATTAGGGATATTTGGTGGGGCAGGGTGTGTAGCCCCTTAATTACATATGGGTGAGAGGGTGATGGAATAGAAATGGTTTATATCACGTGCAATAGAAGGGGGAAGATGGTTTAGTGAACATTGTAAGGTTTACTGGTCCCTCCTTCTTCCCCCCCTTTTTTTTTGGGGGGTGTGAAAGGTTTATTCAATGGTGGGGGTGGGTGGGGATGGAGGAGGAGGGGGGAGGGGATTTAATTGAAAAGAGGGAAAGGGGAATTTTTTTTTTGGATGGGAGGATACTAGATTAGAATTTAATGTGATGTTAATGTATGATGTTATGTATGTCAATAACTATGTGTTAAATAAAATAAAATACAATTATTATAAAAAATAAAAAAACTTGAGATGGAGGTATTTTTTTTATTGTAAATTTGCTGCCCATTTTTGTGCATTTGGTATGATTAGTGACGTGCCCTCCCTTTAGGTATAGATAATGGGTGTGTGTAACTACAGGAAGACAAAACAGTAATACATTTAGGCAGAACACATATAAATACCTAGCTATACACTGTGGCACCCAGCCACTGGTTTCTACTCCCTGTCACTATGACCACAGAGCCTCCAGTGGACGATGGCTCGATTTATTATTATGAGAATGAGAATGAGACAGAGACAAAAGAGTCTTGCCATCCTGAGGAGTTGCCCCATGCCCGTTGGATCCTCTCTACCCTGTACTCTGTGTTTTTTGTGATTGGACTAATGGGCAATATAGTGGTGATCGTGGTGGTGTCCAGGCGCACCTCACGACGAGCGGATACCTTCATTCTGAATCTTGCTGTCTCTGACCTGACCTTTGTCCTTACCCTGCCTTTCTGGATATCCTTAGTGGCAAAAGGAGGATACTGGATCTTTGGACTGTTCCTATGTCAAGCCAGTGGGTTTGTCATCGCTGTCACCCTTTGTGCCAGTTCTCTTCTCATGGCCATCATGAGCATTGACCGTTATGTTGCGGTGATAAGGGGAACAAAGGTGCACCCACTGCGGACACGAACCTGCTCTATTGGGGCTTGCTGTGTGATCTGGGCTGTGTCGATCCTTGTTGGATGCCCATCTCTAAAGACCAGGGATGTCAACATCAAGACCTTAGCTTGCAAGGATTCTGATGACTCAACCCTCAGTTTGGGCTTTAGAACTGCAATAACTTTCCTGACATTTGTGTTTCCATTTTCTGTGGTGGGTTTCTGCTACTGCCGCATGGCCAAGTACCTGTGGAACTATTTTGGCAGGCAGGTAAAAAAGTTATCCAGCAAGGGGAGACCCCGGAGTCGGCACAGCTGGTTACGTATTGTGACTTGCGTTGTTGGAGCTTACTGCTTTTGCTGGCTTCCGTATAACACTCTGAACACTTTGTTGCTGATGGATAAGCTTGTTGCTTACATACCCTGTTCAGCATGGGTGGCTATAAAGCAAGGACTGCATGTTGCATCTGCCCTCGCCTTTGCCAACAGCTACACCAACCCCCTCATCTATGCTCTCCTGGATGTTGGCTTCTGACGCCGGGCACAACTGGCCTTCCCAAGGCTATTGCTTTCTTGCCATTCATTATTGTCTACTGCTAGTTTAACCATGCCAACCATGAGCGCTAGTGTGGAAAGTACCAGCACCTACACTGGAAATAAATGAATGGTGCCGTTAAAGATCTATTTTTGGACTGTTTTACCCCCCCCCCCCCCCCCATCGTTTTTGATTTTTTTTTTTTTATTTGTTTTGTACCTTTTGAAGTGTACAAATTCGTACTACCGTTCTAAAGCAGCCGCAGCGAGGTACGTAATTTCTGCATCTGGATCTGCCCCTTCCCCCCCCTACTGCCTTCTGTCCCAGAAGACGAAGGGGCCATTGAGAAAGCGCAGCTTGACTTGCGCATGCGCAATAGGGAATCAGCTTCACTGCCGGTTTACCTTAGTTTCAATAACGGCGCCTGCACCCGAGCAGGGGGGGCCGACATCGTGTGATCCCTGGACAGGTAAGTGTCCTTACAATAAAAATGACGTTTAATTTTTTTTTTTTTTAGAGACTGGAACTTTAGGTGTCTGATGATTTCAATTTTTTTTTTAGAATTGTTTTTATTTAAAATATTTCATATTACATATAAATATCAACACCATTGCATCTCCTATAGGTGAACTCTCATTCAAATTTTATACAAAAGATAAATGTTTCCCCGTTAACAAAAGCCAACAGTAAAAAGTTCTCCTATATTATTGCTCCCACTCTGTGTTGTGGTCTATATGCCCATCTGCTCCAGTCCGACAAATATTGCTCCATTATTTATTCCAGAAAACTTCAATTCATTCTTTACCTATTATTTTTTTTCTCCTTATCTTAGTTTTTACATTATAATTGTTCTCAGGCAGTTATGGGTTCTTCTAACCAACTAGACCATATCCTATCAAATTTCTTTGGGCTGCCGCTATTAAAATCTGCATCTCTCTCTTTATATATATATATATGCAGGGCCGTTTGGAGGAATTTGGGGGCCCCAAGCAGATTGAGAATGGGGGTGCTACTGATTTTTTTTTGAGAAGCGGGGGGGGTGCTACACAATTTTTTTACTTTTTTTTTTTAATTCAGAAGGGGGGGTGCTAACGCGGGACATCGACGCCGATCGCGAGAGGGGGGCCGCCAATCGCAGGAGGGGGGGCCGGCAATCGCGGAAGGGGGGGCGCCAATCGTGGGAGGGGGAGCCGCCAATATCGTGGAAGGGGGGCCGCCAATCGCGGGAGGGGGGGTCGCCAATTGCGGGAGGGGGGCCGCCAAATCGCGGGAGGGGGGCCGCCAATCGCGGGAGGGGGGCCACCAATCACGGGAGGGGGGACCGCCAATCTCGGGAGGGGGGCCGCCAAATCGCGGGAGGAGGGGGCCGCCAATCATGGGTGGGGGGGCCGCCAATCGCGGGAGGGGGGCCGCCAATCATGGGTGGGGGGGCCGCCAATCGCGGGAGGGTGGGGCGCCAATAGCGGGAGGGGGGCCGCCAATCGCGGGAGGAGGGGGCCGCCAATCGCGGGTGGGGGGCCGCCAATCGCGGGAGGGGGGCCGCCAATCGCGGGAGGAGGGGGCGGCCAAATCGCTCTGCTGGGGCCCCAGGCCAGCTGGGGGCCCCAAACAGTTGCTTGGTTTGCCTGTCCTGTTCCGACGGCCCTGTATATATATATATATATATATATATATATATATATATATATACACACACACACACACACAGTTTTACCATTATTTATTTTCATTTGTTTTGTTTGATAATTTTCCACTGTTGGAAAATTAGGACGAAATGCCTTTTTTTCATTTGCAAGTCACTTAAAGCGGAAGTAAACCCATCGATTTAACAGTTTCAAAAAGCAGTTACATTCCCGGCATGCCGGGAATAGGCATGTGCATTTCGTTTTGTTCCGAATCGAAATTCGGACGAATTTTCATTATTCGGACATTCGGATGCATCCGAATTAACGAATTACAATGCTAACGAATTCAACCGAATCCGAAATAACGTTTCGAATCGAAAAACCACGGACGAAATTCGAATCGAATTCGAAAAAAATTTGAATCGAATTAGAAAAAATTTCTAGTCGAATCGAATTTGAAAACAATTAGATTAGAATCGAAAATATTGGAAAGAATCGAATAGAAAAACAATAGAACAGAATAGAATAAAATACAATATATATATTATATTTTATTCTATTCTGTTCTATTTTTCTGCTAGTCTATTTTCTATTTCTATTCTAATCTTTTCTAATTGGAATTCGAAAAATCGGTCGCATTCGAAAATATTTCAACCAAATTCGAAAATATTTCTACCGGATTCGATAATATTTCATCCGCATTCGTTAATATTTCAACCAAATTCGATAATAGGAGAGAGATCGGATGGACACAAATAGTAATCTGCAAAAAAAAAAAAAAATGAAATAGATGCTAATAGTCTGCAGGAGATCTGCTGAAATAAAGGAAATGGCTGCTCTAATTCAAAAAAAGAAAAATGAAATAGATGCTAATAGTCTGCAGGAGATCTGCAAAAAAATGAAATAGATGTTAATATACTGCAGAAGATCTGATGGAAATAAATAGTAATCTGCAAAAAAATCCGATTGAAATATTCCAATGCGGTTGAAATATTTTCAAATCCGGTTGAAATAGTTTCGAATGCGGTTGAAATTATTTTGAATCATGTTGAAATTATTTAGAATCCGGTAGAAATATTTTCGAATTCGGTTGAAATATTTTCGAATGCGACCGATTTTTCAAATTCGGTCGAAAACAAAACAAAACCCGAAAACGAGTTTAACGAATTTAACGAATCTAACTAAACAAAATTAATTAATTAACTAATTAATTAATTAACAAACTAAAACGAAACAAAATGAATTTTTTCCTTTTGCACATGTCTAGCCGGGAATGCCAACTGTCACATTGGCTGTGCTCTCAGCCAAACTGTCAAACCATCCAATGGCTGGTGTCATAACTGATCACATGTGCAACATCATGGCAGTTGAAGATTAAACAGAGGCCAAGATGGCAGCTTCCTTGCCTGAAAATGATAGGAGGGTTTACTTCCAATTTAACTGTCTAAAAATGTCTTTGTACCAGAAAACTTACACTGGTCAAATAAGAATAAATGCTTTATTCATTTTTATGTATTTTTGTCTATAGATTCCATTGAAAATGTAAAAAAAAATTGTATACCATACTGGCAAATAAAAGTCTTGTTTCCCCTCCCCCCAAAAGTATGTATTACGTTGTGATCTTAAGTATTGACAAAGTTATCGCCCAATAATTAGCCCACAGTGGAAATGTAAAACATTTTCGGGCCCATAAGGTGTACTGTATATAGGTACAAGAAATGGAGTGGTTAAAGTATAACTAAAGGCAATTTTTTTGTTTTTGTTTTGGATAGAGTGGAGAGGGATTAGAACAATGGTCATCAACTCCTGTCCTCAGGGCCCACTAAGAGGCCAGGTTTGCAAGATAACTGAAATACATCACAGGTGATATAATTTGCTGCTCAGTGATTGCAGTATTCTAGTCTGTTTTAGGTAATACATAAAACCTGGCCTGTTAGTGGGCCCTGGAGGACAGGGATGATGACCACTGGATTAGAACACCTGTTAGGTTTTATTGCTGTCTGTGTCTCCTATAGGGAGATCCCGCTCTCTATTTGTCCTGTTTAGGCTTCATGCCCACTGACGTTTTACAGCTGCGTTTTTTACAGCTTAAAAACGCCTGTCCATGTTATTGTATAATTTTTTTTATTTATATTTTTTGAGAAAAAAAAAATGTCGGAGCTAAAAAACGCGACCGCGCGTTAGTGCGCGTTTTTGAGCGTTTTCTGACGCTCGCGTTTTTTTCTGCCTAATTCTGACGCTGAGGAACGCACTGGTCCTGGGTTTTTTTTACAGCTTAAAAACGTCTATGCTATTTGCAGCTCAAAAACGTCTAGGTGGGCATGAAGCTATAGACTAACATGGACAGGCGTTTTTAAGCTGCAAAAAACGCTCAAAAACGCAGCTGTAAAAACGTCCGTGGGCATGGGGCCTTATTGTTATCATCAAATATTGAGTTGTCCCCAGAAAAGTAACAGAGGGGAAATCTTCCAATGGAGACACTAGTTCTGGTGACCTGGGGGTCCCCCAGCAATTCCCTTGATTTGCAGAGATTTCCTCTCACTTCCTGTTTGTTTATGAGACAGGAAGTGAAGGGAAATCTCCGCAATGGGACAAAAATTAAAAAAAAAAAAATCTACTGGTTTATAACCCTCCCTTACTCGATGCAAAATGAAAAAAAAAATGTGTTGTCTATATTTTTATTTTAGGGATACAGGCACTTTAATTTATTTGAGGATGACCGTTCTGCAATACTGTGATCTTGTGTTACATTGGGGTTGATTTACTGAAGGATTTGCCACTGTTTACTTTGCAAAGTGAATAGTCACAAAGCTTAGTAAATACGATGAAGCTGAATCAACCAATCATATGCTGGGTTGAAAAAAAATATATATTTCTTTCATTGGGTATTTAATGGTTCACCCTCTTTATTAACACACATTCACCTTATTTACCATCATGAACAGCTTCTACTTCTTTAGTAAACCAACTCTTTTTTAAGTGAATATAATTTACAAGTCACTCTGCTAGCAGCAGCTATGCTTTATAATGCTGTAATTGTTTATGTACACATTACATGCCATCATTTTCCAAATCAGAACAGGTAAAAATAACAAGAAAAAAAAAAGCTGTGGTTAGTATGATTTCACGTTATGATTCATTTATAGTCTTACAATTCCTACAATGTAGTTCAGTGTATGGAAAGGACTTATTAAAAAAAACAAACAACAAACAAACAAAAAAAAAAACGTAATTTGTAGCATTTATCAGTAAACAATAAAAGTAATCTAAACACTACTTATTCAGGCTTATTAAACTTCAATAAGGACGTAAATAACACGTTTGAATTTTCTTCAGTGTAGAGATGTCCAAACAATTAAAAAATGTTGTTGACTCTCTGGTGAAGGTAACTTTACATTGAGCTTGGGTATATACTAAATCTCTAAAATGAAGAAAAAAACATAAATATTGATATAATTTCCCCTCCTTGATTTTATATAATTATTAATATAAAATCAAGGAACTTTGGCCATCCCTGCCCTTTTAATCACACACACAAATACATTATATATATATATATATATATATATATATGTAGCGGGGTCCTTTTAAGGCCCCAGGACTACGTTACCCAGAACCCCATTCGGCCCCAGGGCGGAGGTTCCACCGCAGAGACTCATGGGAGGGGTTACTTAAGTGAGAGGCGAGGCGGAGCTCGCTCTCTTGGGACACGGCGCTTCAAGCAACAAGTCATCCTGTGCGGATCGGCTGTGGGGCAAGGCCTGAAGCCTGAGGCCTTGCTTGAAGTCCGAAGAGCCTTCCACCATACTGCGGAGCCTGGGTGGATCCTGACCCGTCGTGATAGGACGTGAGTTGGATCGGGGACTCGATCGGAGCAGACGCTGTGTGCGACACACATGCGGTGGAAGTCCCAGGCTGGGATCGCGCCTGGAGTGGTGAGCGGGCACCTGCCCATATCAATAGACTGAGTTGTGTTCAGGCCTGTAGACTGCCTAGGCCCACTGTTCACTCACCAGTGTTTCTTGGGGGGTCCGGTAGCGGGACAGAGTTGAAGTACCTACCCCCCCCCCCCCCCCGTTTTGCCCTGTTATTTCAAGTTACCACCCAATGTGGATTACAAATGGTTATTTCTTCAAGTGCACCAACGAAAGCTGGCCAGTGAAGAAACCTTCCTTCCTTAGGGAAAAGAGACTCAGTTCCATCCCATGTCAGGCCTGACTTAGGCGGGGAGTCAGAAAGTTTGTGTTACTACGCCATAGGAGAGCGCACGCCATAATAGCTCCGCGTGGTGGACACTGCGCGGCGCCATATTATTGTGCTGCACCTAGTACATTGATTGATGCAGGGCTCTGCAGGCCCATGTATATGTTGCATGTTATACCTTGAATCCTTCGTTACCAGTAAAGCTGATATATATATTTATATTCTTGCCTCAGCGTGTTGTCTGACTGTTTAGAGATTATTAAGTACAATACACCTGAGAGTGATAGGAGTTTAACCCTAGACTGACTGTGCCAGAGTGGGTCGAGTAAGATTGCCGAGGGGTTGGCGGTACTGTGTGCAGGGCCCGAAATCAAACCAGCGGCTCTCTTAACTGGGGGTAGCGCTACACGTGGGGGCTCGTCAGTCCGGGATCCTGTTGCAGCAAATAGCAGCCAAAAGTACCAGCATGGACCCACTAGAAGTAGTGAAGTGGTGCGCAGCAGTCAACACAGATCCAAATGGGGCAGTGATCATAGAACTCCCAGGGATCTGGCAAGAAGATGCAGTGAAACAGTTAGTGATGTCACTGTCCCCACAACAGAAGGCATGGATAGTGGATGTTAGATCAGAACCTCCTTTGACATGTGTACTGATAAAATAGAAGGATGGAGTCCCAGAAGACTTCAAGAAGCCAAGCATAGAAACGACAGATAAACAAACTTGTAAGCTAATACGCGCCCCACCCAACCTAAAAGATGTAAAGAAAGAAGAGAGTCCCGGGTCGCCGCAGGGCACCCTCAGCACAGAATTATGCGCGGTTCTATGGGAAATCATAGCGCAATGCAAGAAAGACCCGGCAGATTATCAAATATCAGGATACCGGAAACTCAGAATGTTTTCAGGAAGGAAACCTGTACCTTCAGGCGAAGAAGGATTTGAGGAGTGGGTAGACGGTGCAACTCAGGCTCTAGAGGAGTGGGAAGTCCCAGACCACAGGAAGAAGCAGAGAATTGCTAAGAGCTTGAAGGGGCCTGCTTTAGAGGCCGTACGCAACCTCAAGATGAGTAAGACAGACTGTATTGCGCAGGACTATCTAGACATTCTGCAGAATGTGTTCGGCGGAACAGAGAAGATCACTACCAACTGGAGCATTGCTATCAAAAGGCAGGGGAGAAGCTATCAGAGTTCATGATGCGCCTAGATAAAATACTGCACAAGATGATCCTAAAGAAGAGGATTGACCCGAAGAAGGTGGATGAGGCCCGGGTCCAACAGGTGATGAGAGGATCTCAACCCCTGGATCCCATCGCACTGGCGCTACGTACAAGACAGGACGGGAAGAGCCTGGAGTACCCTGACTTGATCCGAGTAGTCAGAGAGGAAGAAGCTATGCTGGAGGAGAAAAAGAGGAGCCAACCAGTTGAGACGGTGAACCCTCCTCCGGTGATGGTTAGGACGGCCATGACCTTAGAAAGAGATGCAGAGGTGGATACCTTGAAGTCGCAGATGTCCCAAGTGCTGGGAATGTTGACCTCCTTGATGGAAAAGGAGTCAAGGGTACCATAGAGGCAAAGTCCGAGGAAGGAATTGTTCCCGAATACCTCAGCACCCGCATCCCTGGAAGATTGGGGAAATGTGATCTGTTTCAATGGTGGGGGAGCTGGCCATCTTGCCAAAGTATGTGCCAGTCCCAAGAAAAAGAGACTGAATAACCGCAAGCCGGCGGAAAACTTCAACGGGCCCCGGTGAAGGAGTCAACCGGGTGCCCATCATCATCAAGGAACTCCATACTGAATAAGAAGCACATGAGAGAAGGGGCCAGGACCCCACAGAAGAAACCAAGGGTTCCTCAGAAGGAACGCACTCCAAAGAAACACAATAATGTCCCTCAGCGGGTAGCTACACCCATACAGAGGAGATAGATCAATGCATACCAGGCTCAGGAGAGACTTAGGTCCAAAGACAAAAGGAGAAAGGAAAGTCAAAAAGGGAAATGGAAAGATCCAAGGAAAGAGACCCCTTCGAAGCAGTACCCAGAGAAACTGGTGGGTCCCTCTCCAATTGTATCCATTCAATGGGAGGGGGTCTACACAAGAGCCCTGTTGGATACTGGGGCGCAGGTGACCCTGTTGTATCGAGACTTCTACGACAGGCATCTAAGTCACCTACCCATCCAGAAGATTGAAGACTTGGAGATATGGGGAATTGGAACAGAGAAGTTTCCTTATGATGGCTATCTACCCATAAAACTGATGTTTGACCCATCCATAGCTGGGAAGGGGGAAGTGTTCGACACCTTGGCGGTGGTGTGCCCCCGACCGCCTGGAGCTAACAGGAGTTCCTTGATAATAGGAACCAACACGGATCTGGTCTGAAGACTTTTGGTCCCGCTAACAAGAAGGAAGAACCTCCCAGTCACGGAGATTCACCCAATGTTGAAGACCGCCTTCCAACGGCTGATCTTAGAGCAAAAGGCCCCGGAAGAGGGGGTAGGGAAGGTCTGGAGACTGGGAAAAAAAGGGATAGTGTTGCAACCCGGTGAAGTAACCTGCTTGAAGGCCACAGTGAAACTCACTTGGGAGCAGCCGGGCCCTTTTGTGATGTTGGAACCCGACCCAAGAGAAGAACCTTCGGGCTTGGAGGTAGTCCCGAAAGTGGTCCCGGTCAGGGCCCTGAGGAAGGCCCACTGCAAGGTGCCTGTGAGTGTCAGAAACACCACGGATGGTCCCATGGAAGTCCCAGCCAGGCTGTTATTGGGCCGGGTGAGCACAGCCACACCAGTTGCCTCATCAGATGTGGGAAAGACAGATGGAGAGAGTACAGTGTGGGAGAAGCTTTCCATGGAGAATCCAAACCTGCCCAGGGCTTGGAGGGAGAGAGCCCGGAACCAGTTGATTCGGTGGGAGAGGATCTTCTCACATGATGAGTTTGATGTGGGGTGTGCTAGGAGTGCCACCCATCGAATCCGCCTCCAGGAAGACAAGCCCTTCAGAGAAAGGGTTAGGCGGGTTCCATTGGCAGACCTCGAAGATTTGAGGGAACAGCTTGCTGAGCTCAAGCGAACAGGTGTGATCCAAGAATCTAGAAGTCCGTATGCCTCCCCCATAGTAGTGGTCCGGAAGAAGAACGGGTCACTAAGGTTGTGTATTGACTATAGGACCCTCAACAGGAGAACCACTCCGGATCAGTATACCACTCCAAGGATAGAAGATGCCTTGCAGAGCTTGTCCGGAGCCAAGTGGTTCAGTGTTATGGACTTAAAGAGTGGGTATTATCAGATCCCGATGCACCCAGAAGACAAAGAAAAGACGGCTTTCATAACCCCAGTGGGGTTCTTTGAATTCAACCGGATGCCTCAAGGTCTGTCTGGAGCTCCAGCCACATTCCAATGACTCATGGAGAAGACTGTGGGGGACATGAACCTCATCGAGGTCCTTGTATACTTGGATGACATCATAGTCTTTGGCAGAACTTTGGAGGAACATGAAGAAAGGCTGGAGAAGGTCTTGAAGAGACTGAGTGAAGAAGGACTCAAGCTCTCACCTGAAAAATGCCAATTTTACCAGTCTTCAGTCAACTATCTGGGACACATAGTGTCCGAAAATGGGGTGTCCACAGACCCTGAAAAACTGGAGGCTGTCACCTCCTGGCCAAGACCTACCACCGTAACAGAACTCAGGTCCTTCCTAGGATTCTGTTCCTATTATAGGAGGTTCGTGGAGGGGTTTGCTCGAAAAGCGAGACCCTTGAATGAGTTGCTGAAGATGGAGGGGGAAGAGGATGACTCTGGCCCCAGGAAGCCGGGGGAGTCAGTCAAGGACCAGTAGAATGAGAAGTGTGAAGGTGCCTTCCAGATGCTGAAAAAGAGCTTGACCACCGCCCCTGTTCTGGCCTATGCAGACCCAAAGAAGCCTTACGAACTCCATGTGGATGCCAGTCATGATGGTCTGGGAGGAGTACTCTACCAGGAGCATGAAGGGCAGCAGAGACCTGTTGCGTATGTGAGCAGAAGCTTGACCCCCTCCGAAAAGAACTATCCCACCCATAAGTTGGAGTTCCTGGCCCTCAAATGGGCCATAGTAGACAAACTTCGAGATTACCTATATGGTGCAGACTTCACTGTCAAAATGGATAACAACCCCCTTACCTACCTGTTTACCACAGCGAAGCTGAACGCCGCAGGATATAGATGGCTGGCGGCGTTGTCTGCCTTCAGTTTCAGCTTGAAATATAGACCTGGGGCGGGAAACCGAGATGCGGACGCCCTGTCCAGGAGGTCTCATGTCCCCACCCACAGTATTGAAGACTGGACCCAAGTGGCACCTGACGGGGTGCGGGCCCTTTGCCAAGGGGCTGAACTCCAAGCCAAGGGAGGCTCAAGAGCAGAAGAGATAGGGGTCACTATCGTAGGAGTCCCTAAGCAGTACTGTGGAGCAACCTTACTGGGGAAGACAACTTACCCAGACTGACCAAAAAGGAGTTGAGATCCGACCAATGGGAAGACCCTATGGGGAGATTGGTCTTAGAAGCATTAGAGAATCAGAACCCAAACATACTCCTACGTCCCCCCTCGAAGGAAGCTCGCCTGTTGAAAAAAGAGTGGGACAGGCTACAGGTGCATCAGGGAGTGGTCTACCGAAGGGGCCCCTCTGATGACCAAGAAGACAAGTGGCAGTTGTTCCTGCCGGAGAAACACAGGGAGACGGTCATGATTGCCTTACATGACAACCATGGTCACCTGGGAGCGGAAAGGACTTTCCAACTTGTTAGAGACCGTTTCTATTGGCCCTGCATGAGGGCTGAAGTTGAGGAATACTGCCATTCATGTGCACGATGCATACAGAGAAAGACTCTGCCCCATCAAGCTGCCCCAATGGGCCATTTACAAAGTGAAGGCCCGCTTGACCTGGTGTGCATTGATTTCCTCTGCCTCGAACCCGACCTGAAGAGACTAGGAAATGTTCTGGTAGTAACCGACCATTTCACCCGGTATGCACAGGCTTTTCCAGCCAAGGACCAGAAGGCCTCTACTGTGGCCAAAATACTCGTGGAGAAGTACTTTATACATTATGGACTGCCACAAAGGCTCCATTCAGATCAGGGGAGGGATTTCGAGAGTAAACTGATACGAAAACTCCTAGATGCCTTAGGGATCAAGAAGACCAGGACTACTCCTTATCATCCTGAAGGTGATGCTCAGCCGGAAAGGTTCAATCGAACCCTGCTCAACATGCTGGTAACTTTAAGTGGCGAAAAGAAGCAACATTGGAGTAATCACATAGCGGCCCTTGTGCATGCTTACAACAGCACTGTCAGCGATGCTACAGGATATTCACCTTACAGACTTATGTTCGGGAGAGAAGCAAGATTGCCGGTGGATCTGGCCTATGGCACTTCCATAGATCATTGTTCTGCTGCTTCCCACAAGGGATATGTAGATAGACTTAGACACAACTTGAAGATGGCCTATGAGCAAGCTCAGGCGGCCTCGGAACAGAGGGGGGCTCGCAACAAGAGGAATTTCGACCTAAAGGTTAGGATCCAAGACCTACAACCAGGAGACAGAGTGTTGTTGCGGAACCTAGGGGTCCCTGGAAAACATGAGCTTGCAGATAGATGGAGACCAGAACCTTATGTCATTTGTAAAAAATTACCGGGCCTACCCGTTTACAGACTTAAACCCGAGGGGAAGTTGGGGCCCTTGAAGACTTGGCATCGGAACCACCTACTTCCGCTAGCTGAAGCAGTTCGGTTGCCTCCTAGGATGGATTCTCCTGAACCCATGTCCATTCTGAACACCCCTAGACCCAACACTCGGTCTCAGACCCCTCGGATAGAGGATACAGAAGATTCAGAAATGAGTGAAAATGAGGGAGAGGAAATTGGCTGGCTTTGGCCTTCCCAGGGTCCAACGACTTCTGCTATTGATCTTCCACCTGACGAAGAAAACGAGGATCAGACACTGAATGCAGAAGCTATGGAGTTCATTCCGTCTAGTCATTGGTCAGATGCTTGGGAGAGTGTCGGTGAACTATCCCCCGAGGAGGACCCAAGGGAAGCCATGTATCTTCCTGCTCCGGAGCCAGATGCTCCCGAATTAGAAGGAACTCCCGAGTTGGTTACAGAAGAAGAATCTGTTCCTGTTCTGTCTCAACTACAAAGCGATAAAGTTCATCTCCAGGTTTAAGTAGGCCTTACTCAAGCTGGTTTGATATTCATCCCTTGCATCGATACAGGCAGTTTAACTCAATGAATAAACTCACAGTTAGGACGACAGACGATGAATCCTTTCGAATGTTCCGTTTAATGATGGATATTCATAGGTAGAAAAACGTTGCAAGGGGTATATATGTAAGTGTTGTATTAGTTCGGTAGATGCAATGCTAGATACTCAGGTTTTTTTCGTTTGATGCCTGTATAAAGTGGTCCTGGGCCCTGTTTGGTCCAGTACTGACCTGGCGGTTTTAGCCAGGTCAGCTGTGTGTGTATGGATGTCATGTAAAAATTTCAAATAAGCAATAAAAAGAAATTGTTAAAAAAAAAAAGAAAAACGTTGCAGTTGTAAGCCACATGTAAGATGTTTAGCATGGAAGATATACAGGAGTAATGACCAGAATCAGGAAGTGGAGGAGATATATAAAGAACTACGGTGAGAGAGAGAGTTCAGCTAGAAAGAAGGGGACAGATCTTAAAGACACAGAGCAAGAATAATCACATAGTGTATCACAACACTCCCCGTCTGAAATCTTTAGATTTCATAACCTCAAACTAAAATATATATTTTCAAAAAGTCCAATACTGACGAATGTCCTGGAACCTGTAATGAAAAACGTGCAACAAGCAAATAATAAATGTAAGTTCAACAGGATGAAGAACATAAAGTCACAGTATGATGTCTTCAAAGAATTTCAAAGTTCTGAGTAGAACCTGTAGATGGCAGCAATGTACTCCCCGCCGTGCCAACAGCATGGCTAGTCCTTGCACAAGTCACTCACCTGGCAAAAGGAGTACTAACTCTGTAATTGGTCGACTAAAGGTTTGTGTCGATCCTCCCTTGGTTACCTTGACTTCTACCTTCCGGACTTTGTTATCGTCGCTGGGCATAACTTTAGTAATAAGACCCATAGGCCACTTATTTCGACAAACTTCCTTGTCTTTTAGAAGGATGAGGTCTCCAACCTTAAGATTCGGCTTAGATGCTTGCCATTTGTTACAACCTTGAAGGTGGTGAAGATACTTTTTCTTCCAGCGATGCCAGAACACATTGGCTAGATGCTGCACCTGCTTCCATTGATGCTCATAACGGTGTGACCGCAGCTTCTGTTTTGTACTTACAGAAGTGTGGAGTGAGGTGTTCACAGTTCTTATTTTCTTATCATCTTCAGGGTTTACTAGCCCATAGGTGGTGTCAATAGGGAGTAAGTAAGAGTCCTCACGCAGAAACCTTGGAGGTGATAGCCATAAGTAGTGATGAGCCGAACACCCCCGGGTTCGGTTCGCACCAGAACCCGCGAACGGACCGAAAGTTCGAACGAACATTAGAACCCTATTAAATACAATGGATGCGAACGTTCGAATTCTAAAGTGCTAATTCTAACAACTATTATGCATGTTATTGTCATAAATAGGGTTTGGGAACCCGGGTTGTGCACCAGGGGACATGTATCAATGCAAAAAGAAGTTTTAAAAACGGTCGTTTTTCGGGAGCAGTCATTTTAATGATGCATAAAGTGAAAAAAAAAAAGTCAAATATTCCTTTAAATATCGTACCTGGGGGGTGTCTAAAGTATGCCTGTGAAGTGCCACGTGTTTCCCGTGTTTAGAACTGTCCCTGCACAAAATGACACTTCTAAAGGAAAAAAAAGCCATTTAAAACTGCTTGCGGCTTTAATGTAATGTCTGGTCCCGGTAATATGGATGAAATTCTTTAAGAAAAATGGCATAGCTACCCCATGACCCCCCCCCCCCTACCCCAGCCCATTACCAGCCCCTTTGGGTCTTGTATGGATATTAAGGGGAACCCCGCACATAAAATAAAAAAGGCCCTATATACTCTGAACAGCCGTATACAGGCGGTGCATACAAGACAGGGACTGTAGGTTTGTTCTTATGTAGAATCTGTTTGTAATTTTGAACAGGTACATTGTTGAAGTGTAGCTCCAGCCCAAAAATCTATTTTTAAACTTTTTGGGAAACATAGGTAAGGGTTATCACCCCTGTAACATTTGTTTTGCTGTCTGTGCCCCTGTTCAGAACATTTCACCTCACTTTCCGTCCCAATGACAACTGTTTTTGAAATGTGGTGTTTTTCTTGAAACAAGGATTGCTGATAAAGCATCAGTACAGATGAGACCCCTTTCTCCCATATTTATTCTTACAGGAGAGAATTTTCCTTTCTAGGGGTAGATTTCCTCTCACTTCCTGTTGTCTTCTTTCGTTTGCAAGTAGGAGTCGTTTGTAAGTTGGATGTTTGAAAGTAGGGACCTGCCGTATATACTCTGCAGAAATAGGCCCCTTAGTTGTTGGTGTTGGCACAACACTGTAAGCACTCAGTTACTCTTGGTTGGTGCTGGAACGCCCTGCTGTCAACTATTATATCAGGAATTTTAATTACATATAATTGTTGAACAGTGGTAGTAAAAATTGGGGCTTTGATGGTGGTGCTGGTGCCACAACACTGTAAGCCCTGACAGTTACTCTTGGTGGGTGCAGCAATGGGCCCTGCTGTGAATTATTAGATCAAGAATTGTAATTACATGCCCCTTTTGAACAGGGGCTGAAAAATTGGGCCTTTCGTGGTGGTGGTGGTGGTGGCGTTGCCACAAGACTGTAAGCCCTCAGAGTTACTCTTGGTGGGTGCAGCAATGGACCCTGCTGTGAATTATTAGATCAAGAATTGTAATTGCATGCCCCTGTTGAACAGGGGCTGAAAAATTGGGCCTTAGGCACTGGTGGCACAACACTACAACCCCTCACAGATACTGTACTTGGAGCACAGCAATGAGCCCTGTTGCAAAGTATTGCTTCAAAAATTGTAATGACACGCCCCTGTTAAACAGGGGCTGAAAAATTGGGCCTTAGGCACTGGTGCCACAACACTCCAACCCCTCACAGATACTGTACTTGGAGCACAGCAATGAGCCCTATGGCAAATTATTGCTAAAAAAATTGTAATTACACGCCCCTGTAAAACAGGGGCTGAAAAATTGGGCCTTAGCCACTGGTGGCGGCACCCATAAACAAAAATGATCTTCCAAGCTATCATCATCAATCGTATCATTGAGGACTCGGAGGAGGAGGATAGCCAGTCAACATAACAGCACAGGCACTCAGCATCAGCATCAGTCTTGAAGGGATGTGACATGTTAAAATCAATTAGTCTGTTATATCAGCATCAGGTGTGTGGTAGCTGGTGGTGATCCAAGACTGGTTCATCTTGATGAAAGTCAGTCGATCAACCGAGTCGGTGGACAGGCGCACCCTGTGATCCGTGACAAATCCTCCAGCAGCACTGAATGTGCGTTCCGAAAGAACGCTGGATGCAGGACAGGCCAGTAGCTCAATTGCATACTGTGCAAGCTCTGGCCAGTGATCCATCCTCAAGACCCAGTAAGCCAGAGGATTTTCGGTGGGGAAGGTGTCCAAGTCTGACCTTGCCCCTAGATATTCCTGCACCATGTTTATCAGACGCTGGCGATGGTTGCTGGAACCGATCATACTTTGGGGCTGCGGACTAAAGAATTGTCTGAACGCATCGGTCAGACGGCCACCTTCCCCACCGCTCCTTCTTTGACTGGCCGAAGCCTCAGCAACTCGTTGTCCAGGACCAGGAGTTTGTAACCTCCCAGTCTCTGGGAACGCGTTGCACAGACCTTTCTGCAAGGCCTCCCGGAGTTGTCTCATCCTCTGCTCCCTCTGCGACGGTAACATAAGGTCCGCAACCTTACCCTTGTACCGTGGATCAAGGAGAGTGGCCAGCCAGTAATGGTCCCTCTCCTTGATCCGAAGAATACGAGGATCCTTCCGCAGACTTTGCAGGATCAGGGAGGCCATGCAGCGTAGGTTTGCTGAGGCATTCGCTCCGGAGTCCTCTGGGTCACTAAGGACGACATGATCCGCAGCCACCTCCTCCCAGCCACGTACAAGTCCACTGGTTTCTTGGGACTGTAAATCATCCCTAAAAGACTGCTGCTGATGATGCTGAGTGCCAGCCTCCACCTCCATGCTGACACAATCCTCCTCCTCCTCCTCCTCCTCCTCCTCCTCCTCTTCCTGTGCGATGGGTGGGACAGAAGGAACACTGTCTGGGTAAAGGGGGCCTTGAGAGGCAAGGAAGTCCTCCTCTTCCTGCCTCTGTTCTGCCTCAAGTGCCCTGTCCATTATTCCACGCAGCGTGTGCTCCAACAGGTGGACAAGAGGTACAGTGTCACTGATGCATGCACTGTCACTGCTCACCATCCTCGTGGCCTCCTCAAATGGTGCCAGGACAGTGCATGCATCCCTGATCATGCCCCACTGGCGTGGATAAAAAAAACCAAGCTCCCCTGACCCTGTCCTGGTGCCGTAGTCGCACAGGTACTCATTGATGGCCCTCTGCTGCGTGTGCAGCCGCTGCAGCATGGCCAACGTTGAGTTCCACCTGGTGGGCATGTCACATATAAGGCGGTTCTTGGGCAGGTTCAACTCCTTTTGCAGCTCAGCCAGGCGAGCACTGGCATTATAAGATCTGCGGAAATGCACACAGACTTTCCTGGCCTGCCTCAGGACATCCTGTAAGCCCGGGTACCTGCCCAAGAACCGCTGCACCACCAGGTTAAGGACGTGAGCCACACAGGGCACATGGGTCAGTTGTCCCTGTCGGAGGGCGGAGAGGAGGTTGGTGCCATTGTCGCAAACCACCATTCCTGGCTTAAGCTGGCGTGGCGTCAACCACCTCTCGGCCTGGCCCTGCAGAGCAGACAGGACCTCTGCCCCAGTGTGGCTTCTGTCCCCCAAACACACCAGCGCAAGCACGGCATGGCATCTTTTTGCCTGCGTACTTGCGTAGCCCCGTGAACGGCTACGGAGCACCGCTGGTTCATAGGACAAACCACAGGAAGAGGCCATGGAGGAAGAAGAAGAGGAGGGGGTGGAGGAGAGAGGTGTGTCACAACCAGTAGTAGCATTTTGGAGGCGTGGCGGTGGGACAACCTCCAACACTACTGCACCTTGTCCTGCATCCTTCCCAGCTGCCAAAAGAGTGACCCAATGGGCCGTGAAAGAAAGGTAACGTCCCTGTCCATGCCTGCTGGACCATGAGTCAGCGGTAATATGCACCTTACCGCTGACCGCCCTGTCCAGCGAGGCCAAGACATTGCCTTCCACATGCCGGTAGAGAGCCGGAATAGCCTTCCGTGAGAAAAAGTGGCGTTTGGGAACCTGCCACTGAGGAACCGCACATTGCACAAACTCACGGAAGGGGGCCGAGTCTACCAACTGAAAAGGCAGCAGTTGAAGCGCTAGCAATTTAGCCAAGCTAGCATTCAACCGCTGGGCATGTGGATGGCTGGGAGTGAACTTCTTTCGACGGTCCAGCAGCTGGGGCAGGGAAATTTGCCTGCTAGAATCGGACGTCGGTGTACTGCTAGCAGAGTGGCCGCAAGTACT
Organism: Rana muscosa; assembly: GCA_029206835.1. Taxonomy (NCBI): domain Eukaryota; kingdom Metazoa; phylum Chordata; class Amphibia; order Anura; family Ranidae; genus Rana; species Rana muscosa. The sequence continues at coordinate 1,059,232,270 of CM055117.1, read as the reverse complement.
TGGCTGTGACACACCTAATTCTACACCTTCATTCCTCTCAGTGCATGTTTCAGAGAGGACTGAAGTTATAGTGGGGTTGGAGATCCCAGCTGATGCGGTGCAAGGAGAGGTCCGCTTTGTTCTTTGGTGTGGGTCTTTGAGGTAGGCTTGCCAACGAGCTGCATGGCAGGTCAACATATGTCTGGTCAGGCATGTGGTACCCAAGCGGCTGATGTTTTGGCCACGCGATATACGCTTGAGACATATGTTGCAAACAGCAGCTGTGCGATCTGATGCACTAGCCTCAAAAAAGGCCCACACCAAAGAACTTTTTGAATGACGGGCAGAGGCAGCGCCCTGCACAGGCGGAGCTCTGCGGTGTGATTCCGTCGGTGTACTGCCCTTACGCTGGCCACCAAAGGGCATCCTGCCTCGTTGGAGATGTGCCTCCTCCTCATCCTCCTCCTCCTCCTCTCTCCTATTAGGCACCCACGTGGAGTCAGTGACCTCATCATCACCTCCCTCCTCATCACTGGAGGCAATCTGGCAGTATGCTGCAGCTGCTGGAACATGACTGCCAGATTGGTGTCCTTCTTGAGCATCCCCTCTGTCTGCTCTCACGCTACTGCCTTCCTCTAGCTGGGTTTCATCATCAGACCCTTCGAAACGCTGGGCATCCTCCTGGAGCATGTACCCAACACTGTGCTGAAACAGTTCGGGGGACTCCTCAGGAGGAGGACATGGTGGGTCTAGGGAAGGAGTGACTGATGATGAGTCTGACATTGATACCAGGGAAGAGGACGCTTTGGCAGCTGCTTTTCCAGTACCCTGAGCCTGGGTGAGAGAGGATGAGGAGGAGGAGGAGGGCTTGGTCATCCACTCTACCAAGTCTTCGGCATGATGTGGCTCAACATGTCCAGCTGCCGAAAAGAAGGACAAGCGTGTCCCATGGCCATGTGCTGATGACAATGCACCGCGTCCACGACCAGCACTGTTGCCCCCAGACACAGAGCCTGCTTGCCCTCTTTTATTGCCTCCTGACTGTCTGCCTCTCCTTGTTTGCCTTCCAGACATTCTAATAGATGGCCTGCAGGGAGATGGGAAAAAAGCAATAAGGGCTACCTTCAGGTGTCCTTCTCTGTCCCTTGAAACAAGGACTTTGACAGTGAAAGAAACTGACACACTCTCCCTACCTACAGTTTTCTGTCCCTAGAAAAAATGTTTTTTTTAAGCACAATATAGCACAAGGAGAATTCACTCACTGTCCTTCCAGGTCCCTGGAAACAAGGACTTTGACAGTGAAAGAAACTGACACACTCTCCCTACCTACAGTTTTCTGTCCCTAGAAAAAATGTTTTTTTTAAGCACAATTTAGCACAAGGAGAATTACCTCACTGTCCTTCCAGGTCCCTGGAAACAAGGTCTTTGACAGTGAAAGAAACTGAAACACTCTCCCTACCTACAGTTTTCTGTCCCTAGAAAAAATGTTTTTTTTAAGCACAATTTAGCACAAGGAGAATTACCTCACTGTCCTTCCAGGTCCCTGGAAACAAGGACTTTGACAGTGAAAGAAACTGACACACTCTCCCTACCTACAGTTTTCTGTCCCTAGAAAAAATGTTTTTTTTAAGCACAATTTAGCACAAGGAGAATTACCTCACTGTCCTTCCAGGTCCCTGGAAACAAGGACTTTGACAGTGAAAGAAACTGACACACTCTCCCTACCTACAGTTTTCTGTCCCTAGAAAAAATGTTTTTTTTAAGCACAATTTAGCACAAGGAGAATTACCTCACTGTCCTTCCAGGTCCCTGGAAACAAGGACTTTGACAGTGAAAGAAACTGACACACTCTCCCTACCTACAGTTTTCTGTCCCTAGAAAAAATGTTTTTTTTAAGCACAATATAGCACAAGGAGAATTCACTCACTGTCCTTCCAGGTCCCTGGAAACAAGGACTTTGACAGTGAAAGAAACTGACACACTCTCCCTACCTACAGTTTTCTGTCCCTAGAAAAAATGTTTTTTTTAAGCACAATTTAGCACAAGGAGAATTACCTCACTGTCCTTCCAGGTCCCTGGAAACAAGGACTTTGACAGTGAAAGAAACTGACACACTCTCCCTACCTACAGTTTTCTGTCCCTAGAAAAAATGTTTTTTTTAAGCACAATTTAGCACAAGGAGAATTACCTCACTGTCCTTCCAGGTCCCTGGAAACAAGGACTTTGACAGTGAAAGAAACTGACACACTCTCCCTACCTACAGTTTTCTGTCCCTAGAAAAAATGTTTTTTTTAAGCACAATTTAGCACAAGGAGAATTACCTCACTGTCCTTCCAGGTCCCTGGAAACAAGGACTTTGACAGTGAAAGAAACTGACACACTCTCCCTACCTACAGTTTTCTGTGCCTAGAAAAAATGTTTTTTTTAAGCACAATTTAGCACAAGGAGAATTACCTCACTGTCCTTCCAGGTCCCTGGAAACAAGGACTTTGACAGTGAAAGAAACTGACACACTCTCCCTACCTACAGTTTTCTGTCCCTAGAAAAAATGTTTTTTTTAAGCACAATATAGCACAAGGAGAATTCACTCACTGTCCTTCCAGGTCCCTGGAAACAAGGACTTTGACAGTGAAAGAAACTGACACACTCTCCCTACCTACAGTTTTCTGTCCCTAGAAAAAATGTTTTTTTTAAGCACAATATAGCACAAGGAGAATTCACTCACTGTCCTTCCAGGTCCCTGGAAACAAGGACTTTGACAGTGAAAGAAACTGACACACTCTCCCTACCTACAGTTTTCTGTCCCTAGAAAAAAAATTTTTTTTAAGCACAATTTAGCACAAGGAGAATTACCTCACTGTCCTTCCAGGTCCCTGGAAACAAGGACTTTGACAGTGAAAGAAACTGACACACTCTCCCTACCTACAGTTTTCTGTCCCTAGAAAAAATGTTTTTTTTAAGCACAATTTAGCACAAGGAGAATTACCTCACTGTCCTTCCAGGTCCCTGGAAACAAGGACTTTGACAGTGAAAGAAACTGACACACTCTCCCTACCTACAGTTTTCTGTCCCTAGAAAAAATGTTTTTTTTAAGCACAATTTAGCACAAGGAGAATTACCTCACTGTCCTTCCAGGTCCCTGGAAACAAGGACTTTGACAGTGAAAGAAACTGACACACTCTCCCTACCTACAGTTTTCTGTCCCTAGAAAAAATGTTTTTTTTAAGCACAATATAGCACAAGGAGAATTCACTCACTGTCCTTCCAGGTCCCTGGAAACAAGGACTTTGACAGTGAAAGAAACTGACACACTCTCCCTACCTACAGTTTTCTGTCCCTAGAAAAAATGTTTTTTTTAAGCACAATTTAGCACAAGGAGAATTACCTCACTGTCCTTCCAGGTCCCTGGAAACAAGGACTTTGACAGTGAAAGAAACTGACACACTCTCCCTACCTACAGTTTTCTGTCCCTAGAAAAAATGTTTTTTTTAAGCACAATTTAGCACAAGGAGAATTACCTCACTGTCCTTCCAGGTCCCTGGAAACAAGGACTTTGACAGTGAAAGAAACTGACACACTCTCCCTACCTACAGTTTTCTGTCCCTAGAAAAAATGTTTTTTTTAAGCACAATTTAGCACAAGGAGAATTACCTCACTGTCCTTCCAGGTCCCTGGAAACAAGGACTTTGACAGTGAAAGAAACTGACACACTCTCCCTACCTACAGTTTTCTGTCCCTAGAAAAAATGTTTTTTTTAAGCACAATTTAGCACAAGGAGAATTACCTCACTGTCCTTCCAGGTCCCTGGAAACAAGGACTTTGACAGTGAAAGAAACTGACACACTCTCCCTACCTACAGTTTTCTGTCCCTAGAAAAAATGTTTTTTTTAAGCACAATTTAGCACAAGGAGAATTACCTCACTGTCCTTCCAGGTCCCTGGAAACAAGGACTTTGACAGTGAAAGAAACTGTCACACTCTCCCTACCTACAGTTTTCTGTCCCTAGAAAAAATGTTTTTTTTAAGCACAATATAGCACAAGGAGAATTCACTCACTGTCCTTCCAGGTCCCTGGAAACAAGGACTTTGACAGTGAAAGAAACTGACACACTCTCCCTACCTACAGTTTTCTGTCCCTAGAAAAAATGTTTTTTTTAAGCACAATTTAGCACAAGGAGAATTACCTCACTGTCCTTCCAGGTCCCTGGAAACAAGGACTTTGACAGTGAAAGAAACTGACACACTCTCCCTACCTACAGTTTTCTGTCCCTAGAAAAAATGTTTTTTTTAAGCACAATATAGCACAAGGAGAATTCACTCACTGTCCTTCCAGGTCCCTGGAAACAAGGACTTTGACAGTGAAAGAAACTGACACACTCTCCCTACCTACAGTTTTCTGTCCCTAGAAAAAATGTTTTTTTTAAGCACAATTTAGCACAAGGAGAATTACCTCACTGTCCTTCCAGGTCCCTGGAAACAAGGACTTTGACAGTGAAAGAAACTGACACACTCTCCCTACCTACAGTTTTCTGTCCCTAGAAAAAATGTTTTTTTTAAGCACAATATAGCACAAGCACAAAACACACTGACACTCTCCCTACCTATCCTTCTCTTTCCCTAAACTAAAGGAATCCAGGTTAAGCAAGAAAGAAATAAAAGTCACTGTCCCTGCCTATGCTGCTCTATCCCTGCTCCGGAACACACTACACTAGGCCGCCGTGCTGGCGGCCTTTTATAGTGTGGGGCGTGTACTAAACCCCCTCAGCAATAATTGGCCACAGGCATCCTGACTGTGGCCAATCATTGTTCTCCTCGCTGCCGGCGCTGTGATTGGCCAAGCATGCGGGGTCACAGTGCATGCTTGGCCAATCACAGCGCCTGGATGACACTGCGATGGCGTAGTGCATTGTGGGCCGTTCGCGTCACTCGAATTTGGCGCGAACGGCCCAAATCGTTCGATCTTCGTCGAACGATCGAACAGCCGATGTTCGAGTCGAACGTATGTTCGACTCGAACACGAAGCTCATCCCTAGCCATAAGCTGTCCTGAAGAGCGGCAGGTGACACGGCTCTGGTCCCACAGTCAGCTGGGTTGAGTTCAGTGGGAACGTGATGCCATTGACTTGGTAGAGAGAATCTCTTGATACGTTCAACCCTGTTGCTGACGTACACATAAAATTGTTTTGTTTGGTTGTTTATGTAACCAAGTACTACCTTACTGTCTGTATAGAAGGTGAAAGAATCAATTCTAGTGTCCATTTCGCTTCGTATGACCTCGGCAATTTCTACTGCTAGCACGGCTGCACAAAGTTCAAGTCTTGGTATGGTATGTGCAGGCTTGGGTGTGAGTTTTGCCTTGCTTAGGACAAAACTACAGTGTGATTCTCCATTCAGTTCAGAGGTCTTCAAATAGGCTACTGCAGCAATAGCTTCAACTGATGCATCAGAGAAAATATGAATCTCTCTCCGGTTAGCGGTTGAAGTGGATCCTGGAACATAGCTACGGGGAATCTGAAGTTTTTCTAGTGACTTCAAAGAATATCTCCACCTTTCCCACTTGTGTTGATTCTCACTAGGCAAGGGAGTATCCCAGTCTATGTTCTCAGTAGACAACTGTCTTAGTAAAATCTTACCTTGAATGGTAACTGGAGCAAGGAAACCCAGTGGGTCATAGATGCTATTCACCACGGACAGGACTCCTCTCTTAGTGAAGGGTTTGTCACAAGTTGACACTTGGAAGGTGAATTTGTCTTGCTTGATGTTCCACAACAAACCCAGACTTCGCTGTACAGGAGGCACATCTGTACCTAAGTCAAGGTTTTTTAGACTAGTGGCATAGTCCTCCGAGTGAAAGGCATTCATAAGTTCCTGGCTGTTGGATATAATCTTGTGCAGTCTAAGGTTTGCTACAGACAGCATCTCCTTTGTTCTGGTGAGAAGATCAATTGCTTCTTTAGCAGTTGGAAAGGACTTAAGTGCGTCGTCAACGTAGAAGTTTCTTTCAACAAATTGACGGGCATCAGATCCATATTCAACTTCTCCAGTCTGAGCTGTTCTCCTTAGCACATAAGTTGCCACTGCTGGGGAAGGACTGTTACCGAAGACATGTACCTTCATGCGATAATCTATAACTTCCTTGTTGAGGTCATTGTCCTTGTGCCATAGAAACCTGAGGTAGTTTCTGTTGTCTTCTCTGACGATGAAGCAGTGAAACATCTGTTGAATGTCGGCCATTACTGCTACAGGCTCTTGTCTGAAACGAATCAAGACTCCTATTAGACTGTTGTTCAAGTTGGGTCCAGTAAGGAGCATGTTGTTAAGAGAAACACCTTCGTGCTGAGCACTGGAATCAAAGACAACTCTGATTTGGTCTGGTTTGCGTGGGTGATACACGCCAAAGGATGGAAGGTACCAGCATTCTTCTCCCTCCTTTAGTGGGGGAGCAGGCTCTGCATGATCTCTGTCAAATACATTTTGCATAAAGTCCACAAAGTGCTTTTGCATCTCTGGTTTCCTGCTTAAGTTTCCCTTTAAGGAGGAGAATCTACTGATGGCCTGCTGTAAGTTGTTGGGCAATCTCTCTCTTGGGAGACGAAAGGGTAGGGGTGCTACCCAGTTATTGGAGTCATCTTGAAAGAACTCATTGTCCATTACCTTGATGAATTCTTTGTCTTCCATTGAAGGAGCCAGTATGTCATCTTCACTGGTTGCATTAAACACTGTAGAGCCGAAGTCGCCATCATGGCAGGAGAAAGGGCTTGTGTCACCTGAGATACCATGTTGCCATTCGTGGCTGGCTATCTTCTCTTTCACCCAGTAGTGATGTGGGCATGGCTCAAAGTAAGTGTTTCGGCCATTTGGCAGAACATTTGTCTTGAATGACGAAATGTTGGTAGGTCTTTTCATTTTGCCTATGCAGACATTGCCTATGATGACCCACCCTAGATCCGTGCGCTGGGCAAATGGGGCATCTTGGGGTCCACTGACTTGTCTGTGTACCTTGTGAACTCTTAGAATGTCTCTTCCTAACAGAAGAAGGATCTGAGCATCTTTGTCAAGCGGCGGTATCTCATTTGCTATTACCTTGAGGTGAGGGTGATGGAAAGCAGCAGCTGGAGTAGGGATTTCTTCCCTGTTAGCAGGTATCTGATTGCACTCAACAAGTGTAGGTAAGGGTAATTGCAAGTTACCTTTGAGAGAAGATACCATGAGTCCATGAGCCCTTCTTCCAGAAACCTCTATAGTTCCACTACAGGTACCCAAGGTGTAAGGATGACCTTCGCCTTTTATTTCAAATAGATTGAACAATTCCGATTTTGCAAGTGATCGATTGCTCTGATCGTCTAAGATAGCATATGCCTTTAGAGACTTTTCTGGTTGATCCTTGTGGTATATGTTCACCAAGCATATCTTAGCACAGGACTTACCACAGAGGTCTTCTCCACAAACTTCAGTGCAGGATGAAGAAATGATGGTAGAATTAGGCACTTGGTCTGTATTCTCCCCGCCATGCGTTAACCTGGGAGGATCGTTGGCAGGTTGTGCAGAGCTGGGCTCAAGAGGATGGAGGGCCTGCACATGTTCCCCAGAGCCACACTCTATGCACTTGATGGACACATTACAGTCCCTTGCAAAATGTTCTGCAGAAGCACAGCACCTGAAACATACCCCAAATGTCTTTAAAAGCTCCTTGCGCTCTTCCAGAGGCTTTTTCCTAAAGCCAATACATTTATTGAGGGGGTGTGGCTTCTTGTGTATGGGACACTCTCTGTTAGGGTTTTCAATCTTCCTACACTGTTTGTTCGTGGCCAGAACTGTGGTAGGAGTGGGAAGGATGTCAGTCTTTTTCACGGACACTGGGCCTCTATGGTTTCTATAGTTGCCCTGAAGACTGGTACTCTTAGGAAAGGGTGAGAAGAGACTGTACTCACCGTAGGAAAAACTTGGATCGTTCTTGGTCTCTGCAATTTCCCTGATGAATTCACAGAAGAAAGAGAATGGAGGGAAGGAAACCTTGTTCTCTCTTTTGTATGATGACCCTAGTGCAGTCCATTTCTCTTGCAAAACATACGGGAGCTTGGAGACAATTGGGTTTACCCCTCTTGGAGTGTCAAGGTAACTGAGTCCAGGTAGTTTTGGGTCTGTCTTGGCTAGCTGAAGCTCAAGGAGAAGGTCACTCAGTCTCTGGAACTCCTTGTTGTCCTTACCGGATATCTTTGGGAAAGTTTCCAGACGCATGAACAAAGCATTTTCTATAGCTTCTGGACTGCCATAACTTTGCTCTAGTCGCTCCCATGCAGCTGTAAGGCCTGCAGTAGGATTGTCCAAGAAAACCGATCTTAATGGCTTAACACGTGCAGCAGATAGAGGACCAAGCCATTTGATCAGCAGATTCAATTCTTGATCAGCTGTAATGCCAATATTGCTGATTGTAGTTCTGAAGGCACATTTCCAACTTCTGTAGTTCTCAGGTTGGTCATCAAAACTTGTAAGACCAGTCTTTGTGAGCTCTCTGCGAAGCATGTACCTCACAAACTCTTCTGTCTCAGTTGTCTCCGCCTTTATGTGAGATGCTGTTGGCTGTATAGTGCTGATTGCGTTATCTTTGACATTGTTGTTAAAGGACACAGGGAAATATGGTGCAGCAGATGCATCCAGGTGAGTTGCTTGCTTGAAGTCAGTTGTTCCAATGGTACGTTGATTCAAGGCTGTACCGATGACTGGAGATTGATGACTTGCCTGAAGCTTGCGCTGATGCTCTGTGATGTATGAAGGCAGGCAAGGTAGGCAGGTAGGAAATGCAGTGGAGTGATTTTGAGTGCAGGAAGTTGCTGGAACCTCTTTAACTTGAAGCTGTGAAGGAGTCTCTATGTAGCCGGGAGCATTGGAGACAATGGAGTGTGCACTGCAGTGGCTTAGGACATAGTCTTTAGTGCGTTTGAGGGGGTCTTCCATATCTGCTATGTTTAGGTTAATGCTGTCTTTCTCACTTGCACCTTCGTCTGCACTGATAGCTTGCTGTAGGACCCTTAGCTTTGCCATAGCTGCGTCATGTTTACACTGTTCATTTAAGGTTTCCATTGTTGCTCTTTGTCGTGCTGACTGCGCTTCCAACTCTGCTCTTTGAAGTGCTGACTGCGCTTCCAACTCTGCCCTTTGAGCTTCCAACTCTGCTCTTTTTTCTGCATATTCCACCTGCACTTTGCTGGCTTCCACTTCAGCGCGGGCATTAATAAGTCGCTCACTGAGTGTTGAGTATCTTGAACTATGGGATCTTGATGAGTTTTTAGAACGTCTGGTGGAAACAGATCTGTGAGATGCAGTGTCCTGTAACAGCTTTATTTTTGCTTCTGCCTTTAATCTGGTTTGCTGGATAAAACTGTCTCTTTCAAAATTGAGAGCATTGACGCGCTTTAATTGCATCATCGCACTTTCTGACTTCATGTTTTGTAAGACATTAGTGAATTTGATGCTGGTAAGCTGATAAAGCTCATATGAGGCAGAAAGTTGTTTAATGGCGCCCTCTAGTGTCAGTAGTTCACGTTCAACAGACACTGTATTGGCTTCAGCAAGGATTTTCTCCCAGACTAATTCCAAGCTATTTGACAATTCAGTCCTTGAAGCTTCATAATTCTACATTACTTTCCAAGTGGGTTTAACTGAGTGTTTGGGTAACTCAGTTTCTTCAGGAACTTGTGGGGAGGTAGATGTGAGTTCACATGCAGAAGCTTGATCACTCATGATAGCAGACTGACTGTGAAAGCAGGCAGGATCTGTGTGCTGAAATATGACACTGTGCAGATTGTCTCAGGCTATAAGGCTGCCATGTGCTGCTCTGTCCCTTCTGTCTTGCTACGAGGGCAGTAAATCTTGTCTGTTTCAGTACTGACATGCAGAAATCTTGTAATTAGGCTGTGAAACTCAGTTTTTCTACTGTTCTGTCTCAACTACAACGCGATAAAGTTCATCTCCAGGTTTAAGTAGGCCTTACTCAAGCTGGTTTGATATTCATCCCTTGCATCGATACAGGCAGTTTAACTCAATGAATAAACTCACAGTTAGGACGACAGACGATGAATCCTTTCGAATGTTCCGTTTAATGATGGATATTCATAGGTAGAAAAACGTTGCAGTTGTAAGCCACATGTAAGATGTTTAGCATGGAAGATATACAGGAGTAATGACCAGAATCAGGAAGTGGAGGAGATATATAAAGAACTACGGTGAGAGAGAGAGTTCAGCTAGAAAGAAGGGGACAGATCTTAAAGACACAGAGCAAGAATAATCACATAGTGTAACACAACAGTTCCCACAGAAAGTCCAAGAGGACAGAGGAAGCGGAGGGCAATAAAACCTCCCAGGAGATTAACCTACCCACAAATGGGGGAGAGTGCGGAAGACACTGTATTCACTGCCAGAAGGAGTATGGAAGACCCTGACCCTCCCACTGTTCATTTGGTGGGAGGCAACCCCAGCTCACTCTCTGGCACAGTTAGACAGGATGCTGTTGTTAATGTGTCCTGTGGGCAGGGGAGTTCACTGCCTCGTTTCTGGTGGGAATTTCCTCTGCCAACATCATATGGAGAATTGATGGATGTTGTTAAATGTGTAGCTTGAAGTTATGTTATCTTTGGGGACCAAAGAGTTCAAGTGGGGGGAGTGTGTAGCGGGGTCCTTTTAAGGCCCCAGGACTACGTTACCCAGAACCCCATTCGGCCCCAGGGTCGGAGGTTCCACTGCAGAGACTCATGGGAGGGGTTACTTAAGTGAGAGGCGAGGCGGAGCTCGCTCTCTTGGGACACGGCGCTTCAAGCAACAAGTCATCCTGTGCGGATCGGCTGTGGGGCAAGGCCTGAAGCCTGAGGCCTTGCTTGAAGTCCGAAGAGCCTTCCACCATACTGCGGAGCCTGGGTGGATCCTGACCCGTCGTGATAGGACGTGAGTTGGATCGGGGACTCGATCGGAGCAGACGCTGTGTGCGACACACATGCGGTGGAAGTCCCAGGCTGGGATCGCGCCTGGAGTGGTGAGCGGGCACCTGCCCATATCAATAGACTGAGTTGTGTTCAGGCCTGTAGACTGCCTAGGCCCGCTGTTCGCTCACCAGTGTTTCTTGGGGGGTCCGGTAGCGGGACAGAGTTGAAGTACCTACCCCCCCCCCCGTTTTGCCCTGTTATTTCAAGTTACCACCCAATGTGGATTACAAATGGTTATTTCTTCAAGTGCACCAATGAAAGCTGGCCGTTGAAGAAACCTTCCTTCCTTAGTGAAAAGAGACTCAGTTCCATCCCATGTCAGGCCTGACTTAGGCGGGGAGTTAGAAAGTTTGTGTTACTACGCCATAGGAGAGCGCACGCCATAATAGCTCCGCGTGGTGGACACTGCGCGGCGCCATATTATTGTGCTGCACCTAGTACATTGATTGATGCAGGGCTCTGCAGGCCCATGTATATGTTGCATGTTATACCTTGAATCCTTTGTTACCAGTAAAGCTGATATATATATTTATATTCTTGCCTCAGCGTGTTGTCTGACTGTTTAGAGATTATTAAGTACAATACACCTGAGAGTGATAGGAGTTTAACCCTAGACTGACTGTGCCAGAGTGGGTCGAGTAAGATTGCCGAGGGTTGGCGGTACTGTGTGCAGGGCCCGAAATCAAACCAGCGGCTCTCTTAACTGGGGGTAGCGCTACATATATATATATATATATATATATATATATATATATATATATATATATATAATTTTATTAACAACAAATTTTAATTGGGACAGGAAAAAAACTAAAAATAAACTATATATATATATATATATAGAAGAGGTGTGTTAAAGAAAGGCCCAATGTAACACACACTTAGCGCCAGTTCAAATCAACAGTGTTCAGCAGCAGCACATATTAATTAATACTGAAAAATGATAAAATGATAAAATATTCTTCTCAAAATATTCTAAAATTACTAAGCTGCTGTTTAAAATAGAGAATAAAATGAAAATGAGGTAAACAATAAACAAAGCAATATGCTGGATTATTAAATTACACCAAACAGCGCTAAAAATTAAAAGACTCAAATAAGACTCGTGGTCAAGCCACTAGTAAAGTCCAAGACGTAGGTTTGTGACAAAGTCAGTCCAGAAAAAAGATAGTGAGTATCAACAATTGTCCATGTGAGCACCTTCCTTCACCAAAGACATGTATTGCAATCCACCACGTGATGTAACTCTCCCCTTAGGGGTTCACACTCACCAGAAACTCATAACAAATATGCCTTGTATGTAAAAGTGGGTACATCCGTTAATCTGTTTTGGCTTGTCACTTCTTATCAGGGTCCACAAATGGAATAGGCTCCACAGCAGGTCATAAAATAACAGAAAAATGACAGCAAATAGCGTAATCCTGTTTATTTAAAGAACTGAATCCCATACATTAGGAGACCCCTTTAACTAACTACGTACAATAGTGCAGTAAAAAACAAGCATTGAGTGGCCCCAGAGGGGGAAGTTTAGGTTAGGTTTCCTCTAAACTTGATTCAATCAACACAGTGTGTTGATCTGGCACTAAACTTTCAAACTTCAGTAAAATTTAGATTAACTTGAGATGAAAGAGGTATGTTTCTGAAGTTTTGGCTGTAAACTTACTGCCCATTTTTGTGCATTTGGTATGATTAGTGATGTGCCCTCCCTTTAGGTATAGATAATGGGTGTGTGTAACTACAGGAAGACAAAGCAGTAATACATTTAGGCAGAACACATATAAATACCTAGCTATACATTGTGGCACCCAGCCACTGGTTTCTACTCCCTGTCACTATGACCACAGAGCCTCCAGTGGATGACGGCTTGATTTATTATTATGAGAAGGAGAATGAGACAGAGACAAAAGAATCTTGCCATCCTGAGGAGATGCCCCATGCACGTTGGATCCTCTCTACCCTGTACTCTGTGTTTCTTGTGATTGGACTAATGGGCAATATAGTGGTGATCATGGTGGTGTCCAGGCGCACCTCACGACGAGCGGATACCTTCATTCTGAATCTTGCTGTCTCTGACCTGACCTTTGTCCTTACCCTGCCTTTCTGGATATCCTCAGTGGCAAAAGGAGGATACTGGATCTTTGGAACGTTCCTATGTCAAGCCAGTGGGTTTGCCATCGCTGTCACCCATTGTGCCAGTTCTCTTCTCATGGCCATCATGAGCATTGACCGTTATGTTGCGGTGATAAGGGGAACAAAGGTGCACCCACTGCGGACACAAGCCTGCTCTATTGGGGCTTGCTGTGTGATCTGGGCTATGTCGATCCTTGTTGGATGCCCATCGCTAAAGACCAGGGATGTCAACATCAAGACCTTAGCTTGCAAAGATTCTGATGACTCAACCCTCAGTTTGGGCTTTAAAATTGCAGTAACTTTCCTGACATTTGTGTTTCCATTTTCTGTGGTGGTTTTCTGCTACTGCCGCATGGCCAAGTACCTGTGGAACTATTTTGGCAGGCAGGTAAAAAAGTTATCCAGCAAGGGGAGACCCCAGAGTTGGCACAGCTGGTTACGTATTGTGACTTGCGTTGTTGGAGCTTACTGCTTTTCCTGGCTTCTGTATAACACTCTGAACACTTTGTTGCTGATGGATAAGCTTGTTGCTTACATACCTTGTTAAGCTTGGGTGGCTATAAAGCAAGGACTGCATGTTGCATCTGCCCTCGCCTTTGCCAACAGCTGCACCAACCCCCTCATCTATGCTCTCCTGGATGTTGGCTTCTGACGCCGGGCACAACTGGCCTTGCCAAGGCTATTGCTTTCTTGCCGTTCATTATTGTCTACTGCTAGTTTAACCATGCCAACCATGAGCGCTAGTGTGGAAAGTACCAGCACCTACACTGGAAATAAATGAAAGGTGCCATTAAAGATCTATTTTTGGACTGTTTTACCTGGTTATCAAAAAGCATTGTCTGTACAGTATTGCAGTATATTATAGGTAATTTAGTTAATTTTGTAAAATAATTAATTTTTTAGGTCAGTGGGGTCAATTTACTAAAACATAAGAAGGTCTTTGCTTAGTGAATAAGTCCATAGATTGTTCGGTTTGAATATCCAATCATGTGTAAGGGCAATGAAAAAGACATGGCTGCATGATATCCAAGAGCTCAGCTTCACCTTATTTACTAAACCCAGTACATTTATTTCGCTAAGGGGGGATATGATCAACATGTACAAATATATAAGGGGTCCATATTGTGAACTTGGTGTTGAGTTATTCACTTTACGGTCAACACAAAAGACAAGGGGGCATTCTTTACGTCTAGAGGAAAAGAGATTTCACCTCCAAATACGGAAAGGTTTCTTCACAGTAAGAGCTGTGAAAATGTGGAATAGACTCCCTGCAGAGGTGGTCCTGGCCAGCTCAGTAGATTGCTTTAAGAAAGACCTGGATTCTTTCCTAAATGTACATAATATAACTGGGCACTAACATTTATAGGTAAAGTTGATTCGGGGAATATCCGATTGCCTCTCGGGGGATCAGGAAGGAAATTTTTTCCCCTGTTGTAGCAAATTGGATCATGCTCTGCTGTTTGTTTGTTTTTTGCCTTCCTCTGGATCAACTGTGGGTATAGAATTGGGTATATGGGATTGTACGACATTTTTTTTTTTTTTTATGGTTGAACTTGATGGACTTGTGTCTTTTTTCAACCTGACTAACTATGTGACTAACAGCCTCTTCTTTAGTAAATGAACCCAAATAAATAAAATGTAAATAACACATTAACTAAATGTACTGTATTTGTTACATCTATTCTGTCTATTCGTGTTTAAGACTAGATAGAGTTAGATATAATTAGTTACTAGAACGAGCGCTCCCGTCTCATACTTGATTCTGAGCATGCGCGTTTTTTTTGCCCTCGGAAAAGCATATACACGACCGGTTTTCTCGACGGAAAACAGTCCGACAGGAATCCCGACGGGAAAATAGAGAGCAGGTTCTCTATTTTTTTTCGGCAGTTTTCCTGTCGGGAAAACTGCTAGGGAGCATATACACGGCCGGGATTCCTGGGCAAAAGCTCTCCTGGCAGTTTTCCTGCCGGGAAAACCGGTCATGTGTACGAGGCTTAAGTGCCCTGTATTGAAGTGGTTAAACAATTGAGTATTTTTAACGTAAGAGATACATTCTAAAAACTAAATAATTTTTTTAGGATGCATCTCTTACCTCCAACAACTTCTACCTGCCACCGCTCCCCACACCACTATTATCAGCAATCGCCTGTTGTCAAAATGACTGCTGGTAATTTCTTTGTATTTAACAACAGGGGCAGAATTAAAAATACAGCTTCTCCTGTGTAACATGGTACTTGTAGATAGTCTGAAAGTGTCATTGAGTAAATACAATGAATAAATATATTGTTTGTTTATTTGTTTTTTACTATTTCATTCATACGTAGATCAAAAATGTGACATTTGATTTCCCAGTGACATCAGTCAAAGAGTAAAAAAAAATAATAAAAAAAAATGAAATGTATTTCTATTTAACTCCTAGTTAACCTTAATCAGCACTAATTAACAAATTTCTCTCCTTCTCCCCTTAGCTATTAAAGCAAAGTTACAGCCAAAAAGTCCGGTAGGAAAAAAAAAAAGTTCATCTAGTTCAACCAAAAAAAAAACCCCCAAAAAAACATACAATCCACTATACACAAACCTTCACCCACAGTTGATCCAGAGGAAGGCGAAAAACCCCAGCAAAGCATGATCCAATTTGCTACAGCAGGAAAAAATGGCCTTCCTGATCCCCCGAGAGGCAATCGGATAAATACAACTAGGTCTTAAACAAAAGGACACCCCCCCCCCTTCGTTTTTGGATTTTTATTTTATTTGTTTTGTACCTTTTGAAGTGTACAAATTTGTACTACCGTCCTAAAGCAGCCGCAGCGAGGTACGTCATTTCTGCATCTGGATCAGCCCCTTCCCCACCCATTGCCTTCTGGGACCTGTATGTGTCCCAGAATACAAAGGGGCCATTCAGAAAGCGCAGATTGACTTGCGCATGCGCAGTAGGAAATCGGCTTCACTGCCGGTTTATCTTAGTTGCAATAACGGAGCCTGCACCTGAGCCGTAGGACGAAACAACTTTGGGGGGCCGACATCGTGTGATCCCTGGACAGGTAAGTGTCCTTACAATAAAAATAAAAGTCAGCAGCTACATTTGTATCTACAGACATTATTTTTTTTTTTTTTTTAGAGACTGGAACTCCACTTTAGGTGTCTGATGATTTCTATTTTTTATTTTATAATTCTCTTTATTTAAAGTATTTCATATTACATATAAATATCAACACCATTTCATCTCCCATAGGTGAACTCTCATTCAAATTTTATACAAAAGATAAAAGTTTCCCTGTTAACAAAAGCCAACAGTAAAAAGTTCTCCTATATTATTGCTCCCACTCCGTGTTGTGGTCTATATGCCCATCTGCTCCAGTCCGACAAATATTGCTCCATTATTCATTCCAGAAAACTTCAATTACTTTTTTACCTATTCTTTTTTTTTCTCCTTATCTTAGTTTTTACATTATAATTGTTCTCAGGCAGTTATGGGTTCTTCTAACCAACTAGACTGTAGCCTATCAAATTTCTTTGGGCAGCCTCTATTAAAATATGTATCCCTATATATACACACACACACACACATTTTTACCATTATTTATTTTCATTTGTTTTGTTTGATAATTTTCCACTGTTGGAAAATTAGGAAGAAATGCCTTTTTTTCATTTGCAAGTCACTTAGCTGTCTAAAAATGTCTTTGTACCAGAAAACTTACACTGGTCAAAAGAGAATAAATGCTTTATTCATTTTTATGTCTTTTTGTCTATAGATTCCATTGGAAAAATAAATAAAATTGTAGACCATCCTGGTGTAGCGATACCCCCAGTTAAGAGGGCTGCCTGTATGATTTTTTTGGGCCCTGTAAAGAAAAGCCCGGAGCAAAAAGAAAGAATGCAATAGGCAGAGGGCTGGCATGACTGAGTGAACAGGGTATGGGTATGTAAAAGTAGGAGTGATTGGTTAAGAAGTGTAAAGGGGGAGGGGACAAGTCTGAACAAAAAGGTAATCCCCACCCCCTAAGACAACACAGCGCGGGGGAAAGTTCCAGCTAGCAGCAGAATGTCATCGGTTGAAAAACTTCTGGCCCAACTGCGGGCAGAGGCCGCGACACGGGGCGAGGATTGGCTCCAGGAGACCCTGGGGCCGATGCTGTCGAGTCTGTCTGGAGTGTCAGGTACCACGGGGAGAGAGGCTGGGCGAGCTCGCAGGTCCAAACCTCCAGAGCGCTACTCACAGGGCCCCTTCCCTAGAGCTCAGCGGCAGACTGGGAGTCCCCCTAGGGCCCCTTCGGGCCCCCTGGCCAAGCGCACTGCCTTGCCTAGGGCGAGGGGTACCGGAAGGAATCCCCCTCAAGATTGGAGCTCAGCAGGGGGGCGCGCCAGGAGTTCGGGTGCGGCCACTAGGCCTCTGTGGGCGGGTCCAGTGCGCGGAGGATGGATCGATCGGGTGCCGGGCCCTCAGCTTCCAGGGAGAGGTCGCCTGGTGAGCTTTCTTCTGGTGGTGAGGAGCAGTCCGGTGGGCTGTCTGAAGGGGAGCTGTGCAGCTCGGAGGAAGATCGGAGACCCGGACAGTCGGTGGCTGCGGTGGAGTCTGTTCGATCGGCTGGTGGGACTTCTTCCAGGCAGCCCGGTAAGTCAGCTTCCTTTACTCATTCCTGGGGCCATGCTGGGGGTAGTGGCCGGGGTGGTGGGCCTGCAGTTAGTGAGGCTGAGGGGTTGGTGGCACTGGGACAGGACCCGGTGAGTGGACAGGCTGGGGGGAGTACGGTCCCCACTGGGGGTGGCATACGGCAAGATGGGTTGCAGGGTTTTGTGGCCGGCATTAAGAATTTGGTCAGCCAGTTTGAAAATGGGGACAGCGGGAATGTCAGCCCGGCCGTGGCTTGGGTCCCGCCGGCGGGACCGACGGGGTCCTCCACAGCGGTGGTGACACCGGCTCCTCCTGCTGCTACTAATGCAGTGGGGGACGTGGCAGGGACGGTTAGCGGGACACTGGTGGCCTCGCAGGTGGGTGGTACGGTGGAGCAGGCTGCTCGGCAGGATATCATTAGGTTGGCAGACGCCACAAAATGTGAAGTTTATATTTGTTATGAGGCACCCCTAGGGGCGCACCTGAAACCAGAAGTGAGGGAGAAGATTTGGAAAGGTGAGTATGTGGAGATGTTCTCACTGCTACCATTGGAGAAGTTTCACTTGGATAGGGTGAAGCCAGATGATTCAAAGAAGGAAGATGAGGAAAAAAGGAGGTACAGGCTCATTCCGCGGACGTTCACGAATTGGCTGCAGGCGTTCGCCATCATGGCAAGTGTGATAGGGCAAAAGAATCCTGAGCACTGTTCAGCACTCTTTGGCTATCAGGACGCTATTGGGGAGGCCTACAGGGTGTATGGGGGCACGGGGTGGCTCCGTTATGATGAACAGTTCAGGCAGAGGAGAGCGGTGAGGACGGACCCGCGGTGGGATCATAAGGACATCAGTTTATGGATGCGTTTGATGACCTCGCCGAGGGCACCTGGTCAGTTTTTTCAGGGGGGGGCCGGTGGAACTTCTTCCCCAGGACAATCGGCCGGTAAGAAAAAGGGGGTTTGCTTGCAGTACAATGAGGGCACATGCAAGTTTGGGGGGTCCTGCAGATACAAGCATGAGTGCTCCGGTTGCGGAGGTTCTCACACGCAGGCCAGATGCTTTAAGCAGGGAAAAGGCCGTACCGGAGAGTCTGGGCAAAAGAGGGAGGACTCCGGTGATGGTGGAAAGGATGCGGCTGTTTCTAGGTAGGTATCCAGATAAGGGGGCGGCTCAATTGTTGGATAAGGGTTTTTCAGAGGGGTTTCACATTCCATGTTCCTTGCAGGTTATTCCCCCGGTTTCACGTAATTTGCGGTCGGCTATACAACATGCTGAGGTGGTCACCGAAAAACTGCGCAAGGAGGTTGCTTTGGGCCGCATGGGCGGTCCTTTCCCTCCCCCCCCTTAGCAAATTTGGTGGTCTCCCCGCTTGGGGTTGTCCCCAAGAAGGAGCCCAACAAGTTCCGTCTCATTCACCATCTGTCCTTTCCGAAGGGTGGGTCGGTCAATGACGCGATTGATCCAGAAGCGTGTACAGTGAGTTACACTTCATTTGATGCAGCAGTAGGTTGGGTTCGCCGGTATTGGCAGGGGGCGTTGATGGCTAAAGCCGACATCGAGGCAGCTTTTAGGCTGTTGCCGGTACGCCCGGAAAGCTTTCACCTCCTGGGGTGTCACTGGGATAGCGCGTTTTATGTGGACATGTGTTTACTGATGGGATGCTCCATATCATGCGCGTTATTTGAACAGTTCAGCTAATTCGTGGAATGGGTGGTCAGGGACGTGTCGTGGTGAATTCCATTTTTCACTACCTGGATGACTTCCTTTGTGTGGGGCCGGCCTCATCCAGGGTCTGTGCGGTGCTCCTGGCCACCTTGGAGCACATCGCAGTGGGTTTTGGCAATCCATTGGCGCCCGACAAAACTGAGGGACCTCGCACAGTTATCATGTTTTTGGGCATTGTCCTGGATTCGGATGCCATGGAATGCCGCCTGCCATTGGACAAGCTGGAGGATCTTAAGCGGGAGCTGGAGGTCATGATGGGGCTAAGAAAGGTTCAGCTTCGGGCTCTGCAGTCGCTGCTGGGTAAGCTTAACTTTGCGTGCCGCATTCTTCCCGATGGGCAGGGTGTTCTGTCGACGGTTGTCGGCCAGCACGGCTGGGGTCTGGCCACCCACACACTTTGTGCGTTTGGGCAGGGAAGACAGGGAGGACTTGTAGGTCTGGCATTCCTTTCTGGAGTCCTTCAATGGCAGGGTGTTGTAGATGTCCGGAATGATTAGCAATTTTGATTTAGAGCTATACACTGATGCAGCTGGGGGGTCTGGGTTTGGGGCTTTCTTTTAAGGCAAGTGGAGTGCGGGCCCCTGGCCACAGTTGTGGATTGATGCTGGTTTCACAAAGAACTTGGTCCTGTTGGAACTGTTCCCGGTGGTGCTGGCGGTAGAACTGTGGGGTGCATGTTTCAGGGATCTGAAGGTGAGGTTTCACGGGGACAACCTAGGGGTGGTTCAGGTGATCAATAAGGTGTCAGCATCCTCCCCTCCGGTGGTGCGGCTGCTTTGCCACCTGGTGTTGAGATGTTTACAACATAACGTGTTTGTGTATGCGGTACACCTCCAGGGGGTGGATAATGTCATAGCTGATGCGCTGTCTCGCTTTCAGTGGGACAGATTCCGGGAGTTGGCACCGGATGTGGAGCAACGTGGGGTCCCTTGTCCAGGCTGGCTGTGGAGTATTCCGTTGGAATAGTGTCAGGTTGGATCAGGAAATCGGTGAGTAAGGGCACATGGGCGGCTTATGAGAAGGTGTGGCTGGAGTTGCAACAGTTGGTGCGGGAGGCTGGAGCTGACCCGGTGAGTTCCGATGTGAGGTTATTGGTGTTGTATTTTCTGTCCAGGAACATGGAAGCCGGGGTGTCCAGGTCGAGTCTGAGTAAGAAGTTAGCAGGGTTGGCTTTCCTGTTCAAATGGCAGGGGTGTCCTGATTTTACCAAGGATTTTTGGGTACGTCAGGCATTCAAGGGCTATGGACGGGGGGGACAGAAGAAAGACGGCAGGCGGCCGGTCTCGTTTGCTCTTTTGGGAGGGATCATGGGGCAGTTGACGGGTCTGTGCTTGTCTGGGTATGAAGTCTTGCTGTTCAAGGTGGCATTTTCCTTAGCGTTTTTTGGAGCATTTCGGATAGGTGAGCTGGTTAGCCCATCCAAAGCGGTGCACGGGGGTTTGCTGGACAGTGAAGTAGGGTTGACGGAGGAAGGAGTGTCATTGGTGCTCAGGAAATCTAAGACGGACCAGATGGGAAGAGGTAAGTTGGTGCAAGTTTTCCTGGTTCGAGGTTCTCAGTTGTGCCCAGTAGGGGCGGTGAAGGGTTACTTGGAGTCTCGCCCGTCCGTCGTGGGTTCATTCCTGATACACGCGGATGGGACTCCTCTTTCCAGATATCAGTTTATTGATGTATTTAGAAAGTGTGTTCGGGCCTTGGGGCTCCAGGATAAGGAATTCTCCTCTCACTCTTTCCGGGTTGGGGCGGCTACAGGGGCAGCCAGGTGCAGAATGGATGAGGAGGTGGTTAAGAGGATAGGCCAGTGGGAGTCTAGACGATTCCGGCTGTATGTCCGCCCTCAGTTACTGGTGGGGTTGGCATAAAAAGGGTTAAATGCCTGGGTTTGGTCTGGATACTGGGCCATTCGTTTATGTTCTGGGGGGCTAAGAGGGCTGACATTAGGCCTGAAGGTCGGCAGCTGGGGTTCCCGAGACATGAGGCATGCGTCCGCTGGCTGGGAGTTCCTGGTATGCTGTGGAGCAGAATGGTTCCTGAAGTGCACCGTTTTGCTAGGTTGGACAGGCCACCTGACGTTTTAATACTGCACGTAGGTGGCAATGATCTGGGAATGAGGTCCATGTTGGATGTGTCGAGGGACATAAAATTAGATTTTCTGCGGCTCCGGATGTCCTTCCCGGACATGATCATTGTGTGGTCCGATATGGTTGCGCGGACAGCCTGGAGAGGGGCGAGGTCCGTGGAGGGCATCAACAGGGCTCGCAAAAAAATTTATCGGGATGTAGGGAGGTTTGTAGTGAAGAACGGAGGGTTGTTGGTAAGGCACTTGGAGCTGGAGGTGGACACATGGCGATATTTACGGGGTGATGGGGTCCACTTGAACGAGGTGGGGGTGGACTTTTGGGCCTTGGGTCTCCAGGATGGCATTCAACGAGCCCTGAGGGTTTGTAGGGGCACCAAGTTGAGGAACTAAAAAAATGGAAGGGAATTCTAGTGCTTCACTGGTTGAAGAATTAAATAGGTTCTTCACACGGTTTGAGGTTGTGTTACCAAACCAGGATATAGGGTGTCCTTTAGGTCCAGGAAACTGTACATTCACTATACAGGAATATGAGGTGAGGCAGGCGTTTAAGGCTATAAATGCGAGGAAATCATCAGGTCCAGACGGAATCCCAGGGAGAGTAGTTAAGGCCTGTGCTGATCAATTCGCTGGAGTCTTTGCCAAGATCTTTAATCGATCACTATCATCTGCTGTTGTTCCGGCATGTTTAAAATCAGCCACTATTATTCCAATTCCAAAGAAGTCAACTGTGGAAAGTTTAGACAATAATAGACCAATAGCACTGACCTCAGTACTAATGAAGTGCTTTGAGAGGTTGGTCTTGAAATATATCAAAACTAGACTACCGGGTAGTTTAGATCCTTATCAGTTTGAGTATAGGGCAAATAGAAGCACAGAAGATGCGATAGCTTTAGCGCTGCACGGGGCACTTGGACATCTGGAGCATTCAGGAAACTACATAAGGATGTTGTTTATAGATTACAGCTCTGCCTTTAATAAGATCATTCCAGATCGGTTGTTTGAAAAAATGCAAAAATTGGATCTGCCGCCCTTTATTTGTTTTTGGATAAGAGATTTTTTGGTCCATCGCTCACAGGTGGTCAAATTGGATAAGTTTGTTTCTTCCAAGCGAGAAATAAGTACTGGAGCACCACAGGGTTGTGTCTTAAGTCCCTTTCTCTATGCGCTGTACACATGTGACTGCGCTCCCTATTATGAGACCAATAGTATAGTTAGGTTTGCCGATGACACTACCGTAATCGGTTGTATCACTGGAGACGATGAGGAGCAATACAGGAGAGAGGTTGATAGGATAGTGGAATGGTCTACAGCAAATAACCTGATCCTAAACACAGGGAAAACAAAGGAACTGATTGTAGATTTCAGAAGGAACAGGCCCGAACCAGCACCGCTTTTTATTAAAGGCGTGTGCGTGGAGCGGGTCTCTACCTTTAAGTTTTTGGGAACATGCATTTCTGAAAACTTATCGTGGACAATCAACGTTAAAGCCATTATTAAGAAATCGCAACAGCGTTTATATTTTTTGAGACTCCTTGGGAAGAATGGCTTGGGAAGGAAGGTACTAGAGACCTTCTATCGCTCTGCCATTGAGAATATATTAACGTATTGTATTCTAGTGTGGTACCCTAGTTGTATGCAGGCAGATAAAAATGCTCTAAAGAGAGTGGTTTGAACAGCGCAGAAAATTGTAGGATGTGAACTTGTTTCTCTAGATGAAATATATGAGACTCGTTGCCTTTGTAGATCAGGAAAAATAGTGAGAGACCCGACTCATCCTGGTTGTCATTTATTTGAATTATTGCCATCTGGGAGATATTTTAGGGTGATTAAAACAAGGACAAAAAGATTTAAAGAGAGCTTCTTTCCCAGGGCTGTTAAGGCAATCAATGCAGGAATGAAATGAAAGGAGGTCACAAAGTCTTATTTTATTGTCTTGTTTCGTTTTTAATATAAGGACACTTTTTATACTTTTATAATATGGGGACATTTTTATATATAAATCCTGTGTCGTAAATGCATGGTTGATAATTGTGATGTATGAATAATGTGTGGAGTAGAAATGTAATTTCATTGTGAATTTGTGTAGCGGGTATGTACTTTCCCGGGTTTAAATTTGAATTTGGAAGTGACACCAGTGATGTGTAATTCACCGCGGCCCATTGGGTGGCGCTGTCGCCCTGGGTTTGGGTTGGATTATCGCTGTGTGCCAACCTCCTTTTTGTCCTCCCTCGGCAGCGGTATGGTGGGGCGGGGAACCCGCCATGCTTGCTGGGAGAGGGTATAAAGGGGTCGGCCATCTTGGTCACGGAGTGCGAAGTCCCAGGCACCTTCAGCTTGCGGACGGTGGGTCGTGTCGCTCCTCTGGGTGGCTTAGGCCTAGAGGACAGCGGAGGTCGAGTTCCATCCCAGGCACCTTTAGCCTGGGGTGAGGTACTTGGATGGAGGTCCGGAGCTCAGTGCCCAACACTGGGTTCCGCGAGGGAAGGAGATCCTAGGGTACCCAGGGATTGGGTACCCGAATCCGGAAGGCGCAATGGACCGGGGGGAGCTCCTCATTTGAAGACCCGGTGCAGCATTATGCCGGTGACAAGTGAGTCTCTCGTCGGAGACCGCCTGGAAGGAAATTTACCCTCGTGCGGAGACCAGGATACACTTCTAGGAAGGGAAGTGGCAACCTACATTGTGTCTGGGCCTGTTCGCATCCACACCTCCTTTTCCGTTCTGTTCTATCAAGGGAGTTCAACTGTTTGTGTTCAGACAAGGAGAATAAAGGAGTGTTGAACTTTAATGGTGTGTAGCTCATTTTCTAACGGAAATGGTTCATGGTGACTCTTGGAGGGAGGATCCAGGTGCACAGCACTGACCCGAAGGTAATACAAAATCGTTGCTTATACCGCACTAACACTTGTGGTGGAAGCCAGGCGTGGTGTCCCCGCTCCCTCCCCTCTAAGGTACCCCTAGACAAAAGAGAGAAACGAGACGAGAGAAAGAGGGGAGTGGAGGTGGCCGCTACATTTGTTTTTACAATGACAATAAATAAATCATCATCAAAGGGTAAGGAGTTCCCCTTTGGTGCTGTGGCGGGAGTTTGGTCTTTGCGGGGAAATGAAGATACCTCAAAAAGCAAGTGGTCAGGACCTATCGGTGGTATGGGTTCTGAGGGTGTATTCCATCTAACAGTGGTTTAGCTGGAATAGTTTGATAATGGGGGCACTGCGGTCAGTGGTCGTCTCTGAGCAGCTGGTCGGCTTGAGGCCTATGACCAGTTGAAGGTACCGCAGTGTCAGGTGGGTTGTTATTGTTATGATTATTATTATTATGGTAATTAGAGGTCCCTGCAAAGACCAACGCTAGGAGGCAATGTTATGAGAACATGGGGTTCAGATTATGTTTTGATGGTTGATTTTTTTGATAACTGGTGTAACGTTTAAATAAATGAGGCTGCTACGGCCATGTTTTACTCCAAACTGAATGTGTGGTCTCATGTATTAGGTATAAGTAGGGTTATGGGGTAGAATATGGTATGCAGGTCATAATACATCTGTTATACAATAGTCAAGAAAAGCCCGGAGCAAAAAGAAAGAATGCAATAGGCGGAGGGCTGGCATGACTGAGTGAACAGGGAATGGAGATGTAAAATTAGGAGTGATTGGTTAAGAAGTGTAAAGGGGGGAGGGGACAAGTCTGAACAAAAAGGTAATCCCCACCCCCTAAGACAACACAGCGCGGGGGAAAGTTCCCACCCACCCTCCCTGATGATAGGTTGTGGGGTTTTTGGCTGTTCTGTTCTGTTTTGTTTCTTTTATTTTACAGGTGAGCGGATTGTCGTGGCAGTGGCGGGTGTTTGGTCTTTGCGGGGAAATGAAGATACCTCAAAAAGCAAGTGGTCAGGACCTATCGGTGGTATGGGTTCTGAGGGTGTATTCCAGCTAACAGTGGTTTAGCTGGAATAGTTTGATAATGGGGCACTGCGGTCAGTGGTCGTCTCTGAGCAGCTGGTCGGCTTGAGGCCTATGACCAGTTGAAGGTACCGCAGTGTCAGGTGGGTTGTTATTGTTATGATTATTATTATTATGGTAATTAGAGGTCCCTGCAAAGACCAACGCTAGGAGGCAATGTGTCACGTACCTGGTAGACGAGCCCAATGTGCAGGGAGCGGCTTCTCGTAGCCTCTGATTCACGAGGCCCTGGTAGTGGGAACAGGGGCTCGCGAGGGCAGAGGGCACAAGTGCCTGACTGGTAAGCTGAGTAGGGGCCTTGAGCAGAAGCTGTAGTCCACGGCAGGGTGCAGTAGTGGAACACTCGTGGGAGAGCAGCAGAGCAGGTGAGGACAGACCGGGTCAAACACTGGCAGGCTGGTTCAGGTACAAAAGCGGGATCCAAAACGGGAGTCAGAGTCCAGGCCGGGTCAGTTCGTTGGGCAGGCAGAAATCAGGTTAGAGGGATAAGCAAAAGAGTCGTCAAGGCAAGCCGGGATCAGAAGGGCAGGCAGCAAACAGGATACACAGAGGGAAGCCGGATCAGGTAGGAAGTTCAGCAGCGGGGTATCAATCAGCAGGGGTCTCAGGAAACGCTGTAGACCAGACAGCACTGGGCAGCATGACAGGGGAGTTTAAATACCCGATTCTGGCGCCAAGCGCCGTCACCGTGCGTGCGTGCGCGCACCCGTTGCGCTATCGCGCACGCGCATGCGCCGAACAGTTCCTCCAAAAGCAGGCATTCTTTTGATGCTGCTGTTGCCGGGCAGATTATGTAAATGCCTTTCCTGACATTGCCCCCCTCCAACGGGCAGCCTCCGGATGCCCAACTGGGCCATCTTAACTGGGTGGGATCTTTTGAAGGCCAGAATTAGTCTCTCTGCGTGGATGTTAGTCTCTGGTTCCCAGGAATTTTCTTCTGGGCCATAGCCCTTCCATTTTACCAAGTACTGGGTTTGGTTGCGCCTCCTCCTGCAGTCTAGGATGGATTCGACCTCGAACTCCTCTTCCCCATTGATTAGTACTGGTTCTGGGGGGCCTATACCCCGATCGGAGAATGGATCTGGAACTGCAGGTTTGAGTAGGGCCACATGGAACACCGGGTGTATTCGGAAGGATTCCGGCAGTTTCAACTCATAAGCCACATCGTTAATCCGTCTTAAAACAGGGAAGGGGCCCACAAATTTGGGGCCCAATTTCTTGGAAGGGCATGCTAATTTCAAGTTCACCGTGGACAGCCAGACTTGGTCTCCGGGCACTAGGTTAAGCTCCCCCCTCCTCCTCCTGTCGAATATCTCTTTGTTATATTTCTGGGTCCTTGCCATTGTTTCTTGTAGTAGTTTGTTGTTATCGTTAAAGAAGTTCAGAGTCTCTTGGGCGGCTGGAACTGCACATTCCGGTATATTATTGGATAGGAACAAGGGGTGGAAACCGTAGTTTGCGAAAAAGGGGGACTGTTTGGTAGCTGAGTGGACAGAGTTGTTGTACGCAAACTCGGCAAGAGGTAGTAAGGGTACCCAATCGTCCTGAGAAAAGCCTGAGAAACAGCGTAGATATTGTTTGAGCGTCTGATTGGTTCGTTCAGTCTGCCCATTGGTCTGCGGGTGATAAGCCGAAGAAAGGCACAGGTCAATTTTTAAGGATCCACAAAGTGCTCTCCAAAATCTGGACGTAAACTGTACTCCTCGATCGGATACGATGTTTGAAGGGATACCGTGCAGCCTTACTATTTCCTTGATGAACAGTTTTGCGGTTTCAGGAGCGGAGGGTGTGCCTCTCATAGGCAAAAAATGGGCCATTTTGGATAGTCTGTCTACTACCACAAAAATGGTAGTGCAGTCTTCGGATGGAGGTAACTCAACAATAAAATCCATGGAAATCATTCTCCAGGGTCTTTCTGGAATGGGTAGGGGTTTTAATAGTCCCCATGCTTTGGCCTTGCTGCCCTTGTTTTGGGTGCAAACGGCGCATGAATCCACGTAGTCTCTACAGTCCTTCAATAGGCGAGGCCACCAAAACATGCGCTGAAGAAGTTCAGATGTCTTGCGGATACCGAAATGGCCAGCCAGTTCATGGTCGTGGCAAGACTTAAGGACCCTGACTCGTGCTTGTTGAGGTACGAAAATCCTGTCCTGGAACCACAGCAGGTCATTTCTCTGCTGTAAGGTAACGTCCGGTAGGTGTAATTCACTTGTGTAAGCTCGTTTGATCTGAGATAGTACGTCTTCTTGTAATAAAAGAAAGTTTCCAGGCGTCAGGATGGTGTCCGGGAGTGACG
This sequence comes from Rana muscosa, assembly GCA_029206835.1. Classification (NCBI taxonomy): domain Eukaryota; kingdom Metazoa; phylum Chordata; class Amphibia; order Anura; family Ranidae; genus Rana; species Rana muscosa. The sequence goes on along the minus strand of CM055117.1, from coordinate 1,059,204,519 downwards.
AGGTTTGAGGTTCACTGAACATCCGGGAAAGTGCATCAGGTTTTGTGTTCTTTGACCCGGGCCTGTAAGTAATGTGAAATGAGAACCTGGTAAAAAAAAGTGCCCACCTAGCCTGACGTGGTCTCAGTCTCTTGGCGGTTTTCAAGTACTCCAGGTTCTTGTGGTCTGTGTAGACCAAAATGGGGTGTGCTGCCCCCTCCAGCAAGTAGCGCCATTCCTCCAGTGCTGCCTTAATTGCGAGTAATTCTCTGTCCCCGACATCGTAGTTTCTTTCTGCTTCGGACAACTTACGAGAAAAGAAAGCTACAGGGTGTAACAGAGCCTTGGGACCCTGCCTCTGGGAGAGTACTGCTCCCACGGCAATCTCTGAGGCATCTACTTCTAGGGTATAGGGCAGGGCTGGGTCTGGGTGTCTTAGGACAGCGGCTGAGATGAACTGACCCTTGAGGGTAGAAAAGGCAGCCTGGGCCTCAGGGGTCCAGTTGAAGCGCGTGCCTTGTTTTGTCAGGCTGGTGATGGGGGCGATGATGGTGGAAAAACCCCGGATAAATTTGCGATAGAAATTCGCGAACCCCACAAACCGCTGGATCCCTTTCTTGTCCGTAGGGGCTGGCCAATCCAGGATGGCGGAGACCTTTTGTGGGTCCATCTTGATGCCTTCCACGGAGATAATCAGCCCTAAGAATTGGATGCTTTGCTGCTCGAAGACACATTTTTCAGGCTTCGCATACAGACCGTGTTGACGGAGTCGGGTTAGTACCTTCCCAACATGTTCCCGATGGATGGACAGAGAGGGAGAGAAAATTAGGATGTCGTCTAGATAGACGATAACGAACAGGTCAAGATAGTCTCTGAAGGCCTCATTCACAAAATGTTGAAATGTAGCTGGGGCGTTGCATAGACCGAAGGGCATCACACGGTATTCAAAATGCCCGAATCGGGTACGGAAGGCGGTCTTCCATTCATCCCCGCTTCGAATCCGGACTAGGTTGTAGGCCCCACGTAGGTCTAATTTGGTGAATATAGAAGCGGTTCCGAGTCTCTGGAAGAGTTCAGGCACCAGAGGAAGGGGGTAACGATTTTTGATCGTAATCTTGTTAAGCTCACGGTAGTCTACGCAAGGGCGTAGTGAGTGGTCCTTCTTCTCGACAAAGAATATCCCCGCTCCTGCCGGTGAGGTGGAAGGGCGGATGAACCCTTTTTTCAGATTATCATCAATGTAAGTTTTGAGAGTCCCCAGCTCCAATTCGGTCAGAGGGAAGATCCTCCCGAACGGTACCTCTGCCCCAGGGAGGAGTTCAATCGGGCAGTCGTAAGGCCTGTGTGGGGGTAATGTCTCTGCACCTTTCTTGCTGAATACATCCAGAAAGGTGTGGTATGCTTTGGGGACGGATTGGCGGGTCTCGGTATCAGCATCGAGACACAGTAGCGAAGAAGGCGTATCAGTGTTTTTCGATAGGCAATGCTGGCGGCAATAAGGAGAGCGGAAGCAGATCTTTCCAGTAGTCCAGTCAATCTTGGGGTTGTGAGCCCTCAGCCATGGCATACCCAGTATAATGGGAAACAAGGGGGACTCAATAATGTCCAGGCAAAGCCATTCCCGGTGGCAATTGGAGATGATTGTGTCCAGAGGGGCCGTCTCCTGGGTAACAGGCCCGGATTTGATGGCCGATCCGTCGGCCAGGTGGATGGATAGGCCCTTAGCTCTGGGTTGTAGGGGGATTTGGAACTTGCTGGCGAAAGATGCATCCATAAAGCCGCTACACGCTCCGGAGTCAATTAGGGCGGTAGCTTGGATATTCCCTCCTGGAAGCTGTAGGGAAATTGAAACAGCCAGATGAGTTGCGTTATAAAATGAAACAGGTGAGCAGGTAGAACAAACAGAGGAAGACTTACGGGACTTGGCGGGACAGGACCTCACGTAGTGTCCCGGTTCGCCACAGTACAGGCAGAGGTTGTTGTTCCGCCGGCGTTGACGCTCCTCGGGAGTAAGCGAGGGTCGAAGCAAACCAAGCTGCATGGGTTCTGGAACGTCGGTGGGCGTATGAGCGAACGCCGGAGGAGCGGAGTGAGGAAGGTTTGGGTTAAACACACGGGGAAGCATCCAGACAGGGCGAGAAGGACCCGTGGTGCGTTCTGCCCTTCGTTCCCTTAGCCGTCTGTCGATTTGGGTAGCCTGCAGAATCAGAGCGTCAAGCGTTGCGGGGATGCCCACCCGGGCCAGTTCATCCTTAAGAGGTTCCGAGAGGCCTAGGCGGAACTGGTGACGCAGGGCAGCGTCATTCCAGTTAGTATCCGCGCTCCAACGCCGGAATTCGGACACGTAATCTTCCACGGCCCTGCGGCCTTGTTGTAGGGAGCATAATGCGGCTTCTGCAGTGGCCGCCTGAAGGGGGTCCTCATAGAGGAGGTCCATTGCTTGAAGGAAGGAACTTAGCAGGTCCAGGCAGACGTCCTTGTGTTCCAAGAGATGATGGGCCCATGTCTGGGGTTCTCCTGAAAGTAGGGAAATGACAAAACCCACCTTGGTGGATTCAAGCGAGAATGTCCGGGGCTGTAACGCAAAGAACAGTTCGCAGGCGTTACGGAAGGCCCTGTATTTGCTGCGGTCCCCCGAGAATCTTTCCGGAGTGGGGACCCTAGGTTCTGGTGGCAGCATTACCACAGATGGCGCAGGAGAAGTTCCAGAGGCCGGGGTGGATAAGGTCCGGACTTGTTCCTCCAGACGGGTGTACCCCTCTTGCAAACTTCTGACGGCCGAGGTAAGTCCGTCCAGGTGGCGGCACAAGTCCTCCATTGGAGAGGCTCCCTGCGTGGGCTCGGACATGGCTGTCTGGTACTGTCACGTACCTGGTAGACGAGCCCAATGTGCAGGGAGCGGCTTCTCGTAGCCTCTGATTCACGAGGCCCTGGTAGTGGGAACAGGGGCTCGCGAGGGCAGAGGGCACAAGTGCCTGACTGGTAAGCTGAGTAGGGGCCTTGAGCAGAAGCTGTAGTCCACGGCAGGGTGCAGTAGTGGAACACTCGTGGGAGAGCAGCAGAGCAGGTGAGGACAGACCGGGTCAAACATTGGCAGGCTGGTTCAGGTACAAAAGCGGGATCCAAAACGGGAGTCAGAGTCCAGGCCGGGTCAGTTCGTTGGGCAAGCAGAAATCAGGTTAGAGGGATAAGCAAAAGAGTCGTCAAGGCAAGCCGGGATCAGAAGGGCAGGCAGCAAACAGGATACACAGAGGGAAGCCGGATCAGGTAGGAAGTTCAGCAGCGGGGTATCAATCAGCAGGGGTCTCAGGAAACGCTGTAGACCAGACAGCACTGGGCAGCATGACAGGGGAGTTTAAATACCCGATTCTGGCGCCAAGCGCCGTCACCGTGCGTGCGTGCGCGCTCCCGCGTGTGCGCGCGCGCGTGCGCGCGCTCCCGTTGCGCTATCGCGCACACGCATGCGCCGAACAGTTCCTCCAAAAGCAGGCATTCTTTTGATGCTGCTGTTGCCGGGCAGATTATGTAAATGCCTTTCCTGACACAATGTTAGGAGAACATGGGGTTCAGATTATGTTTTGATGGTTGATGTTTTTGATAACTGGTTTAACGTTCAAATAAATGACGCTGCTACGGTCATGTTTTACTCCAAACTGAATGTGTGGTCTCATGTATTAGGTATAAGTAGGGTTATGGGGTAGAATGTGGTATGCAGGTCATAATACATCTGTTATACAATAGTTATGCACCGCTGTCAACCCCTGGCAATCGGCTCTAACCTCCCTTGGCACAGTTAGTAAGGAATGATAGGATTGTGAGGCCTGTAACTCACAGCGGCACAGTCCTATGACAAGAACACACAGCAATATATTAAAACTTCCTTTAGCTGTCTCTTCTGTAAAGTAAAGGACACAGACACCAATATACTTACCCTGGTATATTTACTTAGACTAGTGGGTAAGCAATAAAACAGTAATGTACATGTCATGTGCAGAGCCCTGCAATAAACAGTGTTTAAATGGTAGACAAATATACAGTGCTACGCAACCCGAACAGTTCCCCTTGCAGCTATTTCCCCTCATGGACAAGATGGCGCCCAGGAATGTCTACGCTACACAGTCAGGCCTGACTGAACTAAGTGGAAGTTCCGTAGGGAAAATCTTCGCTAGCAACGATGGTGCACTTGAAGAATAGAATTTGTAATCCACCAATGTAACAGGGATACTGTGTCTGTCTATGAGCAAGTGCTCTCTCACCCAACCGGACCAGTCCACGTCCGGTTCTTCTGCTGCTGTGTCTAAGTACACAGATCCCTCGACATCCGGGTCTTCGGTCCTCCTGGCAATGGTGCAGCAACAATGGAGAGACGTCCCTCTGGTTCCTCGGATGAGAGCGGAAGGCTCTTTGGAAAAGGGCCCAGGCTTTAGGCCTAAAGTCACGGCAACTCAACAGCAGTTCCACTTCCTGGGCGGGGCGGTGTCCAAAGAGAAAGAACTGGGCTCCGCCTTCCCCTTATAAAGTCCACCCCAGCAGTCCTTGTGCGGGACAATGCACCCTGGGTGCCTTAAAGTGTACTGGGTAATGTAGTCTCTGAGGGATTAAAGGGTAATACCCCGCAACACTTGTTGTGGAGATTTTTATGGAGATGTATTTAATATGTATTGTCATAGTGTCACCCAGTGTTCGTACTTCCGCAACCCGCTCTAAAAGAGCTGATTGGGGTAGTCTGAGGCTGGTTGAATCCCGTCTGATAGGGGAAAACATCTTGAGGTTGGAGTATGATGTTTGCAGGGGGCGGATATGTCCACCAACGGGGGCCCTCTGTGCATTAGCATGGACGATCGTTAAGGAGGGGATATGCTCACTCTGCAATGACATCATTGGTTATAGGCGGATGGGCGCTCTTGTCTCTGCTATGTCTGATCAACATTGGTTGGAATTCGTAGCGTGCGTCTGCAGATAGCCTCCCTCCCCCATTCAATAATAGTATAATCTTAATATGCGTTATTCTATGGAATAGCGCAGAATAAGAATTCCTATCAACGGTAACTTTAGCCATCCTACGTTTATTGTATTCATGTATGACATCTCCTGTTGGAAGGAATGTCCAAGTATTGTCATTTTCCTGTGAGGAGGGAACATCCTGTGAGGTTCCCGCCCATGGGGGAGGGGATTGGTTTCTGCAGCCAATCACCTCCTGTGTGAGATCTTTTGAGTTTAATAAAAGCCTATGATTAGGCGTCGGCTGAACAGTCTTTGCTGGGATGGCCTGATAAGAAGATAAGCTTTTGTGGTGCTGCCTTTCTTGAATGAATGATGGGACGAATGAACGTTGAGTGGATCTTTAGCAAACTTAACGATAGCATTACTTCAAAAAGATGAAAACTGATGTGTGCTTAGATAGCACAGGAATTATAGGCTGTGTGCTCTGTAAACAGCAGCCTGAAATTCCACAACAGTAATGGCGGGCCAGGATTTTGGGAATAGATGGAGTCCCTTTGGACATCGGATCGAGATGGGGGGAAGTGTGGATCTACGTTCCGATGTGGGGGGCTCTACTCTTTAAAAGAACAATTTTGTCTTTTTGAAATAATGCTTCAAGTTTGCAGCGTGTGTATGTGTGCGTGTGTATGTCTGCGAATCGTATGTGTGTGTGTGATTTTGTCATGGATCGTATGCCTGTGAATTTGATTGTGTGTGGGTATGCCTGCATGTGCCTGTGTGATTAGATTGTTTGTGCGATGTATTGAGCAGTTGGCTGCCAGCAATGGCTGCTGCATTGTTCTGGTCCTTGAGCCATGAGGTTTAGTGGGGGGGGGGGGGGCAGGAAGCATCTCAGTTACAATGGTAAAAGTTGGTGACTTTCTGTAAATAGCATGCAGGAGTTTTGTAGTGGGAGGGCCCTGAGAGATGATCTGATGGAAACTGTGGGCTGTAAGAGTGTAACTAAGCGAGAAATATAAACTGTATATTGTGTATGAAATGAAGGTATAGCTGTGGTATTTAGTGCACTGAGAAGTTTTTAAGTAGATTATTTGGCTGCCATGTGCTTGAATGGGGGAAGGGCTTGCCCACTGTTTTGTGTTGCAGGGGCTGTGCCCTGAGGGAAAGACACTCTAAGCAAATGTTACAAGCAACAATATACTGTATGTGTGTGGTGTTTGTGATTTCTATGAAAAATAGAAATGGATAAATTGTGATTTTTGCCTTTATAGGGGACAAAGACACATGTCCCCATAAGTGTAAAAATATTTTAAGTAAAGTGTTTGGTTTTAAAGTTGAAAGTTCCCGCCGCATATCCAAGTGGCCAGGCATTGCTAGAAGGCAGACATAGTATGTCTCTGCAATGGCTTGTTATGGAAGCTGAGGCCACTGTGTGTGTGAACTTTAGGTAGAGAAAAGTGGTGAATATCTCAGAGTATATGAACTTAGAGAAATGAATATGTTTTTAATATTGTCATGTAACTCACATTTATTGAATGTGCTGTTTAGTTGGCAAAAGGGAGGCTAAGTTTGTAAGTGTACATGTGGTCCTTGTAGAGTGTAGCTGACACCTTTTTCAGTGGATTTTGATGATAATTTAGAAAAGTTGCAATGGTGTAGTCAGTCTTTGTGGAGAAAAACATTTTTGATTTTCTTTTAAAGAGATGCTGGTTTTGGCGGGAAAAATTGCATGCGTCAATGGCGCAATTTTTGTTGTCCATGAGGTGCTGTGGTGGGTCATCCACCATTTTGTAGTCCTGGCTTGTCGGCCATTTTGAGAGACGTTTACAGTTTGAGATAGGAAGTTCCAGTTTAGCAAACACGACTCCTGAATATACTGTATTGGCATTTGTTGATCGGCGCAGTTTTCTTATGTTTTATGCGTTTACAGTTTGACCTGTGCACTGCTGGGAAGAGTAGTGAGACACCAGGGGGACATACTGAGAGACTGGTTTTTGTTTAATGAATTTGCTGGTTTAAATTGTTTTTCTAAGCATCGCCTTTTGAGTTGAGTGGTATCTTAAAATAGCGCGGTTTTACCCCGAGGGGCCACAACGTGCTTGCGGACACACGCACATGCTGGGGCCTATTTATGGATGGAATCTGGCTGGCCTACCAGCAGTTGGAGTGTGGGAGGAGGCCAACGCAGACACAGGGAGGACATGCAAACTCCATGCACATGATGTTAGGTTGGGGATTTCTCTGTTTTCATTTAAGTGAATGTAAGCTATTGCAGGGTCAGCAGACTTAGCAGTTTATGCGCAGCGGTTTTTTTTGCATTGGATTTTGGTTTTAAGAAAAACTTCACTTTACACTGAATTTTGATAGATTGTAAAGACTAACAGAGTTTTTGTACAATGATGTGTTTTTATGTTTAAATATTTGGGAGTTTCCCAGAGAGCAATTCATTTTTTTGGAACTTGTACTGTATAGCCATCTTTTGGCAGGAGTTTGTATTTTGAGTCCCAACTTATGGTCTGACTTCCAGGGAATGTGGGTCAGGGGGATTCCCTCCAATTTGCAAAGGGGGTTTACTCCATCATTTCCTTGACAAGGTTTTAAATGGTTGAAATATATAATGTGTAGCCATGAATTTTTTTGGAGTCTTGATAGACACAACAATGTGGCTGGGCTCCCCCCCTCCCCCTCCCTCTTCCTGAACAATTGATATGTAAATAAACCAGTTTTTTTTTTTTTTTAAGAGCTGAGCATAACCGGAAGTTTCTTTTCAGCATTTATATATCAGCAGAAAGTTAGTGGGAGGAGCTTGGGGTTTTTAAAGGTGAGCAATGAGATTTGTGTCTGGAAGGAAAATGGAAAGCATTTTGGCGTTTAAAAGTCTTTTATATTTTGTTCCAGTTTTGTGAAGTTTTGTACTGTAATACAGTTTTGAGTAGAGAGCAAACAGGGGGTATCACCATTATTTTATCATCTAGATACAGAGAGAAGCCACATTGTTCTGCAGGTGGTAAACTGGCGTAAGTGTTCTGTGAGGTTTAGTCTGACAACGCAGTGTATGGGTGTATAGCGGAAAACGCTTGTGTATGCATGCACTGTGAGGGGTAGAGGCTTAATTCGGGGGTTGATCGGTGGTTGTTCTGTAGTTCCAAAAGTGTTGGGACAACAAGCCATAGAGTTGACGCCTCGGTTAGGGTTTCTAGTTGGAGGACTTGACCATATAGTGGTTGTAGTTCTGCAATTCACCGTATAAGAAGACACCGGGCGGTGATCTCCAAAATGGGTGCAACGGTTTAACTTGGACGCAGGTTTAAGACGATAAGCCGATTCGAATCGCCATGGACACAACTGTGCAAAGGGAAGGAATGGAGGCTTCCCATAGTCAGACGGTCACACAGTGCACGAAGCCTAGTTTTGGGGCAAAGGCCTTTGAACCCCAAAAAGATTAACATAGGTGGTCCAAGGATACTATTTTGGGTATCCCTCTGGAATGGATGTAGTTGAGCTGCGGCTTCAGAAATCTGTAATGATGAGGAACGGTGGCTCATGCCCATTTGTTTGAACCTTGTATGGCTGGTACATGGAAGGTTTTCGAGCTGCTCTCATGGTTGTCCCATTGTATTTTTTCCTATTGCTGAAAGAGTGAAGGTAGAATTCTGGCTGTTTTTGTTTTTTTTCATTTGTGGTTTTGGAAACTGGGAAGTATTTCCCCCACGTTTGTATCTGAGTGTTTATATGTAGTAACGTGAATATGTTCGAACTTACCGCGGCGATCCTTCGATGCGTCGCGGCTGTTGTATTTTTGTAGGAACGGGAAAAGTAAGGGTTACAGAGGGTTTTGTTTGAATCAGTTTTGAAAGAATGTCATTGACAATTTACCAATGTACAGGAATGTCATTATTGTTTTCCATTCTTTGCAGGTTAAATATGAAGAATAGAGTAATGATTTTGCTTATAAGTATTTTTCAGGTCCAAGGAGTTTGTACACAGAGAACAGGTGTATGTAGACAGCGGTACATATGGATAAATAGGAGTCTAAGGCGGTAAAAGTATCATAGGTTATTTCATTGTTTCTTTTTTCCTGAACCACGCATTTCTTCCTTCAGTCTGTAATGAGGAAGAAAAGGGGGAGAATGATAAATGTAAGAGTGACAGTTTTTTTTTTGTCAAACTAATAATAACCTCTCTAATTCTAACCAAGTTTGTGCCAAGACTGTCTTTCTTTAATAGAATTTGAATCGGCAAGCAGCAGTCTGGTGAAGTAGGTTCCCATCCCAGAGGCTAAGAACCTTTTATCAATGGCTCCAGGTATTGTAAGCCACGCACAGGTTATGCAGTGACCACAGTCCCGATGTCTGGGTTATTGTCATATGAGGGTTGTTTGGAGGTCAATCAAAATCAGGGTCGTACTCTCCTCATTAGCTGTCACTTATATTCTCGGCTGATGGGGTGGGTGCGATCGTTGTGACATGAACTTCAAAATGTCCACCAAAAGGTTTTCACGAGTCCCTCCTGGACCCTGACTTAATAATCAGTTTACATTATTTCCAACCAGATGACTGGTCGTTGTAAAGAAGCTTGAGGGATGAGACCACGCCAGCCACTGCAAGAAGCGGCTCAACCACACCAAAGAATGAGGAGTATCTTTGTTTATTTATATTTTTGTTGTTTAGTAAATTTTAGCGAGGGTAACAGTGAAAAGCATCCCAAGTTATTATTTAAAGTGTATGTCCTGACTAGCTCAGAAAGCGAACAGGACCGATGGTCTGTTCTGAGTCTTCACCGAGTTTTAGTCCCCAGCGATGACAGCGGTACATGCCATTTATGATGTTATTATGGGTATGAGGAGTTTTAGTCCCCCAGCGATGACAGCGGTACATGTCATTTATGATGTTATTATGAGTATGAGGAGTTTTGACAAACTAGTGAAGACTCCAAACAGACACTTGTCAATGGAATCTAACAATGCATTTTTTTAAAGGGTAAAATTGGTTTTAGTTTTAATGGCTCTGTCTCTTGTCGGTTTGGGTATCTAGGCAGCCCACAAGTGTGTTTGAACTTTAGTTTGGTGTTTATGTGGATCTGCAGCTTATAAAGGTAATTCCCCCAAAGCAAGAGGTTCATGCGCGATGGTGAAGCTGTCCCAAAATTTTAGGTCGCGGCCGAACGCGAGGATCTGATGGCGCAGGAAATTAAGAATGGCAGGGACAGCTAGAAGGGATTTGTTCACCAATCCCGACCAGGTCTGGGCATGGGGTCCTGCATGTACAAGGTGGGGGGGGCTCGGGCTTGGGATACGATTCAACAATTCTCATCCGTTAAGGATAGGGTTCTTCATGTAATTGTTGAAGCCAGAGCTGTAGCTAAGTGAAGGTTGGGAGTCCTTTTTAAGGGTCTGGGAATCTTTGGGGATCTAATTTTTTATTTTACAGCGGATCGTGGTTAAAGGAAGTGGGAATATATATACTCATGTCGTTTTTATTTCTATTCTTTCTATGTCATGACAAGAGGCTCCTGTTGCCTGATTTGACGCGTGACCAGAGTTTCCTTGATGAGACGCCCCGAAGCCGGACCCACATACAAGACAGAGAATCACAGACGGATCGGCGATTACTACAGCTCACCATGTCGTGTCCTCCTTTATAAGTCATGCCCCTGAAGAGTAGAGTCTACATGTCAAGCCGTGTTTTCCTTTTTATGGACTAAGAACTGATTCATTTCCAGGTGTAAGAAGCATATCAACTCTCATCGAGGGACACATGGGGTGCATATGACAAAAAAGGGAGGACTGTTGTGGAGATTTTTATGGAGATGTATTTAATATGTATTGTCATAGTGTCACCCAGTGTTCGTACTTCCGCAACCCGCTCTAAAAGAGCTGATTGGGGTAGTCTGAGGCTGGTTGAATCCCATCTGATAGCGGAAAACGTCTTGAGGTTGGAGTATGATGTTTGCAGGGGGCGGATATGTCCACCAACGGGGGCCCTCTGTGCATTAGCATGGACGATCGTTAAGGAGGGGATATGCTCGCTCTGCAATGACATCATTGGTTATAGGCGGATGGGCGCTCTTGTCTCTGCTATGTCTGATCAACATTGGTTGGAATTCGTAGCGTGCGTCTGCAGATAGCCTCCCTCCCCCATTCAATAATAGTATAATCTTAATATGCGTTATTCTATGGAATAGCGCAGAATAAGAATTCCTATCAACGGTAACTTTAGCCATCCTACGTTTATTGTATTCATGTATGACATCTCCTGTTGGAAGGAATGTCCAAGTATTGTCATTTTCCTGTGAGGAGGGAACATCCTGTGAGGTTCCCGCCCATGGGGGGAGGGGATTGGTTGCTGCAGCCAATCACCTCCTGTGTGAGATCTTTTGAGTTTAATAAAAGCCTATGATTAGGCGTCGGCTGAACAGTCTTTGCTGGGATGGCCTGATAAGAAGATAAGCTTTTGTGGTGCTGCCTTTCTTGAATGAATGATGGGACGAATGAACGGTGAGTGGATCTTTAGCAAACTTAACGATAGCATTACTTCAAAAAGATGAAAACTGATGTGTGCTTAGATAGCACAGGAATTATAGGCTGTGTGCTCTGTAAACAGCAGCCTGAAATTCCACAACACACTGGCAAAGAAAGTCTTGTTTCCCCTCCCCCCAAAAGTATGTATTACATTGGGATCTTAAGTATTGACAAAGTTATCGCCCAATAAATAGGCCCACAGTGGAAATGTAAAACATTTTCGGGCCCATATGGTGTACTGTATATAGGTACAAGAAATGGAGTGGTTAAAGTATAACTAAAGGCAGTTTATTTTTTTCGTTTTGGATAGAGTGGAGAGGGATTAGAACACCTGTTAGGTTTTATTGCCGTCTGTGTCTCCTATAGGGAGATCCCCCCTCTCTAATTGTCCTGTTTATTGTTATCATCAAATATTGAGCTGTCCCCAGAAAAGTAACAGGGGAAATCTTCCAATGGAGACATTAGTTCTGGTGACCTGGGGGTCCCCCATAAATTCCCTTGATTTGCAGAGAATTCCTCTCACTTCCTGTTTGTTTATGAGAACAGGAAGTGAAGGGAAATCTCTGCAATGGGACAAAAAATTACCCAAAAAAATCTGATGGTTTATAACTCTACCTTACTTGATGCAAAATGAAAAAAATAATGTTTTTGCCTATAGTTCTCTTTTTCTTTCTTTTTTTTAAATATACATTTTTATTGCCTATAGTTCTACTTTAGGGATACAGGCACTTTAATTTATTTCAAGTATCAAGAAGGTGCATAAAAAGGCCTATAATGCACTTCCCGGCGCCACAATGATAGAGTACCAATTCTGAGCCTCCTCTTAGTAGCTAAAGGCTATAAAAGGCAATAAAATATATAAATAATATATATAATATGGAAAAGATTAAACAGGATAAATTAAGTGTGTATGCGCGCAAGCTCGTGAACAGACATGCATTGAGAGAGCTCTGCGCACCGCCGGCTTAACAAAGCTATTACAGAGGCTAGAGGCACAGCTGACACATGCCTGGACACCTATCCACCACCCCAGGTGGGTGATGCAGTGGCGGGGATCCAGACAGCCGAAGAAACGGCAATATAAACATAATAACCGGAGCGGAGTGGCACGCCCCTCCCCTGTCCCTCCACAGTCTCCCAAGATGGCGGCAGACAGACGAGCAACACGAGGCGTCCCGGGCCCCTCTGACTCCCTGTCACCTCCACATCCATTCGGACATGGACAACAAGCTGAGACAGTGCAGCACCCATTCTCTTCACAATCCTCTGGGGAACAGGATGCTGTATGGAGGGGTGAGTCTTTCTTACTGTCCCCCTCCTCCTCCCCCTCTCCTACTAACCTGCTCTGTGTGGCTGAGACAGCAGACTCCCCTGCTTCATCTATGGACAGAAACATGGCTGAAATGGCAGATCTGTTGTTTAGCCAGCCCAGTCCTGCAGAAGCTTAACCTAATCCCCCACAGGTCCCATATGCCGGAGATGCAGTCCTCCTGGCCCGATTCTCCACCATGCTCCAGCAAGCGCTGTCCAATGCCTGCTCCATCATCACCACTGACCTCAAGCGAGATATTCAGAGTATTGGTGACAGAGTTGAGGCCATTGAAACCAAAGTTGATAATGCATCCGCACGGGTCAATCAAAACTCTAATATGATCACTGACCTCCAGGACAGACTAGCGGACGCTAATGCTAAATTAGAAGACCTTGAGAACAGGTCGCGCTGCTACAACGTGCGCATCAGGGGAATCCCCGAAACATGTACAGACCTGGAGGGTGCCATGCAGACGCTCATGAAGACCCTGATTCTAGATTTTTCCCCTCATCAGATGGAAATTAGGATCCATCGGGCCCTGACGGCCCCTAGGGCAGATGGCCTGTGATTGCCAAACCGCATTATTACAAAATAAAAGAAAAACTGATGCTGGCAGCCAGACATACACAGGACCTGCTTCTCCACGACGCACCCATACAACTTTTCAATGACATTGCTCCTTCGACCGTTCAGAAAAGAAGAAACCTGAAGCCACTACTACAGCAACTACTGAACCAACGAATCAAATATAGATGGTCGTTCCCGTTAAAATTGTCTTTCACCTATAAAGGCAAACCCTACTCCTTCATCACATTCAAAGAAGGAGAAGATCTGCTGCTGGAGCTGGGCATCATCGCCAGGGAACCACACACATCTTCCCCACAGCATCAGATGAACCGCCCCCTGTCCCCGCTGTGGTCTTCACAAAGGTCCCAACCAGCTAGAAGGTCCCCACCTCATACCTGAGGGAACTGCCGCCTCTTTCCCCCATTGCTGTACCGGGGAACTACACGACTCTATCCTGTGTAGGTGATTGTCCCCTCCTGTTGATCCCCGTGATGCGGCCAACATCACTTCGGATTCCCTTTCCAGTTGATAGCCCACGAGTTTACTGTTTTGTTGAATGATGATTTAGTTATGGACCAACCCCAGTTACTCCCCTGGGGTTTTGTTGGTTGATCCAGGATCTGCGGGATTTGTATTGCCTAACTGGGGAATACCCCAGATGGACCTTTTATTATTACCCGATCATTCCATATCCATTCGAGAGGACTTTGTTCAGAAACGGTTTATTAGTTAGATTTCTCACCCATACCTGCCTTACCTCTGATTTTTATATTTAGAGCTAGGGTGTATACGCATGCCCCTCTCATGACCTTGCCTTCACCAGGTGATGGAGGCAACTTTATGCTTTGTACCCTGGGCTTTGATCCCGGGGAGGGCCTCGGCCTTTTGCTATTTGTATGTTCTAATGACCATATTATTTCACGTGTCATTCTTTTGGATAAATAACATGTTCTCCTTTCTGCTTTCTTCTTTTTACGTCTTTTTCTACCCTTCCCTTCCAATCCCTGCACTGGACCTTGACCCCGCTTCTGATGGCCCACCACCACGGGTGAACGAACTGAACTTTCCAACAAAGGGCTCAGATTCCTGTACTGAAAGTTTTCAGGTAAGAGTACTCTGCCCTACCACGATGGATAAAACGCAGAATTCTACATGTTCTATTGTCACACACAACGTACATGGATTTAACTCCCCAATCAAGAGGAACATGGCCTTCCAATATTATTCCAAGCAAAAAATTGATATCCTGCTGCTACAGGAGACACACTTTTCCAAAACGTCAACCCCTATGTACCTTAGCGCCAAAGTGGCCATATGTTTCTCGAGAAGGACTCCCTTTACCCCCATAACTGTAGTGAAGGATAGGATTGGGAGATATATTATGGCTGTCGGTCGTATTCACGACCAGCTGGCTTCCCTCATCTCCTACTATGCCCCTAATTCGGGACAAGTGGAATTCTTTACCTCTATGCTCAAGATCCTTATGCCTAAGGTTCAGGGATGGGTGATTATGGGAGGAGATAGTAATATCCTGCTGGACCGTGCCCACTTATCATCAGAGACGTCTCCTGCCATAAACTGGGCTGCCCATAAGGCTACCATATGGGGGAAGCTTATCCAGATAGCGGCTAGGTCTAAACGTAATCGGGATAGTACAGTCAAACAGCAGGAAATAGAGTTGCAACACCTCCTAGATGAACAGAAAAAGACCCCGTCAATAGACATTAGACACAAAATTGACTCAGCCAGATTGGCACTGAATTTGACCCTCACCACCCAGGCAGAAAAGTCCATTCGATGGTCAAAGCATAGATACTACACTCAGGGCCGGTGCTAGACTATTTTGCACCCTAGGCAAGACCAGCTACTTGCGCCCCCCCCTCCCAGGAAAAAAAAAAAAGCTCCCAACAGTGGGACTATTGTGGAGGGCGGATGTTTGCCAATGAATCCCCACAATCCAGGATACAATATTTGCCCATATACTATCTACATGAGAGAGAGGGATTGGGGATATGATAGAGGGGGGATGAGAGACAGTGTGGATTGGGGATAAGAGACAGAGAGGAGGGAGAGGATGAGAGAGGAGGGGAGGGGGAGGGGGAGAGGGGCAAGGATGAGAGAGAGAGGGGGGGAGAGGATGAGAGAGAGAGGGGGGAGAGGATGAGAGAGAGAGGGGGGGAGAGGATGAGAGAAAGAGAGGGGGGAGAGGATGAGAGAGAGAGGGGGGGAGAGGATGAGAGAGAGAGGGGGGAGAGGATGAGAGAGAGAGGGGGGAGAGGATGAGAGAGAGAGGGGGGAGAGGATGAGAGAGAGGGGGGAGAGGATGAGAGAGAGAGGGGGGAGAGGATGAGAGAGAGGGGGAGGATGAGAGAGAGGGGGGAGGATGAGAGAGAGGGGGAGAGGATGAGAGAGAGAGAGATGGGGGGAGAGGATGAGAGAGAGAGAGAGAGAGAGGGGGGAGAGGATGAGAGAGAGAGGGGGGAGAGGATGAGAGAGAGAGAGAGAGGGGGGAGAGGATGAGAGAGAGAGAGGATGAGAGAGAGAGAGGGGGGGACGAGAGGATGAGAGAGAGAGGGGGGAGAGAGAGGGGGGAGAGGATGAGAGAGAGGGGGGAAGGAGACGAGAGAGGGGGGAGGAGACGAGAGAGGGGGGGAGGAGACGAGAGAGGGGGGAGGGGACGAGAGAGGGGGGAGGAGACGAGAGAGGGGGGAGGAGACGAGAGAGAGGGGGAGGGGACGAGAGAGGGGGGGAGGGGATGAGGGAGGGGGGAAGGAGATGAGAGAGGGGGGGAGACGAGAGAGGGGGAGGGGACGAGAGAGGGGGGAGGGGATGAGGGAGGGGGGAAGGAGATGAGAGAGGGGGGGAGACGAGAGAGGGGGGGGAGACGAGAGAGGGGGGAGAGACGAGAGAGGGGGGGATAGACGAGAGAGGGGGGGAGAGATGAGAGAGGGGGGGAGAGATGAGAGGGGGGGAGAGGAGAGAGGGGGGGAGAGATGAGAGGGGGGAGAGATGAGAGGGGGGGAGATGAGAGAGGGGGGAGGAGAGAGAGAGGGGGGGAGAGATGAGAGGGGAGGAGAGAGAGAGGGGGGAGAGGATGAGAGAGAGGATGAGAGAGAGAGAGGGGGGGGAGAGGATGAGAGAGAGAGAGAGGGGGGAGAGGAGGAGAGAGAGGGGGCGAGAGGATGAGAGAGAGGGGGGCGAGAGGATGAGAGAGAGGGGGGCGAGAGGATGAGAGAGAGAGGGGGGAGAAAGAGGGGGGGAGAGGATGAGAGAGAGGGGGGAAGGAGACGAGAGAGGGGGGGAGGGGACGAGAGAGGGGGGGAGGGGACGAGAGAGGGGGGGAGGGGACGAGAGAGGGGGGAGGGGACGAGAGAGGGGGGAGACGAGAGAGGGGGGGAGGGAACGAGAGAGGGGGGGAGGGGATGAGAGAGGGGGGAAGGAGATGAGAGAGGGGGGGAGACGAGAGAGGGGGGTGGGAGACGAGAGAGGGGGGGAGAGATGAGAGGGGGGGATGAGAGAGGGGGGAGGAGAGAGAGAGGGGGGCGAGAGGATGAGAGAGAGGGGGGGGAGGATGAGAGAGAGAGGGGGGGAGAGGATGAGAGAGAGAGGGGGAGAGAGAGGATGAGAGAGAGGAGGGAAGGAGACGAGAGAGGGGGGGAGGAGATGAGAGGGGGGAGGAGATGAGAGGGGGGGAGGAGATGAGAGAGGGGGGGAGATGAGAGAGGGGGGGAGGAGATGAGAGAGGTGGGGAGGAGATGAGAGAGGGGGGACTAGATGAGAGGGGGGAGGAGATGACAGAGGGGGGGGAGATGAGAGAGGGGGACGAGATGAGAGAGGGGGGACTAGATGAGAGAGGGGGGAGGAGATGAGAGAGGGGGGGTGAAGCAGGTAATACCACCACCCAGGTATACTTCAGGTAAATGCAAGATCATTTTCAGTGACCCCTGGATCCGTGAGAAATCAAAATGACACTTGGAAACGGATAGTGTGTTCATTAGATCTCTGGCCTTTATTGATTTTCAGAGTGGCTTATATGAAAAAGAAAGATAGGAGGGGCTATGTCTTAACACATACATTTCTAAAAATTATACAAACTCAGTATATTCTTATCTTATATTAACTGCTGAATTTAGTTTAGCAAGGGACTTTTCTTATACAATCAGGCTACTGCATGAACAGGCTTAATCACAATGACTATCAGTAGCAGGGTGTGACTCTATACAAACTGTCAGTTAAGCTAAGTATGTCAAAGTTCATTTCTACTTAAAATGGAGTTGATTATTTATACATTCTATTACAATCCCCTCTTTTATCACGAACGTGATCATCAGAAACCCTGAAGCCCCCGACATTCACCTGGACTACTTTCTCATAAATGTATCATTATCCTAAGCATGTAACAATAAACAGATAATCTCAGATTCATAGCAATTGTCCATGAAATACAAAGGGGGGAGGGGCATGACAGTCCTTAAAAGCAAGTGGGAGGGGCATGACAGCCTTTAGGCCAAAATAAAAAAATTGTCCCAAAGAAAAGCACAAACAAATCTCTTGTATGGCTTCTGAATGTCCAATAAATTCATGAAAGGGAAGGAAAAAGAAATGTCCACATTATAATTCTCATTCTCCTAAACTTTTCCCAAAACTTTTGGTTCGATTCTGTGTTTATCCATATTTTACAAAGATCCTTCTACCCCAAAACCCTGCCTCTTTGTAAGGATAGAACTCGATATCCACAGACAGACGGGAACTGATGCATTGGGCTAGACTTGGGTCTTCGGGCTGGCATATCTGTATCACTCCCTTGTGATGCTCACTGGAATTTCGTAGACCTTGGGTGTGCGTCATGGCTAACCCTCAAGGTGTCATTCCAGGAATATTTTCCAGCAGGTGTCCGCCTTTACTCATCTCAGCATCTCCCATGGCATTTGAACAACAAAGATGAACAACGAAGATGAACAACGAAGATTTCCATGTAAAAGCTGTAGTCATCTCTTCATCCGGATAGGGTATAAGGCAGGGTATAAATGGGGTATGGGGTAGGAATGGGATGGGCATTTCTTCTGGCTGGCTGGGGCGGATATTCCTCATCCAACATGAATAATCACAGAATCTACCTGATCAATTAAGGCCTTAACCATTGGAGGTATTAAACATAATATTCCTCATTAACTCAAACATAAGTAAAGCATGCAGAAATATAAAATGTTTCTCAGCAACAGTCTTCATTATGTAGATTCAATATGTTTAAACTAAACATTTTTTCAAATCCAGTATTACAGCAGGACTTCAATAAAACTTAAACAACTTTAGTTTCTTCTATCCCCGGGACCCAAGTGGACCCGAGGAACTCAGAACAGAACATTTTACCCAAACACATATTCTGATTCAGAAGTCAGCCTCCTATCTTTTCAAATATATCTGATCATCAGCAACAAACAAAACATTGATGGATAAACTTCATTACATCATTAACACTTCATGATTGAAACTCTGGGAATTCAAAAGGCAAATATATCCAGAATAGTCACTCTGACTGTTATTCAAAAAAACTTTCACATCATATTTTAGTACCTCATGGACTCAATATATGCAGCAATTTATTTTGTATATCCTGGCAGGGCCGGATTAACATAGGGGCTATTGGAGCTGCAGCTCCAGGCCCCTTCCCCAAGATAGGCCCATTTGCCCAAAAAAAAAAAAATCTCAAAAAAATCTCAAAAAAAAAAGATCGACTTCGAGGATTGTAGCTCGGCGACCAGGGCCCACAGAGACCCCATATTTGGGGGGTATTTAGATGAAGACCCACCCCACCACTGATCAAAATATGGGGCTACTATCATTTATGGTTCCGGAGATACGAGGATGCTTGCGCAGCCTGTCAGAAGCTATATACAGAACGGCCAGTTTAAATACAAGCTGACACACTCTGCAGCAGAGAGGATGAGCTCACAGTGCTTATCATAATTATTTGTATGTTACTAAGACTGCTTTCACACTATGCCGCCCCGAGCGTTGGCGGTAAAATGGCGGTAAAGCGCTGCTATTTTACTGTCGGATTTGTGGCACATTTCGGCCGCTAGCGGGGCGCTTTTAACCCCCGCTAGCGACCGAGAAAGGGTAAAAACCGCCCGAGATGCGCCGCTACAGCGGCGTATTGCCGGCGGTGCTGCCCATTGATTTCACCGCTCCTAATGCGCTCCAAAGAAGTTGCTGGCAGGACTTTTTCTGACGCCCTGCCAGTGCACCGCTCTAGTGTGAAAGCCCTCGGGCTTTCACACTGGAGTGAATAGAGCAGCTGTTTAAGGGCAGATTGCAGGCGCCATTTTTAACGCTATAGCGTCTGCAAAACGCCCTCAGTGTGAAAGGGGTCTTATAGTAATTAACCCCTTGCCACTTAGGCCAATTCTGACATTTCTCTCCTACATGTAAAAATCATCATTTGTTTTTTGCTAGAAAATTACTCAGAACCCTCAAATATTATATATATTGTTTTAGCAGACACCCTATGGAATAAAATGGTGGTCTTTGCAGCTTTTTATGTTACACGGTATTTGCGCAGAAATTTTTCAAACGTGTTTTTTTTGGAAAGAAACTGTTTCATTCATAAAAAAAAAACACTAAAGTTAGCACGATTTTTTTTGTATACTAAGCGATGCTTTCATTTTTTTTACAGGTTACATGTTTAGAGTTACAGAGGAGGTCTAGTGCTAGAATTATTGTTCTCGCTCTAACGATCGTGGCGTATGTAACCTGTGTGTATCTGGCTCTGATACTAGCCAGGGCCTACCCAGCCACTGACAAGTATCTCTCCCCAGCCTGTCCCCACACACCCTCTCACCCGCTGAACTGTGGATGGGGGAATCACTCCTGCAGTGTTATTGTGTTCTGCCTGTGAATACAATGATCAGTGTTGCTAACTATAGCTGGCAGCACTGATTGTTTTGGGAAAAACCTGACAGGCTGGTTGTACTCAAGTCAGATAATAGATTGACTTGTGAAAAACCAGCTAGCCCATACATAGATCGACTATGGCTGGTCTCTGCTTAATTGGCGTAATTTCAATCCATGTATGGCTCGCTTAACCACTACGCAGTCCCTAAACATCCTTCCACAAACCTTTACATTTTTCCTTCCCAGATTCCCTTCTTCTTCCTCACCTGTACATACTCTCCACACTTCTCTCCTATACATAGTGCCCACTGTCATACCCTACACACTCCTCTCCTGTACATTGTGCTTGTTGTCATACACGTCTCTCCTGTACATAGTGCCCACTGTCGTACTTTCCACACTCCTCTCCTGTACATACAGCTCACTGTCATACCCTCCACAATCCTCTCCTATACATAGTGCCCACTGTCATACCCTCCACACTCTTCTCCTGTACATACTGCTCACTGTCTTACCCTCCACACTCATTTAATGTACCTACTGCTCAGTATCATACTGTCTACACTCCTCTCCTGTACATACTTCTCACTGTCATACCCTCCACACTCCTCTCCTGTACATACTGCCCACATTCATAAACTCCTCTATTGTACATAGTGCCGACTGTCATACCCTCCACACTCCTCTCCTGTGCATACTGCCCACTATCATACCCTCCACACTCCTCTCCTGTACATACTGCCCCCATTATACCCTCCACACCCCTCTCCTGTACATACTGCCCACTATCATACCATCCACACTCCTCTCCTGTACATACTGTAACCCAACCTTACCCTCCACATTCCTATCCTGTACATACTGTAACCTAACCTTACCCTTCACACTCCTCTCCTGTACATACTGTCAACTATCTTTCTCTCCACATTCCTCTCCTGTACATACTGCCCCAATCATACCCTCCACATTCCTTTCCTGTATATACTGCCCACTGTCATACCCTCTACACTTCTCTTCTATACATAGTGCCCACTGTTATACCCTCCACACCTCTATCCTGTACATACTGCCCACTGTCATATCCTCCCCACTCTTCACTGTCATACCCTCCACACTTCTCTCCTATACATAGTGCCCACTGTCATACCCTCTACACTTCTCTTCTGTACATACTGCTCACTGTCTTACCCTCCACACTCATCTCATGTACATACTGCTCAGTATCATATCGTCCACACTCCTCTCCTGTACATACTGCCCACTTTCATAAACTCCTCTATTGTACATACTGCTCGCTCTCATACCCTCCACATTCCTTTCCTGTACATACTGCCTATTGTCATACCCTCCCCACTCCTCTCCTGTACATACTGCCCACTGTCATACCCTCCACACTCCTCTCCTGTACATACTGCCCCCATTATACCCTCCACACCCCTCTCCTGTACATACTGCCCACTATCATACCATCCACACTCCTCTCCTGTACATACTGTAACCCAACCTTACCCTCCACACTCCTCTCCTGTACATACTGTAACCTAACCTTACCCTTCACACTCCTCTCCTGTACATACTGCCAACTATCTTTCTCTCCACATTCCTCTCCTGTACATACTGCCCCAATCATACCCTCCACATTCCTTTCCTGTATATACTGCCCACTGTCATACCCTCTACACTTCTCTTCTATACATAGTGCCCACTGTTATACCCTCCACACCTCTATCCTGTACATACTGCCCACTGTCATATCCTCCCCACTCTTCACTGTCATACCCTCCACACTTCTCTCCTATACATAGTGCCCACTGTCATACCCTCTACACTTCTCTTCTGTACATACTGCTCACTGTCTTACCCTCCACACTCCTCTCCTGTACATACTGCCCACTTTCATAAACTCCTCTATTGTACATAGTGCCGGCTGTCATACCCTCCACACTCCTCTCCTTTACATACTGCTCCCTCTCATACCCTCCACATTCCTTTCCTGTACATACTGCCTATTGTCATATCCTCCCCACTCCTCTCCTGTACATACTGCCCACTGTCATACCCTCCACACTCTTCTCCTGTACATACTGCTCACTGTCTTACCCTCCATACTCATTTAATGTACATACTGCTCAGTATCATACTGTCTACACTCCTCTCCTGTACATACTGCTCACTGTCATACCCTCCACACTCCTCTCCTGTACATACTGCCCACATTCATAAACTCCTCTATTGTACATAGTGCCAACTGTCATACCCTCCACACTCCTCTCCTGTACATACTGCCCCCATTATACCCTCCACACCCCTCTCCTGTACATACTGCCCACTATCATACCATCCACACTCCTCTCCTGTACATACTGTAACCCAACCTTACCCTCCACACTCCTCTCCTGTACATACTGTAACATAACCTTACCCTTCACACTCCTCTCCTGTACATACTGCCAACTATCTTTCGCTCCACATTCCTCTCCTGTACATACCACCCCCATCATACCCTCCACACTCCTCTTCTGTACATACTGTCCACTTTCATACCCTCCACACTCCTCTCTGGTACATACCACCCTCTGTCATACCCTCCACACTCCTCTGCTGTGCATGCTGCCCACTGCCATACCCTCCACACTCCTCTCCTGTACATAGTGCCCACTGCTAGACCCTCCACATTCCTCTCCATTGCCTGCACATACTTCCCAGGTTTATACCGTCCGATCACTGCACTGTGATCAATCCGGTGGGTCCTGGGTGCTTCCATTTTCACCCGGTCTTCCTTCTGGGTTCTGTGCCTTCGGTTACTTGCCTTGGCTGGGCTGCGTTGATGTCATTCCCACGCATGCTCATGCGCATCCTCTCTCTCTCATCCCCCCTTTCTCTCTCATCCTCCCTCCCTTACCCCTCACTCCTCTCTCATCCTCTCTCTCATCCTCTCTCTCTCTCTCTCTCTCCCTCTCTCTCATCCTCCCTCTCTCTCTTTAATTTAATTTGTTATAACAAAAAATTGTTTGCATATTTATTTATTTATTATTTATAAAAGGCCCACCAAAATCCTCAGCACCAGGCCCATGATGTTCTTAATCTGGCCCTGTATCCTGGTTACTTAACCCAAACTTTTAGAGAAATATATATTATCAGGAACATGGGCCTAATAACTTCTACTCCCTGAACAAGAAAACACAATATGAGACAACCATCTCTTTGTGTACATAAACAAACACTTAAGATACTTTACTAATCAAATAATACCTTGTGCATTCATTAAACCCAATACAACCACTTTCTCCTTTTATTCACATCCATTTGACCACTCCATTCATTCTTCATTTAGAAATGTTTTCCATATTTGCCCTTTGAACATCTTTTAAGCACCTTTTACCATTACTTTTTTTTTTTTTCATATTTTTCCCTAGTGCATAGGATTACACAAACCTTAAGTTACTTCCTTTTTCTTTACCAACCACAATTCCTCTGGCGCATCGCCTGGAATACATAACTTCCTTGGATGAGGCTGGCTCACACAACTGCGATGCATTCGCACTACGCACTGCCCAAAAAGGTGTGCGTTTTCTAGGCAGTGCGGTCCAGCTTACGTGCCAATTCAGGGCCATTGACTTCTATGGGAACGCTTCTGAATCGCACATGTCATTCAGTTGTGAACAGTATAAAATCCTGACCTGATATGCAATCCTGACCTGATCCTGATAAAAACTGACATGAAGCGCTGAACAACTACTTTGTCAATTAGCTGGAAAACAGAGCTAAAACTCACACTGCATATGTGTGAACCCGGCCCTAAAATTGTATTTAAAAAAAAAAGAAAATAAAACATTTTTAAATCCCCAATCATTGTTCATACAGCCTAAACACAATTTAAAACCATTTGCACAAATATCCATTCCCTTGTCTTGTAACAGGCAATGTCCTTATACAATGCGAAAGTTCGCTTTTTTTTTTTTTTTTCTTATCAACATCAACAAAACTATATTTGTCGAAACTGAAAAGAAAAACAACACCTTTTAACTTCAATAACGTAAGGATAGGCAATTACACAATTAAAACAGTCCCCAAAGTCAGACTCCAAGGCTCTAAGGCTCTGTCTCCACTACTGTGAGTTGCCGTGCGACTTGACACATGCGAAGTCGCATGATAAGTCAAAAACCCATGTAATTCAATGATCCTTGTTTTAATTTGTGCGACTCAAGTTGCAGCGACGCAAAAAGGTTCTTGCACTATTTTGCGGTGCGACCTTTTCTCACACTTTTGCATGACATTGCATCAAAAATCGCATTGCAAAGTCGCACTGCAAATCACGCAAATCTGGGGTTGCAATAGCGGAAACAGAACCTAACTGAAATAATCAAAATACCCCATGTATAAGTTGAAATGCTACTAAAAAAAATTGTATCTGATCAGATTCCTCAAAAAAAAAAAACATTTGGTACCAGCGCATACATGTAATTTATCAGTGATGTCACATTCCCCTTTTAATGTTTCCAATTAACTATGCATTGGGCATGGGAATATGTGCCCAACACATTTCATGAATAGACTGACAATAGTTGCAACATTTTAACAATAAACATATTTTTTTTTAATCTATATAGATAACTTTTCTGAATCAAAACCTTCTTTAACATTTTCTCCACCTCAGCAAGTCTCTCGGACTCGCTGAATATGGAATGCAAATATAGCAGTATGCTTTGCGCAAAAGCGTTGACGAAGGTATGGTCGGTTGTTTGATCCCCTCTTTCACTTGAAGTGAAATAGCAGATTTATGCAAGCGGACATATACCTCTGTGTATTGTGCTAAACAATACTTTGGATAGGAGGAATCACTCCAATAAAGCACCACACACAGATGAGTACCCTACTCTGTCCCTCTCACATGCCCACTTTAGCAACGCTCTCTTACTTGGCGGGATCAAAGGACATATCAATTACTCAACAATCCGTTTGCATTCAGAAGAAAAAAACAACTTATACTTTAAATTGGAATTCCAAGACAACAACAAACAAACACATAAAATGTAAGCATTTTTCTCTGAGCAGATGGAAGAGAATTCCCTATACTAACAACAACTTTCCCTATAGTATAGCTAAAACCCCTTTGTCCCATCTGCATCACAGTGACAACATTTATCATACATACAAAAGTACTTACCACTCTCACAATATTTGGATATAAGCAAGGGAGATTTCTAATACTGTAGACCACTTTGACTGTTTAACCTTAGGGCCAGTTCACACCACATGCAGTCCAGTGAGTTTAAAAAAAAAAAAAAAAAAAAATTCTGAAGCAGGTTATATGGTAGTTCACACCAGTGCTTGCAGTTCCAGTGCACTTCAGTTCAAGCATCCTTCCTGCACTGGAACGCTGCAAAAATGCATAAAAAACGCACTGGAGGGGTGAAAAAACACTGGACTGCATTAAAAATGCACAAAAACGCACTGGAACGCATCAAAAATGTGCATGTAAAAAAAACACCTGGAACGCATCCGGACTGCATTTCTATGGTGCAAACCGCCCCCTACAGTCAGTATATCTACACAACAAATTATCTTATTACTTCTATGCGACAGATAGAAAAGCGAAAGTAGGTTGGATCACCGAAATATAATCCTCATTTACCATTTCAGCTCCTTGCCAAAAGGACTGTCGTGTACACTTTTCTACAGCGTTCCCAAAACGCTTCTAAATTAGGACCCTCTGAGAGGTACTTTCCAGCGTTCCCAAAACGCTTCTAATTAATTAGGACCTTCTCAAAGGTACTTTCAAAGGCGGATTTTCCCAAAAAATCCCCTATACACCAAGGTGTGGTTCGTATCCCTCTTCTACATAAATTTAGTTCGAGATGAAATTTAAATCAGAGCTAAGGTAAGAGAAAACAGTCTGTCTAAAAGACAAAAAGATTCTTCTTACCAAAGGTGATTTTTTCATCCCCACCACTGCCACCATCTGAAGCAGGTAATACCGCCACCCAGGTATACTTCAGGTAAATGCAAGATAGTTTTCAGTGACCCCCGGATCCGTGAGAAATCAAAATGACACTTGGAAACGGATAGTGTGTTCATTAGATCTCTGGCCTTTATTGAATTTCAGAGTGGCTTATATGAAAAAGAAAGATAGGAGGGGCTATGTCTTAACACATACGTTTCTAAAAATTATACAAACTCAGTATATTCTTATCTTATATTAACTGCTGAATTTAGTTTAGCAAGGGACTTTTCTTATACAATCAGGCTACTGCATGAACAGGCTTAATCACAATGACTATCAGTAGCAGGGTGTGACTCTATACAAACTGTCAGTTAAGCTAAGTATGTCAAAGTTCATTTCTACTTAAAATGGAGTTGATTATTTATACATTCTATTACAGGGGGGAGGAAGGATGAGAGAAGAGAGAGAGGGGGGGAGGATGAGAGGGGGGGAGGATGAGAGGGGGAGGGGATGAGAGAGGGGGGGAGGAGATGAGAGAGGGGGGAAGGAGATGAGAGAGGGGGGACTAGATGAGAGAGGGGGGACTAGATGAGAGAGGGGGGAAGGAGATGAGAGAGGGGGGGAGGAGATGAGAGAGGGGGGACTAGATGAGAGAGGGGGGAGGAGATGAGAGAGGGGGGACTAGATGAGAGAGGGGGGAGGAGATGAGAGAGGGGGGCACGAGATGAGAGATGGGGGGGAGGAGATGAGAGAGGGGGGGAGGAGATGAGAGAGGGGGGGACTAGATTAGAGAGGGGGGACTAGATGAGAGAGGGGGGGAGGAGATGAGAGAGGGGGGGACGAGATGAGAGAGGGGGGGAGGAGATGAGAGAGGAGGGGACGAGATGAGAGAGGGGGGAGGAGATGAGAGAGGGGGGACGAGATGAGAGAGGGGGGAGGAGATGAGAGAGGGGGGGACTAGATTAGAGAGGGGGGACTAGATGAGAGAGGGGGGGTCCTAGCAGTGTCTGCAGTCCCTTCTGTGCACCCCTTGTCCCAGTCTGTGGGTAAGTGTGTAACTCCTTCCATAGACGTTCACGCTGGCCAGCAGCAGGCCATTCTTCTGGCTGGTGAGAATGGGGGTGGTCTGTTCTATGCCAATAGACCGTGGTAGCAGTCCCTGGCTGCATGCGCCCTTTGGCGGTCCTCGAGGGGGGGGGAGCGATCCGCTCGTCCTTCGGCCGCTGTCGGAGCTGGGACTGGAGACCAGAGAGGAGGTTTTGCACAATCCAGCCTTTAGGTGGCGCTGCCGCGTCGGGGTTGTTGAACCTGTTTCTGCTCACCTCTCTGGTGGTCAGGGAGCTCTTCTCCCTCCCGGGCACTCACAGCTCACTGCTCCCGCTGCGCCGCCACCGGTCCAGCAAGCCTGCACAGTATGAGTGAGGGACACAGTCAGCAGCACTATTCCGGCAGAGCCGCGACAGCCGCGGCTACCGCTGGGAAGGCGAATTACACATGAGTGATCCATCCGAGCCGGCTTGCACCCTCGCTAGGCTAGGCAGCAGTGCGCCCTAGGCGGCTGCCTAGTTCGCCTAGTGGGAGCGCCGGCCCTGACTACACTATGGATGACAAACCCACTACCCTGCTAGCCAGGAAACTAGTACCCGGGAAGTACTCCCCGACTTTACCCAAATTGAAACTGCGTAATGGGCAACCAACCCAGAATCCGCAATTGATAACACAAGAATTCCAAGACTTTTTCTCGTCACTGTATCGCCAACAGGACCAATTCTCGATAGAGAGAGCTGACTAATTTTTTCAAAATGTTCCTTTACCACAGCTCCAACGAGCTCATACCGAGCTTATGGAAGGTGAATTTTCAGAGCCAGAAATTAAAATGGGCATTAAATCCTTACACCCATTTAAGGCCCCTGGCCCAGATGGCTTTTCGGGTCACTACTACCGGAAATACCAGGAAATTCTCATCCCCCACTTATGTGCGTACTTCAATGACATCCGCAAGGGTAATAGCATCCCAGCCCATGAAAACACAGCATATATACATGTCATACCGAAACCGGGGAAAGACCATGGAACTTGTTCCAATTACCGCCCTATATCCTTGATAAACGTGGACTTGAAAATTCTGTCCAAAATATTGGCCTGTAGACTAAACACTTTTCTTGCACGTTATAACACCCTGATCAAGCAGGATTCATTCCTGGCCACCAGACGTCTGACCAGACCAGAAGAATAATAGACATTATCTCAGCTATTCGATCAGATTGGGATGGGAAAGGGCCTAGACAAGCTATGCTGCTTTCTTTAGATATTCGGAAGGCCTTCGATTCCCTGTCATGGGACTACTTATTCTATGTCTTATCACAATATAAATTTGGTCCGCAGTTTTTGTCAACTCTAAAAGCCCTGTACAGTTCCCCTGCAGCATTACTAATGATTAATGGTTACTCGTCCACTCACTTTCCAATCCAACGGGGGACTCGCCAAGGCTGCCCACTGTCACCATTATTGTTTGTACTGGCCATAGAACCGTTAGCTATCAAAATCCACGAGTGTTCAGATATAAAAGGAATAGAATGTGGGGATAGAGAACACAAAACCGCATTTATCGCGGACGGTATCTTACTGATGGTCTCCATGCCCATCACCACCCTCCCGAATGTCCATGCTATATTACAGCCCTTCTCTAGGCTCTCTGGCCTTTCAATTAATCAGGAAAAATCCAGAGCGTTGAACATCTCCCTACCGTATCGGATCGTAGAAACCCTCCAATCCTCTTACAAGTTTGTTTGGGAACCTGTGGCCCTCCCCTATTTAGTAATTAATCTAACTTCCTCGATGCATACCCTGTACTCCCAAAATTATCCTGAACTCTACAAACGCTTAGTGGCAGACCTGACTAGCTGGCAGATACATCCTCCATCGTGGTTCGGCAGACTATACTCTATAAAGATGAATATCCTTCCTAGGATTCTCTATCTTTTTCGCATGTTGCCTATTGCTTTGGTCAAAACTGATTTATTGAACCTTTAAAGGAAGCTATTTCAGTTTCTCTGGGGCGACAAGGGGCCTAGGGTGAACCAACGCACGTTATATACCCCAAAAATGAAGGGGGGCTTGGGAGTCCCTGATCTGCTCAAATATTTTTATGCCGCCCAACTATCCCAGCTAATTCGGTTCCACTACTCCCAGCCTCACCCGTTATGGATGCATTTAGAATCGCAGTCATGCCCATCCAAATTGATATCACATATTATATGGTTACCAGCTCGAGACCGACCCCCGATTTTATGCCCCTCCCTCTCCCTTTCATTTAGTATCTGGGATAGACATTTAAACCTCACTCGTTCAAGTTCCTGCATGGCCCATTGGCTCCGTTGCTGAGAAACAAAGAATTCACCCCAGGTCTCACCCCTCATGCCTTCAACTGGTGGACCAATAAAGGGCTCCTGCGCATTGCAGACATCTGTGATCACAACGGCATGTTCACTAAACAGACCTTAATAGACAAATACCAGATGCCAGACTCAGAACACTACCGGTTTGTTCAATTGAAACATTACCTAGACACATTGTCTCGCAAGAGTGATCTGACGACCATGACGCCCATGGAATACTTATGTCACAAATATGATAAAATTAGGGGTCATGTTTCTGAATTGTACGCTATCTTAACACATACTTTGGTTAAACAAGCTTACATGGTCAAGTGGGAGCAAGACCTCAAAGAACACCTTGAATTAGAGGAATGGCACTTGATTGCTCAAGCAGCTTCCAAATCTCTTATTAACACCTCTATTGTAGAGGCAAACTATAAGGTCCTTCTAAGGTGGTACATGGTGCCGACCAGGTTAGCCACATATGTCCCAGGAGCTTCTCCAAAATGCTTCAGAGGTTGCGGACAAGATGGAACGGCTTACCACATATGGTGGCAATGCCCCAAGGTGCGTAGATTTTGGATAAGGGTGTACAACTTTATTTATACCCTTACCCAGGTCAACCTCACCAAATCCCCTAAACACGCCCTGCTGGGGCTACTTTTATATTCACCTCTGCCAGAATAACTATAGCCAGGAATTGAAGGTCAGCTGCCATCCCATTTGACAAGTTTAAGCATAAGCTCTCATGGCTCACGATGAACTGCCGCTCTCGGCAGTCTTGAATGACAAACTAGCAGTCTTCGAAAAAGTTTGGAGCCTGTGGATCAGTTACTTGACAGGAGATCCCCGTACGACTCAGATCTAAGGATCTTTTGAGTGGCAGGGATCAGAGCTTGGGGTCTTCCCCCCCCCTTTTCTCTCTCTTTTCCTCTCTACTTTGTATCCTTTTGGTTCCATAAGGAGTTTGACAATCTGAGTTCCAAGACAGAGGTACCCAGTGTTTTCACTTGTATAAACAAACGTCAGGTACTCTGCAATGGCAATAATGCCTGCATGGTTTGCTTTTGTTATTTCCGATGGAGAAAATGCAGATAAAAACATTGAAACGAAAGTTAACATAAAGGGGATAACTATCCTCACAATATGTTAGTACGCTCTAATTGCATTACCGTTATCCCATAATGTTTTGGAAAAGCACAAGGACATTGTAATCGTATTTCTACTTAGTACTTGGTATTCTGATCTTTATTGTTTACAAAATCAATAAAAACGATTGAAAGTAAACAGGATAAATTAAAGACTAGTACCACAATATATAAAAGTGATAACAGCCTAACAGCAGCTGTTTAAAACCTCAAATGAGAAATCTCATAAAAATACACTAATATCTATTTCTTAGAAGCACTCACGGATTTAGGACTTATTGTTCCCACGTCATCACTCAAATGTTTTATATGTAATTGGACATTTATCCAACTTTAGCGCTGTTTTATCATTTGGACTATTTTAGTTCCAGGCTTTTGATAACTTTTTTTATATTACTTTAATTTATTTGAGGATGACTGTTCTGCAATACTGTGATCTTGTGTTACATTGGGGTTGATTTACTGAAGGATTTGCCACTGTTCACTTTGCAAAGTAAATATTCACAAAGCTTAGTAAATACGATGAAGCTGAATCAACCAATCATATGCTGGGTTGAAAAAATATATACTGGTATTTCTTTCATTGGGTATTTAATGGTTCACCCTATTTATTAACACACGTTCACCTTAATTACCACCATAAACAGCTTCTACTTCTTTAGTAAACCAACCCTTCTTTAAGTGAATATAATTTACAAGTCACTCTGCTAGCAGCAGCTATGCTTTATAATGCTGTAATTGTTTATGTACACACTACATGCCATAATTTTCCAAATCAGAACAGGAACTTTGGCCATCCCTGCCCTTTTAATCACACACACAAATACATATATATATATATATATATATATATACATACATATATATACAGCATATATATATATATATGTATATATATATATATATATATATATATATATATATATATATATACACATATATATACAGTATATATATATATATATATATATATATATATATATATATATATATATATATATGTAGCACACAAACCCTTTTCTGCCGTCCTCTGACCTCAGTCGGGCACACCTGCTACTTGCCCGGTATCCCCCTTGTGTAGAGGGGCGAGCGGTGTTGTTGTTTGGGCCTTGCAGCAATTACCTCTTTCTAATGGTTCCCTTGCTCCGTTGTCTAGGTAGAGAATAAGTCCAATGTCCACACAGGATTAAAACCTAAGCAGTAAGGTTTTATTCTTTATATTTGCAGTAAACTTGAACAGAGAGTAGGTAAATGAGAGAAGTAGGGAAAAGTTCAGGTACCCAGCACTTAAAACACAGTGCAACTCTTTCGTCGCCACTCAAGCCTGTGTTGATCTGGCACTAAACTTTCAAACTTCAGTAAAACTTAGATTAACTTGAGATGAAAGAGGTATGTTTCTGAAGTTTTGGCTGTAAACTTGCTGCCCATTTTTGTGCATTTGGTATGATTAGTGATGTGCCCTCCCTTTAGGTATAGATAATGGGTGTGTGTAACTACAGGAAGACAAAGCAGTAATACATTTAGGCAGAACACATATAAATACCTAGCTATACATTGTGGCACCCAGCCACTGGTTTCTACTCCCTGTCACTATGACCACAGAGCCTCCAGTGGACGATGGCTCGATTTATTATTATGAGAATGAGAATGAGACAGAGACAAAAGAGTCTTGCCATCCTGAGGAGTTGCCCCATGCCCTTTGGATCCTCGCTACCCTGTACTCTGTGTTTTTTGTGATTGGACTAATGGGCAATATAGTGGTGATCATGGTGGTGTCCAGGCGTACCTCACGACGAGCGGATACCTTCATTCTGAATCTTGCTGTCTCTGACCTGACCTTTGTCCTTACCCTGCCTTTCTGGATATCCTCAGTGGCAAAAGGAGGATACTGGATCTTTGGAACGTTCCTATGTCAAGCCAGTGGGTTTGTCATTGCTGTCACCCGTTGTGCCAGTTCTCTTCTCATGGCCATCATGAGCATTGACCGTTATGTTGCGGTGATAAGAGGAACAAAGGTGCACCCACTGCGGACACGAACCTGCTCTATTGGGGCTTGCTGTGTGATCTGGGCTGTGTCGATCCTTGTTGGATGCCCATCGTTAAAGACAAGGGATGTCAACGTCAAGACATTAGCTTGCAAAGATTCTGATGACTCAACCCTCAGTTTGGGCTTTAGAATTGCAGTAACTTTCCTGACATTTGTGTTTCCATTTTCTGTGGTGGTTTTCTGCTACTGCCGCATGGCCAAGTACCTGTGGAACAATTTTGGCAGGCAGGTAAAAAAGTTATCCAGCAAGGGGAGACCCCGGAGTCAGCACAGCTGGTTACGTATTGTGACTTGTGTTGTTGGAGCTTACTGCTTTTGCTGGCTTCCGTATAACACCCTGAACACTTTGTTGCTGATGGATAAGCTTGTTGCTTACATACCCTGTTCGGCACGGGTGGCTATAAAGCAAGGACTGCATGTTGCATCTGCCCTCGCCTTTGCCAACAGCTGCACCAACCCCCTCATCTATGCTCTCCTGGATGTTGGCTTCAGACGCCGGGCACAACTGGCCTTGCCAAGGCTATTGCTTTCTTGCCGTTCATTATTGTCTACTGCTAGTTTAACCATGCCAACCATGAGCGCTAGTGTGGAAAGTACCAGCACCTACACTGGAAATAAATGAAAGGTGCCATTAAAGATCTATTTTTGGACTGTTTTACCTGGTTATCAAAAAGCATTGTCTGTACAGTATTGCAGTATATTATAGGTAATTTCGTTAATCTTGTAAAATAATTTCTTTTTTAGGTCAGTGGGGTCAATTTACTAAAACATAAGAAGGTCTTTACTTAGTAAATAAGTCCTTAGATTGTTCGGTTTGAATATCCAATCATGTGTAAGGGCAATGAAAAAGACATGGCTGCATGATATCCAAGAGCTCAGCTTCACCTTATTTACTAAATCCAGTAAATTTATTTTGCTAAGTAAACAGCCTCTTCTTTAGTAAATGAACCCAAATAAATAAAATGTAAATAACAAATTAACTAAATGTACTGTATTCGTTACATCTATTCTGTCTATTCGTGTTTAAGACTAGATAGAGTTAGATATAATTACTTTAAGTAATCTTCTTCAATGATTTCAGTAAATCATTTTGTATCTTTACCTATATATAGCAGTTTTATCATTAAATGTAATCATTTATGGTATAATATAAATTAAAGTTGTGTAAGTGCACATGCAGTCCACTGCATTTATAATACGTGAATAAGATTCTGTAAAACAGCAACGGAATAACCTGGAAAGTCTTTCATTAGACCTAAGCGTAAAGGTGGTCACCCGTGCAACAATCTCTTCTTTTAAGGTTTTTTAATACGTTTTAATTTTAAGACATTTTCATATTTGTAAAATTTAGCCTTACTTTAGCAGATTGTGCAATCAGATAATAAAAATGATTTGAGAATATTCAATTATCCAATCATATTAAAGGAAAATACCTTTTTACTTATTTCATCTGCAGATCATTGGAAAGTTAAAGTGAATATTCATACCTTTTATTGTGTGAACATTCTCAAATGCTTTGCTAAATCAGCATGATTGTGTGTGGCCATTTCAAGCTCTGGCACAAGACAGAGGAACAAAACCGTCAGTTTTCTAATTAGTGCCTCTGATTTATCCTTTGTGTTTTTCACAGGATATTAAAGTACCCTATGGCGTTGACTTACCAAAGAAGTAGGGCCCTTTTCAAAATGAATTTTCACTAAGCTTAGCGAATAAATTGACGTTATTCTGATTTTAATTACCCAATTATGTGTGAGCAAAAATCAATATTTTTTTTATTTCCTTGCACATGAATAGGTATTTTTGCCAAGGGGATTTCTAACTTTGTTTCACCTCATTCACTTTTACATTGCAAAGTTAAAATTTTCACTTTGAAAGCCATCATGGTCTACTCATTTAGTAAATCAGGGTCATTGTGACTAAAGTGAAACTTTTATATTTTAATTGCTGTTGTGGGAAAACGAGGACACCAAATCGTGAACATCGCATAGACAATTTTATAAAAAAACTTATGCCTACAGTTTCATTTTGACAAGCTTTTTTTTTTTTTTTTTTTTTACCTATGTGGTTCCATTGTGTTTTCACTGGCTTTTGAAGCATTGACTTAACCCAGATTGGCTTGATTTATGGGAAACGTAGATACTTCATGAGGCTGATTTACTAAATGAGCAGAGATTTTTCATGCTACAAAGCAAATGTAAATAAATTAAACCTATATTTACTTTTAATGCCCAATTATATGCCAGTTAAATATAAAGAAATGCACAGCTTCTAATTCACATTTAGTTATAGATGATATAACATTTATTTGATAAAATGTTTTTCAAAATTTACATCTAATGTTAACTTATCAAATAAGTAACTAAGTAACTTAGTAACTAAATGTAAAAAAATATATATCATTGAAATGTTTTTTGCATTATTACTGAAAATATTGATGTATAATTTTATCATAATTACATTTTTTATCATTTTTTTTATCTGTCACTTAAAAATAAAAAAAAAGTTACTTTACCTTTCATCAAAAAGTTGTCCAATTCACCTTTGTTTAGAAGTTTAAGTGCTCCAGAGTTCGAGAAAGTGAAATGTTTGCTTAAAATCATCCAAAAAATGATCCTACTGGAATTTTTCTCAGTCCATTCATTAATGGAGTGTTTGTGGTTAGCACTTCAGATAATTTAAGTATTGTTGGCAATAATTTAGCATTGATGAATGATGATGACCAGATGTGGTCAAGCAGAAAATATCCAGCTTGCTGAATGCTTGAGTTAAGAGAAAGTATTTTGATCACATGCACAGCGATTGGAACACGATAAGAATAATCCTTATATTTCAGCAAAATCCAAACAAGAATTGTTCTTCCGCTTCCTTGTATGTAGATAATTCCATAAACGCTAACATCTTTCTCCACCAAGGAAGACATAAGTCTACACAATATGCTCACAGGTAACAGGAGACATAAAGTGACGAGTATTGTGATTAGTCTTATTACCAAAGGAAAAATGGATGTACAAAATGATAATCTGTATGACAAAAAAACAAGAAAAAAAAATTCAGTTCCATGGGTGAATTTGCCTGGTAGCAAATTGTAAGAAATAAGTTTCTAAAAATTCACACCATTTTTTTTTAAGACAAATAATTGACCAAAATTGTACATTACTCACTCTGTCTTATTCTTAAAAATAATACAAAGAGGATAAAAATAACTAAAAAAAAAATATGTACGCAAATCCAAATTGTCCTAGGTTCTCCTCTACACAAGACCCACATGTAGCATTGTTGAACCAAAAGCCACGGAAATATTCTACTAATCAATTCAAAATATGTGTACATGTATTTACAGCTGCAAAAAAAAGTAATAGCACATTCTTGGAAAACCCCCACCTTCTGCCTACAACAGTTTTTTTTTTTTACCAATATTGCCCACACAATGTTCTTCAAAAAACGAACTGCCCATCAAAATGACACCATGAAGAAATTTGAGGCTATCTGGTCCCCAATGGATGATTCTTAGTTTTTAGTATTTTTCCCTACTTTTTATCTACCTCTCTGATTCTATAAAACAAACCTAATCCTAAACTTAAATCTCAACACCCGCGCAAAAACACGTAATGAATAAAAAAAAAATATATAATATATATATATTTATGTGAATGCGAGCTGCACATCTTAAAGCTAAAAAAAAAAAAAAAAAGCTCTAAATCAGTTCTGGAAAGAGATTGCGCTCTGTAAAACTAAAATTAATAGTGTTGAATACTAAATACACATGAAAACATAAACCTTATAAATGTGTCAATCCAATGCATAAATAATAAGAATTTAATTTTTACATTAAAGACCATAAAACATGTGCTCATTGTCTTTAATTTCATCCATAAGTGAAAGGAAAAAGTGCCACCAAACAAAGGAAAGTGTTGCGTCTTCCCCACCGACTCACACCGCACTCACCAGAAGGATTTGACCCCCTTTTTTCAAAGAAAGGGTCAAAAATAACGTGGGTATAAATCTCCGTGTGAATGCGTTGGGTTCTCTTGTTCCCCACTGGTGTCCTAAACAATGATTTGGCCTCTGTGTGGATAGCATAGTAGTTAGGAGAAATTCCTCTATCCTTATTCCTGGCGAGGGAGTTTCATACAGAGAGTCTGAAAGGTGCAGGAGCATCGCTATCCACATAGAGGCTAAATAACCGTTCAGAACACCAGTGGGGAATGAGAGAACAGAATGGATACACATGGAGATTTATACCCAAGCGATTTCTGACACTTGAAAAAAGGGGGTCAAATCCTTCTGGTGAGTGCGGTGTGAGCCGGTGGGGAAGAGGCAACACTTTTCTTTGTTTGGTGGCACTTTTTCCTTTCACTTATGGATGGAATTAAAAACACAGAGCACATCTTTTATGGACTTTAATTTCCCCAATTTTTTTTTTTATTATTTATACATTGGATTGACACATTTCTGAGGTTTATGTTTTTATGTGTATTTAGTATTCGATACTGTATAGATTTTATTTTTACAGAGCAAGGTCTTTCTCCAGAATAAACCTAATCCTAAGAACTCTTTGGAAGGATAGATTCCCCTTCTCATTTTTTTCCATTTGCCCTATCCCTTTATATGTCCTACATATCCCTGCTTAGTCTAAAGCCCTGTACACACGGTCGGACTTTTGCCCAACAAACTTAGTTTTAAGCAAGTTGGACCAACAATCCGACCGTGTGTACGCTCGATCGGACAAACTTTTTTGAGTTTGGTTTTGTTTTCATCGGACAAAAGTTGGGTCTGCGAACGGACAAACTTTTGCCCAACAAAAGTCCTATGGAGCAAAGTCCTACTGTGTGTACAGAAAACCATAGGACTTTTGTCCGATGGACAAAACAACCAATGTTAAAATCAACCAACAATAGCAGAAGTTGACCAAAGGGTGGTGGTAAAGAGCAGAAAAGAGAAGAAAAACCATGTGATGTTGCAAAAAGTTTTGGGAAAGTTTGCAGAAAAGTCCTGTGGTGTGTATGCTATGGGTGTGCCCGGCCAACTCCGTTCGGACAAAAATCCAAGGAAAAGTCTGATGGAAGTCCGACCGTGTGTATGGGGCTTTAGACACCTTTTCATTTCCCTCCCAAATTAAAAGACTTTTATGCAATACATTTTTATGATAATGTAACATGTTTATTGAATAGTACATGACGACTACTCCTATCTCATTTCTAGAGACACGTTTATTTCCTTTTCCATTGTAATCTCCAGTTTCATTTTTTTTTACAATTTGAACGTAAAGACGGCCATGCATGGATCGAAGTGTGACCCCTTCAGCAGGAACTGGCCGAATTTCAAATCATGCATGGGCACCCTGGTTGTACAGAAATCAATCTGCCGACTGAATTTTGCACAACCACCCTGTCAGATAAATGCCGCTCAATCAGCGGTGGCAGCACTGATCAGTGTGTTCTGATAGAGGGGAAGTCTCTCTGCTGTCAGAATACAATAGTTCAGAGGGAGCGATTCCCCCATCTACCTGGAATGTGTGGACGGGGAATTCAGGGCAGTTTTTTTGTTCATGCAATAAATACAATTACAACGCTCGCAACAAATGGAAATAAAGCAAATAACCCTCAAAATCTTATCACAAATTGTGTTGATGTATAATCCAAAATTGTACTATTAAAGTGCTCTGGTGCTCCAAAAAACTTCAAACACTGTATATGATTACAAAAATACAACGCTTGAAACAGTGCAAAATTGATAAATGGATAGAAGCGCATTTGTGAGGTCAGGCACTGATGTTGGATGAGAAGGCCTGGCTCACAGTCTCTGCTCCAATTTATCCCAAAGGTGTTCTATCAGGTCGAGGTCAGGACTATGTGCAGGCCAGTCAAGTTCCTCCACCCCAAACTCCCTCATCCATGTCTTTATGGACCTTGCTTTGTGCACTGGTATGCAGTTATGCTGGAACCGGAAGGGACCATCCCCAAACTGTACCCACAAAGTTGGGAGCATGAAATTTTCCAAAAATGTCTTGGTATGCTGACGCCTTAAGATTTCCCGTCACTGGAACAAGGGGCCAAGCCCAAACCCCTGAAAAACAACCCCACACCATAATCCCCCACCAAATGATTTGGACCAGTGCACAAAGCAAGGTCCATAAAGACATGGATGAGCGAGTTTGGAGTGGAGGGACTTGACTGGCCTGCACAGAGTCCTGACCTCAACCCGATAGAACACCTTTGGGATGAATTATAGTTGAAACTGTGAGCCAGGCCTTCTCGTCCACATCAGTGCCTGACCTCACGAATGCGCTTCTGGAATAATGGTCAAACATTCCCATAGACGCACTCCTAAACCTTGTGGACAGCCTTCCCAGAAGAGTTGAAGCTGTTATAGCTGCAAATGGAGGGCCAACTCAGTACTGAACCCTATGGACTAAGACTGGGAGGCCATTAAAATTCATGTGCGTGTAAAGGCAGGCGTTCCAATACTTTTGGCAATATAGTGTATACGTGTTCCATCTCTTCCAGGTAGCGGGCGCAAATGCCTGCCGCCAGCGGCTCCCTCCCGCTAAGATCACACACAGTGGGAGCCCAGCAGCTGATACCGTGGACTTGATGTTCGCCGGCTCCCGCCGATTGTTTAGTACAGCGGTCTTCAACCATTTTGTCACCAGGGACCGGTTGCGTGGAAGAAAATTGTGGCAAGGACCGGGGAGGGGGGGGGTCACGATTTTTCCCAGGCAATGGCTGGTGTTAGCGCTTCAATCATCACATCTCGTCAGGGTGATTGAAGTGCATTATTTCTATTATTATATTGTAGTAATAAATGAAATGGTTCAACTCACCATAATGTAGAATCAGTGGGAGCCCCGATCGTGTCACTTCCCACTGTCGCCTGCTACCAGATGTGGATAGTCACTCGCCACGCTGCCTGTCACAAGATGCGGAATGTCACTTGCCACATCACCTGCCACAAGATGTGGATTGTCACTTGCCACATCAACTGCCACGCTTACTGCCACAAGATGTGTAATGTCACTTGCCACATCACCTGCCACACTGCCTGCCACAAGCTGTGGATTGCCACCTGCCACGTTGCCTGTCACCAGATGCGGAATGAGTGGAGCGCCCCTTGTGGTATATCAGGCAGATAGCTGAGGGGGTGAACTACAAGTCCCAGCACACCTCACCTGTACTCCCACACACAGCTTACTTGTCACTGATGATGTCACATCTCTGTGGGATCACCCCTCTGGATGTAGCAGGGTGTCTCTATCCTCATGCTGCAGCCGGTCTCCTTCGGCTGTCACTCTCTGGCTCCACCGTTCTGCCATTCCTGATTAGCTGTCCGGGGGGGGGGGGTGGGCAGGCAATCTGCGCCGCTGAACAAGTTCTCACAGCGAGGAGCCGCAGGAGAGCGGTGATGCGGGGCGTGCAGTGTAAGATGATGTCATCTCTCTGCTCCCCACCCCACCTCAGACACTGAAACAGAGCACTGGCTTTGAGGGCGGAAGAGCGGTGATGCCGGGGGCAGAGAGAGATATCATCTCTGCTTGCCTGCCCGCTCGCTTCTTCCATCCACCCAGTGCTCTCATGCCGGCAGCCCAGCACAGCGTGTCTTTTGACGGCCGCCCGCACCCGCGGCCCGGCTGCAGAAGGGCCACGGCCCGGTAGTGGCCCGAGGATCAGAGGGTTGACGACCCCTAGTTTAGTACACAGGCAGAACAGCGATCTGCCTATGTAAACAAGGCAGATTGCCGTTCTGTCAGTAGGGAAGGTACCTCCCACAGTACACAAAAACACTGGCTAGGCACACAATTAACTCTTTGGTCACCCCTTATGTTAACCCCTTCCAAGCCAGTGTCATTAGTGCAGTGACAGTGCGTAGTTTATAGCACTGATTACTGTATTATTGTGAGTAGGGATGAGCTTCGTGTTCGAATCGAACATACGTTCGACTCGAACATCGGCTGTTCGATCGTTCGACGAAGAACGAACGATTTGGGCCGTTCGCGCCAAATTCGAGTGACGCGAACGGCCCACAATGCACTACGCCATCGCAGTGTCATCCAGGCGCTGTGATTGGCCAAGCATGCACTGTGACCCCGCATGCTTGGCCAATCACAGCGCCGGCAGCGAGGAGAGCAATGATTGGCCACAGGCAGGATGCCTGTGGCCAATTATTGCTGAGGGTGTTTAGTACACGCCCCACACTATAAAAGGCCGCCAGCACGGCGGCCTAGTGTAGTGTGTTCCGGAGCAGGGATAGAGCAGCATAGGCAGGGACAGTGACTTTTATTTCTTTCTTGCTTAACCTGGATTCCTTTAGTTTAGGGAAAGAGAAGGATAGGTAGGGAGAGTGTCAGTGTGTTTTGTGCTTGTGCTATAGTGTGCTTAAAAAAAACATTTTTTCTAGGGACAGAAAACTGTAGGTAGGGAGAGTGTCAGTTTCTTTCACTGTGTAAGTCCTTGTTTCTAGGGACCTGGAAGGACAGTGAGTGAATTCTCCTTGTGCTATATTGTGCTTAAAAAAAACATTTTTTCTAGGGACAGAAAACTGTAGGTAGGGAGAGTGTCAGTTTCTTTCACTGTGCAAGTCCTTGTTTCCAGGGACCTGGAAGGACAGTGAGTGAATTCTCCTTGTGCTATATTGTGCTTAAAAAAAACATTTTTTCTAGGGACAGAAAACTGTAGGTAGGGAGAGTGTCAGTTTCTTTCACTGTGCAAGTCCTTGTTTCTAGGGACCTGGAAGGACAGTGAGTGAATTCTCCTTGTGCTATATTGTGCTTAAAAAAAACATTTTTTCTAGGGACAGAAAACTGTAGGTAGGGAGAGTGTCAGTTTCTTTCACTGTGCAAGTCTTTGTTTCTAGGGACCTGGAAGGACAGTGAGTGAATTCTCCTTGTGTTATATTGTGCTTAAAAAAAACATTTTTTCTAGGGACAGAAAACTGTAGGTAGGGAGAGTGTCAGTTTCTTTCACTGTGTAAGTCCTTGTTTCTAGGGACCTGGAAGGACAGTGAGTGAATTCTCCTTGTGCTATATTGTGCTTAAAAAAAACATTTTTTCTAGGGACAGAAAACTGTAGGTAGGGAGAGTGTCAGTTTCTTTCACTGTGCAAGTCCTTGTTTCTAGGGACCTGGAAGGACAGTGAGTGAATTCTCCTTGTGCTATATTGTGCTTAAAAAAAAACATTTTTTCTAGGGACAGAAAACTGTAGGTAGGGAGAGTGTCAGTTTCTTTCACTGTGTAAGTCCTTGTTTCTAGGGACCTGGAAGGACAGTGAGTGAATTCTCCTTGTGCTATATTGTGCTTAAAAAAAACATTTTTTCTAGGGACAGAAAACTGTAGGTAGGGAGAGTGTCAGTTTCTTTCACTGTGCAAGTCCTTGTTTCTAGGGACTGGGAAGGACAGTGAGTGAATTCTCCTTGTGCTATAGTGTGCTTAAAAAAAACATTTTTTCTAGGGACAGAAAACTGTAGGTAGGGAGAGTGTCAGTTTCTTTCACTGTGCAAGTCCTTGTTTCTAGGGACCTGGAAGGACAGTGAGTGAATTCTCCTTGTGCTATATTGTGCTTAAAAAAAACATTTTTTCTAGGGACAGAAAACTGTAGGTAGGGAGAGTGTCAGTTTCTTTCACTGTGCAAGTCCTTGTTTCTAGGGACCTGGAAGGACAGTGAGTGAATTCTCCTTGTGCTATATTGTGCTTAAAAAAAACATTTTTTCTAGGGACAGAAAACTGTAGGTAGGGAGAGTGTCAGTTTCTTTCACTGTGCAAGTCCTTGTTTCTAGGGACCTGGAAGGACAGTGAGTGAATTCTCCTTGTGCTATATTGTGCTTAAAAAAAACATTTTTTCTAGGGACAGAAAACTGTAGGTAGGGAGAGTGTCAGTTTCTTTCACTGTGCAAGTCCTTGTTTCTAGGGACCTGGAAGGACAGTGAGTGAATTCTCCTTGTGCTATATTGTGCTTAAAAAAAACATTTTTTCTAGGGACAGAAAACTGTAGGTAGGGAGAGTGTCAGTTTCTTTCACTGTGCAAGTCCTTGTTTCTAGGGACCTGGAAGGACAGTGAGTGAATTCTCCTTGTGCTATATTGTGCTTAAAAAAAACATTTTTTCTAGGGACAGAAAACTGTAGGTAGGGAGAGTGTCAGTTTCTTTCACTGTGCAAGTCCTTGTTTCTAGGGACCTGGAAGGACAGTGAGTGAATTCTCCTTGTGCTATATTGTGCTTAAAACAAACATTTTTTCTAGGGACAGAAAACTGTAGGTAGGGAGAGTGTCAGTTTCTTTCACTGTGCAAGTCCTTGTTTCTAGGGACCTGGAAGGACAGTGAGTGAATTCTCCTTGTGCTATATTGTGCTTAAAAAAAACATTTTTTCTAGGGACAGAAAACTGTAGGTAGGGAGAGTGTCAGTTTCTTTCACTGTGCAAGTCCTTGTTTCTAGGGACCTGGAAGGACAGTGAGTGCATTCTCCTTGTGCTATATTGTGCTTAAAAAAAACATTTTTTCTAGGGACAGAAAACTGTAGGTAGGGAGAGTGTCAGTTTCTTTCACTGTGCAAGTCCTTGTTTCTAGGGACCTGGAAGGACAGTGAGTGAATTCTCCTTGTGCTATATTGTGCTTAAAAAAAACATTTTTTCTAGGGACAGAAAACTGTAGGTAGGGAGAGTGTCAGTTTCTTTCACTGTGCAAGTCCTTGTTTCTAGGGACCTGGAAGGACAGTGAGTGAATTCTCCTTGTGCTATATTGTACTTAAAAAAAACATTTTTTCTAGGGACAGAAAACTGTAGGTAGGGAGAGTGTCAGTTTCTTTCACTGTGCAAGTCCTTGTTTCTAGGGACCTGGAAGGACAGTGAGTGAATTCTCCTTGTGCTATATTGTGCTTAAAAAAAACATTTTTTCTAGGGACAGAAAACTGTAGGTAGGGAGAGTGTCAGTTTCTTTCACTGTGCAAGTCCTTGTTTCAAGGGACAGAGAAGGACACCTGAAGGTAGCCCTTATTGCTTTTTTCCCATCTCCCTGCAGGCCATCTATTAGAATGTCTGGAAGGCAAACAAGGAGAGGCAGACAGTCAGGAGGCAATAAAAGAGGGCAAGCAGGCTCTGTGTCTGGGGGCAACAGTGCTGGTCGTGGACGCGGTGCATTGTCATCAGCACATGGCCATGGGACACGCTTGTCCTTCTTTTCCGCAGCTGGACATGTTGAGCCACATCATGCCGAAAACTTGGTAGAGTGGATGACCAAGCCCTCCTCCTCCTCCTCATCCTCTCTCACCCAGGCTCAGGGTACTGGCAAAGCAGCTGCCAAAGCGTCCTCTTCCCTGGTATCAATGTCAGACTCATCATCAGTCACTCCTTCCCTAGACCCACCATGTCCTCCTCCTGAGGAGTCCCCCGAACTGTTTGAGCACAGTGTTGGGTACATGCTCCAGGAGGATGCCCAGCGTTTCGAAGGGTCTGATGATGAAACCCAGCTACAGGAAGGCAGTAGGGTGAGAGCAGACAGAGGGGATGCTCAAGAAGGACACCAATCTGGCAGTCATGTTCCAGCAGCTGCAGCATACTGCCAGATTGGCTCCAGTGATGAGGAGGGAGGGGATGATGAGGTCACTGACTCCACGTGGGTGCCTAATAGGAGAGAGGAGGAGGAGGATGAGGAGGAGGCACATCTCCAACGAGACAGGATGCCCTTTGGTGGCCAGCGTAAGGGCAGTACACCGACGGAATCACACCGCAGAGCTCCGCCTGTGCAGGGCGCTGCCTCTGCCCGTCATTCAAAAAGTTCCTTGGTGTGGGCCTTTTTTGAGGCTAGTGCATCAGATCGCACAGCTGCTGTTTGCAACATATGTCTCAAGCGTATATCGCGTGGCCAAAACATCAGCCGCTTGGGTACCACATGCCTGACCAGACATATGTTGACCTGCCATGCAGCTCGTTGGCAAGCCTACCTCAAAGACCCACACCAAAGAACAAAG
Organism: Rana muscosa; assembly: GCA_029206835.1. Classification (NCBI taxonomy): domain Eukaryota; kingdom Metazoa; phylum Chordata; class Amphibia; order Anura; family Ranidae; genus Rana; species Rana muscosa. Next base: position 1,059,159,834 of record CM055117.1, on the reverse strand, counting down.
CGGACCTCTCCTTGCACCGCATCAGCTGGGATTTCCAACCCCACTATAACTTCAGTCCTCTCTGAAACATGCACTGAGAGGAATGAAGGTGTAGAATTAGGTGTGTCACAGCCAAGTACTTGCGGCCACTCTGCTAGCAGTACACCGACGTCCGATTCTAGCAGGCAAGTTTCCCTGCCCCAGCTGCTGGACCGTCGAAAGAAGTTCACTCCCAGCCATCCACATGCCCAGCGGTTGAATGCTAGCTTGGCTAAATTGCTAGCGCTTCAACTGCTGCCTTTTCAGTTGGTAGACTCGGCCCCCTTCCGTGAGTTTGTGCAATGTGCGGTTCCTCAGTGGCAGGTTCCCAAACGCCACTTTTTCTCACGGAAGGCTATTCCGGCTCTCTACCGGCATGTGGAAGGCAATGTCTTGGCCTCGCTGGACAGGGCGGTCAGCGGTAAGGTGCATATTACCGCTGACTCATGGTCCAGCAGGCATGGACAGGGACGTTACCTTTCTTTCACGGCCCATTGGGTCACTCTTTTGGCAGCTGGGAAGGATGCAGGACAAGGTGCAGTAGTGTTGGAGGTTGTCCCACCGCCACGCCTCCAAAATGCTACTACTGGTTGTGACACACCTCTCTCCTCCACCCCCTCCTCTTCTTCTTCCTCCATGGCCTCTTCCTGTGGTTTGTCCTATGAACCAGCGGTGCTCCGTAGCCGTTCACGGGGCTACGCAAGTACGCAGGCAAAAAGATGCCATGCCGTGCTTGCGCTGGTGTGTTTGGGGGACAGAAGCCACACTGGGGCAGAGGTCCTGTCTGCTCTGCAGGGCCAGGCCGAGAGGTGGTTGACGCCACGCCAGCTTAAGCCAGGAATGGTGGTTTGCGACAATGGCACCAACCTCCTCTCCGCCCTCCGACAGGGACAACTGACCCATGTGCCCTGTGTGGCTCACGTCCTTAACCTGGTGGTGCAGCGGTTCTTGGGCAGGTACCCGGGCTTACAGGGTGTCCTGAGGCAGGCCAGGAAAGTCTGTGTGCATTTCCGCAGATCTTATAATGCCAGTGCTCGCCTGGCTGAGCTGCAAAAGGAGTTGAACCTGCCCAAGAACCGCCTTATATGTGACATGCCCACCAGGTGGAACTCAACGTTGGCCATGCTGCAGCGGCTGCACACGCAGCAGAGGGCCATCAATGAGTACCTGTGCGACTACCGCACCAGGACAGGGTCAGGGGAGCTTGGTTTTTTTTCTCCACGCCAGTGGGGCATGATCAGGGATGCATGCACTGTCCTGGCACCATTTGAGGAGGCCACGAGGATGGTGAGCAGTGACAGTGCATGCATCAGTGACACTGTACCTCTTGTCCACCTGTTGGAGCACACACTGCGTGGAATAATGGACAGGGCACTTGAGGCAGAACAGAGGCAGGAAGAGGAGGACTTCCTTGCCTCTCAAGGCCCCCTTTACCCAGACAGTGTTCCTTCTGTCCCACCCATCGCACAGGAAGAGGAAGAGGAGGAGGAGGAGGAGGAGGAGGATTGTGTCAGCATGGAGGTGGAGGCTGGCACTCAGCATCATCAGCAGCAGTCTTTTAGGGATGATTTACAGTCCCAAGAAACCAGTGGACTTGTACGTGGCTGGGAGGAGGTGACTGCGGATCATGTCGTCCTTAGTGACCCAGAGGACTCCGGAGCGAATGCCTCAGCAAACCTACGCTGCATGGCCTCCCTGATCCTGCAAAGTCTGCGGAAGGATCCTCGTATTCTTCGGATCAAGGAGAGGGACCATTACTGGCTGGCCACTCTCCTTGATCCACGGTACAAGGGTAAGGTTGCGGACCTTATGTTACCGTCGCAGAGGGAGCAGAGGATGAGACAACTCCGGGAGGCCTTGCAGAAAGGTCTGTGCAACGCGTTCCCAGAGACTGGGAGGTTACAAACTCCTGGTCCAGGACAACGAGTTGCTGAGGCTTCGGCCAGTCAAAGAAGGAGCGGTGGGGAAGGTGGCCGTCTGACCGATGCGTTCAGACAATTCTTTAGTCCGCAGCCCCAAAGTATGATTGGTTCCAGCAACCATCGCCAGCGTCTGATAAACATGGTGCAGGAATATCTAGGGGCAAGGTCAGACTTGGACACCTTCCCCACCGAAAATCCTCTGGCTTACTGGGTCTTGAGGATGGATCACTGGCCAGAGCTTGCACAGTATGCAATTGAGCTACTGGCCTGTCCTGCATCCAGCGTTCTTTCGGAACGCACATTCAGTGCTGCTGGAGGATTTGTCACGGATCACAGGGTGCGCCTGTCCACCGACTCGGTTGATCGACTGACTTTCATCAAGATGAACCAGTCTTGGATCACCACCAGCTACCACACACCTGATGCTGATATAACAGACTAATTGATTTTAACATGTCACATCCCTTCAAGACTGATGCTGATGCTGAGTGTCTGTGCTGTTATGTTGACTGGCTATCCTCCTCCTCCGAGTCCTCAATGATACGATTGATGATGATAGCTTGGAAGATCATTTTTGTTTATGGGTGCCGCCACCAGTGGCTAAGGCCCAATTTTTCAGCCCCTGTTTTACAGGGGCGTGTAATTACAATTTTTTTAGCAATAATTTGCCATAGGGCTCATTGCTGTGCTCCAAGTACAGTATCTGTGAGGGGTTGGAGTGTTGTGGCACCAGTGCCTAAGGCCCAATTTTTCAGCCCCTGTTTAACAGGGGCGTGTCATTACAATTTTTGAAGCAATACTTTGCAACAGGGCTCATTGCTGTGCTCCAAGTACAGTATCTGTGAGGGGTTGTAGTGTTGTGCCACCAGTGCCTAAGGCCCAATTTTTCAGCCCCTGTTCAACAGGGGCATGTAATTACAATTCTTGATCTAATAATTCACAGCAGGGCCCATTCCTGCACCCACCAAGAGTAACTCTGAGGGCTTACAGTGTTGTGTCAACACCACCACCACCACCAAAGGCCCAATTTTTCAGCCCCTGTTCAACAGGGGCATGCAATTACAATTCTTGATCTAATAATTCACAGCAGGGCCCATTGCTGCACCCACCAAGAGTAACTGTCAGGGCTTACAGTGTTGTGGCACCAGCACCACCATCAAAGGCCCAATTTTTACTACCACTGTTCAACAATTATATGTAATTACAATTCCTGATATAATAGTTGACAGCAGGGCGTTCCAGCACCAACCAAGAGTAACTGTGAGTGCTTACAGTGTTGTGCCAACACCAACAACTAAGGGGCCTATTTCTGCAGAGTATCTACGGCAGGTCCCTACTTTCAAACATCCAACTTACAAACGACTCCTACTTGCAAACGCAAGAAGACAACAGGAAGTGAGAGGAAATCTACCCCTAGGAAGGAAAATTCTCTCCTGTAAGAATTAATATGGGAGAAAGGTGTCTCCTCTGTACTGATGCTTTATCAGCAATCCTTGTTTCAAGAAAAACACCACATTTCAAAAACAGTTGTCATTGGGACGGAAAGTGAGGTGAAATGTTCTGAACAGGGGCACAGACAGCAAAACAAATGTTACAGGGGTGATAACCCTTACCTATGTTTTCCAAAAAGTTTAAAAATAGATTTTTGGGCTGGAGCTACACTTAAACAATGTACCTGTTCAAAATTACAAACAGATTCTACATAAGAACAAACCTACAGTCCCTGTCTTGTATGCACCGCCTGTATACGGCTGTTCAGAGTATATAGGGCCTTTTTTATTTTATGTGCGGGGTTCCCCTTAATATCCATACAAGACCCAAAGGGGCTGGTAATGGGCTGGGGTAGGGGGGGGGGGGGGTCATGGGGTAGCTATGCCATTTTTCTTAAAGATTTTCATCCATATTACCGGGACCAGACATTACATTAAAGCCGCAAGCAGTTTTAAATGGCTTTTTTTTCCTTTAGAAGTGTCATTTTGTGCAGGGACAGTTCTAAACACGGGAAACACGTGGCACTTCACAGGCATACTTTAGACACCCCCCAGGTACGATATTTAAAGGAATATTTGACTTTTTTTTTTTCACTTTATGCATCATTAAAATGACTGCTCCCGAAAAACGACCGTTTTTAAAACTTCTTTTTGCATTGATACATGTCCCCTGGTGCAGAACCCGGGTTCCCAAACCCTTTTTAGGACAATAACATGCATAATAGTTGTTATAATTAGCACTTTAGAATTCGAACGTTCGCATCCATTGTATTTAATAGGGTTCTAATGTTCGTACGAACTTTCGGTCCGTTCGCGGGTTCTGGTGCGAACCGAACCCGGGGGTGTTCGGCTCATCACTAATTGTGAGTGGTACCCAAATAGTGTCAAAAGTGTCAGTTAGTGTCCAAATTGTCCACTGCAAGATCGCAGCCATAAGTCGCTGATCGCTGCCATTACTAGTAAAAATAGGTAAATAAATAAACAAATAAAAATATCCCATAGTTTGTAGAAGCTATAACTTTTGCGCAAACCAATCAATGTACGCTTTTACCAAAAATATATAGCAGAATACATACTGGCCTAAACTGAAGAAGAAATTCGATTAAAAAAAAAAAAAAATGTATTGGATGTGTTTTATAGCAGAAAAAAACATATATATATATATATATTTTCTCAAAAATGTCAGTCTTCTATTGTTTATACCGCAAAAAATAAAAGCCGCCGAGGTGATCAAATACCACCAAAAGAAAGCTCTATTTGTGGGGAAAAAAGTCAGTCAATTTTTTTCGTCGCACGACCACGCAATTGTCATCTAAAATAGCGCAGTGCCGTATTGCAAAAAATGGCCTGGTCATGAAGGGGGGTAAATCTTCCGGAGCTGAAGTGGTTAAAGTAGCAATATAGGCAAAACGTTTTCCTTTTAATTTTGGATAGAGTAATGCTGGCCATACACTCTACGAAAAATCGTCCGAACGAACTTTCGGAAAACGAACGGCCGTGAGCGCAAACGATATCATGTAATGACCGATAAATCGTTCAGTGGACATAAATAAAAAAAATATATATTATTTTTTTACATATACCTAGTGCAGAAAGTTCGGACGGGAAACACATTAACCTTCGGATTTATCGTTCGTTCGGCAGAAAATTTCCAAACTTGTCCTTCGTTTTTTCGGCTCAAAAAGATTCCAACGATTATCGATTTTGTGCCCATTAACTGTTCGAAAAACGAAAGAACTGTCTGAACAACCGATTTTCGCCCGATTTTTCGTATAGTGTATGGCCAGCATTAGGGAGGGACTATAACCCCTGTCAGATTTTTTTTCCCCCATCTGTGTCCCATTGCAGAGATTTCTCTTCACTTCCTGTCCCGTAGCCAAACAGGAAGTGAGTGTAAATTAAGGGAATTTCTTGGGGACCCCTAGAACTAGTGTCCCCTATTAGAAGATTTCCCCAAAATGTAAGATTTTCTGTTACTTTCAATGATAATGGTAAACAGTAGAATTAGAGAGGGTGAATCTTCCTAACGAGGGCACAGACAGCAATAAAAACTCAGCTCATATGCTTTGTACTTCGGATATAGCCCTTTTGTAAACCTAAGGGTCTCCATACGCGTTAAAATCTGACCATACAATCAGATTGTAATGTGTGTGGTGAGCATTTATTATCAGCATGTTCTGCTATCTTACCTGTTACAGCCAAGCTTTGTTAAGTGGAATAAAGCATAGTGGTATTACCAGGCAATCCATGTGTGCTGTCCCCGTCCTTGTGCCCTGTCTGTGCCAGTTGTAAAGTACGATTGACTTTACATAAGCTTGCTAAGACAGACTGGTGGCAAAGTGACCTTGGTGTCACCTCGGTGACTCATCAGACGGCGGTGTGTACCAGCCACGCGACTTCCCAGGTTTACTCACTTCTCTCTCTTGTACCCCCGACAATAGGTAAAAAATTTTCATTCACACACTCTGCCTGACCCTTTTTTCTGCCATTCACAGCCAAACCAGTAAAGATATGAATGCACTACAGTGTGCCTCTTAAAGCAGAACTATGCAGTTCCTTGAAAAAGTATTCATACCCCTTGAAATTTTACACATTTTGTCATGTTACAACCAAAAACGTAAATGTATTTTATTGGAATTTTATGTGATAGACCAACACAAAGTGGCACATAATTGTGAAGTGGAAGCAAAATTATAAATTGTTTTCAATTTTTTTTTTTTATATATATAAAAAAGGTGAAAAGTGTGGGGTACATTTGTATGGCGCCCCCCGGAGTCAATACTTTGTAGAACCTCCTTTCTCTGCAATTACAGCTGCAAGTCTTTTTGGGGATGTCTCTACCAGCTTTGCACATCTAGAGTGAAATTTTTGCCCATTCTTCTTTGCAAAATATATCAACCTCTGTCAGATTGGATGGAGAGCGTCTGTGAACAGCATGAAAAGCATGGTGTGTTTAGGGTGATGTGCAGTGTTAGTTTTCCTCCACACATAGCGTTTTGCTTTTAGGCCAAAACTTCTTCCACGTTTGCTGTGTCCCCCACATGGCTTCTCACAAACTGCAAACAGGACTTCTTATGGTTTTCTTTCAACAATGACTTTCTTCTTGCCACTCTTCTATAAAGGGCAGATTTGTGGAATGCACGATTAATAGTTGTCCTGTGGACAGATTCTCCCACCTGAGCTGTGGATCTCTGCAGCTCCTCCAGAGTTACCATGGGCCTCTTGGCTGCTTCTCCGATTAATGCTCTCCTTGCCCGGCCTGTCAGTTTAGGTGGACGGCCATGTCTTGGTAGGTTTGCAGTTGTACCATACTCTTTCCATTTTCGGATGATGGATTGAACAGTGCTCCGTGAGATGTTCAAAGCTTGGGATATTTTTGTATAACCCTAACCCTGCTTTAAACATCTCCACAGCTTTATCCCTGACCTGTCTGGTGTGTTCCTTGGCCTTCATGATGCTGTTTGTTCACTAAGGTTCTCGAACAAACATCTGAGGGCTTCACAGAACAACCATATTTATACTGAGATTAAATTACACACAGGTGGACTTTATTTACTAGTTAGGGGGCTTCTGAAGGCAATTGGTTCCACCAGACTTTAGCTAGGGGTATCAGAGTAAAGGGGGCTGAATACAAATGCACGCCACACTTTTCAGATCTTTATTTGTAAAAAAATGTAAAACCATTTATCATTTTCTTTCCACTTTACAATTATGTGTCACTTTGTGTTGGTCTATCACATAAAATCTCAATAAAATACATTTACGTTTTTGGTTGTACCATGACAAAATGTGGAACATTTCAAGGGGTATGAATACTTTTTCAAGGCACTTTACTTGACTTTTAGGACCGATTCACAATATGGGCGGCGACAGACGTCTTACCCCACGGGAAAACGTCTATCAATGCAGAGACACACAAGAAACAATTGTTTCCTATGTGTACCATTTACACTTCAATGCAGCCTAGCGCTGCACTGCAGCATGCTGCTATAAAATGCAGACATGCAGCTTTTTATCGCAGCACACTGGCCCAAATCGTGCTGCAATGTCAGACGCGCAGCGCATCGCGCCACCCAACTTTGCAGTGAATGAAGTGTACATTTTGTATACTTCAAATAAAGTTGGTACAAAACAAAAAAAGGGATGGTGCAGTACGTTGAATCGTGCTCCACACTGCCCCCTAGCCAGCCGGCAATGCAGTGCGGCCGGAGCATTGAATCCCCAAGGCTGCTCTGTGATACCTGTGTGAATTCACCCTTTATTGCATGTTGCATTGCAAATGTATTTACATATAAATTAAAGGCTCATTTTCAATGCTTTGCTTTTTTTTTAAAATGTTACACAAAAAAAATCTAATCTGAGTTAAAAAAAAATCAGCACAAGGGACATGTTATCAATGTGAAAGGGATTGTAAATGATCACCTTGTAAAACAACCCATTCAGTTTAAAATAGAAATGAAAGGCAAAACATTTTTGTATAGCTATAGAAAAAACATTATAAATACCTTTTTCCCCCTTTTTTTTTATAAGTGATCTCATTCCTTCTGTTCTCAGCTGCAGGGGGAAGGGGAAGGACAAGCAGCAGTACACTGATCTTTCCATTGAATGGCTGTGCGGGGGGGAGCATGTCAGGACAAGTCTGATCATTGGAGGAGGGCACACTGAGTTCCCAGCATAGCTAAAGAACTGATTACTAAGCTCTCCTGCTTAGTGTGGTCAGTTTTTAATAGGAAAGCAAAGGGACTGACAGTAACACCAGGGATTTCAATCAAAGGAAGCAATACAAAGATCAGGCTACTTTCTCATACAAGTACATGATACAGCAGGCATGTATCAGGATTCAGGAATATGAAGTGTTAGAGTAACAAATGCTTGAAGTGTCCATTATGCTGATGGCTTCTTGCTTTAGTTGAAATCTTCCTCCTCTGATAAACCCCCACCAGTGTGGCGTGGGTTAATAGAACTGAGGGACCAGTCACATATGCACTCATCAAGAGTGATGACTGTGCGCACAATTTCTGTCCCCCTCCTCCATTCACAAAAGCTATACTACAGTCTCCATGAATGAAAAATTATTTGTGAATGGGGGGCGGGTGGGTGAATGAAAGGCCCACCTCCTCCAACCATAGATGAATAGAAGCTGTAGTCCATGAGCTAATACAATGTAACACTATATTGGGGTTGATTTACTAAAACTGGAGAGTGTGAAATCTGGTGCAGCTGTGCATTGTAGCCAATCAGCTTCTAACTTCAGCTTGGTTAGTTACGCTTTGACAATAAAACCTGGAAGCTGATTGGTTCCTATGCAGAGCTGCACCAGATTTAGCACTGTCCAGTTTTAGTAAATAAACCCAATTGTTTCTTTGCAGTTACTATTTCATTCATATGAAGATCAAAGCTGTGACCTTTGAGCTACATTAATACTATTAATATTATACAGGATTTATATAGTGGCAACAGTTTGCACAGTGCTTGACAATATAAAATTACAATACAGTTCAATACAGAAGGAATAGTAGGGCCCCGCTCATGGAGCTTACAATCTAAAGTATGAATGAATGTAAATACAAGGACATCCCCTTACAAGTTATTTTTTTAAATAAATGTATTCCTATTTAACCCATTATTAAAACTTAGTTAAAGCCCAACTCAAGGAAATTTAAAATGATCCGTTCCAGTGCAATTGTGTCCACACTGCTCATTTTGTCTAGGGGAGAGGCCTAACTAACCTGATCCTCCGCTTCTCTGACAGACGGTTTTCCCCCCATGCTCCAGCAATGGACTGTCCCTCGGCATCATCACCTCCAATGTAGGGCAACATTTAAACACTTGCCAACCAGCCGCCGTCGTTATACAAGGTTTGCCGTAGGTGTACGTCGGCTCCTTTAACCTCCCTGGCATCAGTGGCGTAGCGTGGGGGGGCGGGGGGGTTGCCCGGGCGCAAAATTTAGAGGGGCGCAGCGGAAGGCAGCTGGTTACCTGCAGCTTTTCTCCTGTGCTGTGCAGTCTGTGAGCTCTTCCGCTTCGCTATGAGGAAGAATTTGCGGTGCAGTCCCGGCTTAGGCTCCAGCGGTGACACTGACACAGCAGTGAGTAAATAAACACTGAAGAAAAATCCATGATGATTCCAGGGACTGTGACCATGCAGAGACTGGGGGGAAGGAGGAGGGCAGGCGACTCACGAGGCATCCTCTCTATTACACGCCACTCCCCACACGCGAGGTCCAGGATCCCGGCTCGTGCGACATGCTGTCCGTCCACTTAGCCCGACCCACAGCCCGGACTTCCGACCACTGCCGCTTCACCTGAGTCCTGCCTGTGCCTGTCAGTGTGCTGCTACACGGCCCCGGCACTCTGACCCTACACCGACCACCCCAGGACTGGGGGAAACTGGGGATAGGAGGAAGAGGATGAGGTATCATCCACACAGACAGAAGCCCCCCTTACCGACAGCTGCATGGACATTGTGAGTACTCCTCTACAGAGGAAAGCTCTGTATGGGATGATGGCAGCCGGAGGGGAGCTGGGGCTGAGCTCTGAACTGGAATCTGTGGGAAAGAATGTTTTGTATTTGGGGGGAGATGTACACAGTGCACCCCCTCAACCCTGCACGCCGCACACAGCGCACCCCCTCAACCCTGCAAGCCACACACAGCACACCCCCCTCAACCCTGCAAGACACACACAGCGCACCCCCCTCAACCCTGGAAGCCACATACAGCGCACCCCCCTCAACCCTGAAAGCCACACACAGCGCTCCCCCCTCAACCCTGCACGCCACACAAAAAGCGCACCCCCTCAACCCTGCACGCCACACACAGCGCACCCCCCTCAACCCTGCACGCCACACACAGCGCACCCCACAGTGGCCAGCAGGACCCACAGGTCCGCAGCTTGTGGGTCCTGCTGGGATCTGGCCACTGACCTGTGGGTCCTGCTGGCCTCTGACCTGTGGGTCCTGCTGGCCACTGGCCTGTGGGTCCTGCTGGCCACTGGCCTGTGGGTCCTGTTGGCCACTGGCTTGTGGGTCCTGCTGGCCACTGGCCTGTGGGTCCTGCTGGCCACTGGCCTGTGGGTCCTGCTGGCCACTGGCTTGTGGGTCCTGCTGGCCACTGACCTGTGGGTCCTGCTGGTCACTGACCTGTGGGTCCTGCTGGTCACTGACCTGTGGGTCCTGCTGGCCAGTGGCCTGTGGGTCCTGCTGGCCACTGGCTTGTGGGTCCTGCTGGCCACTGGCCTGTGGGTCCTGCTGGCCACTGGCCTGTGGGTCCTGCTGACCACTGGCTTGTGGGTCCTGCTGGCCACTGACCTGTGGGTCCTGCTGGCCACTGACCTGTGGGTCCTGCTGGCCACTGGCTTGTGGGTCCTGCTGGCCACTGGCCTGTGGGTCCTGCTGGCCACTGGCCTGTGGGTCCTGCTGGCCACTGGCTTGTGGGTCCTGCTGGCCACTGACCTGTGGGTCCTGCTGGTCACTGACCTGTGGGTCCTGCTGGCCACTAGCTTAGGGTCACCAGAAGTCCCCAGCACCGCCAGATTACAAATATCTCCCGCCTACACGGCACAGCCACTGTGTGCAGTCTATCAGTCTATCATAGGATTTTAAATTATTACGTACATTTCAACTATAGACTTAAATTAGCATTATGAAGGGCCAACCCTTCTTAGTCGTTTTTCATGGAAGTAGGGCTAAATCAGCTTTTCTTACAGGACAAGCTAGCTCATTATAGTTGGCCCTTCATAATGCAAATTTTTGTCTATGGCTATGGGTCATGTTAAAGGGGCTCTCCAGCTTCCTTCTCGGAAGTACGCCTAAGGACTTTTTTGCATCTTGATAAAAGTCCGGAGTTGGACTGAAACACTGATGCTCAAGTGTATTGTATGTTGCACAAATAAAACAAAGGTGAATTTGTAACAAGACCTCTGAAATGCATTCTATTCTTGATTTTTTTTTAAATAAAATAAAAATGTGCGTGTGTGTATATATATATATATATATATATATATATATATATATATATGTATATGTGTGTGTGTGTGTGTGTGTATATATATATATATATATATATATATATATATATATATATATATATATATAATGTGTGTAGCGGGGTATTCCCCTTTAATACAGAGAGACAGGACTTTCCGGGTGAGAGGTGAGTCGGGAGGAAGTAGAGAGGAGACTATACAGGAAGTGAAGCAGAGGATAGAGACTACGTTACCCAGAACCCCGTTTGGCACCGAGGGTGCAATGTTGTCACCGCAGAGACTCATGGGTGGAGCTTTATAAGGAGGAGGCGAGGCTAGGCTCGGCCTCTTTTGGACACGAGACTTCAGTGACTGATCCTCCTGTGCGGATGTGCTGGTGTGCAAGGCCTGAAGCCTGAGGCCTTGCGAAGTGACAAAAGAGCCTTCCACCCCGCTGCGAGCCTGGGTGGCATCTGACTTCGCTTATCCACAGCCTTAGTTGGATCGGGGACCCGATCGCTGGAGACACAGTGTGTGAAGACACAGTCGGTGGAAGTTCCCGGACTGGAATCGCGTCCGGAGGGGTGAGCGAGCGTATGCTCAGACCATATACTGTTTATTACTGATGTGCCTATAGACTGCCGTGGCCCACTAGTTTATATCCGATACTCTCACTGGAGGGGTCCTAGCAGAACTGAGTCAGAGGATCTTCAGTAAAGTGTTTTGTTCCTGTTACAACTTCCCACTGGATTACAAATGTTGTTCTGTTATGTGCACCACCTTTAAAGACTTGCCGGTGAAGAAAACATCATCCCCTAGAGACTGAGTCTTAGTATCTGAGCCAGGCCTGGTCAGTTAGATAGTCCATTTAGTTGCTGCGCGACAGGGCGCCTAGCTAACGGTCGCCCACGCGACACGCCCTTACTGTTCTATTAATACATAGTGTGTTTATTGCTGCAGGGCTCTGCAACCCATTTCATGTAAACTGTTACCATTGTTGATTCTTTTACCACAATTTAAAGTAAATCAAATATTCCTTTATTATTGCCTTGGTGTCTGAGTTTGATCATAGAGCATAAGAAAATATTGTTACCCTAGACTAACTGTGCCAGAAGGGGGTCGAGTAAATTGCCGGGGGTTGGCGGAGCTGTCTTCTAGGATCTCTGAGAGTTTGGAGGGGCCTGTGTTAGAAGCCATACGCAACCTTAAGATAAGCAAGACAGACTGTGATGCACAGGATTATCTGGACATTCTGCAGAATGTGTTTGGCGGGACAGAAAAAATCACGGAACTCACGTACCAGTTGGAACACTGCTACCAGAAGACAGGAGAGAAACTGTCAGAGTTCATGAGACGCTTGGATAAAATCCTACACAAGATCATACTGAAGAAGGGGATTGACCCAAGGAAGGTAGATGAGGCCCGTGTCCAGCAGGTCTTGAGGGGAGCTCAGCCCCTGGACCCCATCGCATTGACGCTACGCACCCGACGGGATGCGAATAGCCTGGAATATCCTGATTTGATCCGAACGATCAGAGAGGAAGAGGCCATGCTGGAAGAGAAAAAGAGGAGCCAACCAGTCGAGCCAACTAACCCTCCAGTGGTGATGGTCAGGTCGGCCATGACTTCTGAAAGAGACTCAGAGGTGGACACCCTGAAGTCACAGATGTCCCAAGTGTTGGGGATGCTGACTTCTCTGATAGCGAAAGACACAGAGAGTCCAAAGAGAGAAGTGCCAAGGAAGGAACTGTTCCCAATTGCTTCGGCACCCGCATCTCTGCAAGACTGGGGGGACATAATCTGTTTTAACTGTGGGGGAGTTGGCCACATTGCAGCTACATGTTCCAGTCCCAAGAAGAAAAAAACAGATAACCGCAAGCCGGCGGGAAACTCCAGAGGGCCCCGGTGAAGGAGTCAACCGGGTGCCCATCATCCTCAGTGAGCTCCAAGCTAAATGTGAAGCAGAAGAAAAGGGGAGACAAAACCCCTCAGAGGAAACACAACATTCCTCAACAGAGATACACAACAGAGAAAGAGGGACATGACCCCTCAGAAGAGGCATAGCATTCCCCAAAGGGGATGCACACCTAAGAAAAACAATAATATCCCTCAGCGGGTCTGTACACCCATAGAAAGGAGGGAAATCAATGCATACCAGGCTCAAGAAAGACTAAAGTCCAAAGGGAGTTGGACGAGAGAGAGTCCGAAGGGAAAGGACCAGAAGAAGGCGACCCCTGCCAGGCCATACCCGGAGAAGCTGGTAGGCCCATCTCCTGTAGTGCCCATTCAAGTGTGGGAGTCTACACCAGAGCCATCTTGGACACTGGGGCACAAGTGACCCTATTATACCGGGATTTCTACGATAAGCACTTGAGTCATCTGCCCATCCAGAAGATAGAGGAACTGGAAATATGGGGGATTGGAACCCAGAGCTTCCCCTACGATGGCTATCTGCCCGTCAAGATGACCTTTGACCCATCTGTGGCTGGGAAGGCCGAAGTGTTTGATACCCTGGCAGTTGTGTGCCCTCGGCCGCCAGGAGCCAACAAGAGTTCCCTTGTAATAGGGACGAACACGGACCTGGTCCAAAGACTCCTAACCCCTCTAGTGAAATAGAAGGGGCCAGCGGCCACCAAGATGCACCCCATGCTGAAGACGGCCTACCAACGGCTGGTCCTAGAGCAGAAGACCCCTGGGGAGGGAATAGGGAAGGTAGGACCGCTGAAGACGTGGCATCGAAATCACCTGCTCCCACTCACTGAAGCAGTCAGGATACCTCCAATAAGAGACTCCTCTGAACCAGTCTCTATACTGGATACTCCCAGGCCAAACACTCGGTCCCAGACCTCTCGAGCTGAAGATGAAAAGGCCTCTGGACTCAGTGGAGATGAAGGAGGGGAACTTGACTGGCTGTGGCCTTCTCCAACTCCAGGAACTTCGGCTATAGATCTCCCAACTGCTGAAGACACGGTAGATGGAACACTGAATGCAGAAGCCACCGAGTTCATCCCATCTAGTCCTTCATGAGATTACTGGGAAGATGCCTGTGATACTTACTCTGGAAAGGACCCTAGTAACTCTATGTATCCCTCGGCTCCTGAAGCAGATGTTCCAGAGTCCGCCGTGTTGCCCGAGCCTGCTACGGAAAAAGAGCCTGTGGCGCCAGAGCCAGAAACCCCAAGAGAGCAAAGGGCTCGAAGAGTCATAAGGCCTCCCAAAAAGTTGACCTACCCACAAATGGGGAAGAGCTCAGAAGATTCTGTGGTCACTGCCAGGAGGAGTGCAGAGAATCCGGATCCCTCTACTGTTCATTTGGTGGAGGGCAACCCCCACTCACTCTCTGGCACAGTTAGGCAGGCCACTCATGATAGTGTGACCTGTGGGCAAGGGAATTCAACCCCTCGGTTTTGGTGGGAATTCCCTATGCCGACATCATACGCAACGTTGTCTAGGGTTGTACGCAGTGTATGTTAGAATTATCTTTGGGGACCAAAGAGTTTAAGTGGGGGAGTGTGTAGCGGGGTATTCCCCTTTAATACAGAGAGACAGGACTTTCCGGGTGAGAGGTGAGTCGGGAGGAAGTAGAGAGGAGACTATACTGGAAGTGAAGCAGAGGAGAGAGACTACGTTACCCAGAACCCCGTTTGGCACCCAGGGTGCAATGTTGTCACCACAGAGACTCATGGGTGGAGCTTTATAAGGAGGAGGCGAGGCTAGGCTCGGCCTCTTTTGGACACAAGACTTCAGTGACTGATCCTCCTGTGCGGATGTGCTGGTGTGCAAGGCCTGAAGCCTGAGGCCTTGCGAAGTGACAAAAAGAGCCTTCCACCCCGCTGCGAGCCTGGGTGGCATCTGACTTCGCTTATCCACAGCCTTGGTTGGATCGGGGACCCGATCGCTGGAGACACAGTGTGTGAAGACACAGTCGGTGGAAGTTCCCGGACTGGGATCGCGTCCGGAGGGGTGAGCGAGCGTATGCTCAGACCATATACTGTTTATTACTGATGTGCCTATAGACTGCCGTGGCCCACTAGTTTATATCCGATACTCTCACTGGAGGGGTCCTAGCAGAACTGAGTCAGAGGATCTTCAGTAAAGTGTTTTGTTCCTGTTACAACTTCCCACTGGATTACAAATGTTGTTCTGTTATGTGCACCACCTTTAAAGACTTGCCGGTGAAGAAAACATCATCCCCTAGAGACTGAGTATTAGTATCTGAGCCAGGCCTGGTCAGTTAGATAGTCCATTTAGTTGCTGCGCCACTGGGCGCCTAGCTAACGGTCGCCCACGCGACACGCCCTTACTGTTCTATGAATACATAGTGTGTTTATTGCTGCAGGGCTCTGCAACCCATTTCATGTAAACTGTTACCATTGTTGATTCTTTTATCACAATTTAAAGTAAATCAGATATTCCTTTATTATTGCCTTGGTGTCTGAGTTTGATCATAGAGCATAAGAAAATATTGTTACCCTAGACTAACTGTGCCAGAAGGGGGTCGAGTAAATTGCCGGGGGTTGGCGGAGCTGTCTTCAGGGCCCAAAATAATCTGCGGCCCTCTTAACTGAGGGTATCGCTACATATATTTGCGTTTTATGTTTGGCCCCCCTAATTTTGTCCTTGGACCCCCATGTGCCCCCCCTAAATATGAAAGCTAGAGATGCCACTGCTACTCCTCCAGTCAGTCCAGCCCCCATACAGTTAGAAACACTCCCAGGGAACACACTTAACACCCTGATTGCCCCTTAGTGTTAACCCCTTCCCTGCCAGTGACATTTATACAGTAATCGGTGGCTATTTTTAGCTCTAAACGCTGTATAAATGTCAATGGGCATTACTGGTAAAAAAATAAAAAAATAATAAAAATGCCATAAATATACCCCTATTTTGTAGATGCTACAACTTTTGCGCAAACCAATCAATATACTATATTATTGCTATTTTCTTTTACCAAAATTATGTATAAGAATACATATTGGCCTAAACTGATGCCGACATTTTTTGTTTTTGGGGGCGGGGGGGGATATTTATTATAGCAAAAAGTAAAAAAAAAAACATATTTTTTTTTAGAATTTACGTTTTTTCTGTTTATAGTGTAAAAAATAAAAACCACAGATGGGATCAAATACCACCAAAAGAAAGCTCTATTTGTGGGAAATAAAGGACGTAAATTTTTTTTGGGTACAGTGTCGCATGACCGCGCAATTGTCAGGTAAAGCGACGTAGTGGCGTATCGCAAAAAATAACCTGGTCATTAACAGGGAAAATCTTCCGGTCTGTAAGTGGTTAACATTGGGGCCCTGTTCACACCAGTACCAGGTGCCGGAAACCGTGTTCTGTGCATGTTTCTTGCATTCAAAATGCACTGCTAAGTTAATGACAGCCCAAGCGCAGGTTGCAAATGCAGACCGTTTGCCTGCACCGGATTGCATGGTAAAAAAGTACCACGTGATCAGGTTGCAGTGCATTTTTGCATGCATGCACTACTTTTGGTGCGGTCCAGTGAAATTCAGCCTGTTCAAAGTAAAAAGGTTCGTCCCTTGGCATGGGAGATGGTAACCCTGACAGTGAGGGGGCTGGTGAGCCTGACCTCCTCCCTAGCATTCGGTATCCCATACTCGGGATCGATATTGCCAGCACAGGGTACCTATGGACCTAGCCTAGATGTATGGGAAGAGGAATTGATAGGTAGATCCAATAACGTGTTAATGCTCGTTAGCATCAGAGGTCTGTGCTCTGTGAATGGCGGGATTCTAGCATAGTCACTGGTAGGGATGAGCCGAACACCCCCCGGTTCGGTTGGCACCAGAACCTGCGAACGGACCGAAAGTTTGCGCGAACTTTAGAACCCAGTTAAAGTCTATGGGACTCGAACGTTCAAAATAAAAAGTGCTTATTTTAAAGGCTAATATGCAAGTTATTGTCCTAAAAAGGGTTTGGGGACCCGGGTCCTGCCCCAGGGGACATGTATCAATGCAAAAATAGGATTTTTATAACAGCTTACCTGTAAAATCCTTTTCTTGGAGTACATCACGGGACACAGAGCGACATAGTCATTACTAATGGGTTATATAGATACCGTCAGGTGCTGGCACTGGCAACTTCCAAAACCGGAAGTACCCTCCCCTATATAAGCCCCTCCCATCCGGGAGCACCTCAGTTTTGTAGCAAAGCAATAAGTGTCCCCAAAGAGGGGTGGGAGCTCTGTGTCCCGTGATGTACTCCAAGAAAAGGATTTTACAGGTAAGCTGTTATAAAAATCCTATTTTCTTTTTCGTACATCACGGGACACAGAGCGACATAGTCATTACTAATGGGATGTCCTAAAGCAATGCCAAATGAGGGGGGGGATACACCATATATAAGCTGAGCGCTATCAGACATGAGGATCTTTTGCGGCCTGCAACACACTGCGCCCAAAGGCGACATCCTCCTGACTTCTAACGTCCACCTGGTAGAACCTAGTAAACGTGTGTACTGAAGACCATGTTGCGGCCTTACAGATTTGAGCCAGGGAGGCCTGGTGATGCACTGCCCATGAAGTTCCAACTGCTCTCGTGGAGTGCGCCCTAACTTTGAACGGAGGCGGTCTACTTCTCAAGCCATAGGCTTGTATTATGACCTGTCGAATCCACTTGGCTAAAGTAGATTTTGACGCTGCCTGACCCCTTCTGGGGCCTTCCGGCAGAATAAACAAAGTATCCGTTCTGCGAATCTGAGCAGTGGCTTTTAGATAAGCTTTAACTGCTCTTACTACATCCAAAGAATGCAATAACTTTTCCTCTACCGAAGTAGGCTTGGGAAAAAACGAAGGAAGAACCACATCTTGGTTCAAATGAAACCTCGATACCACCTTAGGAAGAAAGGCTGGATGAGGACGTAACACTACTCTGTCCTTATGGATAACCAGATATGGCTCCTTACAGGACATAGCTGCTAATTCCGACACTCTTTTAGCCGAACAAATGGCTACTAGAAAAATCAATTTCCTGGTGAGAAGCACCAAGGAAATATGCTGTAATGGTTCAAATGGTTGTTTCTGTAGAACTGACAGAACCAAGTTTAGATCCCATGGACATATGGGAATATTAACCGGAGGACTAATACGCATCACTCCTTGTATAAAGGCTTTGACTAGTGAATGCGAAGCCAAGGGCCTTTGAAAAAATATTGACAAGGCCGAAATCTGACCCTTGATAGTACTCAAGGCAAGCTTCCTATCTACAGCCCATTGTAGGAAGTCCAGAATCCTACCTATTACGTATTTACGTGGATGCCATTTTCTGGCCTCACACCAGGCGATGTACGCCTTCCAGATTCTATAGTAGATCTGCCTGGATACCGGTTTCCTGGCATTGATCATGGTAGACACCACAGCATTAGAGAGCCCTCTCTTTTTTAGAATGTGGGCTTCAATAGCCAGGCCGTCAAACCTAGGGCTGGTAAGGAAGGGTGGTATATCGGTCCCTGCGAAAGCAGGTCCGGACGATGTGGGAGGGTCCAAGGACTCCCCACAGACATTTTTACAATCTCCGCGTACCATGCTCTTCGGGGCCACGCTGGAGCCACCAGAATCACTGGTTTCTTTTCTACCCTGATTCTGCGGAGTAATCGAGGTAACAATTGTGGCGGTGGGAATGCATATATCAGCTTGAACTGATCCCAAGGGAACACTAGGGCATCCGAGCCGCAAGCTAGGGGATCCCTTGTCCAAGAGACAAACCTGTCCACTTTTGTGTTGAATCTGGATGCTAGCAGATCTACATCCGGTGTTCCCCACCACTGACATATTGTCCGGAAAACCTCGGGATGAAGGGACCATTCCCCTGGGCATAATTGTTGGCGACTTAGAAAGTCCGCCTTCCAATTCTCCACTCCTGGAATGAATACCGCAGATATGGCTGGGACATATCTTTCTGCCCATCTCAGGATGTAATTTACTTCCCTTTGGGCTGCACGACTCCTGGTGCCCCCCTGACGATTGATATATGCCACTGCTGTGGCATTGTCTGATTGAACTCTGACAGGGGACCCTTGGAGTTTGGATGTCCATGCTACTAGGGCATACCGGGCTGCTCGTATCTCTAAGAGATTGATGGGCAGGGCCTTTTCTGCTTCTGACCACTTGCCCTGGAGAGACCATTGCTCCAGTACTGCTCCCCAGCCTACAAGGCTGGCATCTGTAGTGACCACCTTCCAGGAAATCGGACTGAAGGATTTCCCTCTTTCCAGATTCTGGGGAACCAACCACCAGCGGAGGCTCCTGCGAACGGAAGGGGACAAGGACATTGGTAAGTCCAGAGCCTGAACTTTTTTGTTCCAGGCTGACAGTATGGCCCTTTGCAACTTCCTTGAATGGAATTGACCGTAGGGTACTGCTTCGAATGATGCCACCATCTTTCCCAGCAGCCTCATGCACAGGCGTATGGATGGCTGTCTTTTTGAGCCCACTAAGTGGATCAAATCTCTCAAAGACGACCCCTTTTCTTGAGGCAAGAAAAATTTTCTCTGGTCTGAATCCAGCCTTAGCCCCAAGTATTCCAGACTTTTGACTGGTTTTAGGGCTGACTTGTCTCGGTTGATAATCCAACCGTGATATTCCAGATACTTGATTGTCTCGTGAACAACCACTTCTAGTTTTTCCACTGAGTGGTCTATCAGCAACAAGTCGTCTAGATATGCCATAATCGTTACACCTCGTGTTCTTAGATTGGCCAATAACGGGGCCAAAATTTTTGTGAACACTCTTGGTGCTGTGGCCAGACCGAAGGGTAAGGCTCTGAACTGAAAATGGCGGCCTTCTACCGCAAAGCGTAGAAATTTTTGGTGGGCTGGAAAGATGGGAATGTGCAAATAAGCATCCTTGATGTCGATCGAGGCTAACCATTCCTCCCCTTGTAGGGCAGTGGCTACCGATCGGATCGACTCCATCCGGAAAGTCCTGATATGCAGGAATTTGTTTAGCCCTTTTAGATTTAGTATGGGCCTCACGTCCCCGTTTGGCTTCGGAACTGTAAAGAGGTTTGAGTAAAACCCGAACCCCCACTCTTCCAGGGGAACCTCTATAATTACTGCTTGAAGCAATAATTGTTCTAGTGCCAACAGGAGGGATCCTCTCTTCTGGGGATCCCTTGGCACGTTTGACCTTATAAAGCGGGAAGAAGGGGAGTTTTTTAACTCCAATTTGTATCCCAGATTTACTGCGGAGAGCACCCATCTGTCTCGGATCGTGTCCCGCCAGGTCTCTGTGAACAACTGAAGTCTTCCCCCCACCCGATTGGGTGGGGGCAACCCTTCATGCATTTGACTTTGGGGGAGGTTTTGTACCTCTCCTGCTCCAGGGCTTCTTGTTACCCTGCAACTGTCCCTGATTTCTACCTCCGGGATTTGATCGAGGAGGCCATCGGAACTGTTTCACAGCCGATGTCCTAGGGACTGGAGAAGCCGGCCTCTTAAAAGAGGGACCTCTAACTCTATTTTTAACCGGCAAAAGTGTACTTTTACCGCTGGAAATTCTCTGGATATACTTGTCCAGGTCTTCCCCGAATAAGCGCTCCCCATGAAATGGGAAGCTGACCAGCAATTTTTTACAGGGAGCTTCAGCAGACCAGTTTTTGAGCCATAGAAGCCTGCGCATATGTACTACAGACAGCGTAAGGCGGGAGGCCTGATGGATTGAATCCTTTATAGCGTCCACCGCAAAGCATAAGGCTCTAGGTAGATCAGCTAGGGCAAGAGCCTGCTGATCTGGCAAGTCCCTTAAGACCTGTTTCAACTGATCCTTCACTGCTTGGCAGACCCCAATAGCTGCCACTGCTGGTTGTGTCACCAATCCTGCTGTAGAAAAAGCAGATTTCAATAAGGACTCCAATTTTTTATCTATTGGGTCCTTGAACATTTGGACATTTTCCACCGGACATGTCAGTGATTTATTCACACAAGAGATGGCTGCGTCCACTGTAGGGACCCTCCATTTTCTGATGAACTTATCCTCCATAGGATAGACCACCGGAAATCTCTTGGGAGGAGTAAATATTTTGTCAGGATGCTCCCAATCCTGGTAAATGAGCCCCTCCAGTAAAGGATGGATCGGAAAGGAACAGACAGTCTGGGGAGCTTTTAGCGACCCCAACGAGGAGACAGAAGTGGAGGATGGCTCCGCAAGTGGCATTTTAAATGCTGATCGGACCATATTAGTCAGGGACTGAACCCATAACCTTTCAGCATGTGATGCTGAGAACGGCTCTTCCACTGTTGATTCCTCTGCAACCGAATCAACCTCATCCTGATCCCCCTCAGGTAGGTCGACCTCTGTATGGGACTGTTGCTCTGTTAACAGGCACTCTGAGGGAGGAGACGGAGATCGAGCGCTTTTCTCCTGTGACAGGGAAGCAGCGATCAATGCTGACAATCTCTCTTCCAGCCCTCCCAGAGCTGAGGAAAAAACCTCCTCTGTTACATACACAGGAGCAGGTGAACTGAGGGCAGCCACAGTACCAGGTACTCCTGGGGGTGCCCTACGGTCACTAACCTCTGATTCTTCAGGGGAGACTGGTGCAGCCAAAGCATGCCCAAGATCCTCAGAGCCCAATGGAGACCCCCTATTCCTCCTGGAATTTCTAGTCCGGGAGTTTTTAGACGGCATATTCCTAAGCCACAAAGCTGAGGTATTCCAGCCGAAATACACCAGTTACTGATAATAGTCTAGCATAAATGCTGCTATAAGAAACAGTTGGTGTCTACTAATGTGCCTTTCTAGGGGATGCCTGTATCAACCGCTTGCTGTATGCCTTTAAATGTTGCCAGCTCTGTCTCTGTACTTCATAGCCAGCTTACTACAATATTGTGGTTTTTAAACCTGCTGGGACGCCCGCACATGCGCAGAAGCGCTGCGGCGCGCACAGAGCGTCATCCCCCAGGCTCCGCCCCCTTTTCCGGCTCACCTCTATATATAGAGGCGCGTGCACGCGCACGCGCGCGGCCACGTGCGCCTTCGGCGCTAATTTCAAAAATGGAAACAAAGGGACAGGAGCCAGGGCCCCTCTTTGCCGCAGGCCGGGGGATGGACGAGCACTGCAACATGGCAGAGGAAGCAGTTTCCTATAAGAGAACTCACCAACTGCCTGGACTTTGCTCTGCTGAGAAGAAACTAGTCCACATGACAAGAAAACATTCCACAGCGGCCTCTAGTGGACAAACACAGGTACCGCAGTCTAATATATTAAATATATATATAAAAAATTTTTTATTTTTTTTTTCTTGACCACCATTAAAAATTATTACATTTTTTTAGTAGTTACAGGCATGCACAGAATCTTGCGGGAATACCATTAGGTAACAGACAGAAAGACAAATTAGGCTTGGGGGTCCCCCAATAGAACCAAGTTCCTGGGGGCCCCCACTTACCTGTTCCCCGCCGCAGGACTTTGTTTGGTCCACAAAAGCCCAAACTTCACCTATCACGGCAGGCATTGTAATCAAACCTTCAGGGACCGGGTTCCCAAGGATTCCACTCCCCTGGACCTGTATAGCACCCTGCACAGAAAACATCTTGGTCGTGGGTATGACCAGAGCTCTGGATCCCAGGGTCCAGCTCTCCTAAGAGAAGCATTACAGGCAAAACCTTGCTCTTCTCTGCAAGGCCCGGGTACCGACCGTTTAGCTATGAAGCTTTTTTGGTCGGATCCGGAATAGCTTACTGAGGCCCAAAAGAACCTGTACGCAAGCTCAGTGAAAAACACATGTTTCTTCTTGGCCAACACCTTAGACACTGGCAAAAAACTGAGGTGCTCCCGGATGGGAGGGGCTTATATAGGGGAGGGTACTTCCGGTTTTGGAAGTTGCCAGTGCCAGCACCTGACGGTATCTATATAACCCATTAGTAATGACTATGTCGCTCTGTGTCCCGTGATGTACGAAAAAGAAAAAAAGTTTTAAAAACGGCCGTTTTTCCGGGAGCAGTGATTTTAATGATGCTTAAAGCGGAAAAAAAATGTGAAATATTCCTTTAAATATCGTACCTGGGGGGTGTCTATAGTATGCCTGTGAAGTGGCACGTGTTTCCCGTGTTTAGAACTGTCCCTGCACAAAATTACATTTCTAAAGGAAAAAAAGTAATTTAAAACTGCTTGCGGCTTTAATGTAATGTCTGGTCCCGGTCCCAGCCCATTACCGGCCCCTTTGGGTCTTGAATGGATATTAAGGAGAACCCCGCACCCAAATTTAAAAAAGGAAAGGCGTGGGGCCCCCAGGCCCTATATACTCTGAACAGCAGTATACAGGCGGTGAAAACAAGACAGGGACTGTAGGTTTGTTGTTACGTAGAATCTGTTTGTAATTTTGAACTGGTACATCTTTAAAGTGTAGCTCTAGCCAAAAAATCTATTTTTAAGCTTTTTGGAAAACATAGGGAAGGGTTATCACCCCTGTAACATTTGTTTTGCTGTCTGTGCACCTGTTTAGAACATTTCACCCCACGTTCCGACTCCAAATGACAAATGTTTTTTGAAAATTTGAGGTTTTTAGTGAAACAAGGATTGGTGATAAAGCATCAGTGGAGAGGAGACACGTTTTTCCCATATTAACTCTTACAGGAGAGAATTTACCTTCCTTGGGGTAGATTTCCTCTCACTTCCTGTTGTCTCCTTCCATTTGCAAGTAGGAGTCGTTTTTAAGTCGGATGTTTGAAAGTAGTGGCCTGCCGTATATACTCTGCAGAAATTTGTCCCTTAGGTGTTGGTGTTGCCACAACACTGTAAGCCCTCACAGTTACTCTTGGTGGGCGCTGGAACGCCCTGCTGTGAACTAGTATATCAAGAATTGTAATTACATGCCATTGTTGAACAGTGGTAGAAAAATTGGGCCTTTGGTGGTGGTGGTGGCGCTGGTGCCACAACACTGTAAGTCCTCACAGTTACTCTTGGTGGGCGCAGGAATGGGCCCAGCTGTGAAATATTAGATCAAGAATTGTAAATACATGTCCCTGTTGAACAGGGGCAGAAAAATTGGGCCTTTGGTGGTGGTTGTGGTGGTGGTGGTTTTCCCACAACACTGTAAGCCCTCACAGTTACTCTTGGTGGGCGCAGGAATGGGCCCTGCTGTGAAATATTAGATCAAGAATTGTAATTAATTGTCCCTGTTGAACAAAGGCATAAAAATTGGGCCTTAGGCACTGGTGCCACAACACTGCAACCCCTCACAGATACTCTAGTTGGAGCGCAGGAATGAGCCCTGCTGCAAAGTATTGCATAACAAATTGTAATTACACGCCCCTGTTAAACAGGGGCAGAAAAATTGGGCCTTAGGCACTGGTGCTGGTGCCACAACACTGCAACCCCCCACAGATACTCTAGTTGGAGCGCAGGAATGAGCCCTGCTGCAAAGTATTGCATCAAAAATTTTAATTACACGCCCCTGTTAAACAGGGGCTGAAAAATTGGGCCTGGTGGCGGTGCTCAGAACCAAAAATGTTCTTACAAGCTATCAGCATGATCATTGAGGAGGAAGAGGATAGTCACTCAGCAAAACAGGTTAGTCACTCAGCATCAGCATAGGCATTCTCGAAGGGATCTGACATTTAAAAAAAAATGTATTCGGTTACATCAGCATCAGGTGCTTGGTAGCTGGTGGTGATCCAAGACTGATTCATTTTTATGAAGGTCAGTCGATCGACCGAGTCGGTGAACAGGCGCACCCTGTGATCGGTTACAAAGCATCCAGCAGCACTGAATGTGCATTCCGAAAGAACGCTGGATGCTGGACAGGCCAGTAGCTCAATTGCATACTGTGCAAGCTCTGGCCAGTGATCCATCCTCAAGACCCAGTAACCCAGAGGATTTTCGGTGGGAAAGGTGTCCTAGTCTCATCTTGCCCCTAGGTATTCCTGCACCATGTAAACCAGACACTGGCGATGGTTGCTGGAACCGATCATACCTTGGGGCTGCGGACTAAAAAATTGTCTGAAGCATCGGTCAGACGGCCACCTTCTCCACCGCTCCTTCTTTGACTGACCGAAGCCTCAGCAACACGTTGTCCAGGACCAGGAATTTGTAACCTCCCAGACTCTGGGAATGCGTTGCACAGACCTTTCTGCAAGGCCTCCCAAAGATGATTCATCCTCTCCTCCCCCTGCGATGGCAAGATAAGGTCCGCAACCTTACCCTTGTAATGTGGATCAAGGAGGGTTGCCAGCCAGTAATGATCCCTCTCCTTGATACCACGAATACGAGGATCCTTCCGCAGGCTTTGCAGGATCAGGGAGGCCATGCAGCATAGGTTTGCTGAGGCATTCAGTCCGGAGTCCTCTGGGTCACTCAGGACGACATGATCCGCAGCCACCTCCTCCCAGCCACGTACAAGTCCATGGGTGTCTTGGGACTGAAAATGATCCCTTGAAGACTGCTGCTGATGCTGAATGCTAGGCTCCATCTCCATGCTGACACAGTCCTCGTCCTCTTCCTGTGTGATAGGCGGGCCAGCAAGAACACTGTCTGGATAAAGGGGGCCTTGAGAGGTAAGGAAGTCCTCCTCTTCCTCCCTCTGTTCTGCCTCAAGTGCCCTGTCCATTATTCCACGCAGTGTGTGCTCCAACAGGTGGACAAGAGGGACAGTGTCACTGATGCATGCACTGTCACTGCTCACCATCCTCTTGGCCTCCTCAAATGGTGACAGGACAGTGCATGCATCCCTGATCATGACCCACTGGCGTGGCAAAAAAAACAAGCTCCCCTGACCCAGTCCTGGTGGCATACTGGCACAGATACTCATTGATGGCCCTCTGCAGCATGGCCAATGTTGAGTTCCACCTGGTGGGCATGTCACAGATTAGACGGTTCTTGGGCAGGTTAAATTCCTTTTGCAGAACAGCCAGTCGAGAACTGGCATTATATGACCGGCGGAAATGCACACAGACTTTCCTGGCCTGCCTCAGAACATCCTGTAAGCCCGGGTACCTGCCCAAGAACCACTGCACCACCAAGTTAAGGACGTGAGCCAAACAGGGCACATGGGTCAGGTGTCCCTGTCGGAGGGCGAAGAGGAGGTTGGTGCCATTGTCGGAAACCACCATTCCTGGCTTAAGCTGGCGTGGCGTCAACCACCTCTGAGCCTGCCCCTACAGAGCTGACAGAATCTCTGCCCCAGTGTGGCTCCTGTCCCCCAAGCACACCAGCTCAAGCACCGCATGGCATCTCTTTGCCTGCGTACTTGCATAGCCCCTTGAACTCCTACGAAGCACTGCTGGTTCCGAGGACAAAGCACAGGAAGAGACCATGGAGGAAGAAGAAGAGGAGGGGGTGGAGGAGAGAGGTGTGACAGAATCACCAGTAGTAGCATTTTGGAGGCGTGGTGGTGGAAGAACCTCCAACACTACTGCACCTTGTCCTGCATCTTTCCCAGCTGCCAGCAGAGTCACCCAATGCGCCGTGAAAGATAGGTAATGTCCCTGTCCATGCCTGCTGGACCATAAGTCAGTGGTAATATGCACCTTACCGCTGACCTCCCTGTCCAGCAAGGCCAAGACATTTCCTTCCACATGCCGGTAGAGTGCCGGAATCGCCTTCCGTGAAAAAAAGTGGCGTTTGGGAACCTGCCACTGAGGAACCGCACATTCCACAAACTCACGGAAGGGGGCAGAGTCTACCAACTGAAAAGGTAGCAGTTGAAGTGCTAGCAATTTAGCCAAGCTAGCATTCAACCGCTGGGCATGTGGATGGCTGGGAGCGAACTTCTTTCGGCGTTGCAGCAGCTGGGGCAGGGAAATTTGCCTGGTACAATCTGACGTTGGTGTACCGATAGCAGATTGCCCGCAAGTACTTGGCCGTGACACACCTAATTCTACACCTTCATTCCTCTCAGTGCAGGTTTCAGAGAGGACTGAAGGTATAGTGGGGTTGGAGATCCCAGCTGACGAGGAGCAAGGAGAGGTCCGCTTTGTTCTTTGGTGTAGGTCAGTGTTTCTCAACTCCAGTCCTCAAGGCGCCCCAACAGGTCATGTTTTCAGGCTCTCCATTGTTTTGCACAGGTGATTTGATCAGTTTAACTGCTTTAGTAATTCCCACAGCTGTTTCATCTGAGGGAAATCCTGAAAACATGACCTGTTGGGGCGCCTTGAGGACTGGAGTTGAGAAACACTGGTGTAGGTCTTTTAGGTGTGCTTGCCAACGAACTTCATGGCAGGTCGACATATGTCTGATCAAGCATGTGGTGCCCAAGCAGGTGATGTTTTGGCCACGCGAGATACGCCTGAGACATATGTTGCAAATAGCAGTGCTGCGATCTCAAAAAAGGCCCACACCAAAGAACTTTTGTAATAACGCGCAGACAGCAGCGGCCTGCACATGCGGAGCTCTGCGGTGTGATGCTGTCGGTGTGTTGCCCTTAAGCTGGCCCCTGGAGGGCATCCTGCCTCGTTGGAGATGTGCCTCCTCCTCCTCCTTCTCTCTCCTATCAGGCACCCACATAGAGTCCGGGACCTCATCATCCCCTCCCTCCTCATCACTGTAGCAAACCTGGCAGTATGATGCAGCTGGGGGAACATGACTGCCAGATTGCTGTCCTTCTTGGGCACCCCATCTCTCTGGGCTCACGTTGCTGCCTTCCTCTAGCTAGGTACCATCATCGGAGCCTTCAAAACGCTGCACATCCTTTTGCAGCATGTACCCAACACTGTGGTCAAACAGTTCGGGGGATTCCTCAGGAGGACATGGTGTGGCTAGGGAAGGAGTGACTGATGCCATTGAGCCGAGGGAAGAGGCCGCTTTGGCAGCTGCTTTGCCAGACAAAGTACCCTGAGCCTGGGTGAGAGAGGATGAGGAGGATGAGGACGACTTGGTCATCCACTCTACCAAGTCTTCAGCATGTTGCGGCTCAACACGGCCAGCTGCCAAAAAAAAGGACAAGCGTGTCCCACGGCCACGTGCTGATGAGGATGCACCGTGTCCACGACCAGCACTGTTGCCTCTAGACACAGAGCCTGCTTGCCCTCTTTTATTGGCTTGTGACTGTCTGTCTCTCCTTGTTGTCCTTCCAGACATACTAATCGCCTGCAGGGAGATGTAGCTGCACAAAGCTGGGATGTATATATATACTGATTACACTGCAGCTAGCAGAATCAACTGCCTGCCTGTAGTATTATTAGTAAGAGAACACCAGCAATTGTCTTCAGTTAGCATTAGTTTCAAACTGTGCAGAGGACACAGTACACTAACTGAAAATACTGCAGCTCCCTGCCTGTAGTATTAGTATGAGAACACCAGCAATTGTATTCAGGTAAGCTTTAGGTGCACACTGTGCAAAGGACACTAAATGAAAATACTGCAGCTCCCTGCCTGTATTAGTATGAGAACACCAGCAATTGTATTCAGGTAAGCTTTAGGTGCACACTGTGCAAAGGACACTAAATGAAAATACTGCAGCTCCCTGCCTGTATTAGTATGAGAACACCAGCAATTGTATTCAGGTAAGCTTTAGGTGCACACTGTGCAAAGGACACTAAATGAAAATACTGCAGCTCCCTGCCTGTATTAGTATGAGAACACCAGCAATTGTATTCAGGTAAGCTTTAGGTGTACACTGTGCAAAGGACACTAAATGAAAATACTGCAGCTCCCTGCCTGTATTAGTATGAGAACACCAGCAATTGTATTCAGGTAAGCTTTAGGTGCACACTGTGCAAAGGACACTAAATTAAAATACTGCAGCTCCCTGCCTGTATTAGTATGAGAACACCAGCAATTGTATTCAGGTAAGCTTTATGTGCACACTGTGCAAAGGGCACTAAATGCAAATACTGCAGCTCCCTGCCTGTATTAGTATGAGAACACCAGCAATTGTATCCAGGTAAGCTTTAGGTGCACACTGTACAAAGGACACTAAATGAAAATACTGCAGCTCCCTGCCTGTATTAGTATGAGAACACCAGCAATTGTATTCAGGTAAGCTTTAGGTGCACACGGTGCAAAGGACACTAAATGAAAATACTGCAGCTCCCTGCCTGTATTAGTATGAGAACACCAGCAATTGTATACAGGTAAGCTTTAGGTGCACACTGTGCAAAGGACACTAAATGAAAATACTGCAGCTCCCTGCCTGTATTAGTATGAGAACACCAGCAATTGTATTTACATAAGCTTTAGGTGCACACTGTGCAAAGGACACTAAATGAAAATACTGCAGCTCCCTGCCTGTATCAGTATGAGAACACCAGCAATTGTAATTAGGTAAGCTTTAGGTGCACACTGTGCAAAGGACACAGTACACTAAGTGAAAATACTGCAGCTAGCACAATCACCTGCCTGCCTGTCTGTCAGTATATTAGGAAGAGAATAACAGGAACGGATCTGGCTAAACTGAATACAGTGTATAAATATATATACAACACCTAGGATGCATATATATCCTCTACACACTGTAACTGCAGCTAACTGTCTCACCTGCCTGCTCTATCTAACTCAAATTAAATTACACTGTCTCTCTCTTGCTGTCTGTCTTTAACCACCGCCGCAACACACTACACAAGGCCGCTACGCAGGCGGCCTTATATAGTGTGGGGCGTGTACTAAACCCCCTGAGACATAATTGGCCAAAGCCACACTGGCTTTGGCCAATTATGGCTCTCCGTTTTTTCCGCGCTGTGATTGGCCAAATCATGCGGGTCATAGTACATGCTTGGCCAATCATCAGCCAGCAATGCACTGCAATGCCACAGTGAATTATGGGCCATGACGCGCCACTCAAATTTGGCACGAACGGCCCATAATGTTCGAAATTCGGCGAACGGCCGAACAGACGATGTTCGAGTCAAACATGGGTTCGACTCGGACTCAAAGCTCATCCCTAGTCACTGGGAGTGAGGTGGCAACCATGACTGTGCTGGTGGAATGGGACACAGGCTTCATGGTGTACCCTCAGAAATGCTGCATTCAGAAGAGAGGAGAAGGTATACAGTTACATGGGATGAGTGCTTTACAGAAAAGTTCTCAGTGTACTAAGTGGAACTGTGCAAGGCAAAAGGCTCATTTGTAAGTTGGGGTGCCACCTTACTGCTGACCACGGCCCCCGTGCCTATGTCCCAGGAATTAGCGAGCGCATCCCAGAGGGTTCCCCATTGGGCGTTTTTAACCTGGCCCATACCGGTTTGGTCTGAACCCAAAAGTTAGCTTACATTGCTGGGCCAATGAGCTGTGGGCAGAGCCAATGATAGCTAATATCCAGGTTCTGATAAACTTGGGTTTGTATAGAATGCAAGCTCTCACCCACGCTCACCTCTAGAGTGTAAAGCCTCGTACACACGACCGAGTTTCTGGGCAAGAACCAGCAAGAAACTTGCTGGCAGAGATTTCTTGCCGAGAAATTTGTTCGTGTGTATGGTTTCTCGTCAAGAAAACCGACTAGAATTTCGACGAGAAAATAGAGAACCTGCTCTCTATTTTCTCATCGAGATTCTCGTCAGCCTGTTTCTCGACGAGAAAATTGTGTGTGTGTACACTTACCTGTTCGCCTGGGAAGCCTGCGCATGCTCGAAATGACTTTGACGCATGCGCGGTAGCTTCCTAGGCATACGTAGGGTGAACCAAGATGGCGGCGACGGCATTGAATGTGACGAGCGCATGCTCGTCGTATTCGATGACGTCACCGCTAGGGATGAGCTTCGAGTTCGAGTCGAACATTGCCTGTTCGCCCGTTCGCCGAACAGCGAACAAATTGGGGTGTTCGCGGCAAATTCGAAAAGTCTATGGGAGAAATCTAAAGTGCTAATTATATGCTTATATGCAAGTTATTGTCCTAAAAGGCTTATATGCAAGTTATTGTCCTAAAAAGTGTTTGGGGACCCGGGTCCTGCCCCAGGGGACATGTATCAATGCAAAAATAAGTTTTAAAAACTGCCGTTTTTTCGGGAGCAGTGATTTTAATAATGCTTAAAATGAAAAAATAAAAGTGAAATATTCCTTTAAATTTCGTACCTGGGGGTGTGTATGATATGCATGTAAAGTGGCGCATGTTTCCCGTGCTTAGAACTGTCCCTGCAAAAAATGTCATTTTTGAAAGAAAAAAAGTCATTTAAAACTCATTCGCGGCTATTAATGAATTGTCGGCTCCCGGCAATACATACAAAAGTCATTGATAAAAAAAAAAAAAAAAAACGTGGGGGTTCCCCAGAATTCAATTACCAGGCCCTTCAGGTCTGGAATGGATATTAAGGGGAACCCCGCCGCAAATTTAAAAAAAAATTGACGTGGGGTTCCCCCAAATATCCATTCCAGGCCCTTCAGATCTGGCATGGATTTTAAGGGGAACTCCACCCCAAATAAAAAAAAAATGGCGTGGAGTCCCCCTAAAAATCCATACCAGACCCCTTATCCGAGCACGCAACCTGGCCGGCCGCAGGGGAAAAGGGGGGGACGAGAGAGCGGCCCCCCTCTCTCCTGAACCGTACCAGGCCACATGCCCTCAACATGGGGAGGATGTCCCCATGTTGATGGGGACAAGGGCCTCATCCCCACAACCCTTGCCCGGTGGTTGTGGGGGTCTGCGGGCGGGGGGCTTATCGGAATCTGGAAGACCCCTTTAACAAAGGGGACCCCCAGATCCTGCCCCCCCCCCCTATGTGAATTGGTAAGGGGTACATTGTACCCCTACCATTTCACGAAGAAAGCGTAAAAAAATGTTTAAAAAAACACACAAACACCTTGAAAAAGTCCTTTATTTAAAAAAAAAAAAACATTCCAGCGGTGAAATCCAGTGTCCCGCGGCGATCCCGATGTCCAGCGCTGTCCTTCATTGGTTGTGCCTGAGCGGACCTGATGGGGAACTCCCTCTCAGTGTTTTAAATGTATAGACCCGCTCCTTCTAAAGTTCCCCATCAGGTCCGCTCAGCGGACCAGATGCGGAACATGAGAAGGGGCGGGTCTATACATGTATTACCAAAGTGAGAGCAGTTCCCCATCAGGTCCGCCCCCTCGGTATGTCGGACCCGCCTACGTCATTGGCCTGAGCGGGGAACTTCCTTCACTGTGTAATTTAAATTTACATAGTGAAGGAAGTTCCCCGCTCAAGCCAATGACGTAGGCGGGTCCGACATACCGAGGGGGCGGACCTGATGGGGAACTGCTCTCACTTTGGTAATACATGTATAGACCCGCCCCTTCTCATGTTCCGCATCTGGTCCGCTGAGCGGACCTGATGGGGAACTTTAGAAGGGGCGGGTCTATACATTTAAAACACTGAGAGGGAGTTCCCCATCAGGTCCGCTCAGGCACAACCAATGAAGGACAGCGCTGGACATCGGGATCGCCGCGGGACACTGGATTTCACCGCTGGAATGATTTATTTTTATTTTTTTTAAATAAAGGACTTTTTCAAGCTGTTTGTGTGTTTTTTTAAACATTTTTTTTACGCTTTCTTCGTGAAATGGTAGGGGTACAATGTACCCCTTACCAATTCACATAGGGGGGGCTGGGATCTGGGGGTCCCCTTTGTTAAAGGGGTCTTCCAGATTCCGATAAGCCCCCCGCCCGCAGACCCCCACAACCACCGGGCAAGGGTTGTGGGGATGAGGCCCTTGTCCCCATCAACATGGGGACATCCTCCCCATGTTGAGGGCATGTGGCCTGGTACGGTTCAGGAGGGAGGGGGGGCCGCTCTCTCGTCCCCCCCTCTTCCCCTGCGGCCGGCCAGGTTGCTGCTCGGATAAGGGGTCTGGTATGGATTTTTGGGGGGACTCCACGCCATTTTTTTTTACATTTGGGGTGGAGTTCCCCTTAAAATCCATGCCAGATCTGAAGGGCCTGGAATGGATATTTGGGGGAACCCCACGTCAATTTTTTTTTTTAATTTGCGGCGGGGTTCCCCTTAATATCCATTCCAGACCTGAAGGGCCTGGTAATTGAATTCTGGGGAACCCCCACGCTTTTTTTTTTTTTTATCAATGACTTTTGAATGTATTGCCGGGAGCCGACAATTCATTAATAGCCGCAAATGAGTTTTAAATGACTTTTTTTCTTTCAAAAATGACATTTTTTGCAGGGACAGCTCTAAGCACGGGAAACATGCGCCACTTCACATGCATATCATACACACCCCCCAGGTACGAAATTTAAAGGAATATTTCACTTTTATTTTTTCATTTTAAGCATTATTAAAATCACTGCTCCCGAAAAAACGGCAGTTTTTAAAACTTTTTTTTGCATTGATACATGTCCCCTGGGGCAGGACCCCGGTCCCCAAACACTTTTTAGGACAATAACTTGCATATTAGCCTTTATAATTAACACTTTAGATTTCGAACGTTCGAGTCCATTGTATTTAATAGGGTTCTAAAGTTCACACGAACATTTTGTCTGTTCGCAGGTTCTGGTGCGAACCGAACAGGGGGGTGTTCGGCTCATCCCTGGTCACCGCGTTCGCTCCATTCAAAGAATCGCGGGTTCTTTGAAATGAGCGTGTGTACACTCGGCCGGGACAAGTTTCTTGTCCAAGGATCTCGTCGAAAATAACGACGTGTTTTTAACGACGAGATTCTCGGCCGTGTGTGTTCGAGGCTTGAGAAGGAAAAGTCAAGAGGGCTTTTGCATACACTATTAGGTCTCCAGTCACTCTTTAAAAGTTTGCCAGATCTGGCAATGGATGGGCAAGCTGAGAATTCCCCTAGACTGTCTGGCCCAGGGTGCCCTTGTGATGAACTCTTGGTACCAGTTTCGTGTACCAATAACTC
This sequence comes from Rana muscosa, assembly GCA_029206835.1. Classification (NCBI taxonomy): domain Eukaryota; kingdom Metazoa; phylum Chordata; class Amphibia; order Anura; family Ranidae; genus Rana; species Rana muscosa. Next base: position 1,059,125,728 of record CM055117.1, on the reverse strand, counting down.
ACTTTCAGCATTAATCACAGGCAGACATCAGTCAGGTTCACAGAAGAGGCAATCATTTCAATCTACTGAGTATGAGGGTTTTTAAAAGCTGGCATCTGCAATTTGCACTTCCTCACACCCTCATCCCAGACAACGACTGATTTCTGAACTTCAAAAACTGCTAAACAAGGATGTGGTTTAGCAACCTCATATACAGATATTGCATGAACTACACGATATGGGTAATTTTGCTAAATTATTATTTTACACACAGCTTAGAATTTAAAAAAGAAGCATGGCCAAAGCTTTTTTTGGCTATACTTCTCTTGTGGGTCACAAGAGTGCACTTACTTGTGCTCTCCTGTTACCCAGAATCAGCCGACAGCAGGCTTATGTACACACGGTCGGATTTCCCGACAAGAAAAGTCCGATGTGAGCTTTTGGTCGGAAATTCCGACCGTGTGTAGGCTCCATCGGACTTTTCCTGTCGGAATTTCCGCCAACAAAAATTTGAGAGCTGTTTCTCAAATTTTCCGACGGGAAAAATTCCGATCAGAAATTCCGATCATCTGTAGCAATTCCGATGCGCAAAATTCCGACGCATGCTCGGAAACAATTCGACGCATGCTCGGAAGCATTGAACTTAATTTTCTCAGATCGTCGTAGTGTTGTACATCTCCGCGTTCTTGGCGGTCGAAAGTTCAGAGAACTTTTGTGTGACCGTGTGTATGCAAGCAAAGCTTGAGCGGAATTCCGTCGGAAAAAACATCCAAGGTTTTTCCGACGGAAAATCCGATCGTTTGTACGTGGCATAAGGCTCGCTGTTGGCTGATGTCACAGAACTGCTCCAGGCTGTTGAAGGATCCGGACCATATTGTCAGGATCCACTCACCTGCCTGATTGACAGTTGGCTCCGCCTCTCAGTACATGGGTAAAAGCTGAAGCCAAATGTGCCCACCCCTTGTCCTGTTCCAGTGAGCACTGGAGGGACAGACCGGAGAGCTGACTGACAATCACCGCTCTTTGCTCAGTGGGTATGTGATCACTCAGTTCTTGGAGTCAGAGGGGGACAGCTGCAGCATCACAGCAATGCTGCAGTATAAAGATGAGTATGTATGTTTTCTTTAGTAACCCCACACACCTCTTTTAATACAGTTTTCCCAGCATGTTGAATAAGAATTCTGCAGCTTGATAAAGATTACATTTTTATTTTTATTTGTGTTTAAAGTCTTTTTATTAATTTTAGCAAAAAGTTACAAAACACAGTGCATCACCATAACAAGCCAAACTAAAAAAAAAGAATAAACTTATAAAAAAAAAATATGAAGGACATTTAGATCTCATACACAACACAACACAACATAAATACTAATACAAACATATATAAAAGGTTCTTCTCCTAGGACCTTATCATAATAGCCATATACTGTATATGAGCTGAACCCCCCCCCCCGGTTCGGTTCCCAGCAGAACATGCGAACAGGTAAAAAATTTGTTCAAACACGCAAACATCGTTAAAGTCTATGGGACACGATCATGAAAAATCAAAAGTGCTAATTTTAAAGGCTAATATGCAAGATATTTTCATAAAAAGTGTTTGGGGACCCCGGGTCCTGCCCCAGGGGACATGTATCAATGCAAAAAAAAGTTTTAAAAACGTCAGTTTTTTCGGGAGCAGTGATTTTAATAATGCTTAAAGTGAAACAATAAAAGTGAAATATTCCTTTAAATTTCATACCTGGGGGTGTCTATAGTATGCCTGTAAAGTAGTGCATGTTTCCCGTGCTTAGAAAAGTCCCTGCACAAAATGAAATTTCTAAAGGGAAAAAAGTCATTTAAAACTGATTGCGGCTATAATGAATTGTCGGGTCCCGGCAATACAGATAAAAGTCATTAAAAAAAAACAGCATGGGTTCCCCCTTAGTCCATTAACAGGCCCTTTGGGTCTGGTATGAATATTAAGGGGAACCCGGAACCAAAATAAAAAAAAAGCGTGGGGTCCCCCCCAAATTCCATATCAGGCCCTTCAGGTCTGGTATGGATATTAAGGGGAACTCTGCGCCATTTTTTTTTTAAATAGCGTGGGGTTTCCCACAAAAATCCATACCAGACCCTTCAGGTCTGATATGGATTTGAAGGGGAACCCCGCATGGCGTGGGGTTCCCCCCAAAAATCCATACCAGACCCTTATCCGAGCACGCAACCTGGCAGGCTGCAGGAAAAGAGGGGGGGACGAGAGAGCGCCCCTCTCCTGAACTGTACCAGGCCACATGCCCTCAACATGGGGAGGATGTCCCCATATTGATGGGGACAAGGGCCTCATCCCCACAACCCTTGCCCGGTGGTTGTGGGGGTCTGCGGGCGGGGGGCTTAACGGAATATGGAAGCCCCCTTTAACAAAAGGGACCCCCAGATCCCGTCCCCCCTGTGAATTGGTAAGGGGTACATTGTACCCCTACCATTTCACAAAAAAAAGTGTGATTTTTTTTAATTACAGGAGATGGCTTAGGACAAGTCCTTTATTAAAAAAAAAAAAAAAAACATTCCACCGATGTAATCCAGTCTGTCCAGCGTTGTAATCCATTCTCGATGTCCAGCGATGATCCATTCTCCAGCGACGTGACGTGTGATCCCGCCCCCCTGACGCATCACGGGAAACCCCCGTGACGCGTTAGAGGGGGCGGGGTCACCTGTCCACGTCACGGGTGGCCCTGCCCTCGGTTATAAAAGAACTGTCAAACAGCTTGCGCATCATTAGGCTGGGTGCCTCCGGTGCAGGGAGGATCTGCGTAGTTTCTCGCTGGAGTGGAGAGACGGTGCAGGCAAGATCGTGCTTCGTTCCTCGCTGGAGAGCATCGCCAGAGAATGGATCATCGCTGGACATCGAGAATGGATCACAACGCTGGACAGACTGGATTACATCGTTTTTTTTATTTTTATTTTTTTTACATTTTCACACTTTTTCTTTGTGAAATGGTAGGGGTACAATGTACCCCTTACCAATTCACATGGGGGGGCGGTATCTGAGGGTCCCCTTTGTTAAAGGGGGCTTCCAGATTCCGATAAGCCCCCCGCCCGCAGACCCCGACAACCACCGGGCAAGGGTTGTGTGGATGAGGCCCTTGTCCCCATCAATACATCCTCCCCATGTTGAGGGCATGTGGCCTGGTAGGCGCTTTCTCGTCCCCCCCACTTTTCCTGCGTGTTCGGATAAGGGTCTGGTATGGATTTTTGGGGGGACCCCACGCCATTTTAATTTTTATTTTGGTGCGGGGTTCCCCTTAAAATCAATACCAGACCTGAAGGGCCTGATATGGAATTTGGGGGGGACCCCATGCTTTTTTTTTAAATTATGACTCGGAGTTCCGCTTAATATTCATTCCAGACCCAAAGGGCCTGGTAATGGACTAAGGGGGGAACCCATGCTATTTTTTTTTTCAATGACTTTTATCTGTATTACCGGGACCCGACACATCATTATAGCCACGATCAGTTTTAAATGACTTTTTTTCCTTTAGAAATGTCATTTTGTGCAGGGACTTTTCTAGGCATGGGAAACATGCGCTACTTTACAGGCATACTATAGACACCCCCCAGGTACGAAATTTAAAGCAATATTTCACTTTTATTGTTTAACTTTAAGCATTATTAAAATCACTGCTCCTAAAAAAACTGATGTTTTTAAAACTTTGTTTTGCATTGATACATGTCCCCTGGGGCAGGACCCAGGTCCCCCAACACTTTTTATGACAATAACTTGCATATTAACCTTTAAAATTATCACTTTTGATTTCTCCCATAGACTTTTAAAGGGTGTTCCGCTGCTTTTCGAATTTGCCGCGAACACCCCAAATTGTTTGCTGTTCGCGATCGGGCGAACAGGCAATGTTTGAAGTCGAACTCATGTTCGACTCTAACAGATAGCCCATCATTAACTGTATATCATAATTCATCAAGAGGAGGCAAGGGGCAGCGTGAGAGGTGGGGGCACCCCACCTCTAAATGCAGAAATTCAGACCGGAAGATTACATTTTCAGCAACTAGGCAGTGCAGAGGCGTAACTAGATCCTTCAGGGCCCCGGTGCAAGAAACCATGAAGGGCCCCCCCATCCCTCCAATCCATGGGCTTCCAGTTCTGGGAAGGTGTCCATGGACATCCTCCCAGAACCCTGCCTCCCGCGTGCCGCCTGGGGTGCGCATCCAGCACGCTCTGTGACACAGCTGATCACAAATCACGATAAAGGGGGGCTAACCACAGCGACCCTTTACCATGTTTACCATGTGATCAACTGATCACATGTAAACAGACTTGACAGTTATCAGGAGTCCTTTCTTCACATGATGTGTCTGTTTGAGGAAAGGAGAGCTGTTAACCAGCAAGACTGTCAGTACATTGTTTACACTGATAATCAGGGCACTGATCATCAGTGCAGCCCCATCAGAGCCCATCAGTGCTGCCTATCAGTGTCCATCAGTGCCGCCCATAAGTGCTCATCAGTGCCACCTATCAGTGCTGCCTATCACTGCTTATCAGTGCTCATCGATGCCACTTATCAGTGCCCATCAATGCTGTCTATCAGTGCCCATTAATGCCGCCAATCAGTGCTCATCAATGCTGCCAATCAATGCCCATCAGTGCTGTCTATCAGTGCCACATATCAGTGCTCATTAATGCCACCTATCAGTGCCCATCAGTGCTGCCTATCAGCGCCACATATCTGTGCTCATCAATGCCACTTATCAGTGCCCATCAGTGCCACTTATCAGTACTCATCAATGTCGCCTATCAGTGCCCATCAGTGCCACTTATCAGTGCTCATCAATGCCGCCTATCAGTACCCATCAGGAGGACTCTGCGCTGAGAGCATCGCTCTCATACAGCTCAGAGCCTGCACTGACAGTTCCCCCTCCTTCCTCCCTCACACGGACAGGAGAGAGACGATCTGCTCCTTCTCCTCCCGACCCTCTACTCCTGTGTGCACTGCAGAAAGTCTTAAGCTAAGTAGCTGAATGATCGAACTCAGCTGCTTGGATTCACAGTTCCCACGATACACACAGGTGGAGAGGGGCGGGAGGAGAAGGAGCAGCTCGGCTCTCTCCTGTCTGTGTGAGGGGGGAGGGGGCTATCAGTGCAGGCTCTGAACCATATAAGAGATACGCTCTCAGCTCAGAGCCCTGCAGCAAGCAACCCCACTGGGCCCCCCCTACAGTGGCGGAACACTAGGGCAGCTTATCCCACCTTCACAGCTCTCACCCGCTCGGTGAACCGGATCCCGGCAACACAGGGATGTCTCACTCTTGGGAGCAGCAAGTTGCTTGGTGTGCCGTGATGTCAAGGTGTGTTCCCGAGCAGCTCAGCCTGGAGCTGGAAGAGAGGGGCCCGGGAGCAGCAGAGGGCAGATGGATAGGAGGGGTGACAGGGGCAGTAACCTATAGAGGAATAGATTCCTGCCTCCTGCAGCCTCTGAATGCTTGCGAAAGGGAAAGGAGGAGAAGCGGCATTCAGCAGCTGCAGGAGGTGGGGATCGATTCCCCTATATGTCACCCCTCCTATTCAGTTTTACAGGGGGACTCATGGTTCCCCTGGAGCACGGGCCGAGTCGCAAGTGCGACCCTTGAGACCCCTGTAGCTACGCCCCTGAGACAGAGGTTGTCAACTGGTAGCAGGATTGCAAACAGTCCCTAAATTTATAGACAGTGCATAAATTTGTATAAAAAAAAATAGGAAAACATTGTATACGCACTGCACATGCACAGTGCCTGAGATGGCCAAATTATATGTGCTCACACAGTTCAGTTTGAGAAAGCAAAAAGGCCATGCTGCTTGCCTGTCTTTGCCTAAGCCTAACTCTGCATGCACAGGCCACATGTATGTGATTGAGATTGTGTGTACTACCATACTACTGCCACCACTGAGATTATTTTGGCCATTTGGTTAACACTAAGTTCAGTTTGAGAGCGCAAAAAGGCCACGCTGCTTGCCTGCCTATCTCTGCTGGCACAGGCCTTATGATATACAAGTAAAGGCGCAGGGAACTAAAACAGTAAGTATCCCATAATATTAGGTGATGTGCTATGTAGGCATATTAATATATGCACAGTAAAGATAACATGATAAAAGTCCATAGTCTTATGGTTATTTTAAAAGTCCACGGACCATATAGGTGATGATGAGGGGAGATTTTGCACTCAGGGCTGCCATCAAGGTGTCAGGAAAGGTTCCATCCGCTGGTAATATTTATTATTTGGCTTGCTGCACTGTGGTCCACCAGCAGGTGTCTCCTGGCAGTTTGTTATGCCGCGTACACACGACCGTTTTTCTCGACGTGAAAAACTGCATTTTTTCCTTTCGACGAGAAAAACGATCGTCTGTGGGCTTTAGGTCGTTTTTCTCGACGAGAAAAACGGCATTAAAAACGACGAGAAAAATTAGAACATGCTCTAATTTTTCTCGCCGTTTTGCACGTCGTCGTTTTTCTCGTCATGTAAAATGGTCGTGTGTATGCTTTAACGACGTGAAAAAAAGCGCGCATGATCAGAAGCAGTTGATGAGAAGGGAGCGCTCGTTCTGGTAAAACTACCGTTCAGAATGGAGATGGCACATTCGTCATGCAGGAAATTATTGCATCGTTTAATGCAGCGCATTCTTTTCTTCGTTCTAATGCTGCAATAATCCAATTCTCTTGCTGCTGATATTCTCACCGAGTTAGGAAAAAGTTTGGTCTTTAGTATTTATTGTTTTCTCATGATTAATCTATATTTATTGTAAGCCAGATCTCCCTAAATACCCAATATTTTAGAGTTTCCATCTTGTTTTGAAGATGTATTTTTTAGGAGTTTTTTTTAATAATATTTTAGACTGTTTTTCCATATTATTTGATATTTTTGAGTGTGTCAAGTTACCACAACAACATTATTATTTATTCTAATTTACCCTCAAGGAGGTTAGTGTCCCTTGTTAATTTCCCAATTTTTTATCCACTGTCCCTGCCTACTCACTACCAAACTGTCTATTTAGAATAAAAACACATGTTCATTTTGTAACATCAAACAAAAATTCCATTTATTCTGGCCTAAAAACAAATTAAAGGGTAAGCCAAAACAAAACCAGATGTAAAGTAAATCTAAAGAAGCCAGGAAGACAGCACTGGAGACCCTGCTGAAATTAGTGCAGACCCAGATCACCACAGCAAACACCAAAGGATGAGAAGACGAAAATTGGGACCATCTGAGGGACATATCCTGGGCTCATTTTCTGCTTTTCTTTTTTGCCTTCCCTGCAGGCTTCCCTGCAGCCTTCCTTGGAGGCTGTGTCCGTGGAGGAGGGACTGGAGCAGGAGCAGGGACAGGAGCAGGGACTGGGACAGGAGCATGGAGTGGGGCAGGAGCAGGGAGTGGGGCAGGAACTGGAGCAAGGACATAAGAAACGTCCACAACGTCCGTAAAATCATTCAGTTTCCCCAACATGCCCATATTTACAACCTTCAATATCAGGGTCTCGCTTTTCAGACGCTGGGCCATTTCCATTTGGGGCAGTTTGTCCCCAATAAGGGCAGCAAATCCCTCTGCAGCGGTGGGGGGCTCTCTGAGGGCCGCAGTAGCCTCCCTAATTAGGGCCTGGGTCTCCTCCTCCATCTGAATCAGCCTCCTTGCCCTTTTTTGTGGAATACGCAGCAGAGGTATCTGGGGCCTGGTGTTGCGCTGTGTCCCACTGGGGCCTGCCTCCTCCTGTGTCCCACTGGGGCCTGCCTCCTCCTGGCTTCCACTGGGGCCTGCCTCCTCCTGGCTTCCACTGGCACCTGCCTCCTCGTGGGTCACACTGGGGCCTGCCTCCTCCTGGGTTCCACTGGCACCTGCCTCCTTGTGTGTCATACTGACGCCTGCCTCCTCATCCTGTTAAAAAAAGTTACATATAGTTATTTTAGCCTTCATCTTTCACACACATTTGTCACCTCATGACATTTGCTAATTGAATGCTAATAAATATTAAAGTTAATCATTCTGACACCAGCATTTTTCATTCTTGTCCCCCTAATTTTTGGCCACTGCTGTCTATTGATATGTCAGACACTTTGGTTTAACTGGTAACATTTTTCACACAATTTTTTCAACTTTGACAACATTAGACTTTTTTTACTAGAAATCTTTTGCAAAATATTATACCTGGCTCCAAATATTCAAATCCGGCTCCTCCAGGAGTTGAGCTTGTTCCTCCAAAGAGACCTCAACTTGGCTGGAGGGTTGGCTGCAGGGAATGCTGGAAGGAAGGCTGGAGGGTTGGCTGCAAGGAAGGCTGGAGGGTTGGCTGCAGAGAAGGCTGTAGCTCGTTCTGGGTGAAAGGGTGGAAAGGGATTCCCTGGATTCCAGGTGGTCATCGAGGAAACTGAGATGCTGGTAGTACCAGAGATTTGGAATATATCTGTCCTCTGCAGCTGCTCCTGACCGCATAGATGTTCGGACTTTGTTTTGTTGAGTCCGGTATGTCCCCCTAATGGTCCCAATTTTCGTCTTCACATCCTGTAGTGTTGCTGTGGGGATCTGAGTTTGCACAAATTCCAGCAAGGTCTCCAGTGCTCTCTTCCTGGCTGTCACAGAAATTTCGGACCGACTCTCGTTACAAGTCAAGATTTTTATTGCATATGCAGAGAAAATGGTTAAAGTATATTTGCGGCTTCAGAGATCCATTTTCTGCCTGTCATAGATGTACATTCTGCTTTTATAACCCTTAAACCTTCCCCTTTCCTGCTCGTAACGTCCTGATCATGTGTATAATTTCAACCTTTATTCTGACGTTTTAGCAGGAAAGAGGGAAATATCCTTTTTCAGCCTACACCTTATGACAGGATATTTCATACAATGGATACATAAATTATCTCATACAATAGACTCATAAATTATTTCATGGTTCACAGCCCATGTTTGGCAGATGTAAGCAAAATACAGTTTTACTATAAGTCAGCACATCTTTTGCACAAATAGAATATGGTCATATGACTTATTCCAGTAATTAGGACTATTAGAGCTATTCAGCATATTTATGTATAATAGAGTTATATAAAACAAACATTTTTACTTTAGAAGATTATTATGCATCTTGATAGTTGACATATAAAATAATTTTAAATTTATCTAACATTCCCTCCTTATTATACTTATAATGTCAATACTTCAAATATCCAGGTTCTTTATTTTACCAGGTATTATCATTTAGACAAATAGGTCTTTTGAAAGGACTGTAAGTTCATCTTCATCAGGTTCCGGGTATAGTTCAGTGTTGTTCTGGAAAAACATAGTCTTTGTTAGTGATGTGTCAATCAGTCTTTGAAGAATTCCTCTAATACAAGGAATGCAGCAACATCCACACAGCGTAAGGACCGTGGCTGCCATGACAACAGAGATGAGCAAACCTTTTGCAAGATCACCCCATTTACCAAACCATTTTTCAAAGAGTCCTGTTAAGGGGTTCTCTACACCAGAGTTCTCAGTTAGTTCCTGGGATAACATTTGTAGGCCTTGCAAAGCCTTGGTGATACTTCCATCAGGTGCCGTATTATTTGGAATAAAAGTGCAGCAGAAGGTGCCGAACATTTCGCATACCCCGCCCCTTTCTGCCAGCAACATATCCAATGCTATACGGTTCTGCCACGCTGTCAAAGAGGTGGCGTCCAATTGTGCTGCTATACCTTTGATAGCATCTCTGGTGTAATTCACAAACCTCTGCTGGTTGTAGTAAATGTAGTTTATCCAGTCATCCGGAACTCCTCGTGGAACACCTATTGAGTCTATATAAACCCGGTTGTCAAAGGATCCTTGGGGTGTTTCTTGCTTAAACCGTTTAAAATAGTGTTTACCTGGTAGTTTCATCAATTTGTTAGTCATAGGAACAATATAAAAGGGAAGCAACAGGCGGGTAAGGGCACAACTACCCTCCCATCTGGGTGGCAGTCTGGGTCTTAGTTTCATGTCCCCACACAGCCACCAAACATCAGCCAGTTGCCGTTTCTGTTCCTGAAACCATTTTAGTTGGTACTTAATATCTGTAGTTGATGTTGTGGTCGCACAGTATTCAGGAGATAGAGTGCCAACCTTTGAACCATCCTTGTCTATGTTAGAGAAACAAGAAAAATTTCCTGGTAATGCTTGTACTGAAGGGGGTATACTTCGCATTTTAGTTTTAGGGTATCTCTTTTTCTCATTTGCACATTCAGACCCAGTAATATTTTCTGAAAACAGTCTTATTATGCAAGCTAAATCTGTTTCCTCTTCAGGGAGAGGAATATAATAAGGTTTACCATACAACATTTCATACGGTGTTAGGCCCTTAGCAGTAGGGGTAATTCTTGTACTTAACAATGCCATTGGCAAACACTGAACCCAGTTTTTTCCTGTTTCCTCCATCAATTTTCTTAGTTTACTCTTTAAGGTACCATTATGTCTTTCCACTGTGCCTGCAGATTGTGGGTGGTAGACACAGTGGTTTTTCAGGTCAATATTATACCATTTACCAATCTGTTGTATTGTTCGGTTCACAAAATGGGAGCCATTGTCACTGTAAATTACCGAGGGGATCCCTTGTCGTGGAATCACCTCTTTGATTAGTACTTTGGCTACTGACTGCCCATCCGGGTGTGTCATAGGAAAAGCTTCCACCCACTTTGTAAACATATCAACAATAACCAGACAGTACTTTTTATTCTCACATTTGTTCAATTCAATAAAATCCATGCATATTGTGTGAAAGGGATAAGGGGGTTGTGGGAAATGACCTCGTAAGGGTCGTAGGGCACCTTGTGCATGGTATCTGTTACAAATCGGACATGTGAGACAAATTTTTTTTGAGTAGTTCGTAAATCCATATGTTGTGAATACCTTGTTGATCACCTGTACCATCCCTCCTTTTGAGGTATGGGCTTGCCCATGGCTCAATAATGCAGCATACCTAAATAATGATGTAGGTAAGATGGGTTTACCGTCTGTACTTGTATATACATCATTGACCAGTGTTGCCCCTTTTGATAACCACTTTTGTTTTTCACCTTCCGGTGATGCCTTCTGCATTTCTGATAACCATGTTTCATCAATAGCTTTCCGTACCTCACCATTTACTTGGAGATTTGTATAACATATGTACGTTATTTGCTGTCCTTCAGCAGCTGCTTTTGCTGTCTTGTCTGCTAGTGCATTCCCTAGGGTAATTGGATCTGTTCCCTTTCTATGTGCTGCACATTTACAAATAGCCACTTGTGCTGGTTTTTGTACATTTTCTAGAAGGGCAAGAATGAGATCTCTATGTGTGATCGGTTTACCTGTGGACGTAATCATACCCCTATTTTTCCATTGCTGGGCAAATATGTGTATAGTGGAGAAAGCGTATTGGCTGTCAGTATAAATATTTATTTTTTTCCCTTCCCCTAGACTGCAAGCCCTAGACAGGGCTATAATTTCAGCTTGTTGTGCAGAATAGGAATTGGGAAGGGATCTGGCTTCAATGACCTGGTCATGTGTCACTATAGCATAAGCTGTTTGATTTATCCCTTTATCGTTTTTTCTACACGACCCATCAACAAAGAAGGTAATGTCAGCATCTAGAAAGGGAACATCAGTGAGATCCTTTCTAGGGAGTACCCGTTCATCAATTTGAGCTATACAATCATGTGGATCCCCGTCACCAGGTGTTGGCATTAGTGTAGCGGGATTCAATGTAGTGCACCTCTCAATTGTAATGCCCCATACACACGATCATTTTTCATGCCGTTAAAAATGCCATTAAAAAAAATGGCCATTAAAAATGATCGTGTGTATGCTCCAGAGCATTTTTAACGACGTGAAAAACAGGCATTAAAAATTTCGAACATGCTCTCTTTTTTCAGGGCGTTTTTCATGTCGTTTTTTTTAACGACGTGAAAAACAATAGTGTGTATGCTTTAACGACGTGAAAAAAAATGCGCATGCTCAGAATCAAGTATGAGATGGGAGCGCTCGTTCTGGTAAAACTAGCATTCGTAATGGAGATAGCACATTCGTCATGCTGTAACGGACTGAAAAGCACTAGACTGAAAAGAGCGAATCGTCTCTCAACAAACTTTACTAACATGAAGGGTGGCGCCATTCGAACGGAACTTCCCCTTTATAGTGCCGTCGTACGTGGTGTACGTCACTGCGCTTTTCTTGAACATTTTTTAAAATGATGGTGTGTACGCAAGACAGGCTTGAGAGGAAACAAGAAAAAAAATGACAAGAAAAACGTCAGTTTTAAAAATGACATTAAAAATGATCGTGTGTATGGGGCATAAGGTGTGGCTGTCCCAGAAGTGTAGTCATGCATGATAAATGTCTGGCTGGAGATAAATAGGAGATCTTGTCTTGTAGTAAGATCACTGAGATGGCATGTGGGACCTTAAGTACCAGGGGATGGAACAATACTATCAATGCAGAGGACTGTATGGCCAATGAGGCTGCTACTACAGCTTGTACACAGTGGGGCAAACTCCGTGCCACTGGATCTAATTTAGTTGAGTAAAATGCAATTGGTTTGTGTTTGTCCCCATAAACCTGAGTGAGAACAGAAGTCATGTACCCCTCTTTACAGTCTACAGTCTGATAAAATATTTTACTGTAATTGGGTAAGCTGAGCACAGAGGAACCCACAATGAGGTGCTTCACTTTTGTAAATGCATCCTCTGCTTGTACATTCCACTGGATGCAATCTTTCGCAGACATTTGTGTACCATAGATGAGATCAGAAAGAGGTGCCACCTCCGTAGCATAATTAGCTATCCATGCTCTACAAAAATTTGCCATACCAAGAAATGACATCATTTCTTTTTTGGTGCGTGGTTTGGGGACTTGAAGGATGGCCTCTTTTCGGATCTCATCCAGATGTCTGCCTTCTTGAGACAAAATATAACCCAAGTATGTCACCTTTTCTTTCCATAGTTGTAGTTTATGCTTGCTGACCTTGTGACCTTGTTCTGCGAGGAAATGTATCAGAGCCAAGGTGTCAAGTTTGCATTGTTGCTCCGAAGGAGCTGCTACCAAAATGTCATCCACATACAAGAGAATTTGACTCCCACAGGGAGGTATAAACCGAGACAAATTATTGGACATTTCTTGTGAGAAAATAGTTGGACTTTCACAATATCCCTGGGGTAACCTGGTGTATGTGTATTTTTTCTTTTTATGTGTAAAAGCGAACCAGAACTGACTGTCTTTGTGTAAGGCAATAGAAAAGAAAGCGTTACTGATATCAATGACAGAAAATACCTTGTTATCTGGGTGAAGGTCGTTCAGAAGTACATGCGGGTCTGGGACCACCGGGGCCCTCGGTAATACGGCCCTATTGACCGCCTGTAAATCCTGTACAAGTCTCCACCCATCTTCCCCTCCCTTCTGCTTCCTGACTGGGAACAGGGGCGTGTTACATGGTGAATCCGGACATTCAATGATGACACCATTTTTTAGTAATTCCATTATCAAGTGGTCTGCTCCCTCTTCGGCATCTTTCCTTAGTGGATATTGTTTTTGATGAGGCCTCATTGTACTTTTAGGGGTTATTTGGACCTCACTGGCTGTTTTAATTAGTCCAACGTCTGTTTTTCCTTTTGACCACAAGAAATCGGGGACGTCTTTTAAGGCATCCTCTTCTTCTTGGGTCAAAAGTGTCAGTCACTGTCTTTTGTCACAAACTTCAATCATGTGGATTCTGGGTGTACATTCAACAAACCATGCTAATCTGCACCTCCGAATCCCTTTGGATTCTAGTTCCTCATCTGTTAGTAGAACCCAGTCTGTGATAAGTTCTCCCAGCTCATACCATGATACCCCAGGGTTCCGGGTGACCGAAACATGAGGTACAGTATCCTGCCTGTATATTTGCAGAATTGGTTGTGGTAGGAGACAAGTAGCCACACTATTTCCTTCCTTATCACAGTACAGGTATCTTAAGAGCACTTCAGTGTTAGTGAGACTCATTAACTGTTTCTCATAAGACTTATCAGGCCCTGAGGTCTTTTTGTAGTACATAGTGCAATAGAGGTTCTTCTGGACCTTGTACCCGCTCCTCACAGGCTCTTCTTCAACTATTTCTGTCAGGGTTTTGGGCATCTTTAACCCCTCAGTTTGCAAATCCAAGCTATACCAGTATCGGGGCTCATTATCCACGACTGTGATTCGTTTTTCACACAGCCGATGGGCTTTGAGGCCCCCCTCCACTGGTATGACAGAAATATCGAGAGCATGCAACATGTCTCTACCCAACAAATTAACAGGACATTTAGTTGAAATTACAATTTTACACTGAGCCTTTTTACCTGTCTGTGGATCTTCCACAGTAAGGCCTTCAGACACGGCCTCCTGGTGCATTAACCCATTTGCAGACTTTACATATACTACACCTGTTTTCTTTACCCCTGGTGGCATATCCAGTGGGTGTATTAGGGTCCTGCAAGCCCCGGTGTCACAGAGAAATGTTACCCAACTACCCTTTACAATCAATGTTATTTCTGGCTTGACTTCAGCATGCAAACAAGCTTCAACATTACACACATCCAAGATCTCAGACTCTTTCTCCTCATTTCCCTCTGTATCTCTCTCTGTGGACATATCAACATTTTCTAGTCATGCTTCTTCCTCTCTGTTTGACTCACATGCTCTCGCTAAGTGACCTCTTTTACCACACAGGAAACACTCCCCCCTCTTCTTTTTCCCCTCATAATCCTGAATGCGGGGCCTTGTTCGAGTGTTCCCCAATCTTTTGTTCCGATTCTCAACAACATACACATCATTACTTTCACCCATCATAAACACCTTCCCTTTTTTTACTTTCTTTTTTGATTGGAAGTGCCTTTCAGCATGCCTTGCATACTCAATTAGCTCCTGAAGTCTGCAAATCCTATGGTTAATCATGTGTTTGGTAACAAAACTTGATATAGGGGCTATCAGCCCCTTCAGGATTGCATTCTTTAGCTGTTGCTCATATGGGCTATCGTTCACTTGGTCTGCTGGGATTTCTATCCCAGAGTGGTTATTGAAAATCTCCCTCATCCTAACAATGAAATTATCCACTGTTTCCTCTTCTCCTTGCATACACTGATTTATAATGGACCAGTCGGCCCGACGTACCCATCTATTTTCTATCCTTGCTATAAGAGCATTTCTCCTGACTTCGAGTGCTGCATCATCATGAGGCAACACCCTTCCCTGGTTGTTTAATCCACTCCAATCTCCCACTACATGATGCCAGTCAGGTCCCAGTACCTGTCGGATGACCTGCTCTATTTCCCTCCCATTGAGATGATAGCTAGCAATCATTCCCATGATACCATCCCTGAATTGAGCTATGTTAACTTTGGGATGTGGTATCCCTTCAATAGCTTTCTTAACATCCTCGGGGGTCCAGGGGCGATAGACCATCATAGTGTTGGGGGCTGGTACACCTCCTACATCTTGTCCTGCCCTAGGGTTGGGAACTTCAATTAATGGGAACTCTTCCTCCCCAAATTCTGTTTGTTCCCCAGCTGCGGGGGATATTAATTTATTGAGCAGGTGGCCGACGAGTTTTGTAACCGTTGCTGTAAGGGGGGTCCCTTGTGGACTTCTCTGGACAGCAAGGGTAATTTTGAGAGGGGGTTTTGCTGCAGCCGTAGGAGAAACGGTTGCATCTGGGGGTGACCCAGGTGACCACGAAGGGACAGCAAACAGTGGGGGGTCACATTGCATGGAAAAAGGGTTGTTTGCCGATAGTCGGGGGGTCAGTCGAGGTGGCCTATTGCATGCCTCTGTCCCGTATGGTGGTGGGGAATGTAAGTCTGCAATAGGGTATAGGGATTTGGGAGTGGGAGTTGTGGTTAAAGGGGGAGTGGCAACTGTCAGTGGGTTTGGGGTATCTTCTAAAGGGTGTGTGGGGGCTGTTGGGTGCATTTGATTTGTTGAGTTTTGTTCAGTCAATACTTGCTGAACTAAGCTTCAGAGGACGGTCATATTATTGTCCTCCTCTTTGTCTAAAAACATAGTTTTTTTTATGGTTTTCTGAATTTACCCTACGATTAGCCTCCTCAAGCCATTTTTTTGCCTGGGGAAGACCTAATTTCTTCTGTTTCCTTTTTTTTCGGGCCGGCCTTATTTTTAAGCTTTCTACACAGCATTACACAACCATCCTTATTTAAGGAAGTATCAAAATCATATTTTGTTTCCCACATCTTAAGAAATTTCACATTCTCTTTGTCTAGACTACACATATACTTAGCATCTTCATTCAAACCAACAGATTTTCCATGGATCACAACCATTTTAACGTGCACACGGAGTTTTTTTTTTTGTAAGGTCTTCTCACACTGACACAATACCTGCACACAGTATCTTATCACTTCTGCAGCTACTCACAAACTTTCTAGTCGTGACATATCACTTCTAGATTATTGATCTTGTGTGCTGCTATAATACTGGTGTCTTGTCTTCTTACTTAATGTTTTATTCATTTATAGGGAGAATGAACAGAATTACAAGGCGAACGTAAATTCACCTGACTGGTCAACCCCCCCTGATCAAAACATTAATATTTCAGTAAACTGTAGGGAGCATGAACAGAATTACAAAAGAGACTTAATTTCTCTCGACTGTTGTTCCCACACTTTATCAAAACATTAATATTTGTTGATTCAACGGTATTTATAAATGCCTGTACAGGTTTTTTACACAACATACGAGGCTGGCTGAGCGCAAGAGCTGGTCAAATTACCTCTATTTGTTACCTGGAAATCTATCAGGCCATACCTTTGTATTAACAGGGGTTCATGTTTTTGATGTAGGAATATTTATGTGTCCCCCACGGGAATTCCTGCAGTTTACAAGGCTGTCAGGACCTAGGTCCTTTGTCGACAAATTTCCTTTATCTGCACCCGGGTATTAGAATGGGACCATACTCCTATATCAAAGGGATTTAAACTACGGACGTATCTACTTATATTCCCTCAACTCGGATAAAGCAAAACATATACACAACAGATAAACATTCAATTCATCTCTATATTATATGTATTTAACAAAAAATCCCTTAATTCATTAAATCCCTAATCACATTTAGGCCTAAAGGTATAATATAATAAATTAAAATATCTTACCTTGCCCCGAGAGCGGTCTCTTGTGCTGATCCGGTAAGTCGCTGCCCGGAAGGCACTAGTTCAGTGAGCCGGCCTCTGTTAACGTCAAATTTAAGACGGAGGACTTACAGTTTTTTGCCGTACGGACATCGGTTCACTGGGTTGTTGGCTAGTGCTTTCCAGGAATTTGGACTTCCGGTCCGAAGGACCAAAATGTCACAGAAATTTCGGACCGACTCTCGTTACAAGTCAAGATTTTTATTGCATATGCAGAGAAAATGGTTAAAGTATATTTGCGGATTCAGAGATCCATTTTCTGCCTGTCATAGATTTTCATTCTGCTTTTATAACCCTTAAACCTTCCCCTTTCCTGCTCGTAACGTCCTGATCATGTGTATAATTTCAACCTTTATTCTGACGTTTTAGCAGGAAAGAGGGAAATATCCTTTCTTTTTCGTACATCACGGGACACAGAGCGACTTAGTCATTACTAATGGGTTATATAGTTTACCTTCAGGTGTTGGCACTGGCCAATTCCAAACCGGAAGTACCCTCCCCTATATAAGCCCCTCCCACCCGGGAGCACCTCAGTTTTTTGCCAGTGTCTAAGGTGTTGGCCAAAGAGTAACATGTATTTTCACTGGGCTTGCGTACAGGTTCTTTTGGGCCTTAGTAAGCTGTTCCGGATCCCACCAAAAAAGCTTCATAGCTAAACGGTCGGTACCCGGGCCTTGCAGCAGAAGAGCAAGGTTTTGCCTGTAATGCTTCTCTTAGGAGGGCTGGACCCTGGGATCCAGAGCTCTGGTCATACCCACGACCAAGACGCTGTCTGTGCAGGGTGCTATACAGGTCCAGGGGAGTGGAATCCTTGGGAACCCGGTCCCTGAAGGTTTAATTACAATGCCTGCCGTGATAGGTGAAGTTTGGACTTTTGTGGACCAAACAAAGTCCTGCGGCGGGGATCAGGTAAGTGGGGGCCCCCAGGAACTTGGTTCTATTGGGGGACCCCCAAGCCTAATTTGTCTTTCTGTCTGTTACCTAACGGTATTCCCGCTAAATATCTGTGTTTGCCTATAACTACTGAAAATGTAAAATTTTAATAGTAGTCAAGAAAAAAAAAAAAAAAAAAAACAGGGACCGCGGTACCTGTGTTAAACCACTAGAGGCCGCTGTAGTCCATTTTTCTTGTAATGTGGATCTTTGGTTTTCTCAACTCAAAAGGTCCAGGCAGCTGGTAAGTTTCTCTGAGGGAATCCACTTCCTCTGCCCTGTTGCTGCGTTCATCCACCGCACAGGCCCTCCGGCAAAAAGGGCCCTGGCTCCTAGTCCTCTGTTGGTTTTCGAAAAGGGCGCCATTGGCGCACGGGCGCGCGCGCGGGCGCGTGCACGCGCCTCCTATGAAAAAAAAGGGGCGGGGCGGGTGGATGACGATCGATGCGCGCCGCGGCGCTTCTGCGCATGTGCGGGCGTCCCAGCATGGTTAAAAGACACAGTACAAGTGTCAGCTGCATGCAAACAGAGCTAGCAACAAACAGTGGCACACAGAGGCGGTTGATGCAGGCATCCCCATAGAAAGGCACTTTAGTGGACACCAGCTGGTATATAGCAGCACCTGTGTTAGACTATTACCAGCAAAAATTGGTGTATGACGACGGGAATACCTCAGCTTTGTGCTTAAAGGATATGTCGTCCAGACGCTCCGGAAATAGATCTTCCAGGAAGCCAAAGGGGTCTCCATCGGGCTCTGAGGATATTGGGCATGCTTGCACTGCACCAATCTCCCCTGAGAATGCAGAGGTCAGTAGCCGTAGAAACCCCGCAGGAATGCCTGGTGCTGCGGCTGTCCCCAGTCCACCTGCTCCTGTATATATAACAGAGGAGGTTTTATCCTCAACTCTGGGAGGATTAGAAGAGAGATTAACAGCATTGATCGCTGCTTCCCTATCTCAGGGAAAGCGCGTCCGATCTCCGTCTCCTCCTTCAGAGTGCCTGTTAGTGGAGGAACAGCCCCACACAGAGATCGACCTACCTGAAGGGGATCAGGATGAGGTTGATTCACTTATAGAGGAATCAACAGTGGAAGAACCTTTCTCAGCTTCTCAGGCTGAAAGATTATGGGTTCAGTCTCTGACTAACATGGTCCGATCAGCATTTAAAATGCCTCTGGCGGAACCACCATCCACTACGGTTTCCTCGCTGGGGTCGCTAAAAGCTCCCCAGGCGGTCTGTTCCTTCCCAATCCACCCTTTATTAGAAGGGCTTATTTACCAGGATTGGGAGCATCCTGATAAAATATTTGCTCCCCCCAAGAGATTTCCGGTGATCTATCCCATGGAGGATAAGTTCATAAGAAAATGGAGGGTCCCTATAGTGGACGCAGCCATCTCTTCTGTTAACAAATCACTGACATGTCCAGTAGATAATGTTCCAATGTTCAAAGACCCAATAGATAAAAAATTGGAGTCTTTACTAAAATCTGCTTTCTCTACAGCAAGTATGGTGACACAACCTGCGGTAGCAGCGATTGGAGTCTGCCAAGCAGTGAAAGATCAGTTGAAACAAGTCTTAAGGGACTTACCAGATCAGCAGGCTCATGCCCTAGCTGACCTGCCTAGAGCCTTGTGTTTTGCGGTGGACGCCATAAAGGATACAATCCAACAGGCCTCCCGCTTTACGCTGTCTATAGTACATATGCGTAGGCTTCTGTGGCTCAAAAACTGGTCTGCTGAAGCTCCCTGTAAAAAACTGCTGGTTAGCTTCCCATTTCATGGAGAACGCTTATTTGGAGAAGATCTGGACAAATATATCCAGAAAATTTCTGCCGGTAAAAGTTCACTCTTACCGGTTAAGAACAAGGGTAGAAGTCCTTCTTTTAAGAGGCCTACCTCTCCAGTCCCGGGCACATCGGCTGTGAAGCAGTTCCGACGGCCTCCGCGGTCAAATTCAGGGGGCAGAAATCAGGGACAATCACAGGGTAACAAGAAGCCCTGGATCAAGAGAGGTACAAAACCTCCCCCTAAGGCATGAAGTATTGCCCCCGCTCAATCGGGTGGGGGGAAGACTTCAGTTGTTCACAGAGACCTGGCGGGACACCATCAGAGACAGATGGGTGCTCTCCGCAGTAAGTCTGGGATACAAGCTGGAGTTAAAAGGCACTCCTCCTGCCCAATTTATGAGGTCAAACGTGCCAAGAGATCCCCAAAAGAGAGGATCCCTCCTTCTGGCACTAGAACAACTATTGCTCCAAGGGGTAATCATGAAGGTTCCCCTGGAAGAAAGCGGATTCGGGTTTTACTCGAACCTTTTCACAGTCCCCAAACCAAATGGGGACGTGAGGCCCATATTAAATCTAAAAGGGCTAAACAAGTTCCTAAATATCAGGACTTTTCGGATGGAGTCGATCCGATCAGTGGCCACCGCCCTACAAGGGCAGGAATGGCTAGCCTCGATCGACATAAGGGATGCTTATCTGCATATTCCCATCTTTCCGGCCCATCAGAAATTTCTACGCTTTGCAGTAGAAGGGCGCCATTTTCAGTTCAGAGCCTTACCTTTCGGTCTGGCCACAGCACCACGAGTGTTCACAAAAATTCTGGCCCCATTATTGGCCAATCTAAGAACACAGGGTGTAACGATAATGGCATATCTAGACGACCTGCTACTAATAGACCACTCAGTGGAAAAGCTGGAAGTAGCTATTCACAAGACAATCGAGTATCTGGAATATCACGGTTGGATTATCAACCGGGACAAGTCAGCTCTAAGACCAGTCAAAAGTCTGGAATACTTAGGGCTAAGGCTGGATTCAAATCAGAGAAAGATTTTCTTACCTCCAGAGAAGGTGTCGTCTTTAAGAAATTTGACCCACTTAGTGGGTACAAAAAGAAAACCATCCATACGTCTCTGCATGAGGCTGCTGGGAAAGATGGTGGCTTCATTCGAAGCGGTACCCTACGGTCAATTCCATTCAAGGAATTTGCAAAGGGCCATACTGTCAGCCTGGAACAAAAAAGTTCAGGCTTTAGACTTACCAATGTCCCTGTCCCCTTCCGTTCGCAAGAGCCTCCATTGGTGGTTGGTGCCCCAGAATCTGGAAAGAGGGAAACCCTTCAGTCCGGTTTCTTGGAAGGTGGTCACTACAGATGCCAGCCTCATCGGCTGGGGGGCAGTGCTGGAGCAATGGTCTCTCCAGGGCAGGTGGTCAGAAGCAGAAAAGGCCCTGCCCATCAATCTCTTAGAGATACGAGCAGCCCGGTATGCCCTAGTAGCATGGACATCCAAACTCCAGGGGTCCCCTGTCAGAATTCAATCAGACAATGCCACGGCAGTGGCATATATCAATCATCAGGGTGGCACCAAAAGTCGTGCAGCCCAGAAGGAAGCAAATTGCATCCTGGAGTGGGCAGAAAGATATGTCCCAGCCATATCCGCGGTTTTCATCCCAGGAGTGGAAAATTGGAGAGCGGACTTTCTAAGTCGCCAACAATTATGCCCGGGGGAATGGTCTCTTCACCCCGAGGTTTTCCAGGCAATATGCCAGCGGTGGGGAACACCGGATGTAGATCTGCTAGCATCCAGATTCAACGCAAAGGTGGACAGGTTTGTGTCTCGCACAAGGGATCCCCTAGCTTGCGGCTCGGATGCCCTAGTGTTCCCTTGGGATCGGTTCAAGCTGATATATGCATTCCCACCGCCACAATTGTTACCGCGATTACTCCGCAGAATCAGGGTAGAAAAGAAACCAGTGATTCTGGTGGCTCCAGCGTGGCCCCGAAGGGCATGGTACGCGGAGATTGTAAAAATGTCAGTGAGGAGTCCGTGGACCCTCCCACTTCGTCCGGACCTGCTGTCGCAAGGACCGATATACCACCCTTCCTTACCAGCCCTAGGTTTGACGGCCTGGCTATTGAAGCCCACATTCTGAAAAAGAGAGGGCTCTCTAATTCTGTGGTATCTACCATGATCAATGCCAGGAAACCGGTATCCAGGCAGATCTATTATAGGATCTGGAAAGCGTACATTACGTGGTGTGAGACCAAGAAATGGCATCCACGTAAGTACATGATAGGGAGGATTCTGGACTTCCTACAGTGGGCTGTAGATAGGAAGCTGGCCTTGAGTACTATCAAGGGTCAGATTTCGGCCTTGTCAATATTTTTTCAAAGGCCCTTGGCTTCGCATTCACTAGTCAAAGCCTTTATACAAGGAGTGATGCGTATTAGCCCTCCGGTTAGTATTCCCATATGTCCTTGGGACTTAAACCTGGTTCTGTCGGTTCTACAGAAACAACCGTTTGAACCATTACAACACATTTCCTTGGTTCTTCTCACCAGGAAATTGGTTTTCTTAGTAGCCATTTGTTCGGCTAAAAGAGTGTCGGAATTAGCAGCTATGTCCTGTAAGGAGCCATATCTGGTTATCCATAAGGACAGAGTAGTATTACGTCCTCATCCAGCCTTTCTTCCTAAGGTGGTATCGAGGTTTCATTTGAACCAAGATGTGGTTCTTCCTTCTTTTTTCCCCAAACCTAGCTCAGTAGAGGAAAAGTTATTACATTCTTTGGATGTGGTAAGAGCAGTTAAAGCTTATCTAAAAGCCACTGCTCAGATTCGCAGAACGGATTCTTTGTTTGTTCTGCCGGAAGGCCCCAGAAGGGGTCAGGCAGCATCAAAATCTACTTTAGCCAAGTGGATTCGACAGGTCATAATACAAGCCTATGGCTTGAGAAAGAGACCGCCTCCGTTCAAAGTTAGGGCGCACTCCACAAGAGCGGTTGGAACTTCATGGGCAGTGCATCACCAGGCCTCCCTGGCTCAAGTATGTAAGGCCGCAACATGGTCTTCGGTACACACGTTTACTAGATTCTATCAGGTAGACGTTAGAAGTCAGGAGGATGTCGCCTTTGGGCGCAGTGTGTTGCAGGCCGCAAAAGATCCTCATGCCTGATGGCGCCCAGCTTATGTACCCCCCCTCATTTGGCATTGCTTTGGGACGTCCCATTAGTAATGACTAAGTCGCTCTGTGTCCCGTGATGTACGAAAAAGAAAAAGGGATTTTTATAACAGCTTACCTGTAAAATCCTTTTCTTGGAGTACATCACGGGACACAGAGCTCCCACCCCTCTTTTTGGGACACTTATTGCTTGGCTACAAAACTGAGGTGCTCCCGGGTGGGAGGGGCTTATATAGGGGAGGGTACTTCCGGTTTGGAATTGGCCAGTGCCAACACCTGAAGGTAAACTATATAACCCATTAGTAATGACTAAGTCGCTCTGTGTCCCGTGATGTACTCCAAGAAAAGGATTTTACAGGTAAGCTGTTATAAAAATCCCTTTTTTTCAGCCTACACCTTATGACAGGATATTTCATACAATGGATACATAAATTATCTCATACAATAGACACATAAACTATTTCATGGTTCACAGCCCATGTTTGGCAGATGTAAGCAAAATACAGTTTTACTATAAGTCAGCACATCTTTTGCACAAATAGAATATGGTCATATGACTTATTCCAGTAATTAGGACTATTAGAGCTATTCAGCATATTTATGTATAATAGAGTTATATAAAACAAACATTTTAACTTTAGAAGATTAATATGCATCTTGATAGTTGACATATAAAGTATAATTTTAAATTTATCTAACACTGGCTTCTTTATTTTTACTTTTTTTGTTTTTGGTCTCCCATAAAACAGGAAGATTCTTCCATCTTTGCACGAATTCCAACATGAAGTCGGGGTCCTTAAATACCTGCATTTTTGCTGCAAGTCAAAAAACACACCAAAAATCGAATGTCAGTCAAGACTACTCCAAATCTTTCTCACCATATATAGGCCACTAACTTAGCAATTGATCAGTCATCATAGAGTTGAGTGGACACCTGGATGTTTGTGTTGAACTCTTTTTTGTAAACTTGGTAAAAAGCTAGAGTTCGTGACGTGACTTGACGCGAACTTGACCCCGAACCCAAACCCCATTGAAGTCAATGTTGCCCCGAAAATCTGCGGACTAAAAGGACTCCAAAAAAGTAAAGGAGTACCTAGAACTGTCCCTGCACAAAGTGTCATTTGTGCTTTTCCAAAATTAACTCAAAATTCACTCCTGGGTATAATGAATTGTTGTCTCCCGTCAAATGCAATACATAGAAAAGTCATTGATACAAACATTGAGAAAGCATTGTGGTTCCCCCAAATTCTCTTACCAGGCCCTTCATGTCTGGAATGGATATTAAGGTAAACCCGCCGCCCATGTTTTTCAAAATGCGTGTGGTCCCCCCAAATATCCATACCAGGCCCTTCAGGTCTGGCAAGGATTTTAAGGGGAACTCCACCCCAAATTCTGGAAAAATATGGCGTGGAGTCCCCCCAAATATCCATACCAGGCCCTTCAGGTCTGGCAAGGATTTTAAGGGGAACTCCACCCCAAATTCTGGAAAAATATGGCGTGGAGTCCCCCCAAAAATCCATACCAGACCCTTATCCGAGCACGCAACCTGGCCGGCCACAGGGGAAGAGGGGGGGACGAGAGAGCGCCCCCCCTCCCTCCTGAACCGTACCAGGCCACATGCCCTCAACATGAGGAGGATGTCCCCATGTTGATGGGGACAAGGGCCTCATCCCCACAACCCTTGCCCGGTGGTTGTGGGGGTCTGCGGGCGGGGGGCTTATCGGGATCTGGAAGACCCCTTTAACAAAGGGGACCCCCAGATCCCGCCCCCTCCCTATGTGAAATGGTAATGGGGTACATTGTACCCCTACCATTTCAACCCAAAACTTGACAAAATACAAAAAATGACAATAGACGTTTTTTGACAATTCCTTTATTATTGTTTTTGTTTTTCTTCCTTCTTCTTCCTTCTTCTTTTCTGCATTCGAGTTTCTTCCTCCATCTTCCTCTTCCTCTTCATCTTCATCTCCATCTTCATCTTCCTTCTTGCTTCGGGCTTCTCGTCCGCATCTTGCTCCGGCTTCTTCTTTCTTCTCCCGCCGCTCCGTTTGAATTTGAGTTTGCCGCTGTGTGACACTTAAGTTATGCAGTTCTCCTCTAGGTCCGCTGCGAGCAGGTGGCCCCGCCCCCCTCTGACAGCACGGGGAAAGTACCCGTGAAATCCATGTGCGTCAGAGGGGGGTGGGGTCCCCGGACCAAGAGGAGAACTGATGAACTGAAGCGTCACACAGCGGGAACCTCCAATTCAAACGGAGCGGCCGGAGAAAGAAGAAGCCGGAGCAAGATGCCAGAGCAAGATGTGGACGAGAACACCGAAGGAAGAAGGAAGAGGAAGATGGATGAAGAAACACGAATCGAGAAAAGAAAAAGGAAGAAGATGGAAGAAGAAGATGGAAGAAAGCCAAAACAAAAAATAAAGGAATGGTCAAAAACCGTCTATTGTCATTTTTTACACTTTCTTCGTGAAATGGTAGAGGTACAATGTACCCCTTACCAATTCACCTAGGGGGGGGGGCGGGGATCTGGGGGTCCCCTTTGTTAAAGGGGTCTTCCAGATTCCGATAAGCCCCCCGCCCGCAGACCCCCACAACCACCGGGCAAGGGTTGTGGGGATGAGGCCCTTGTCCCCATCAACATGGGGACATCCTCCCCATGTTGAGGGCATGTGGCCTGGTACGGTTCAGGAGGGAGGGGGGCCGCTCTCTCGTCCCCCCCTCTTCCCCTGCGGCCGGCCAGGTTGCGTGCTCGGATAAGGGTCTGGTATGGATTTTTGGGGGGACTCCACGCCATTTTTTTCAAGAATTTGGGGTGGAGTTCCCCTTAAAATCCCTGCCAGACCTGAAGGGCCTGCAAATAGAATTTGGGGGGACCCCACGTTTTTTTTTAGCTATAAAACTGAGTTTTCAATGTATTGCCATTTGCCGGGAGCCGAGAATTCATTCTAGCCGCGATGGACTTTTAAAAGATTTTTCCAACTTCGAAAATGACACTTTGTGCAGGGCCAGGACTAACAGCACGGGAAGCAAGCGCGAAGTTACATGCATATTGCCCAACACCGGCCCCGAACATACAGTGAATGTTTAGGTTTCTGCTCCGGGACCCAGCCCAAAAAATAGGCCTGTACGGTCACTAAATTTTCTGTTCGGGGCCGCTCAACCCTCGACATATCAAGTATGAAAAATGTTACGTACCCGCGATCTACATGTTCGTTGCTTCCGACCTTCTTCCACTCACTGAACGTCGCTTTCAACGATGTTTTTTTACGTTATATACAGTGCGCATGCGTGACGCTCCGCACGCTTTCCCGCCCCTGACGTTCGTTAGACTACTTTCCCCGCCCCTTCTCGCTCGTCCTTAATGACGGAGACGGACAACATGGCGGAGAATCACCCAGATGAAGTGGAAAGTGTGGAAGGAGGCAGGCCCAGACACAGAAGATATAAAGCCACTAACATGTCGTTTGAGGAGATGGTGGATATGGTCACCATATTGCTGAGGGAGGATTATGACGCCAAACATGGGCCCTACAAAAAGCCAAATCAGGTGAAGGGCCAGATTATGGATAAAGTGGTCAAAACGCTGTTCCGGAAATTTGGGGTTCGCAGGTCGAAGGAGCAAATCCGCAAACGATGGTCGGACATTAAATTGCGTGAGCCGGAGCAATATAAAAAAATTTAAAAAGTGATCCGAAAAAGTAAGTATATTTACATTTACTGTGATTTTTATTAATAGCGTGGTGCTGCATGTGCTTTTTCTTTAATGTATGTAGTACAGTTCAAGATGTCCTGTTTCATGTTCTTGGGCACACGAATCGATCGTAGAAATCCTCGTTCAAACGTTCACTAAATGACGATCTTTTGGTCCGATTCAGTGTTAACTACATTTGATCATTCCTAATAATAGGCATGTTCAAATTTAGTTAGCACTGTATTCCCCCAAAACATCATTTTGGTGGTATTGAACAAGGATTTCGACGTTTGATTCGTGTGCCCAAGAACATGAAACAGGACATCTTTTACTGTTCAAGATGTCCTGTTTCATGTTCTTGGGCACACGAATCGATTGTAGAAATCCTCGTTCAAACGTTCACTAAATGACGATCTTTTGGTCCGATTCAGTGTTAACTACATTTGATCATTCCTAATAATAGGCATGTTCAAATTTAGTTAGCACTGTATTCCCCCAAAACATCATTTTGGTGGTATTGAACGAGGATTTCGACGTTTGATTCGTGTGCCCAAGAACATGAAACAGGACATCTTTTACTGTTCAAGATGTCCTGTTTCATGTTCTTGGGCACACGAATCAAACGTCGAAATCCTCGTTCAATACCACCAAAACGATGTTTTGCAGGAATACAGTGCTAACTAAATTTGAACATGCCTATTATTAGGAATGATCAAATGTAGTTAACACTGAATCGGACCAAAAGATCGTCATTTAGTGAACGTTTGAACGAGGATTTCTACAATCGATTCGTGTGCCCAAGAACATGAAACAGGACATCTTTTACTGTTCAAGATGTCCTGTTTCATGTTCTTGGGCACACGAATCAAACGTCGAAATCCTCGTTCAAAACCACCAAAACAATGTTTTGGAGGAATACAGTGCTAACTAAATTTGAACATGCCTCTCACACCCCCCTGTGGCTGAATCCCAACCTGTCACAATTCCACACTATCCCCGATCCGCAGGCCTGGGCCAAGTATAAAATACTGACCCTCAAACATATCATCACCAACGGAGATCTCACTCCCTTTCACACTTTATGTGTTAAATTCAACGTACCTGACCGAGCCCGCTTTAGATATCTCCAAATTGCACATGCCTTCAGGTGCCAATTTCTGGGCAGGCCGGTCGAACTGGCGTACTCAGAGTTGGAATCTACTATCCGGGTGAAAGACCTGGAAAAACCCGCGTCTCAGATTTATGGATCCCTGCTGGTTGCTGCTATCCCCGAGCTGTCTTCCCTCCGCAGGAAATGGGTGGAGGACATACCGGGGCTGGACGCGGACGACTGGAGGGAGGTTTGGGATTATCCCTTCTCCCCTCTGATCTCCGCAAGGGACAAATTAGTTCAATATAAAATTGTCCACAGGGCTCACTACACACCTCACAGGCTGCACCAGATGTCACCGGAGCATTCTCCGGAGTGCTGGCGCTGCTCCTACCGGCCAGGGGGTTTCTTCCATATTTTCTGGGCTTGCCCAGCAATTGTACAGTATTGGAGTGAAGTGATACGGGTGATCAATAAAGCCACCGGGACTTGCGTCCCATGCGAGCCCATACACTGTCTGCTAGGACTGGTTGACCAACTGCCAATACTCAGAGCCAGGAAAACACTCATATCCCTGTTGTTGTATTATGCACGCAAAGCCATTACAATGAATTGGAAAAAATCGTCTCCCCCCTCTGTTAAATTTTGGAAAAACTTAATTAATGCCAGTTTGCCCCTATATAGAGCCACGTACTTGTCTAGAGGTTGTCCGCATAAATTTGAAAAGGTATGGAACTGTTGGTTAGATGACAGAAGCACGGCAAGTGATACAGTGACCACGGTCTAGATTTATATTGTATCTTCGAAATATCGATTATTAACCCAAAAAATGTCTTCAGGCTACCTTCCTCTAACAATAACATTTTGAAGCATGATGTATATTGAATGAACCCTCTCCCCAAGCTTGGGGTTGTAGTATAGAATAAGTTAAAATTTTTTTTTTTTTTTTTGTTATTTGTCGCCCTGTGACGGTCTGATGCCGAAACAGGGTAATGGCCCCTGCGTGGGCAGCTGTTGTGCCTAGATGTGGGCAAATTGTGTGTATGTTTTATAAAAACTCAATAAAAAAGATTTAAAAAAAAATAAAAATTTGAACATGCCTATTATTAGGAATGATCAAATGTAGTTAACACTGAATAGGACCAAAAGAGCGTCATTTAGTGAACGTTTGAACGAGGATTTCTACAACTGATGATTCTTGGGACGAAGAACATGAAACAGGACATCTTGGACTGTTTATGTGATAATTAATTATAAACATGGTTGTGTAGGTGTTGGTAACTATATTTAACTAATGTAACTGGATTCAGTGTACGGTTACGAGAGTATGCTCAGCAGCTGCTTACACATCTGGACTCATTAGCACAAGTGTGGGCCACAAGAACAACCTTTTGATGGTGTCACACACAGGTGATCCAGTGGATACTTGGTGTGTTTCCATGTGTGAAACATGACCAAAATAGATTAATCTACCAGCTTGGGAAATGGATACAATCATGTGTTCATCTTCTAAATAATTTCAATAAATACAATTGTAACACACTTCCAAAGAATGATTAATATTCCTCTTTCAGGCCTAAATATATTTAGTTACACAAGTCTACCTTTGGGTTCTATCTCCTAGGGCTTCAAAGAGCTAGGAGACAGGAGGCTGCAAACCCTGCACCACCAACCCAAGACCCACAACCGCAGGATGTGGCTGAAGAGGGAAATGACAACTCAACAGGTCAGTGTCATACACCACAGCCTCAGGTAATAGATGTAGGCCTGTATATTTAGTAAGACGTTTGTATTTTTCTAATTTAAGGTACTTTAATGCCTGCGGCCCCAGCAACCTTCACCCGACACACTGCCCAGATGTTGCTGAAAGAACTGAGGGTCTGCTCTCGTGAGCTGGAAACAATGAAAGAGAACTTGTTCCAGATGAGGCAAAACACTAAGCAGATGGAGCAAAGAATACTAAAAATAGAACATGTTCTTGGGAGGGTTTAAAAATTTGATATGTTTTCAAATTCTGTTTTCTTCTTTTTTTTGTAATTGTAGATTTGCACTTTTTTTGGGGAATCTTTTAATTTTGAAAATTAATATTGTACATGTTGTACATTTTTGTCAAGAGTTTTATCCCAAAAATGTTCTTTAAAAACCAAAAAAAAAATATTTTTAATTTTTATAAAAAATAAGACAAATTTTATGCTCCTATAAAAAATATTTTAAAATAAACAATGTGTGGCTTCTTATATCAATGTTGCACCCCCCCCCCCCCCCCATAAAAAATGTGTGTGTTTACACTCTAAATGATGGTAATTTACTTGTTACAAAAACACATGGCACTACAACTGCACTAGTATAACCTAGGACAGTGATGGTGAACCTTGGCACCCCAGATGGTTTGGAACTACATTTCCCATGTTGCTAAGGCACGCTGCAGTGGAGTTGAGCATCATGGGAAATGTAGTTGCAAAACATCTGGAGTGCCAAGGTTCACCATCACTGAGCTAGGAGAAATAACAAATCCAACAAAATAAAAGCAAACAAGATGTTTTCATTATATATTTTTTTATTATTCCAAAAATAATTTAAAAAATGATCAGGCATGGCAATGGCCCCCCTACCCATAAAATATTCCACATAGCGTTGCCGCACATCACGGCCGCTTTGGGGGGCCAAGCCTGTAGGGCCAGCTACCTGGGCTGGCAATGGTCCATCCAAGAACTGTGTGCCCTGAAGGGCAACTGAAGAGAGATAATTGTTTGAATTTAAAAAAAAAAATTGTGGAGTATGCAACAGCACATGATTAAATGGTTCCATTTGTACTCCGCCATGTTGAGAGCAGTCTGAAAAATGCGGAAACGACTGGCCATGATGCCAAAGGCATTTTCGACCACCCTTCTCGCTCTGGCCAGCCTATAATTAAAGACCCTCCTCTCAGGGGTGAGGGTCCTTTGTGGAAAAGGCCTCATCAAATGGGGTCCAAGCGCAAACGCCTCATCTGCCAGGAAAACAAAGGGGAGGCCATGTTCATTTTCTTCAGCAGGTGGCAATGCCAGGTCCTCTGAAAGAAGCCGGTCGGCAAACTCGGTCTGGGCAAAAACACCACCGTCAGACATCCGCCCATTTTTCCCAACATCAAGATAGAGAAATTCATAGTTGGCAGACACCACCGCCATCAGCACAATACTGTGGAACCCTTTATAATTATAAAAAAAAGGATCCCGATTGGGGTGGTGGCACGATGCGGACGTGCTTGCCATCAATGGCTCCTCCACAGTTGGGAAAGTTCCACCGCTGAGAAAACTCAGATGCCACATTCTGCCATTCCTGTGGCGTCGATGGGAACTGTGGAGTCAAACACAAAATAAAAATTAATATACTTTGCTAACTAAACATTGCAAGCATGTTAGCACAAAACACTCTGGGCAAAACATCAGTATAGCATTAATTTGGAAGGAGGATTTTAGAGCAGAGCTCCGCAGCCAAAATAATACCAAATTACCCAGCAGCTACAGCTACAGCAGCTGCAGAGTCTTTAGAATTGGACACTTACCTGTTCTGGAGTCCAACAACGTCCGCAGCAGAGGACGAACAATCGCTCGTCACTCTGCTGCCCCCTCCGCCATCCTCGGTGAGGGAACCAGGAAGAGAAGCCTTGCGGCTTCACTGCCCGGTTCCCTAGCGCACATGCACGAGAAGCGCTGTGCAGTTCTGACTGGTCCTCCTGTGTTCTGGGAGCCAAGTGTCTCCAAGAACACTATGGGTATTCTACGGGAAGTGACTTGTCTCCGGCAGATTTGCCGCAGAGATGACTCCTGGATGTGGGTGAAAATACCTGTCTTAAACAGGTATCTTCACCCCCCTCCCCCCTGAAAAGTGTCAATTTTGACACCGGAGGGGAGGAGGGTTACGATGAGCGGAAAATAAACTTTAGGGTGGAGCTCCACTTTAATAAGAGCTACAAATGAGCACAAAAAACATCACCCACTCTGATGGACCTGTGAAATTCTTTTAGGGTGGGGGTGTTGAGATGAGTTGGGGACATCATAATTAAAAGCTCTAGTACTATGTAATTTATTTTGTTAGATTAGACAAAAGCAAATAATTAGGGGGGGGGGGGGTTCAGGCAATCTAAGCACTACAATGGAGCGGCCAAAAAACATTGGGGAGTGACTAGGCTAGGTGTGTTTGGGCCCAGGATATAATGCTGGAGAGGTTGGTTTTGGAAAATATGCATGTAGGCCCAAAAAAAGGAACATTCAAAGCTTACAACATGCATGGGGACAAAGGGGACATTCACAGCATATTCGAATCATGGTAATTAGAGACAGTTCCAAAAATACTATACATTAGCAAGCATAAAAAAACATAGATTGTGATGTTTATAAAGGAGAAAACTTACCTTAATATAGTCCTCCTGAAGGACCTGGATAATGGCAGAGCAGGTTTCTGGGATAATGACGCCCAGAGCCTGGGGGGAGATGCCTGTCGAGAACTTGAGGTCCTGCAAGCTTCTCCCAGTTGCAAGGTATCGCAACGTGGCAATGAGCCTCTGCTCAGCAGTAATGGCTTCCCACATAACGGTGTCCTGCCTGGTGATATAGGGGGACACCAAAGCCAAGAGCTGCTGAAAAACGGGGTCAGACATCCTAAGAAAATTCCTGAAGTCATCAGGGTTATTCTCCTGGATCTCCCGCAGCAGAGGCATGTGACAGAATTGGTCCCGCTGGAGCAACCAATTCTTGGTCCAAGAACTCCTCCTCACCCTGTTCATGGACCGGATCTGGGACATAGCAACAAGCCCAGAAGCAAGCACAGCACGATCTCGGCGACAAGAACGTACCCGCAACATGGCTTCAAAACGGTCGTCTAATCAGAACGAACTAAAAGAACGCACTGAAGAACAGCAAGGCCTCTGAAGAACGAGCTGAAAAACAGTAACGAGCGGACAAGAACGCACTGCAAAAACAGATACGAACTCACTACACGCACTGAAAGCCAGATACGAACCCACAAGCACAAACTGAACTCCCGAAAACGATCTTTAAAGCACGAAGACTGAAAAGCGTGAATCGTCTCTTCCCAAACGTTTACTAACACGCGGTAACACGAAATCAGCAAAAGCAGCCAAAAGGGTGGCGCGAACATAATGAAACTTCCCCTTTATAGTGCCGTCGTACGTGTTGGACGTCACCACGCTTTGCTAGATCTTTTTTTTTCATGATAGTGTGTAGCCAAGGCAGGCTTGAGAGGAAACACGAAAAATAACGTCGAGAAAAACTACGGTTTTTTTCACGTAGAGAAAAACGGTCGTGTGTACGCGGCATAACTGTCAGGAGAACTTCTCCCTGCTGGTGTTATATCATCTTTGGGACGCAGTACAGGTCTCCTCCAGCAGATGGATCCTGGCAGTGTGGAGCGGACTGCTCTTCCTGTGGACAGGTGTCACCTAGACTAATCACTGGCAGATACTTAAATACCCGGCAAGCCCTTACATATTTGCCTTGGTATCTCTCTCCCTGACCTTGACCCTGTGATCCTGACTTCTGAGCCTGTATCTGACCCGATCTGATCCCTATCCTGAGCCCATCCTGGTTCTGTCTCTCCTGCTTCCCCATTACCTTGGATACCTGTCCCCCTGTTACCTGATTACTTTGGATCCCTGCTCTGCAGCCTATCCATCCGTCCTCACCCTGTTCCTGTTGATCTCCCGTCCATAGCTATCTTTTGATCTCCTTGTGTATGACCTCAGCCTGGCTTGTTTACGATTACGGTATCTCCCATCATTGTACATATATGTCTATTGTTATCTGTGGGTCTTGGTTTTAGGGTTGGTTATTGCACTGTGTTTATTTGAGGTGGTTGTATTCATATTTACTTACTTAAATAAATTATTATTATATTTTCACTCGCATGCATTTTTGAGTTCTCTCTATGCAGTCCACACAGTCTGGTCTGCTAACTTCCCTGACATTATACCAAGGCCATCTCTGATCAGACGTGGCTGCATAGAGGAACCATCCTGGTGTTGTGTGTTTTTGCTGATATGGATTTTGATGCAATCGTTTACTTTTCTCTGCTGGCAGCAGAGGATGGTGAATATTGTCGCCAGATTTTAAAAGGGTGGACTAGTGACCAGCTGATGGAAGCCATCCGATCAGCTTATTCCCTAGTGGATCGGGGTCATATGTTATTTGAGGATGTTCAGCCTCTAATCCAGTTATGTGTAAAGCCAGCCCTGTCATGTGTTCCCGAAGGAAGTGATGATTTCTCTCCTCCCTTCAGTCGTGACCAAGTTGAATCCCTGGTATGGTTGTTGGTGGACGATCTGGCCTTTTTTGATGAACATTATTCCTCCTGTTCCCAGCAGGTGCTATCTGATTGCATTTGTGCAGTACAATCTCTGATTAGACAGGGTGTGTGTGAACCAGCTTTTGTTCAATCTGTGCTCCAGGCATGGTCAGATCTCCTGTATTTAGCCAAGCCATAACAACCCAGCCCTGCCATTAGTCACCTGCCTTCCCAAGAATCTATCTCCCCGTCACCCATTGCAACCTCAGCTACAGCCCAGTATACTCAGCTTCCCACCAAGTACTATTACCCAGTCTCTACTTGCTGCACTTATCCTGCCTTCAATCCACCTGCCTCTTCCTTTCCACCTGTAACTATTCCACAAAAATCTCCTCCAGCCACTGTCCCCGTGTCTCCACCGCATTCCAGCCTTTCCTTTTGCCCAATTACATCCTTTTCTTACATTTCTCTAGTTACTTACAAATCTGCAGCGGTTAAGCCAAAAAAGAGACGAAAGTTCTTTCCGACCCACACAATCCTGCCAGTAACCCAACCTGCCTCCACACCGACCAACCTGCTCCAGCCTGCGTTCAACACCAGTTGAACCTGATGACCCACCTAAATCTACCAACTCTTTGCCTGTTACCCAGCCTGACGTCCCAGTGCCTGTTACCCAGCCTGACGTCCCAGTGCCTGTTACCCAGCCTGACGTCCCAGTGCCTGTTACCCAGCCTGACGTCCCAGTGCCTGCTGCCCAGTTTGGCATGCCAGTGTTCCAGCCCGAGGTGCCAGTGATCCAGCCCGGGGTGCCAGCGTTCCAGCCTGGGGAACCAGTACCAGTATTCCAGCCTGAAGAGCAAGAGCCAGCGTTCCTTCTGAGGTTGTGGTGCCAGTTTCCCGGCCTGAGGTTGTGGTGCCGGTTTCCCAGCCTGAGGTTGTGGTGCCGGTTTCCCAGCCTGAGGTTGTGGTGCCAGTTTCCCGGCCTGAGGTTGTGGTGCCCGTTTCCCAGCCTAATGAGCCTCTGTCTGCTGCCCAGCCTGATGAGCCTCTGTCTGCTGCCCAGCCTGATGAGCCTCTGTCTGCTGCCCAGCCTGATGAGCCTCTGTCTGCTGCCCAGCCTGATGAGCCACTGTCTGCTGCCCAGCCTGATGAGCCACTGTCTGCTGCCCAGCCTGATGAGCCACTGTCTGCTGCCCAGCCTGATGTGTTCCTGTCTGCTGCCCAGCTTGATGTGCCCGTACCTGCTACTCAGCTTGATGTCCTGGTGTCTGCCTTCCAGTCTGATGTGCCAGCCTTCCAGTCTGGTGTCCTGGTGCCTGCCTTCCAGTCTGGTGTCCTGGTGCCTGCCTTACAGTCTGGTATCCTGGTGCCTGCCTTCCAGTCTGGTGTTCTGGTGCCTGCCTTCCAGTCCGATGTGCCTGCCTTCCAGTCTGGTGTTCTGGTGCCTGCCTTCCAGTCTGGTGTTCTGGTGCCTGCCTTCCAGTCCAATGTGCCTGCCTTCCAGTCCGATGTGCCTGCCTTCCAGTCGGGTGTCCTGGTGCCTGCCTTCCAGTCGGGTGTCCTGGTGCCTGCCTTCCAGCCTGATGTCTCAGTGCCCGCTTTCCAGCCTGATTTGCCCGCTTTCCAGTCTGATGTCCCAGTGCCTGTCTTCCAGTCTGATGTGCCCGCTGTCTGCCCGGATGTGCCCGTTGTCTGCCCGGATGTGCCGGCTTTCCAGTTGGATGTGCCCGCTGTCTGCCCGGATGCGTCTGTACCCGCTGGTCAGCACAAGCTGCATTTTGTTCGGTTTAAAGCCATGGACTTTCCTCATGCCCAACCTGATGTGACTTTGCCTGTTCCCCAGCTTGTCGCCATGGACTTTCCCCAGCAACAGTTAGTTGGAGCGTCCGGAGGCCACTCCTTCAAGGGGGGTACTGTTAGGAACGGTTCCATCCGCTGGTAATATTTATTATTTGGCTTGCAGTACTGTGGTCCACCAGCAGGTGTCTCCTGGCAGTTTGGAACTGTCAGGAGAACTTCTCCCTGCTGGTGTTATATCATCTTTGGGACGCAGTACTGGACTCCACCAGCGGATGGATCCTGGCAGTGTGGAGCGGACTGCTCTTCCTGCGGACAGGTGTCACCTAGCCTAATCACCGGCAGATACTTAAATACCCGGCAAGCCATCACATGTTTGCCTTGGTATCTCTCTCTCCCTGACCTTGACCCTGCGATCCTGACTTCTGAGCCTGTATCTGACCCGATCTGATCCGACCTGATCCCTATCCCGAGCCCATCCTGGTTCTGTCCCTCCTGCTTCCCCATTACCTTGGATACCTGTCCCCCTGTTACCTGATTACTTTGGATCCCTGCTCTGCAGCCTATCCATCCGTCCTCTCCTTGTTCCTGTTGATCTCCTGTCCTTACCTATCTTCTGATCTCCTTGTGTATGACCTCAGCCTGGCTTGTTTACGATTACGGTATCTCCCATCATTGTACATATACGGTATGTCTATTGTTATCTGTGGGTCTTGGTTTTAGGGTTGGTTATTGCACTGTGTTTATTTGAGGTGGTTGTATTCATATTTACTTACTTAAATAAATGATTAATAAATGATTATTATATTTTCACTCACATGCATTTTTGGTTTCCTCTGTGCAGTCCACACAGTCTGGTCTTCTAACTTCCCTGACACAAGGGGGAACAGAAACCATGTTCCAAAGCACTGAAAAAGACACAAGGGGAGAGGCGCCTCTGGGTGCAGATTTTAAGACAAGTTTAATGCAAGAAATACACAGGCAACTCACATTTGTGAAGACATGGGTGCTCTTGGCTCGCTACAAACACCAATTGATGGTCATTGGCCAGCTGCAGTGAAGGTTTCCTCAGAACGAGGCTTGAGGCCAGTAGTGGCTGGTGCTCAAAATTTTGGGGGAGTGCAAACAAACTGAAAAAAAAAAAATCAATTGCCGCCACTGTGCCCATTAACCGCAGCCACTGTGCCCAAACGCCACCAGTTTGCCCCCTCAAATACAGCCAGTTTGTTTCCATATACAGCCAGTGTGCCCCCATATATACAGCCAGTGTGCCCCCATATATACAGCCAGTGTGCCCCCATATACAGCCAGTGTGCCCCCATATACAGCCAATGTGCCCCCATATACAGCCAGTGTGCCCCCATATATATATAGCCAGTGTGCCCCCATATAAAGCCAGTTTGTCCCCATATATATATATAGCCAGTGTGCCCCCATATACAGCCAGTTCCCCCCAAATGCAGCCAGTTTGTCCCCCATATACAGCCAGTTTGTCCCCATATACAGCCAGTTCCCCCCAAATGCAGCCAGTTTGTCCCCCATATACAGCCAGTTCCCCCCAAATGCAGCCAGTTTGTCCCCCATATACAGCCAGTTCCCCCCAAATGCAGCCAGTGTGCCCCCATATACAGCCAGTTCCCCCCAAATGCAGCCAGTGTGCCCCCATATACAGCCAGTTCCCCCCAAATGCAGCCAGTTTGTCCCCCATATACAGCCAGTTCCCCCCAAATGCAGCCAGCGTGTCCCCCATATACAGCCAGTTCCCCCCAAATGCAGCCAGCGTGTCCCCCATATACAGCCAGTTCCCCCCATATTCAGCCAGTTTGTGCCCCATATTCAGCCATTTTGTCCCCCATATACAGCCAGTTCCCCCCATATTCAGCCAGTTCCCCCCATATTCAGCCAGTTTGTCCCCCATATTCAGCCAGTTTGTCCCCCATATTTAGCCAGTTCCCCCCATATTCAGCCAGTTTGTCCCCCATATGCAGCCAGTTTGTGCCCCATATTCAGCCAGTTTGTCCCCCATATTCAGCCAGTTTGTCCCCCATATTCAGCCAGTTTGTCCCCCATATTCAGCCAGTTTGTCCCCCAAATGCAGCCTGTTCCCCCCCCCCAGCCCTGCACTTACCTTCCTCGGTCCGCGCCATCCTCGATGTGTTCTCCCGCCCTCGATGTCGCTTCAGCCAATCAGGTTACCGGTAACCAGATCCGGTGAACCTGATTGGCTGAAACCTCCACACAGTCTTCTTCCAGGAACTCACCCCGTGCGTACCTGGGAGGAGTTTTTGGAAGCCGAATACAGCGTGAGAGCTGTATTCGGAAAGCCTATCAGAGCCGCTGGCTCTGATAGGCACTTCCAAGTTACACCCACCGCCGGCCGCCACTCTAATTCATATGGCCGGCGCTCACCAGGAGGCCGGCCATATGTATAGTGGGCAGCGCGGCAGCGGTGACAATACACAGATTCATGCAATGCATGAATCTGTGTATTGTCTTTCAGTGGCGGTGCGGGAGCGAGAGGGGGCGGCGCTCCGGCGCCCTCTATGGACGCACCGCCACTGCTTGAGGCGCAGATGGTTTGCAGGCGAGAAAGGATGCCGTCGCTGGAAAGCGACGCGTTTCCAGAGCGTACAGGCTGCGAGTGACGTGGCAGCCGTGCTCCTTCTTCAAGCTAATTGATAGGGCTCAAGGGCTTGCAATATAAAGTATGAGAGGGGGAGTGGCCAAAGTGAGGAATGTATAGTGATTGGGGCGTCGTGGCAATCTACCAGCGGCAGTTCAAACACTAGGCAGTGACATGGCATAATGGTGATTATAGACGGGGACTAATGTATATTATTAATACATGGCAAAAGGCGGAATTTATCAAATATTAAGACACAATGATGAATGGTCACAGATATCAATAAAAATAATAACAAATAAATGGATAAAATACATAGCAGCAATTAAAATTGTATACTGGAAAACGTGTGAGATAAATTTAATAATGATGAAATCAATGATTATAACAAAAGATTCAAAGTCATTTATGTATATGTGTGTGTGTGTATATATATATATATATATATATATATATATATATATATATATATATATATATATATAGGGAGGGGAAATTATGTGTGTGTGTGTATGTATATATATGTATGTGTGTGTATGTAGCGGGGGTTAACATTTAGGGGGGAGTATCTGGGTGGTAGCATGACCCAGATACACTAATTGTTAGAAATCTATGGCCAATTTGATTCGTGGAGGATATAATGGTGCTCAGTTCCCTGCGGCCCCTGGGTGGCGCTGTCGCCTTGGGCTGGGGTTGAACCATCATTGTAGGGCCGTGCCCTTTGTGTCCTCTCGCGGCAGTAATACGGTGGGGCGGGGAACCCACTGTGCCTGCTGGGAGAGGGTATAAAGGGGGCGGACATCTTGCGCACACGAGGTCCAAGCTCCAGGCACCTTCAGCCTGGGGGCTGCTATTCTGTTGTCCACGCCCAGGTGCCCTCAGCCTGGGTGCGAGGGAGTTCGAGTTCCATCCCAGGCACCTTAGGCCTGGGGTGAGGTACTAACAAAGACCCGGGGCCCAGTACCTTCGACTGGGTCCCGCATGGGAGAAGATGCCTAGGGGGCCCACCGAGTGAGGGGACCCGAGTCTCGGGTGAGGAGAACCAGGGAGGTGACCTGGCCTGAAGACCCAGCGCAGCATTGGCTGGTGACAGTGCAGGCCTCTGGGGACCGTCCGGGATGTATCATCTTCCTAACAGGGGTCGCCATTGGAAGGTAGTTCATGTTCTATGGTCTTTACAGAGACCCAGCTACATCAGGTCGGTGGCAGAGGCCTATTCTAAGGTCTGTGGCAGAGACCTCATCGTTCACCTGGTCTGTGGCAGGGACCAACCTCGCGGTCGGTGGCCGCGACTGTGCGCCAAAAGTTGTTGTGAGTTCCTAACAGCTTCTCTGATCCGAAAGGATTGTGCCTGAACCCTCTCCCCACCAAGTTCGTGTTTGTATCAACCTGTCTGCTTGCAAAGAGGCATATTTATCTCTGGGCTTACTTTTCTGGGAACAAAGTGTTCTACATTCACCTATCTACTGGTCATTTTTGAAGTGGAATCTCTGGACAGGGACACAGACCTGAAGGTAAAGATAATAGCTCAAACCTCTACACACATAAGAGGGGCGAGCTGGTGGCAGCATCTCACCCCTCCCCCCTGGTTCCCCTAGACGAGTAAACCAGCCGAGAAGAAGAAGGGAGAGAGAGCGGGTGAGACCGCTACATTTATATATATATATATATATATATATATATATATATATATATAATGGCAGCCTTTACGCTCAGGAAACGCCTTGCTTTCCAGTGACGCCATCCTTCCTCGCCTGCAAACCATCTGCCCCTCAAGCCTCGTTCGAAAACTCCACTGCGGCCGGCCGATGACCATCAAGCGGTGGCTGTAGCGAGCTAAGAGCGCCCATATAGCAGGAAGGGACTGACTACACTGATGATACCCCTATACTGGGACCAATGCTTACTATGTCTTCACAAATGTGAGTTGCCTGTGTATTTCTTGCATTAAACTTGTCTTAAAATCTACACCCAGAGGCGCCTCTCCCCTTGTGTCTTTTACAGGCCACATGATGTATGTCATATTGTGAATGAATGTGTACTACTACTACTACACTACTGCCACCGAGATTATTGTGGGCATTTTGTGTGTGCCTGCTTAACTCTGCTGACACAGACGAGGTAACATATATGCGATTGTGATTGTGTACTACTACACTACTGCCACTAAGTTCAGTTTGCTTGGCCAGCCAGAAGGAGGGTGAAGAAGAAAAGCAAAGATAATAGTGGCTACTGGGCCTGGCTTGTTTTTGTACTGTTAGGTTGGATTTCCCTGCCTTACTTGGACCATGGACTCCCAATCACGCCACATCCTATACCATGGTGCCACCACTGCCGCTACCCAAGAAGTACCACCTGCCTGACGTGCCGTGCCGTGCCTACCTCTTGCAACTCCTAAAAAGCATTCCTTTGGCTTCATCATGGTAAGCAAACGCACAATTTTCTATAGTGTGTCAACAAATTATCTGCTCTAGCGAGTCTCATGGTGTTGTTCTTTCCCTCTTAGTACTTCAGGGCTACCCTGTCTGCTCCGGCTCTGCTCGCTCAGCACGCTTGACTGTGTAACTTTGCTCACACAAGCAACAGAATTGGTACAGTATGTATGCTAGTACTACTCTGCCACTGAGATTATTTGGGGCATTTTCGAGGCATTAAGTTCAGTTTCCGAGAATGCAACTATCATGTTTTCTTTTCTCTTTCACCCCCCCCCCCTCCATTTTTTTTTCTTTGTGCTGTTATGTTTTTTCTCTGGACTGCAGACTCCTAATTGAGCCAGCTCCAATAAGACGGTGTCACCACTGCCGCTACCATCAAAAACTATCAAGAACATCAAGTGCCTGCCTGCCACAACTCCTGAAACATTCCCTTTGACTTCAATCCAGTAAGCAATTAGAGAATGTTTTTGCGGTGTGCTTTCTCAAAGAAATTATCTGATATAGTCTCATATTAGTGTAGCGGGTACTTACTTTCCCGGGTGCATTTTTTGAATCTGGCTGTGACATCAGTGCTATGTTCCCTGCGGTCCACCAGGTGGCGCTGTCACCGTGGCCGGAGGGACGAATATCACTGTGTGCCGAGCCCTTTTTTGTCCTCTCTCGGCAGCGGTATGGTGGGGCGGGGAACCCGCCGTGCTTGCCGGGGGAGGGTATAAAGGGGGCCGGCCATCTTGGTCACGGGGTCTTCGTCCCAAGCACCTTCAGCTTGCGGAAGTGGGTTTGTGCTCGTCCCCTAGGAGGCCTCGGCCTAGGGGACCAACGGAGATCGTGTTCCACCTCAGGCACCTTCAGTCCTGGGGTGAGGTACTTACAAGAAGGTCTGGAGCTCAGTGCCCAACACTGAGTTCCGCGAGGGAAGGGTCCTAAGGCACTTCGGGGATGGAGGCCTGAATCTGAGTAAGACGCAATGGACCGGGGAGAGCTCCTCACTCGAAGATCCGGTGCAGCAGACTGCCGGTGACGGGTGAGTCTCTTGTCGGAGACCGTCCAGAAGGATCCCCTTACCTCGTGCGGAGACCATAGCCCACTCTCCAGGAGGAGAGTGGAGGACCGAATTTGTGTCTGGGCCTATTCACACTCACACCTCCTTTTCTGTTCTATCTATCAAGGAAGTCCCTGTATGGTGTGTTCTAATAAAGGAGTGTTGGACTTTAATGGTGTGAGGCTCAATTCCTGGCGGACAAAGTTCACGGTGACTCTTGGAGGGAGGATCCGGGTGCACAGCACAGACCCGAAGGTAAACAAGACATTGCTGATACCACAGGTATTCCCACGTGGTGGAAGCTAGGCGTGGCCCACCCGCTCTCTCTCTCTCCCATCTGATACCCCTAGACAAGAGACAGTGCGAGCCGCACGGAGAGAGAAGAGGGGAAGGCGCTACACGTGGGGGCTCGGGTCCGGTATTGTGTTGTGCATCACAGTATTGAACAAGTCTGCTGGATGAGTTAACTGAATAGGCCAAAGTGCAGCCCTGCTCGAAGTCGTGGAATTGACCCTAGACAAGGGAAAGGCCCGCGCAGGAAGAGCGGTGAACGGGGGGAGGCCCAGCCGTGTGAGGTACTACACGTGGGGGCTTCTAATTGCACTGCGCCAACAGACACAACCCCCGCCGCTTAGTTCGTGGGCGTGGCTCAACCAAAGAAAGTGAAAAAAAAGCCCGCGAACTGGAGCAAAGGGGAGGAGTCCAATACGTGAGAGGGCTACACGTGGGACTTTGGCGCGAAAACTCTGCAGTGTGCGATGGACCAGCAACAAGTCACCATGTTTGGACATACTTCATGGATCCCAGTTCACCCTGCTACTACCACAATGACTGCTGCTGCTCCGATAACGGATACCGGGATCCGGCTGAAGCCAAGGGGTCGATTCGCCCTGTATTCGTGCATGGACGTAGAGGCCCTGGGTGTAATTTGTCCCGGGTGCTCGGGACTGGTGTGCCACCTGAAGCCCTTCGGACAATGTGAGGCCTGTGGGGAATTCCTGTTCGAGGTGGATCCGGTAGTTGAAAGGCCGAGAACCATCTACCCAGGCCGGGCTTCAGGTAACACTACTCGCAGAGGAGGAATTACTGCTGTAAAAGCCATCCCAGCGCACACTGCAGCGACCGAGGAGGAGGTCGTTAAAACTCAACGGGAGAAATCCGAGGATGCTGACTCGGTCACCACTGTCTCACAGCGTCCGTCACCGAAGAAGAGAACCAGCGTGGTGGCCCCGACCAGCGGTGGTGGCGGACCATCTCGCCAGCTTACGCCAGGCCTAGACGGATCCGTTGACGAGTGTTCCGGACGTCCCGCTTCAAGTAGAGGCCGAGGTGAGCCGGGCAAAGAGACTTGGTGCATGGGCGGAGGTGCCGGGAAGGCATGGCCCAGTACGCCCGCGGGAGGTGTTAGCTCCGTCTCTACAACGGGCTACATACCCGCGGAGGAGTGTGATACCTCGGACCTGGAGTCGCTCTCTGATATGGGAGATGTCACTGCTATTGATGAACTGTTTGCAGAGAAGGGCTGGGACAAAGTACGGCTAGCTTCGTTCCGAAGGCCTCGGGATTCACCCATGTCCACGGGGGAGAGTACACCCCGGGTGGAGGCACCAGCGCCTGAAAAAGGGTCCTGTCCCCAGCCCACATCTACATCTCCGGTGCCACCTGCAGCAGGTATTGGGGAGCAGAAGTTGATACTACGGGCACCTATGCCCCAACCAGAAGTGGTCAAGGCTCCTCGCCATCCAGACTCTATAGTTCTACCCGGCGAAGGGGACAAAGCAACAATGCCTCCGCTGTCAAGGCTTCAGAGACTCTTCTGCCAGAAAGTTGCTGCTGACTACGGGTGGGAATAAACGTACCTCTCCAAGGAGTTACTCTACGAAGTGGAGGTGTACCGAGAGCGCTGGTATAATGACTTCGTGTGGACCCACCTTAAGGTCCCACACGCCCACAGGTATTTGACATGCTCTCCAAAGACATCCATGCGGATAAAGTGTTGATCCGACGCAAAGAAGGTGAGGATGTGGAGTACCATTTGGAGACCATGGATCGGCATCTAAAACCTCTTGTTCTGCCGCATCCCCGCTACTACATCTGAGGAGAAAGAGACTCCATTTGTTTGCTTTTTGAAAGGACCTTGCACCCCCTGAACTTTGCTGTTTGACTTTCTTGTTGGTGCCATCATCAGTGTTTAGCCCTGTAAGAGGGGTGCTTGTGTCATTCCGCGGAAGAACTGTTCCAGTTGTTGTTCTTTCCTCTCCGGTGAGAGGTTGCAGACTTTGGGATAGATAGGGCCCGGAGTCAAGCAGCAAGAAGGGAGAAGATGGTTCAACGGGTGCAGTTACCGCGAGGCTGTCACCAGGTGGCAGTCTTGTGCAACGTTACACATTGTACACACTCACACTGGAGGAAAAGATATTTCTCTTCGGAGGAGTTTCT
This sequence comes from Rana muscosa, assembly GCA_029206835.1. Taxonomy (NCBI): domain Eukaryota; kingdom Metazoa; phylum Chordata; class Amphibia; order Anura; family Ranidae; genus Rana; species Rana muscosa. The sequence continues at coordinate 1,059,081,306 of CM055117.1, read as the reverse complement.
TTTTCTCGCACACATACACATGTGTCAGGGTTTTATTGTTTCTTTTCTCTTCCCTCTGCAGGAGAGCGTCCCGTCAAGATTATGGAACCTGGGGTGGTTCTTAGTTAGGATGGGAGGGAAAAGTATAATGTTGGAATGTGATTTTATGTTTTAAATGTTGTCTTTCACTCCTCTTTGTTGCAGGGGCTCAGACACAACTTCTCCGTTAGGATAGTTTCCTAAAAATTTTTGTTTTTCAAATTGTTAGTTGGTTTCTGGATTGGATTATGTCAGCCGTTGAGGGCGTGATTCACTCCAGACACTGGGGTCCAGTGTCAAAAGACAGGGGGGAAAGTGTAGCGGGTACTTACTTTCCCGGGTGCATTTTTTGAATCTGGCTGTGACATCAGTGCTATGTTCCCTGCGGTCCACCAGGTGGCGCTGTCACCGAGGCCGGAGGGACGAATATCACTGTGTGCCGAGCCCTTTTTTGTCCTCTCTCGGCAGCGGTATGGTGGGGCGGGGAACCCGCAGTGCTTGCCGGGGGAGGGTATAAAGGGGGCCGGCCATCTTGGTCACGGGGTCTTCGTCCCAAGCACCTTCAGCTTGCGGACGTGGGTTCTTGCTCGTCCCCTAGGAGGCCTCGGCCTAGGGGACCAACGGAGATCGTGTTCCACCTCAGGCACCTTCAGTCCTGGGGTGAGGTACTTACAAGAAGGTCCGGAGCTCAGTGCCCAACACTGAGTTCCGCGAGGGAAGGGTCCTAAGGCACTTCGGGGATGGAGGCCTGAATCTGAGTAAGACGCAATGGACCGGGGAGAGCTCCTCACTCGAAGATCCGGTGCAGCAGACTGCCGGTGACGGGTGAGTCTCTTGTCGGAGACCGTCCAGAAGGATCCCCTTACCTCGTGCGGAGACCATAGCCCACTCTCCAGGAGGAGAGTGGAGGACCGAATTTGTGTCTGGGCCTATTCACACTCACACCTCCTTTTCTGTTCTATCTATCAAGGAAGTCCCTGTATGGTGTGTTCTAATAAAGGAGTGTTGGACTTTAATGGTGTGAGGCTCAATTCCTGGCGGACGAAGTTCACGGTGACTCTTGGAGGGAGGATCTGGGTGCACAGCACAGACCCGAAGGTAAACAAGACATTGCTGATACCACAGATATTCCCATGTGGTGGAGGCTAGGCGTAGCCCACCCGCTCTCTCTCTCTCCCATCAGATACCCCTAGACAAGAGACAGTGCGAGCCGCACGGAGAGAGAAGAGGGGAAGGCGCTACATTTGCTTTCCCCCTTCTCCCTCCTTCCTCCTTCTTCCTTCTCCCTCTTTGTGCTGTTGGGTTCTTTAGCTCTGTCCTCTGGTAAGTATAGAAGCCTGTTTTGGAACGTCTACTTTGTTTATGTGACTGTTGATGTGGGGAAGGGAACTTGGGTGGTGGGAGTGGGAGACTGTGGGAAATGAGGCCACATCCAGCTAATGTTTTTTGTTTCTTCTTTCCTAGCAAACTGTACAGGATTGAGAAAGCAGCTGTATGACTCTACAGACACCACCACCACACCACCACCAGAGTAGACAACCAGATTATCTAACTATAAAGCCCTGTACACACAGGCGTGAATCCAGTCGTAAAAAAAAAACTTTGTTTTTTTCGACGGGATTCCTGTCAAGCTTGACGGGATTCTGCTAAACTTGTCTTGCATACAGACTGACATTCAAAATCTCGTCGTTCTAAAGCGCGGTGACGTACAACACGTACGACGGCACTATAAAGGGGAAGTTCCATTCCAATGGGGCCACCCTTTGGGCTTGCTTTTGCTGATCTCTTGTTAGTAAAAGTTTGGTGAGACGATTCGCGCTTTTCAGCTTCGTGCTTTTCAGTCAGTTACAGCGTGCCGAATGTGATATCTCCATTACGAACGCTAGTTTTACCAGAACGATCGCTCCCGTCTCATACTTGATTCTGAGCATGCGCGTTTTTTTCCCCTCGGATAAGCATACACACGACCGGTTTTCATGACGAGGAATAGTCTGAACCAGTTGATAGCAGAGCGGTGTCCAAAGAGACCGAGCCTAGCCTCGCCTCCTCTTTTTATCTCCCTCCCACAAGTCTCTGCGGTGGCAACAATGCACCCTGGGTGCCAAACGGAACTCTGGGAAATGAAGTCCAGGGAGTCTTAAAGGAGACCCCGCTACAGAAGGTTTCTAAAAGATGTCTAAAAAAGAAAAGAAAAAGAAAAATCATGTAGTTTGTCTATGTTGCCCACTACTGTGTGTGTGTGGTGTATAGGTGTATAGGTGTAAAGGATATGCACTTAAACCTCATACACACGACCGTTTTTCTCGGCAAGAAAACAGCTGGGAGAGCTTTTTGCTGTGAAAACCGTTCATATGTATGGTTTTTCATCGTGAAAACTGCCGGAAATCTCGACGAGAAAAATAGAGAACCTGCTCTCTAATTTTTCTCGTCGTGATTCCAGTCGGACTATTTCTCGTCGTAAAAAACGGTCGTGTGTATGCTTATCCGAGGGGAAAAAAACGTGCATGCTCAGAATCAAGTATGAGACGGGAGCGCTCGTTCTGGTAAAACACGTGTGTTCAGGATGTGGGGGTAGTCATGCCTTTGCCAAATGCTTTAAGTGAGGCAAGGGTCGCCCCGGAGATTCTGCGGGAAAAGGGAACGACGCCAATTCAGGTGGAAAGGATGCTTCCCTTTCTCAATAGGTATCCCGACAGGGGCGCAGCTAAGCTGTTAGAGGAGGGTTTCGCCAGTGGTTTCAGGATTCCTTGTGCGCCTTTTGCAGTTCCCCCGGCAGCCAAGAACCTCCGGTCCGCCATGCTCCACCCCTTGGTGGTTTCTGAGAAGCTGGCTAAGGAAGTACAGTTGGGGCACATGGCTGGACCGTTCACGGATGCGCCTATGCCTGATTTGGTGGTTTCTCCCTTGGGGGTTGTCCTCAAGAGGGAACCTCAAAAATTTTGATTAATTCATCACCTTTCCTTTCCTAAGGGTGGGTCGGTTAATGATGCTCTTGCGCCGGAGGACTGCACGGTATCGTACACCTCCTTCGATGCGGCAGTGGCATGGGTCCGCAGGTGTGGACGGGGAGCGTTGTTGGCAAAAGCTGATGTTCAATCGGCTTTTCGGTTGCTACCGGTACACCCGGACAGCTTTCGTTTCTTGGGCTGCATGTGGGAGGGGGCTTACTACGTGGACCGTTGTTTGCCCATGGGTTGCTCCATCTCTTGCGCGCTCTTTGAGACTTTTAGTTCGTTCCTAGAATGGGTGGTCCGGGACGTGTCGGGGATCAGTTCGATCATCCATTATCTGGATGATTTTTTGTGTGTGGGCCCTCCGGGGTCTAACGTCTGCAATGTCCTGCGGGGGACGTTGCAATACGTGGCCGATCGTTTTGGGGTCCCTTTGGCCCCCGAGAAGACGGAGGGCCCCACGTCGTCCTTAGTTTTTCTGGGCATAGAGCTGGATTCTGTGAAGATGGAATGCCGACTGCCGGAGGATAAGCTGGAAGCGTTGAAGGCGGAAGTGTGTGGTGTTATCGGCCGGCGTAAGATTCAGCTGCGCCAGATGCAGTCACTATTGGGTAAGTTGTGTTTCGCCTGCAGGGTAATGCCTATGGGCATGGTCTTTAGCCGCAGGCTGTCGGCTGCGACAGCTGGGGTGCGGGTTCCTACTCATTTTGTAAGCCTAACTAGAGAGCTTCGTGAGGATTTGGAAGAGTGGCATGGATTCTTGGAATCTTTCAACGGGCGGGCTTTGTGGATGGCTGGGCCCGTTAGCAATTTTGATCTGGACTTGTTTATGGATGCGGCTGGCTCCACGGGGTATGGGGCGTTCTGTCAGGGCAAATGGAGCGTGGCTCCATGGCCAAAGGAGTGGGAGGAAGCGGGGTTCTTGAAGAACCTGGTACTATTGGAACTTTTCCCAATTGTGGTGGCGTTTGAACTTTGGGGGGATTCCTTCCGGAATCCCAAGGTACGCCTAAACTGCGACAACATGGGAGTGGTTCAGGTAGTAAATCGAGTGTCGGCCGCATTACAGCCAGTGGTGCGTTTGCTGAGACATTGGGTTTTGCGCTGCTTGCATTTGAATGTATTTGTTTACGCAGTACATCTTCCTGGCGTGGAGAACACTCTGGCTGACGCTTTGTCTCATTTTCAGTGGGACAGGTTCCGGGAGTTGGCACCAGCAGCGGAGCAACGCTGGGTTACCTGTCCCGACTGGATGTGGGACATTGCTTTGACAGCGCAGCACAGTGGATTAAACGGTCGGTGAGTGGGGTCACGTGGAAAGCCTATGCTAAGGTTTGGCAGGAGTGGAGGTCATTTGTTCGGGGGCTGGGAGTTTCCCCGGGGGGGGTTGTCTCTGCTTTATTTTCTTACATTGAAAATGGAGTAAGGCGTTTCTGTGTCCGCGGTGGATCGTACACTAGCAGGTTTGGCTTTTCTTTTCAAATGGCATGGTTGCAGGGACCATACAAAAGAATTTTGGGTAAAACAGGCAGTGAAGGGGTACAGGAAAGGCCGGAAGGCGGCTGATAGCCGCAGGCCGGTCTCGTTCGTAATGTTGCAGAAATTGTTCCTGCATTTACATTCCGTGTGCAGTTCGGAATATGAGTGTCAGTTGTTCCGGGCAGCATTTGCGCTTGCCTTTTTTGGGGCCCTAAGGGTAGGAGAGCTGGTCAGTTCTTCCAGACGGGCGCCGGGGGGCTTGTTGGCCCAGGATGTGGAGTGTTCGGGAGTGTTCATGCGCCCACCAAGAGTAACTGTGAGGGCTTACAGTGTTGTAGCACCAGCACCACCACCAAAGGCCCAATTTTTCCTACCACTGTTCAACAATGGCATGTAATTACAATTCCTGATATAATAGTTCACAGCAGGGCGTTCCAGCGCCCACCAAGTGTAACTGTGAGGGCTCACAGTGTTGTGGCAACACCAACATGTAAGGGGAAAATTTCAGCAGAGTATATACGGCAGGCCCCTACTTTCAAACATCCAACTTACAAACGACTCCTGCTTGCAAATGGAAGGAGACAACAGGAAGTGAGAGGAAATCTACCCCTAGGAAGGGAAATTCTCTCCTGTAAGAGTTAATATGGGAAAAAGGTGTCTCCTCTCTACTGATGCTTTATCACCAATCCTTGTTTCAATAAAAACCCCACTTTTCAAAAACATTTGTCATTGGGACGGAAAGTGAGGTGAAATGTTCTGAACAGGAGCACAGACAGCAAAACAAATGTTACAGGGGTGATAACCCTTCCCTATGTTTTCCAAAAAGCTTAAAAATAGATTTTTTGTCTGGAGCTACACTTAAACAATGAACCTGTTCAAAATTACAACAGATTCTACTTAGGAACAAACCTACAGTCCCTGTCTTGTTTGCACCGCCTGTATACTGCTGTTTAGAGTATATAGGGCCTTTTTTTATTTTGGGTGCGGGGTTCCCCTTAATATCCATACAAGACCCAAAGGGGCTGGTAATGGGCTGAGGTAGGAGGGGGGGGTGGGGTGATGGGGGTAGCCATGCCATTTTTCTCAAAGATTTTCATCCATATTACCGGGACCAGACATTACATTAAAGCCCTGACTGATTGCCAGACACCTACATCACATTTAGCAAGAGGGCAAAGTCCTGTATTGTGAAGAAAAAAATATGTTTTTTCAAACTATAAAGTCATGTAATCCAAAGCAACCACGAAGTGTGGATGAGGATCTTCTTGTTCAGCTATTTGGTGACTTCAAACATAAAACACCCAATGAAAAGTGCCATACACTTGATAGAGAGGGGCACTGGACGACGTCATCTGTGGCGGGGCTACGTAGGGAGGGGCGGCGTGCTGACGTCACCGACATACCAACGAGTCCCGGAAGGGACGGGCTGTCTTAGCCGGCCGGCTAATTTGTACCACACGCCTATATACTTGCGATTTATGTAGGTGCATTACTTTTTATATTAAACTTGTTTTGGTGGCTTTCTTTCCTTATCTCTCTCTCTATCAAGTGTATGGCACTTTTCATTGGGTGTTTTATGTTTGAAGTCACCAAATAGCTGAACAAGAAGATCCTCATCCACACTTCGTTGTTGCTTTGGTTTTCAGGACTTTATAGTTTGAAAAAACATATTTTTTTCTTCACAATACAGGACTTTGCCCTCTTGCTAAATGTGATGTAGGTGTCTGGCAATCAGTCAGGACCTCAAATCATATATAGTTGTCATCTTTTGGCAATAGAGACTGAGCTCTGTGTATACCATTTTTTGACACAATAGTGGTGTAAACAAATATTTTCATAATTTGCGCAGCTTTATTATTTTTTCTATTACTATTTTATTGTGTGTGTCTCACATAGAAGTTGCAGCATTTGTTATTGGAGAAGTAGATTTACTTTCACTCCATGAGTGGTCTATTTCTCATTAATTGGACAGCGCAGTATATTTTACACATTACATTAAAGCCGCAAGCAGTTTTGAATGGCTTTTTTTCCTTTAGAAATGTCATTTTGTGCAGGGCCAGTTCTAAACACAGGAAACACGTGCCACTTCACAGGCATACTTTAGACACCCCCCAGGTAACATATTTAAAGGAATATTTCACTATTTTTTTTTTCACTTTATGCATCATTAAAATGACTGCTCCCGAAAAACGTCCATGTTTAAAACTTTGTTTTGCATTGATACATGTCCCCTGGGGCAGAACCCGGGTCCCCAAACCCTTTTTAGGACAATAACATGCATATTAGTCGTTATAATTAGCACTTTAGATTTTGAACGTTCGCGTCCATTGTATTTAATAGGGTTCTAACGTCGTGCGAACTTTCGGTCCGTTTGAAGGTTCTGGTGCGAACCGAACCGGGGGGTGTTCGGCTCATCCCTAATTGAGATATCACCAATGGTTATAACGCACAGTGGCTGTCAATGTACTTCTTTCCTTTTCTGAGTCTCTACCAGCAACTCTGACGAACATGAAATAGGAGTTACCTTCTTTAAGCAGTGGCCCCAGTCAGAGGGAAAACATCCTTCCGAGAGAGTTACCGGAGGCCCCACCGTCACCGGCAAATGCTGCACCGGGTTGTTCGGAAGGGTTACACTCCCCGGCCTCCTCGTCTCAGATTCGGGTGCCCAACACCTTAGGGCCCCTCGGACTCCTCCACCTTTGCGGAACCCAGTCGAAGGTACTGGTTCCCAGGCCTCCTCAATAGTACTTCACCCCAGGGCTAAAGGTGCCTGGAATGGACTCCATCTCCCGCTCCGGCCAGGTCAAGGGCCCCTGTGCCCGGAACTCCGGAACGCCCGAACCCAGGCGGAAGGTGCCTGGGCACGGCGGTGACCTCCGTCTCTGAACCCCGTGTTCAGGGCGTCCGCCCCTTTTATCTACTCTCCCTTTGCGTCACAGCAGGTTCCCCGCCCCGCTGTACAAGGACAAAAAGGGATGCAGTCTTGTGGTGAGGGTTCAACTCCGGCCCAGGGCAACAACGCCACCTGCAGGCCGCAGGGAACCTCACACCACCAGAGTCCTCCAAGAACCATAAAAGGGTCCCAGATTCCCTAACAATCAGTGTATCTGGGTTACACTACCACCCAGATACCTCCCCTAAATTCAAATACCCACTACACATACCTAAAACTGTTGAGCAACTTTGCAGAGAAATACTGTACATAACCACTTTGCACATAGTTGCAAATGCATACAATTGTATCACAAATTTCTAGAATTTGTTGAGGCAGATTGTTTGAGTCTCAACAGTTTTTATTAATGTTTCTGTGCTCCATTTGGGGAGATTCATTCTTCACTTGCCCTGTGTACCATTACATCCAAACTTAGAACAGAAATTGAGGGGACCTCTATTCTATTCTACTGAATATCCACGGCAACCTTAGGCTACACAGACTTGTGTCTCATGGCTTTCCATGTGCAGTGGTTCTGTGTCCTCAGCCAGCTCGGCTTGTAGCTGCGGTGGAGGTCTAACTGCACACTGACCGCCATTGACTTTAGCGGCTTCGGATGTCTCCATCATAACTCCATCATAACTCTGGTGGCAGTATCTCAGCTCGGACCACTTAGCTGGATCTATGGGAAGATCGGGTGACAGTCAACTGGCAGTGATGGATCACTCCGGCTGAGACTACTAGCTTTGTAAGAGGCATGTGAACACTGGAACCATGTGAGTGCATTATGTTTACTCTTTATCGTGTCTACATATAAATAAGGTTTTACACCGGGGAAGTGCTTCCCTTGTTTCTTTTTATTTCCTTGTTTTAGAAGATTAGATAAGCTGCCCCTGTGGACCTCCTTTTGACAATGCTAGCTGTCATAATGGACCATCAGACTCATTGCTTCGTGTGTCACTGATCTAAAACAAGCACATTGAATGGAATATTTATAGGCACTTATCTGCATACTTGTCCCAGGTCAGTGACTGAAGGTATTGAAATAAGAGAACCAGGCAGAAAACACATTCAGGAGAGGTCAGCAATGGCAGTCTGAAAGTGAAGTGCTGTACCCATGTAGACTTGCCTTCCTTTCAATCCCCCAATGCTCCAGCAATCGACCAGTGCAGTCTGTTGTAAGCTTTGAGTTGCTGGAGTCTTTAGATTGGCTCAACACTATCACATGAAGTGAATCACATGCTCCTCCATATCGGGAAATACTAGATATTTCCTTCAGCTACATAGCTGCTAACATTTAAAAAAACAGTAACAGCAAACGTGCATTGATCTTAAAGGAGAAGTACAGCCAAAGCTCATTTGGCTGTACTCCTCCTGTGGATTACAAAAGTGCAGTTCGTTCTGCACTCCTGGGACCTGTTTTCAGCAGACGGCGGGCTGAAGCCTGCTGTCGGCTGACGTTGCAGAGCTGGCCCAGGCTCAGGCAAGGCAAGATTGCAACAAAGAAGTCAGGATCCGCCCCCACATGCCAGCGACCTTAAAGCTTTAGAACCACCTTGTTTCCCATGTAGTATGTACAGGGGAGCAGTATGGAGGGTATGACAGTGAGCAGTGTGTACAAGAGAGGAGTGTCAGGGAATTCCTGTGAGACGTTTTGCACACAGACGTGCACAAGCACATAGTCTTTCCAATAGAATGGCAAACAGGTGCGCGCATGCGCGCCAGAACCCGCACTCGCGGGTGCGCATGCGCGAATGCACGAGCGCGCACGCACAAGCCTAATTCTCCTTTGGCGCCAGACAGCCTATTTAAAGGGAGTCTGGGCTCTTGTGCTTTGCTGTCTGATCTCAGCTGTGTTCCTGAATCCTGCTCTGATCCTGTGTGTCTCCATAATATTTTGACCCGGCTTGCTCTTGACCTTGTTCCTGTACTGATGTCCATCTCTGACCCGGCTCCGTTCCCAACTCTGGCTCTGTCTATGATCTTGTACCTCGCTGCCCGCCTGCTGACGAACCTGGCTATTCCTGAGACCTTGCTCCTGTCTTTGTTCCTGGTTGCTCTTAACCCCCGGCTACCTGCCTGGCTGTTACCTGTTCCTGCTCAGCACATCACAGCCTACTCCAGTCTACTGAACCCTGCCAAACGGTTCTCCCGGGACCTCCTGCTCCAGGCACTCGTGTCCCTCTTGTCCTTTGGCTTCCTCTGTCTCATCTCCAGCGGAGCCAGGACAGGAGATATAAGAGAGGCCGACCTCGTCAATTCAGTCTCCCATCCGATCCCTGACAGGAGTGTGAAGGGTATGACAGTGGGCAGTATGTACATGAGAGGAGTATGGAGGGTATGACAGTGGGCAGTATGTACAGGGGAGGAGTGTGGAGGGTATGACAGTGAGCAGTATGTACAGGAGAGGAGTGAGGAGGGTATGACAGTGGGCAGTACATACGGGAGAGGAGTATGACAGTGGGCAGTATGTACAGGAGAGGACTGTGGTGGGTATGACAGTATGTACAAGAGAGGAGTGTAGAGGGTATGACAGTGGGCACTATGTACTGGAGAGGAGTGTGGAGTGTATTACAGTGGGCAGTATACACAGGAGAGGAGTGTGGAGCAGTGGTGGCTGGTGCTCAATATTTGGGGGGGGGGGGGTTGCACACTTACACCATCCCCCCTGCTCGGGAGACAGATAGCGGCAATTATGGAGGATACGACAGCGGGCCATATGTACAGGAGAGGAGTGTGGAGGATATGACAGCGGGCAGTATATACAGGAGATGAGTGTGGAGGATATGACAGTGGGCAGTATGTACAGGAGAGGAGTGTGAAGGGTATGATGGTGGGCAGTATGTACAGGAGAAGAATGTGGAGGGTATGACACAGGGGCGGATCCAGAGTCTAGTCTCGGGAGGGGCACTGTCAAAAAATATGATTTTTTGCAGCCAATTTATTTGGGAAATGGCAGGTGTTAACGCTTCAATCATCACGGCACCATGGTTGTTATGGCGTCAGGATGATTGAAGTAAATTTTTTCTATTATTACATTGTTATATAAAATGAAATGGTTTAACTCACCATAATGCAGAATCAGTGGGAGCCCCGAGTGTTTCACTTGCAACCGTCACCTGCCACCAGATGCAGATTGTCACTTGCCACAAGTAGCGGATTGTCACTTGCCACACGTTGCGGATTGTCCACTTGGCACAAGTTGCAGATTGTCACTTGCCACGTCACCTGCCACACATTGCGGATTGTCCACTTGCCACAAGTTGCAGATTGTCACTTACCACGTCACCTGCCACACGTTGCGGATTGTCCACTTGCCACAAGTTGCAGATTGTCACTTGCCACGTCACCTGCCACACATTGCGGATTGTCCACTTGCCACAAGTTGCAGTGTGTCACTTGCCACGTCACCTGCCACACATTGCGGATTTTCCACTTGCCACAAGTTGCGGATTGTCAATTGCCACGTCACCTGCCACACATTGCGGATTGTCCACTTGCCACAAGTTGCAGATTGTCACTTGCCACAAGTTTCGGTTTGTCACTTGCCACGTAACCTGCCACACGTTGCGGATTGTCCACTTGCCACAAGTTGCAGATTTTCACTTGCCACGTCACCTGCCACACCTTGCAGATTGTCCACTTGCCACGTCACCTGCCACACCTTGCGGATTGTCACTTTCCTGCTTAGGTGGGGAATGGGGATTGTCACTTCCTGTGTCCCGGAGTCAGGCAGCAGAGAGATGATGTAATCTCTCTGCTGCCTGCACAGTCTCTGACAGCAAATTATGTTATCGGGGTGGGGCTTGGCTAGATGGACAGGCGGGCGGACCAATCGGGAAGGCAGAAATGTCTTTACAGTTTTATACTCGTGGGCTCACTAGTACAGTCATGTAGTACTGAGAGTGAGGGCGGAACTGCCAGGATGCAGGTCGGTGAGAGATGATGTCTTCTCTCTGCTCTGCCACCCGCTGATTGGCCAGGCCACCCACCGAGCCTCCCAGCTGGCAGCTTCCCGTCCGCTCTCACACCCGCCTGACGAGCCACCCAGCTGCGTCCGCTCGCACATTAAGTGTGAGCGCCGAGCGGATGCGCAGCTCGGCGGCTCATCCACCGCGCTGCCCGCACTGTCACTTGCACGCTGGCTCACCCGCCCGCACATTCATGGTGACTCATCTGCAACTAATTTCTCGGAAGGGGGCAATTGCCCTGTTGCCCCTCCCCTGGATCCGTCCCTGGTATGATAGTGAGCAGTATGTACAGAAGAGGATTGTGGAGGGTATGACGGTGGGCAGCATGTACAGGAGAGGAGTGTGAAGGGTATAACAGGGGGCAGTATGTACAGGAGAGGAGTGTGGAGGATATGACAGTGAGCAGTATGTACAGGAGTGGAGTGTGAAGGATATGACAGCGGGCAGTATGTACAGGAGTGGAGTGTGGAGAGTATAATGGTGAGCAGTATGTACAGGAGTGGAGTGTGGAGGGTATGCCGGTGAGCAGTGTGTACAGGAGGGAAGTGTGGCGGGTATCACATGGGGCAATATGTACAGGAGAGAAGTGTGGAGGGTATGACATTGGGCAGTATGTATAGGAGAGGAGTGTGGGGGGTATGACAGTGGGCAGTATGTACAGAATGAAGTGCAGAGGGTATGACGGTGAGCAGTATGTACAGGAGGGAAGTGTGGAGGGTATCACACGGGGCGATATGTACAGGAGAGAAGTGTGGAGGGTATGACAGTGGGCAGTATGTGCAGGAGAGGAGTGTGGAGGGTATGATGGTAAGCAGTATGTATAGGAGAGGAGTACGGAGGGTATGGCAGTATGTATTGGAAAGGAGGACATAGGGTATGTTGTTGGGTATTATGTACAGGACAGAATTAATAACAGCAGGCTGTTTGTGCAAGCTGGGAGTTGTGGGGGGGCTGATAAGTGGACAGATAGTGATGTGTGAAATGCACAGAGGCAGCAACTGAAGCCAGCCGCAGAAGCACATAGCTTCGGTGCCTACCACCCACCTACAGACTCAGCCAGCTCCCCCGCACACTGACCCCCTCTGCTGACCCTCTTTCTCATGTCACTGAAAACAAATTCCTCCTGACATGAAACACCAACAGCTTACCTCCCCAAACTCCCATTACTGAGAACATCAACTCAGCTTATATCTGTCCCTGCGAGATCTTGAAGGCTGGCCAATGCGCTCCCATTCCACCTGCAGTAGTCGCAGCAGCAGCCGGCAGTAGATATGCTCCACCTCTGCGTTCTTTCTGCAGCCAGCCCTGCATTGGAGTGCACTGAGCAAGAGAGCCGGAGACTGGTGGGGGAGCTAGAGAGGAGAAATGTAATTAGCTGCAAGGACACTGCTGCTGTCCCCACAGCCTTGTTCCTGGGAGCTATTGGGGGACAGCTCATTAAAAAGCATGACTGTCCCAGCAAAACTGGTATGCAGCTAGGTATATAATGTACAGCAACATTAAAAAGCCTTGCCTTCTATTATTAAGAAACCATCCTTGAGCTCCAGTCCGGGGTTTTTGCCTAGGCTGAGATGATGTCATCAGTCTGCTGCAGTCAGGAGGAAGTATTTCCTCAGTCGCCACTCCCCCCAGTGATCAAACTGCAACATTGTAACTATATAACAAGTCACAAGGTGAGCGGCTGATCTATGTCAAACATTTGTGAATGTTGAGACACCAGGATTTACATGATTTTTTCACCTCTGAGCAGGTGTTCCATCAAACTAGACAATTCATCAAGATCTCCAATTACCTCATTTCCGCTTACTGTAAACCATCAGTAATTGGAGATTTAGACAAGTTACTGTTTTGAGACAACACCGGCAATCGTGTACATCCGCTATACGGTATTATGAGCGGATATTATAAGTCCACTCCGATACTAACAAAATGGCCGCTTCCATGGTGGCAACAACTTTTCCCTCGTTACCGGCTGTTGTGACAAAACAGCAAAGTCTTTGTGTACCGAAGTGTACACGCTTGCCGGTGTTGTGTCAAAACGGCAAGTCATCAAAATCTCCAATTAATGACGGTTTACAGTAACCGGAAGTGACGTAATTGGAGATCTTGATGAATTGGCTATTTTTGACAGAACACAGGCATGTCAATCAAAAATAAATACATGGTGACCCTGGATGATGCCTAATCAAAGAAGGCTTCATCCATCTGGAGAGTGTCAGGAACCATGAATCAGACTGAGACAGAAGTGCAGTAAAAATAACACTATTTAATAAAATAATAAAATGGTATAAACAGAGCAAACATAGTCAAAGTTCGGTAACCAGGACAGGTAGTCAGAACAAGCCAAAGAAACAAGAGCCCAGAGATCAGTGAAGTCTGGTGCAGTAAACAGGATCAGGAACCGGAAAGGAAGTCAGCCAAGCAAAAGTCTGTCAAAGGAAAACACAGCAGAGAGAGTACGGATATGTTGACCAAGGCAAAGCCCTGGTTCACACTGGTGCGATTTGACATGCGATTTGACATGTCAAATCGCATGTCAAATCGGCGATATTTGACGCAAATTGCGGGCAATGGCACCGTCCTAATCGCATCTGCAGCGCTGCACCGATTTCAAAAAGTAGTTTCTGTACTACTTTTTGTGATTTCGGCCACGATTTACATAGACATCTGTGTCAGATGTCTTTGTAATCGCGGCTGAAATCGGGACTGCCAGCGGGAGTGAAATCAGCTGAACTGGCAAGGCTTCACTCCCGCCGCCCAGTGTGAACCTGGGCTAAGGCACAGAAGATCTGATCCAAGGAGTTTATATAACCAGCAGCTCTAGCTGACGAGCAGGAAATGAAGACCAGGTGAGTCTCTGTGGAAGGAAGAGTCTTTGGCAATTAACCGGCAGCTGAACACAGAGCTCTGAGAAGGAAGGGCTGAGTCCAGCCCTGACAGAGAGAAGGGCAGACAAGGCATTGTCAGAGAGAGCACTGTGATCTCTATGAGAGGTAATAAAACCCTGAAAGTGTTACATGTACACATTACTTACTATACACGTACTGAATAGGGATAAAACATATCTGATTTTGGCTCCACTTTAATTTACACTCACCTCCCACTTTATTGGGTACACCAGTTTAACTGTTTGGTAATACAAATTGCTAATCAGACAATCACATGGCAGCAACTTAATGCATTTAGGCATCTAGACGTGGTGAAGATGACTTGCTTAAGTTCAAACTGAGCATCAGAATGGGGTAGAATGGAGATTTAAGTGACTTTGAACGTGGCATGGTTGTTGGTGCCAGATGGTCTGGTCTGAGTATTTCAATTACTGCTGATCTACTGGGATTTTCACGCACAACCATCTTAAGGGTTTACAGAGAATGGTCCGAAAAAGGGAAAATATCCGGTGATTGGCAGTGAGTTGCCTTGTTGATGTCAGAAGAGAATGGGCAGACCAGTTTGAGATTATAGAAAGACAACAATAACTCAAATAACCACTCGTTACAACCAAGTTTTGCACAATACCATCTCTGAACGCACAACACATCGAACCTTGAAGCAGATGGGCTACAGCAGCAGAAGACCACACCGGGTGCCACTCCTGTCAGCTAAGAACAGGAAACTGAGGCTACAATACGCACAGGATCACCAAAATTGGACAATCGAAGATTGGAAAAACGTTGCCTGATCTGATGAGTATCGATTTCAGCTGCGACATTCAGATGGTCAGAATTTGGTGTAAACAACATGAAAGCATGGATCCATCCTGCCTTGTATCAACGGTTCAGGCTGGTGGTGGTGGTTAGTGATGAGCCGAACACCCCCGGGTTCGGTTCGCACCAGAACCCGCGAACGGACCGAAAGTTCGCACGAACATTAGAACCCTATTAAATACAATGGATGCGAACGTTCGGATTCTAAAGTGCTAATTATAACGACTATTATCCATGTTATTGTCCTAAACAGAGTTTGGGAACCCGGGTTCTGCACCAGGGGACATGTATCAATGCAAAAAGAAGTTTTAAAAACTGACGTTTTCCGGGAGCAGTCATTTTAATGATGCATAAAGTGAAAAAAAAAAAGTCAAATATTCCTTTAAATATTGTACCTGAGGGGTGTCTAAAGTATGCCTGTGAAGTGCCACGTGTTTCCCGTGTTTAGAACTGTCCCTGCCCAAAATAACATTTCTAAAGGAAAAAAAGCCATTTAAAACTGCTTGCGGCTTTAATGCAATGTCTGGTCCCGGTAATATGGATGAAAATCTTTAGGAAAAATGGCATAGCTACCCCATCAAACCCCCCCCCCCCCCTACCCCAGCCCATTACCAGCCCCTTTGGGTCTTGTATGGATATTAAGGGGAACCCCGCACACAAAATAAAAAAGGACCTATATACTCTGAACAGCCGTATACAGGCGGTGCATACAAGACAAGGACTGTAGGTTTGTTCTTATGTAGAATCTGTTTGTAATTTTGAACAGCTGCATTGTTTAAGTGGAGCTCCATGCCAAATTCCTTTTTTTTAGCTTTTTGTAAAACATAGGGAACGGTTATCACCCCTGTCACATTTTTTTTGCTGTCTGTGCCCCTGTTCAGAACATTTCACCTCAGTTTGCGTCCCAATGACAACTGTTTTTGAAATGTGGTGTTTTTATTGAAACAAGGATTGGTGATAAAGCATCAGTAGAGAGGAGACACCTTTCTCCCATATTAATTCTTACAGGAGAGAATTTTCCTTCCAAGGGGTAGATTTCCTCTCACTTCCTGTTGTCTTCTTCCGTTTGCAAGTAGTAGTAGTTTGTAAGTTGGATGTTTGAAAGTAGGGACCTGCCGTATATACTCTGCAGAAATTGGCCCCTTAGGTGTTGGTGTTGGCACAACACTGTAAGCACTCACAGTTACTCTTGGTGGGTGCTGGAACGCCCTGCTTTCAACTATTATATCAGGAATTGTAATAACATATAATTGTTGAACAGTGGTAGTAAAAATTGGGCCTTTGATGGTGGTGCTGGTGCCACAACACTGTAAGGCCTGACAGTTACTCTTGGTGGGCGCAGCAATGGGCCCTGCTGTGAATTATTAGATCAATAATTATAATTGCATGCCCCTGTTGAACAGGGGCTGAAAAATTGGGCCTTTGGTGGTGGTGGTGGTGGTGGTGGTGATGGTGGTGCTGGTGCCACAACACTGTAAGGCCTGACAGTTACTCTTGGTGGGCGCAGCAATGGGCCCTGCTGTGAATTATTAGATCAATAATTATAATTACACGCCCCTGTTAAACAGGGGCTGAAAAATTGGGCCTTAGCCACTGGTGGCGTGACCCATAAACCAAAATGATCTTCCAAGCTATCATCATTAATCGTATCATTGAGGAGGAGGAGGAGGAGGATAGCCAGTCAACATAACAGCACAGGCACTCAGCATCAGCATCAGTCTTGAAGGGATGTGACATTTTAAAATCAATTAGTCTGTTATATCAGCATCTGGTGTGTGGTAGCTGGTGGTGATCCAAGACTGGTTCATCTTGATGAAAGTCAGTCGATCAACCGAGTCGGTGGACAGGCGCACCCTGTGATCCGTGACAAATCCTCCATCAGCACTGAATGTGCGTTCTGAAAGAACGCTGGATGCAGGACAGGCCAGTAGCTCAATTGCATACTGTGCAAGCTCTGGCCAGTGATCCATCCTCAAGACCCAGTAAGCCAGAGGATTTTCGGTGGGGAAGGTGTCCAAGTCTGACCTTGCCCCTAGGTATTCCTGCACCATGTATATCAGACGCTGGCGATGGTTGCTGGAACCGATCATACTTTGGGGCTGCGGACTAAAGAATTGTCTGAACGCATCGGTCAGACGGCCACCTTCCCCACCGCTCCTTCTTTGACTGCCCGAAGCCTCAGCAACTCGTTGTCCAGGACCAGGAGTTTGTAACCTCCCAGTCTCTGGGAACGCGTTGCACAGACCTTTCTGCAAGGCCTCCCGGAGTTGTCTCATCCTCTGCTCCCTCTGCGACGGTACGATAAGGTCCGCAACCTTACCCTTGTACCGTGGATCAAGGAGAGTGGCCAGCCAGTAATGGTCCCTCTCCTTGATCCGAAGAATACGAGGATCCTTCCGCAGACTTTGCAGGATCAGGGAGGCCATGCAGCGTAGGTTAGCTGAGGCATTCAGTCCGGAGTCCTCTGGGTCACTAAGGACGACATGATCCGCAGCCACCTCCTCCCAGCCACGTACAAGTCCACTGGTTTCTTGGGACTGTAAATCATCCCTAAAAGACTGCTGCTGATGATGCTGAGTGCCAGCCTCCACCTCCATGCTGACACAATCCTCCTCCTCCTCCTCCTCTTCCTGTGCGATGGGTGGGACAGAAGGAACACTGTCTGGGTAAAGGGGGCCTTGAGAGGCAAGGAAGTCCTCCTCTTCCTGCCTCTGTTCTGCCTCAAGTGCCCTGTCCATTATTCCACGCAGCGTGTGCTCCAACAGGTGGACAAGAGGTACAGTGTCACTGATGCATGCACTGTCACTGCTCACCATCCTCGTGGCCTCCTCAAATGGTGCCAGGACAGTGCATGCATCCCTGATCATGCCCCACTGGCGTGGTGAAAAAAAAACCGAGCTCCCCTGACCCTGTCCTGGTGCCGTAGTCGCACAGGTACTCATTGATGGCCCTCTGCTGCGTGTGCAGCCGCTGCAGCATAGCCAACGTTGAGTTCCACCTGGTGGGCATGTCACATATAAGGCGGTTCTTGGGCAGGTTCAACTCCTTTTGCAGCTCAGCCAGGCGAGCACTGGCATTATAAGATCTGCGGAAATGCACACAGACTTTCCTGGCCTGCCTCAGGACATCCTGTAAGCCCGGGTACCTACCCAAGAACCGCTGCACCACCAGGTTAAGGACGTGAGCCATACAGGGCACATGGGTCAGTTGTCCCTGTCGGAGGGCGGAGAGGAGGTTGGTGCCATTGTCGCAAACCACCATTCCTGGCTTAAGCTGGCGTGGCGTCAACCACCTCTCGGCTTGCCCCTGCAGAGCAGACAGGACCTCTGCCCCAGTGTGGCTCCTGTCCCCCAAACACACCAGCGCAAGCACGGCATGGCATCTTTTTGCCTGCGTACTTGCGTAGCCCCTTGAACGCCTACGGAGCACCGCTGGTTCCGAGGACAAACCACAGGAAGAGGTCATGGAGGAAGAAGAAGAGGAGGGGGTGGAGGAGAGAGGTGTGTCACAACCAGTAGTAGCATTTTGGAGGCGTGGCGGTGGAACAACCTCCAACACTACTGCACCTTGTCCTGCATCCTTCCCAGCTGCCAAAAGAGTGACCCAATGGGCCGTGAAAGAAAGGTAACGTCCCTGTTCATGCCTGCTGGACCATGAGTCAGCGGTAATATGCACCTTACCGCTGACCGCCCTGTCCAGCGAGGCCAAGACATTGCCTTCCATATGCCTGTAGAGAGCCGGAATCGCCTTCCGTGCGAAAAAGTGGCGTTTGGGAACCTGCCACTGAGGAACCGCACATTGCACAAACTCACGGAAGGGGGCCGAGTCTACCAACTGAAAAGGCAGCAGTTGAAGCGCTAGCAATTTAGCCAAGCTAGCATTCAACCGCTGGGCATGTGGATGGCTGGGAGTGAACTTCTTTCGACGGTCCAGCAGCTGGGGCAGGGAAATTTGCCTGCTAGAATCGGACGTTGGTGTACTGCTAGCAGAGTGCCCGCAAGTACTTGCCTGTGACACACCTAATTCTACACCTTCATTCCTCTCAGAGCAGGTTTCAGAGAGGAGTGAAGGTATAGTGGGGTTGGAGATCCCAGCTGATGCGGTGCAAGAAGAGGTCAGCTTTGTTCTTTGGTGTGGGTCTTTAAGGTAGGCTTGCCAACGAGCTGCATGGCAGGTCAACATATGTCTGATCAAGCATGTGGTGCCCAAGCGGCTGATGTTTTGGCCACGCGATATACGCTTGAGACATATGTTGCAAACAGCAGCTGTGCGATCTGATGCACTCGCCTCAAAAAAGGCCCACACCAAAGAACTTTTTGAATGACGGGCAGAGGCAGCGCCCTGCACAGGCGGAGCTCTGCGGTGTGATTCCGTCGGTGTGCTGCCCATACGCTGGCCACTCAAGGGCATCCTGCCTCGTTGGAGATGTGCCTCCTCCTCATCCTCCTCCTCCTCTCTCCTATTAGGCACCCACGTGGAGTCAGTGACCTCATCATCCCCTCCCTCCTCATCACTGGAGCCAATCTGGCAGTATGCTGCAGCTGCTGGAGCATGACTGCCAGATTGGTGTCCTTCTTGAGCATCCCCTCTCTCTGCTCTCACGCTGCTGCCTTCCTCTATCTGGGTATCATCATCAGATCCTTCCAAACGCTGGGCATCCTTCTGGAGCATGTACCCAACACTGTGCTCAAACAGTTCGGGGGACTCCTCAGGAGGAGGACATGGTGGGTCTAGGGAAGGATTGACTAATGAAGATAATGATACCAGAGAAGAGGACGCTTTGGCAGCTGCTTTGCAAGTACCCTGAGCCTGGGTGAGAGAGGATGAGGAGGATGAGGTGGGCTTGGTCATCCACTCTACCAAGTCTTCGGCATGATGTGGCTCAACATGTCCAGCTGCCGAAAAGAAGGACAAGCGTGTCCCATGGCCATGTGCTGATGACAATGCACCGCGTCCACGACCAGCACTGTTGCCCCCAGACACAGAGCCTGCTTGCCCTCTTTTTTTGCCTCCTGACTGTCTGCCTCTCCTTGGTTGCCTTCCAGACATTTTAATGGATGGCCTGCAGGGAGATGGGAAAAAGAGCAATAAGGGCTACCTTCAGGTTTATACTGTGCAGGAGGCTTAGCAACAATGACACTGTCCCCTGCCTATCCTTCTCTGTCCCTAAACACAAGGATTTGCAATATGCTTCAGCAAGATTGGTTTAGCACAGAACAGCACACTGACAGTTTCCCTCACTGTCCTTCTCTGTCCCTACAAACAAGATTTAGCACAGAATAGCACACTGATAGTTTCCACGAGTGTCCTTCTCTGTCCCTAAACTCAAGGATTTCAAATATGGAACAGCAAAATTGGTTTAGAACAGAATAGCACACTGACACTTTCCCTCACTGTCCTACTCTGTCCCTCCCTACAAACAAGATTTAGCACAGAATAGCACACTGATAATTTCCACGAGTGTCCTTCTCTGTCCCTAAACTCAAGGATTGAAAATATGGAACAGCAAAATTGGTTTAGAACAGATTAGCACACTGAAACTTTCCCTCACTGTCCTACTCTGTCCCTCCCTACAAACAAGATTTAGCACAGAATAGCACACTGATAATTTCCACGAGTGTCCTTCTCTGTCCCTAAACTCAAGGATTTGAAATATGAAACAGCAAAATTGGTTTAGAACAGAATAGCACACTGACACTTTCCCTCACTGTTCTACTCTGTCCCTCCCTACAAACAAGATTTAGCACAGAATAGCACACTGATAATTTCCACGAGTGTCCTTCTCTGTCCCTAAACTCAAGGATTTGAAATATGGAACAGCAAAATTGGTTTAGAACAGAATAGCACACTGACACTTTCCCTCACTGTCCTACTCTGTCCCTCCCTACAAACAAGATTTAGCACAGAATAGCACACTGATAATTTCCACGAGTGTCCTTCTCTGTCCCTAAACTCAAGGATTGAAAATATGGAACAGCAAAATTGGTTTAGAACAGAATAGCACACTGACACTTTCCCTCACTGTCCTACTCTGTCCCTCCCTACAAGCAAGATTTAGCACAGAATAGCACACTGATAATTTCCACGAGTGTCCTTCTCTGTCCCTAAACTCAAGGATTTGAAATATGGAACAGCAAAATTGGTTTAGAACAGAATAGCACACTGACACTTTCCCTCACTGTCCTACTCTGTCTCTCCCTACAAACAAGATTTAGCACAGAATAGCACACTGATAATTTCCACGAGTGTCCTTCTCTGTCCCTAAACTCAAGGATTGAAAATATGGAACAGCAAAATTGGTTTAGAACAGAATAGCACACTGAAACTTTCCCTCACTGTCCTACTCTGTCCCTCCCTACAAACAAGATTTAGCACAGAATAGCACACTGATAATTTCCACGAGTGTCCTTCTCTGTCCCTAAACTCAAGGATTTGAAATATGGAACAGCAAAATTGGTTTAGAACAGAATAGCACACTGAAACTTTCCCTCACTGTCCTACTCTGTCCCTCCCTACAAACAAGATTTAGCACAGAATAGCACACTGATAATTTCCACGAGTGTCCTTCTCTGTCCCTAAACTCAAGGATTTGAAATATGGAACAGCAAAATTGGTTTAGAACAGAATAGCACACTGACACTTTCCCTCACTGTCCTACTCTGTCCCTCCCTACAAACAAGATTTAGCACAGAATAGCACACTGATAATTTCCACGAGTGTCCTTCTCTGTCCCTAAACTCAAGGATTTGAAATATGGAACAGCAAAATTGGTTTAGAACAGAATAGCACACTGACACTTTCCCTCACTGTCCTACTCTGTCCCTCCCTACAAACAAGATTTAGCACAGAATAGCACACTGATAATTTCCACGAGTGTCCTTCTCTGTCCCTAAACTCAAGGATTTGAAATATGGAACAGCAAAATTGGTTTAGAACAGAATAGCACACTGACACTTTCCCTCACTGTCCTACTCTGTCCCTCCCTACAAACAAGATTTAGCACAGAATAGCACACTGATAATTTCCACGAGTGTCCTTCTCTGTCCCTAAACTCAAGGATTTGAAATATGGAACAGCAAAATTGGTTTAGAACAGAATAGCACACTGACACTTTCCCTCACTGTACCTCTCTGTCCCTACAAACAAGGATTAGCACAGAATAGCACACTGACACTTTCCCTCACTGTACCTCTCTGTCCCTACAAACAAGGTTTAGCACAGAATAACACACTGTCACTGACACTCTCCCTACCTATCCTTATTTGTCCCTAAACACAAGGAATCCAGGATTAGTAAAGGAAAAAAAATGACACTGTCCCTGCCTATGCTTCTCTTTCCCTGCTCCGGAACACACTACACAAGGCCGCCGCGCTAGCGGCCTTTTATAGTGTGGGGCGTGTACTAAACCCCCTCAGCAATAATTGGCCACAGGCATCCTGCCTGTGGCCAATCATTGCTCTCCTCGCTGCCGGCGCTGTGATTGGCCAAGCATGCGGGGTCACAGTGCATGCTTGGCCAATCACAGCGCCTGGATGACACTGCGATGGCGTAGTGCATTGTGGGCCGTTCGCGTCACTCGAATTTGGCGCGAACGGCCCAAATCGTTCGATCTTCGTCGAACGATCGAACAGCCGATGTTCGAGTCGAACGTATGTTCGACTCGAACACGAAGCTCATCCCTAGTGGTGGTGTAATGGTGAAGGGAAATATTTTCTTGGCACACTTTGGGCCCCTTAGTACCAATTGAGCATTGATTAAACGCCACGGCCTACCCGAGTATTGTTGCTGACCATGTCCATCCCTTTATGACTACAGTTTCCCCATCTTCTGATGGCTCCTTCCAGCAGGATAATGCACCATGTCACAAAGCTCAAATCATCTCACCACTGGTTTCTTAAAAATGGCAATGAGGTCACTGTACTCCAATATCCTCCACAGACAGGGCCCCGCCATCAGGAATTTTGGAGCCCCTTACACAGCTTCAGGCATGGGCCCCCCTGGAGCAGAGTAGCCGCAAATTGAGAAGCGGGGGGGGGGGCTGCCTTGAATTGAGAAGCGGGGGGGTGCTGCTGCCGCAAATTTGTTGAGGTCGGGGGGGCTTTGGGTGCTAGAAAAAACAAAAAAAGGGGGGTTGCCATGCCATCCGGGGTCCTGGTGACCTCTGGGCCTCTGGGGACCTCTGGGCCCCTTAGAAAAAAAATTAAAAACAAAAACCATTTTATAAAAAAAAGGGGGTTGCCATCCGGGCCTCTGGGGACCTCTGGGCCCCTTACAAAAAATAAAAAAACAAAAAACATTTTATAAAAAAAAAGGGGGGTTACCAACAGGGGCCCTGGAGACCTCTGGGCCCCTTAAAAAACTAAAAACTAAAAACCAAAAACATTTTATAAAAAAAAAGGGGGGTTGCCATCAGGGGCCCTGGAGACCTCAGGGCCTCTGGGGACCTCTGGACCCCTTACAAAAAAAATAAAGAAAAATAAAATAAAACATTATATAAAAGAAAAAAGGGGGGTTTCCATCCGGGCCCTGGGGACCTCTGGGCCCCTTACAAAAAAAATGTAATAAAAAAAAAAGGGGGGGTTGCCATCCGGGCCCCTTACAGGTGTACTGCCTGTACCCCCCTGATGACGGCCCTGTCCACAGTCACCAGATCTCCATCCAATAGAGCACCTTTGGGATGTGGTAGATTGGGAGATTCGCATCATGGATGTGCAGCCGACAAATCTGCAGCAACTGCGTGATGCCATCATGTCACTATGGACCAAAATCTCGGAGGAATGTTTCCAACACCTTGTTGAATGATCTTTGCCACAAAGAATGAAGGCAGTTCTAAAGGCAAAAGGGGGTCCAACCCGGTACTAGCAAGGTGTACGTAATAAAGTGACCGGTGAGTGTATATGTTAATTTTTAATGACTTTGGTGTTTATTAATAATAAGCATATCAAAGAAAACCAAATATTTCTATTTCAGTTCCATAAAGAGGTCAGGGTTGAGTGTAGAGATTTCTGTGACTTTGGCTGTGTCTGATGTGTATAGAACAGATGGTAGATTCTGGATATGCCATCGCTGTGAGATTAAAATTATTCCGTGAGATGACGGGATCATTCATCCGTTCAATTAATGCAGAAAGTCAGTTGGGAACCTTCACCTCAGCTGACATTCCTGTACATGTCTCAGTGGGTGTGTAAACATATTATTTACATCTCACATTTACATCTACAGCAAGAAACAATGGCCTGACCCCAGGATGCATATCATTCTACATAAGGACAGTCCTTCTCTGCTTGCTTATTGTGTATAGGGGATAAGTGAACCGGGCAAAGTTCAGTTCGCTGGATGTTTGCAAACCCTGAACATAGCATTGAACCCCACTAAAGTCTACGGGGGAAATTGTGTTGTCATTTTCTGCTCTTTTTTAAGGCTAATTTGCCTGCTTATGTTAACCACTTAAGAACCAGAAGGATTTACCCCCTTAATGACCTGGCCATTTTTTGCAATACCGCACTGCGTCGCTTTAACTGACAACATTGTACACAAACAAATTTATGTCCTTTTTTTCCCCACATATAGTGCTTTATTTTGATGGTATTTGATCACCTCTGCGCTTTTGCACTATAAACAAAAAAATAGCGACAATTTTGAAAAAAAAACAATATTTTTTTACTTTTCGTTATAATTAATATCCAAAAAGAAATTCTTCATCAGTTTAGGCCGATATGTATTCTTCTACATATTTTTGGTAAAAAAATCGCAATAAGCGTATACTGATCGGTTTGCGCAAAAGTTATAGCATCTACAAAATAGGGGATATATTTATGGCATTTTTATTATTATTTTTTACTAGTAATGGCGGTGAGCAGCGAATTTTAGCAGGACTGCGACATTGCGGCGGACAGATCGGACACTTTTGACACTTTTTTGGGACCATTGACATTTATACAGTGATCAGAGCTAAAAATAGCCACTGATTACTGTATGTCACTAGCGAGGAAGGGATTAACACTAGGGGGCGATCAAGGGTCTACGTGTTCCCTGGGAGGTGTTTCTAACTGTGGGGGAGGGGACTGACGGGGAGTAGAGAGATCGATGTTCCTGATCACTGGAACAGCAGATCTCTCTCTACTTCCCTGACAGAATGGGGATCTGTTTGTTTACATTGACAGATCCCCATTCTGGCTCTCTGAGGAGTAATCGCGTGTGACTAGTGATGAGCCGAACACCCCCGGGTTCGGTTCGCACCAGAACCCGCGAACGGACCGAAAGTTCGCACGAACATTAGAACCCTATTAAATACAATGGATGCGAACGTTCGAATTCTAAAGTGCTAATTATAACAACTATTATGCATGTTATTGTCCTAAAAAGGGTTTGGGAACCCGGGTTCTGCACCAGGGGACATGTATCATTGCAAAAAGAAGTTTTAAAAACGGTCGTTTTTCGGGAGCAGTCATTTTAATGATGCATAAAGTGAAAAAAAAAAAAGTCAAATATTCCTTTAAATATCGTACCTGGGGGGTGTCTAAAGTATGCCTGTGAAGTGCCACGTGTTTCCCGTGTTTAGAACTGTCCCTGCACAAAATGACACTTCTAAAGGAAAAAAAAGCCATTTAAAACTGCTTGCGGCTTTAATGTAATGTCTGGTCCCGGTAATATGGATGAAAATCTTTAAGAAAAATGGCATAGCTACCCCATGACCCCCCCCCCCCTACCCCAGCCCATTACCAGCCCCTTTGGGTCTTGTATGGATATTAAGGGGAACCCCGCACATAAAATAAAAAAGGCCCTATATACTCTGAACAGCCGTATACAGGCGGTGCATACAAGACAGGGACTGTAGGTTTGTTCTTATGTAGAATCTGTTTGTAATTTTGAACAGGTACATTGTTGAAGTGTAGCTCCAGCCCAAAAATCTATTTTTAAACTTTTTGGAAAACATAGGTAAGGGTTATCACCCCTGTAACATTTGTTTTGCTGTCTGTGCCCCTGTTCAGAACATTTCACCTCACTTTCCGTCCCAATGACAACTGTTTTTGAAATGTGGTGTTTTTCTTGAAACAAGGATTGCTGATAAAGCATCAGTACAGAGGAGACACCTTTCTCCCATATTTATTCTTACAGGAGAGAATTTTCCTTCCTAGTGGTAGATTTCCTCTCACTTCCTGTTGTCTTCTTGCGTTTGCAAGTAGGAGTCGTTTGTAAGTTGGATGTTTGAAAGTAGGGACCTGCCGTATATACTCTGCAGAAATAGGCCCCTTAGTTGTTGGTGTTGGCACAACACTGTAAGCACTCACAGTTACTCTTGGTTGGTGCTGGAACGCCCTGCTGTCAACTATTATATCAGGAATTTTAATTACATATAATTGTTGAACAGTGGTATTAAAAATTGGGCCTTTGATGGTGGTGCTGGTGCCACAACACTGTAAGCCCTGACAGTTACTCTTGGTGGGTGCAGCAATGGGCCCTGCTGTGAATTATTAGATCAAGAATTGTAATTGCATGCCCCTGTTGAACAGGGGCTGAAAAATTGGGCCTTTCGTGGTGGTGGTGGTGGTGGTGGTGTTGCCACAACACTGTAAGCCCTCAGAGTTACTCTTGGTGGGTGCAGGAATGGGCCCTGCTGTGAATTATTAGATCAAGAATTGTAATTACATGCCCCTTTTGAACAGGGGCTGAAAAATTGGGCCTTTCGTGGTGGTGGTGGTGGTGGCGTTGCCACAACACTGTAAGCCCTCAGAGTTACTCTTGGTGGGTGCAGCAATGGGCCCTGCTGTGAATTATTAGATCAAGAATTGTAATTACATGCCCCTTTTGAACAGGGGCTGAAAAATTGGGCCTTTCGTGGTGGTGGTGGTGGTGGCGTTGCCACAACACTGTAAGCCCTCAGAGTTACTCTTGGTGGGTGCAGGAATGGGCCCTGCTGTGAATTATTAGATCAAGAATTGTAATTACATGCCCCTTTTGAACAGGGGCTGAAAAATTGGGCCTTTCGTGGTGGTGGTGGTGGTGGCGTTGCCACAACACTGTAAGCCCTCAGAGTTACTCTTGGTGGGTGCAGCAATGGGCCCTGCTGTGAATTATTACATCAAGAATTGTAATTGCATGCCCCTGTTGAACGGTGGCTGAAAAATTGGGCCTTAGGCACTGGTGGCACAACACTACAACCCCTCACAGATACTGTACTTGGAGCACAGCAATGAGCCCTGTTGCAAAGTATTGCTTCAAAAATTGTAATGACACGCCCCTGTTAAACAGGGGCTGAAAAATTGGGCCTTAGGCACTGGTGGCACAACACTACAACCCCTCACAGATACTGTACTTGGAGCACAGCAATGAGCCCTGTTGCAAAGTATTGCTTCAAAAATTGTAATGACACGCCCCTGTTAAACAGGGGCTGAAAAATTGGGCCTTAGGCACTGGTGGCACAACACTACAACCCCTCACAGATACTGTACTTGGAGCACAGCAATGAGCCCTGTTGCAAAGTATTGCTTCAAAAATTGTAATGACACGCCCCTGTTAAACAGGGGCTGAAAAATTGGGCCTTAGGCACTGGTGGCACAACACTACAACCCCTCACAGATACTGTACTTGGAGCACAGCAATGAGCCCTGTTGCAAAGTATTGCTTCAAAAATTGTAATGACACGCCCCTGTTAAACAGGGGCTGAAAAATTGGGCCTTAGGCACTGGTGCCACAACACTCCAACCCCTCACAGATACTGTACTTGGAGCACAGCAATGAGCCCTGTTGCAAAGTATTGCTTCAAAAATTGTAATGACACGCCCCTGTTAAACAGGGGCTGAAAAATTGGGCCTTAGGCACTGGTGCCACAACACTCCAACCCCTCACAGATACTGTACTTGGAGCACAGCAATGAGCCCTATGGCAAATTATTGCTAAAAAAATTGTAATTACACGCCCCTGTAAAACAGGGGCTGAAAAATTGGGCCTTAGCCACTGGTGGCGGCACCCATAAACAAAAATGATCTTCCAAGCTATCATCATCAATCGTATCATTGAGGACTCGGAGGAGGAGGATAGCCAGTCAACATAACAGCACAGGCACTCAGCATCAGCATCAGTCTTGAAGGGATGTGACATGTTAAAATCAATTAGTCTGTTATATCAGCATCAGGTGTGTGGTAGCTGGTGGTGATCCAAGACTGGTTCATCTTGATGAAAGTCAGTCGATCAACCGAGTCGGTGGACAGGCGCACCCTGTGATCCGTGACAAATCCTCCAGCAGCACTGAATGTGCGTTCCGAAAGAACGCTGGATGCAGGACAGGCCAGTAGCTCAATTGCATACTGTGCAAGCTCTGGCCAGTGATCCATCCTCAAGACCCAGTAAGCCAGAGGATTTTCGGTGGGGAAGGTGTCCAAGTCTGACCTTGCCCCTAGATATTCCTGCACCATGTTTATCAGACGCTGGCGATGGTTGCTGGAACCGATCATACTTTGGGGCTGCGGACTAAAGAATTGTCTGAACGCATCGGTCAGACGGCCACCTTCCCCACCGCTCCTTCTTTGACTGGCCGAAGCCTCAGCAACTCGTTGTCCAGGACCAGGAGTTTGTAACCTCCCAGTCTCTGGGAACGCGTTGCACAGACCTTTCTGCAAGGCCTCCCGGAGTTGTCTCATCCTCTGCTCCCTCTGCGACGGTAACATAAGGTCCGCAACCTTACCCTTGTACCGTGGATCAAGGAGAGTGGCCAGCCAGTAATGGTCCCTCTCCTTGATCCGAAGAATACGAGGATCCTTCCGCAGACTTTGCAGGATCAGGGAGGCCATGCAGCGTAGGTTTGCTGAGGCATTCGCTCCGGAGTCCTCTGGGTCACTAAGGACGACATGATCCGCAGTCACCTCCTCCCAGCCACGTACAAGTCCACTGGTTTCTTGGGACTGTAAATCATCCCTAAAAGACTGCTGCTGATGATGCTGAGTGCCAGCCTCCACCTCCATGCTGACACAATCCTCCTCCTCCTCCTCCTCTTCCTGTGCGATGGGTGGGACAGAAGGAACACTGTCTGGGTAAAGGGGGCCTTGAGAGGCAAGGAAGTCCTCCTCTTCCTGCCTCTGTTCTGCCTCAAGTGCCCTGTCCATTATTCCATGCAGCGTGTGCTCCAACAGGTGGACAAGAGGTACAGTGTCACTGATGCATGCACTGTCACTGCTCACCATCCTCGTGGCCTCCTCAAATGGTGCCAGGACAGTGCATGCATCCCTGATCATGCCCCACTGGCGTGGAGAAAAAAAACCAAGCTCCCCTGACCCTGTCCTGGTGCCGTAGTCGCACAGG
Organism: Rana muscosa; assembly: GCA_029206835.1. Taxonomy (NCBI): domain Eukaryota; kingdom Metazoa; phylum Chordata; class Amphibia; order Anura; family Ranidae; genus Rana; species Rana muscosa. The sequence goes on along the minus strand of CM055117.1, from coordinate 1,059,051,953 downwards.
TACTCATTGATGGCCCTCTGCTGCGTGTGCAGCCGCTGCAGCATGGCCAACGTTGAGTTCCACCTGGTGGGCATGTCACATATAAGGCGGTTCTTGGGCAGGTTCAACTCCTTTTGCAGCTCAGCCAGGCGAGCACTGGCATTATAAGATCTGCGGAAATGCACACAGACTTTCCTGGCCTGCCTCAGGACATCCTGTAAGCCCGGGTACCTGCCCAAGAACCGCTGCACCACCAGATTAAGGACGTGAGCCACACAGGGCACATGGGTCAGTTGTCCCTGTCGAAGGGCGGAGAGGAGGTTGGTGCCATTGTCGCAAACCACCATTCCTGGCTTAAGCTGGCATGGCGTCAACCACCTCTCGGCCTGGCCCTGCAGAGCAGACAGGACCTCTGCCCCAGTGTGGCTTCTGTCCCCCAAACACACCAGCGCAAGCACGGCATGGCATCTTTTTGCCTGCGTACTTGCGTAGCCCCGTGAACGGCTACGGAGCACCGCTGGTTCATAGGACAAACCACAGGAAGAGGCCATGGAGGAAGAAGAAGAGGAGGGGGTGGAGGAGAGAGGTGTGTCACAACCAGTAGTAGCATTTTGGAGGCGTGGCGGTGGAACAACCTCCAACACTACTGCACCTTGTCCTGCATCCTTCCCAGCTGCCAAAAGAGTGACCCAATGGGCCGTGAAAGAAAGGTAACGTCCCTGTCCATGCCTGCTGGACCATGAGTCAGCGGTAATATGCACCTTACCGCTGACCGCCCTGTCCAGCGAGGCCAAGACATTGCCTTCCACATGCCGGTAGAGAGCCGGAATAGCCTTCCGTGAGAAAAAGTGGCGTTTGGGAACCTGCCACTGAGGAACCGCACATTGCACAAACTCACGGAAGGGGGCCGAGTCTACCAACTGAAAAGGCAGCAGTTGAAGCGCTAGCAATTTAGCCAAGCTAGCATTCAACCGCTGGGCATGTGGATGGCTGGGAGTGAACTTCTTTCGACGGTCCAGCAGCTGGGGCAGGGAAATTTGCCTGCTAGAATCGGACGTCGGTGTACTGCTAGCTGAGTGGCCGCAAGTACTTGGCTGTGACACACCTAATTCTACACCTTCATTCCTCTCAGTGCATGTTTCAGAGAGGACTGAAGTTATAGTGGGGTTGGAGATCCCAGCTGATGCGGTGCAAGGAGAGGTCCGCTTTGTTCTTTGGTGTGGGTCTTTGAGGTAGGCTTGCCAACGAGCTGCATGGCAGGTCAACATATGTCTGGTCAGGCATGTGGTACCCAAGCGGCTGATGTTTTGGCCACGCGATATACGCTTGAGACATATGTTGCAAACAGCAGCTGTGCGATCTGATGCACTAGCCTCAAAAAAGGCCCACACCAAGGAACTTTTTGAATGACGGGCAGAGGCAGCGCCCTGCACAGGCGGAGCTCTGCGGTGTGATTCCGTCGGTGTACTGCCCTTACGCTGGCCACCAAAGGGCATCCTGCCTCGTTGGAGATGTGCCTCCTCCTCATCCTCCTCCTCCTCCTCTCTCCTATTAGGCACCCACGTGGAGTCAGTGACCTCATCATCCCCTCCCTCCTCATCACTGGAGCCAATCTGGCAGTATGCTGCAGCTGCTGGAACATGACTGCCAGATTGGTGTCCTTCTTGAGCATCCCCTCTGTCTGCTCTCACCCTACTGCCTTCCTGTAGCTGGGTTTCATCATCAGACCCTTCGAAACGCTGGGCATCCTCCTGGAGCATGTACCCAACACTGTGCTCAAACAGTTCGGGGGACTCCTCAGGAGGAGGACATGGTGGGTCTAGGGAAGGAGTGACTGATGATGAGTCTGACATTGATACCAGGGAAGAGGACGCTTTGGCAGCTGCTTTGCCAGTACCCTGAGCCTGGGTGAGAGAGGATGAGGAGGAGGAGGAGGGCTTGGTCATCCACTCTACCAAGTCTTCGGCATGATGTGGCTCAACATGTCCAGCTGCCGAAAAGAAGGACAAGCGTGTCCCATGGCCATGTGCTGATGACGATGCACCGCGTCCACGACCAGCACTGTTGCCCCCAGACACAGAGCCTGCTTGCCCTCTTTTATTGCCTCCTGACTGTCTGCCTCTCCTTGTTTGCCTTCCAGACATTCTAATAGATGGCCTGCAGGGAGATGGGAAAAAAGCAATAAGGGCTACCTTCAGGTGTCCTTCTCTGTCCCTTTACTTAAGGATTTCTAAATATGGTTGAGGATGATCGCTTTTGCACAGAATAGCACAACGACAATTTCCCTGACTGTCCAAAAAACAAGGATTTCAAAGATGGTTGATGAGGAATGCTTTAGCACACTATAGCACAAGGAGAATTCACTCACTGTCCTTCCCTGTCCCTAGAAACAAGGACTCGCACAGTGAAAGAAACTGACACTCTCCCTACCTAGAGTTTTCTGTCCCTAGAAAAAATGTTTTTTTAAAGCACACTATAGCACAAGGAGAATTCACTCACTGTCCTTCCCTGTCCCTAGAAACAAGGACTCGCACAGTGAAAGAAACTGACACTCTCCCTACCTAGAGTTTTCTGTCCCTAGAAAAAATGTTTTTTTAAAGCACACTATAGCACAAGGAGAATTCACTCACTGTCCTTCCCTGTCCCTAGAAACAAGGACTCGCACAGTGAAAGAAACTGACACTCTCCCTACCTAGAGTTTTCTGTCCCTAGAAAAAATGTTTTTTAAAAGCACACTATAGCACAAGGAGAATTCCCCTCACTTTCCTTCTTTGTCCCTAGAAACAAGGACTCGCACAGTGAAAGAAACTGACACTCTCCCTACCTAGAGTTTTCTGTCCCTAGAAAAAATGTTTTTTTAAAGCACACTATAGCACAAGGAGAATTCACTCACTGTCCTTCCCTGTCCCTAGAAACAAGGACTCGCACAGTGAAAGAAACTGACACTCTCCCTACCTAGAGTTTTCTGTCCCTAGAAAAAATGTTTTTTTAAAGCACACTATAGCACAAAGAGAATTCACTCACTGTCCTTTCCTTTCCCTAGAAACAAGGACTCGCACAGTGAAAGAAACTGACACTCTCCCTACCTAGAGTTTTCTGTCCCTAGAAAAAATGTTTTTTAAAGCACACTATAGCACAAGGAGAATTCACTCACTGTCCTTCCCTGTCCCTAGAAACAAGGACTCGCACAGTGAAAGAAACTGACACTCTCCCTACCTAGAGTTTTCTGTCCCTAGAAAAAATGTTTTTTTAAAGCACACTATAGCACAAGGAGAATTCACTCACTGTCCTTCCCTGTCCCTAGAAACAAGGACTCGCACAGTGAAAGAAACTGACACTCTCCCTACCTAGAGTTTTCTGTCCCTAGAAAAAATGTTTTTTAAAGCACACTATAGCACAAGGAGAATTCACTCACTGTCCTTCCCTGTCCCTAGAAACAAGGACTCGCACAGTGAAAGAAACTGACACTCTCCCTACCTAGAGTTTTCTGTCCCTAGAAAAAATGTTTTTTTAAAGCACACTATAGCACAAGGAGAATTCACTCACTGTCCTTCCCTGTCCCTAGAAACAAGGACTCGCACAGTGAAAGAAACTGACACTCTCCCTACCTAGAGTTTTCTGTCCCTAGAAAAAATGTTTTTTAAAAGCACACTATAGCACAAGGAGAATTCCCCTCACTTTCCTTCTTTGTCCCTAGAAACAAGGACTCGCACAGTGAAAGAAACTGACACTCTCCCTACCTAGAGTTTTCTGTCCCTAGAAAAAATGTTTTTTTAAAGCACACTATAGCACAAGGAGAATTCACTCACTGTCCTTCCCTGTCCCTAGAAACAAGGACTCGCACAGTGAAAGAAACTGACACTCTCCCTACCTAGAGTTTTCTGTCCCTAGAAAAAATGTTTTTTAAAAGCACACTATAGCACAAGGAGAATTCCCCTCACTTTCCTTCTTTGTCCCTAGAAACAAGGACTCGCACAGTGAAAGAAACTGACACTCTCCCTACCTAGAGTTTTCTGTCCCTAGAAAAAATGTTTTTTTAAAGCACACTATAGCACAAGGAGAATTCACTCACTGTCCTTCCCTGTCCCTAGAAACAAGGACTCGCACAGTGAAAGAAACTGACACTCTCCCTACCTAGAGTTTTCTGTCCCTAGAAAAAATGTTTTTTTAAAGCACACTATAGCACAAGGAGAATTCACTCACTGTCCTTCCCTTTCCCTAGAAACAAGGACTCGCACAGTGAAAGAAACTGACACTCTCCCTACCTAGAGTTTTCTGTCCCTAGAAAAAATGTTTTTTAAAGCACACTATAGCACAAGGAGAATTCACTCACTGTCCTTCCCTGTCCCTAGAAACAAGGACTCGCACAGTGAAAGAAACTGACACTCTCCCTACCTAGAGTTTTCTGTCCCTAGAAAAAATGTTTTTTTAAAGCACACTATAGCACAAGGAGAATTCACTCACTGTCCTTCCCTGTCCCTAGAAACAAGGACTCGCACAGTGAAAGAAACTGACACTCTCCCTACCTAGAGTTTTCTGTCCCTAGAAAAAATGTTTTTTAAAGCACACTATAGCACAAGGAGAATTCACTCACTGTCCTTCCCTGTCCCTAGAAACAAGGACTCGCACAGTGAAAGAAACTGACACTCTCCCTACCTAGAGTTTTCTGTCCCTAGAAAAAATGTTTTTTTAAAGCACACTATAGCACAAGGAGAATTCACTCACTGTCCTTCCCTGTCCCTAGAAACAAGGACTCGCACAGTGAAAGAAACTGACACTCTCCCTACCTAGAGTTTTCTGTCCCTAGAAAAAATGTTTTTTAAAGCACACTATAGCACAAGGAGAATTCCCCTCACTTTCCTTCTTTGTCCCTAGAAACAAGGACTCGCACAGTGAAAGAAACTGACACTCTCCCTACCTAGAGTTTTCTGTCCCTAGAAAAAATGTTTTTTTAAAGCACACTGTAGCACAAGGAGAATTCACTCACTGTCCTTCCCTGTCCCTAGAAACAAGGACTCGCACAGTGAAAGAAACTGACACTCTCCCTACCTAGAGTTTTCTGTCCCTAGAAAAAATGTTTTTTTAAAGCACACTATAGCACAAGGAGAATTCACTCACTGTCCTTCCCTGTCCCTAGAAACAAGGACTCGCACAGTGAAAGAAACTGACACTCTCCCTACTTAGAGTTTTCTGTCCCTAGAAAAAATGTTTTTTAAAGCACACTATAGCACAAGGAGAATTCACTCACTGTCCTTCCCTGTCCCTAGAAACAAGGACTCGCACAGTGAAAGAAACTGACACTCTCCCTACCTAGAGTTTTCTGTCCCTAGAAAAAATGTTTTTTTAAAGCACACTATAGCACAAGGAGAATTCACTCACTGTCCTTCCCTGTCCCTAGAAACAAGGACTCGCACAGTGAAAGAAACTGACACTCTCCCTACCTAGAGTTTTCTGTCCCTAGAAAAAATGTTTTTTAAAGCACACTATAGCACAAGGAGAATTCACTCACTGTCCTTCCCTGTCCCTAGAAACAAGGACTCGCACAGTGAAAGAAACTGACACTCTCCCTACCTAGAGTTTTCTGTCCCTAGAAAAAATGTTTTTTTTAAAGCACACTATAGCACAAGGAGAATTCACTCACTGTCCTTCCCTGTCCCTAGAAACAAGGACTTGCACAGTGAAAGAAACTGACACTCTCCCTACCTAGAGTTTTCTGTCCCTAGAAAAAATGTTTTTTAAAGCACACTATAGCACAAGGAGAATTCACTCACTGTCCTTCCCTGTCCCTAGAAACAAGGACTCGCACAGTGAAAGAAACTGACACTCTCCAAACCTAGAGTTTTCTGTCCCTAGAAAAAATGTTTTTTTAAAGCACACTATAGCACAAGGAGAATTCACTCACTGTCCTTCCCTGTCCCTAGAAACAAGGACTCGCACAGTGAAAGAAACTGACACTCTCCCTACCTAGAGTTTTCTGTCCCTAGAAAAAATGTTTTTTAAAGCACACTATAGCACAAGGAGAATTCACTCACTGTCCTTCCCTGTCCCTAGAAACAAGGACTCGCACAGTGAAAGAAACTGACACTCTCCCTACCTAGAGTTTTCTGTCCCTAGAAAAAATGTTTTTTTAAAGCACACTATAGCACAAGGAGAATTCACTCACTGTCCTTCCCTGTCCCTAGAAACAAGGACTCGCACAGTGAAAGAAACTGACACTCTCCCTACCTAGAGTTTTCTGTCCCTAGAAAAAATGTTTTTTAAAGCACACTATAGCACAAGGAGAATTCACTCACTGTCCTTCCCTGTCCCTAGAAACAAGGACTCGCACAGTGAAAGAAACTGACACTCTCCCTACCTAGAGTTTTCTGTCCCTAGAAAAAATGTTTTTTTAAAGCACACTATAGCACAAGGAGAATTCACTCACTGTCCTTCCCTGTCCCTAGAAACAAGGACTCGCACAGTGAAAGAAACTGACACTCTCCCTACCTAGAGTTTTCTGTCCCTAGAAAAAATGTTTTTTAAAGCACACTATAGCACAAGGAGAATTCCCCTCACTTTCCTTCTTTGTCCCTAGAAACAAGGACTCGCACAGTGAAAGAAACTGACACTCTCCCTACCTAGAGTTTTCTGTCCCTAGAAAAAATGTTTTTTTAAAGCACACTGTAGCACAAGGAGAATTCACTCACTGTCCTTCCCTGTCCCTAGAAACAAGGACTCGCACAGTGAAAGAAACTGACACTCTCCCTACCTAGAGTTTTCTGTCCCTAGAAAAAATGTTTTTTTAAAGCACACTATAGCACAAGGAGAATTCACTCACTGTCCTTCCCTGTCCCTAGAAACAAGGACTCGCACAGTGAAAGAAACTGACACTCTCCCTACTTAGAGTTTTCTGTCCCTAGAAAAAATGTTTTTTAAAGCACACTATAGCACAAGGAGAATTCACTCACTGTCCTTCCCTGTCCCTAGAAACAAGGACTCGCACAGTGAAAGAAACTGACACTCTCCCTACCTAGAGTTTTCTGTCCCTAGAAAAAATGTTTTTTTAAAGCACACTATAGCACAAGGAGAATTCACTCACTGTCCTTCCCTGTCCCTAGAAACAAGGACTCGCACAGTGAAAGAAACTGACACTCTCCCTACCTAGAGTTTTCTGTCCCTAGAAAAAATGTTTTTTAAAGCACACTATAGCACAAGGAGAATTCACTCACTGTTCTTCCCTGTCCCTAGAAACAAGGACTCGCACAGTGAAAGAAACTGACACTCTCCCTACCTAGAGTTTTCTGTCCCTAGAAAAAATGTTTTTTTTAAAGCACACTATAGCACAAGGAGAATTCACTCACTGTCCTTCCCTGTCCCTAGAAACAAGGACTTGCACAGTGAAAGAAACTGACACTCTCCCTACCTAGAGTTTTCTGTCCCTAGAAAAAATGTTTTTTAAAGCACACTATAGCACAAGGAGAATTCACTCACTGTCCTTCCCTGTCCCTAGAAACAAGGACTCGCACAGTGAAAGAAACTGACACTCTCCCTACCTAGAGTTTTCTGTCCCTAGAAAAAATGTTTTTTTAAAGCACACTATAGCACAAGGAGAATTCACTCACTGTCCTTCCCTGTCCCTAGAAACAAGGACTCGCACAGTGAAAGAAACTGACACTCTCCCTACCTAGAGTTTTCTGTCCCTAGAAAAAATGTTTTTTAAAGCACACTATAGCACAAGGAGAATTCACTCACTGTCCTTCCCTGTCCCTAGAAACAAGGACTCGCACAGTGAAAGAAACTGACACTCTCCCTACCTAGAGTTTTCTGTCCCTAGAAAAAATGTTTTTTTAAAGCACACTATAGCACAAGGAGAATTCACTCACTGTCCTTCCCTGTCCCTAGAAACAAGGACTCGCACAGTGAAAGAAACTGACACTCTCCCTACCTAGAGTTTTCTGTCCCTAGAAAAAATGTTTTTTAAAGCACACTATAGCACAAGGAGAATTCACTCACTGTCCTTCCCTGTCCCTAGAAACAAGGACTCGCACAGTGAAAGAAACTGACACTCTCCCTACCTAGAGTTTTCTGTCCCTAGAAAAAATGTTTTTTTAAAGCACACTATAGCACAAGGAGAATTCACTCACTGTCCTTCCCTGTCCCTAGAAACAAGGACTCGCACAGTGAAAGAAACTGACACTCTCCCTACCTAGAGTTTTCTGTCCCTAGAAAAAATGTTTTTTAAAGCACACTATAGCACAAGGAGAATTCACTCACTGTCCTTCCCTGTCCCTAGAAACAAGGACTCGCACAGTGAAAGAAACTGACACTCTCCCTACCTAGAGTTTTCTGTCCCTAGAAAAAATGTTTTTTTAAAGCACACTATAGCACAAGGAGAATTCACTCACTGTCCTTCCCTGTCCCTAGAAACAAGGACTCGCACAGTGAAAGAAACTGACACTCTCCCTACCTAGAGTTTTCTGTCCCTAGAAAAAATGTTTTTTAAAGCACACTATAGCACAAGGAGAATTCACTCACTGTCCTTCCCTGTCCCTAGAAACAAGGACTCGCACAGTGAAAGAAACTGACACTCTCCCTACCTAGAGTTTTCTGTCCCTAGAAAAAATATTTTTTTAAAGCACACTATAGCACAAGGAGAATTCACTCACTGTCCTTCCCTGTCCCTAGAAACAAGGACTCGCACAGTGAAAGAAACTGACACTCTCCCTACCTAGAGTTTTCTGTCCCTAGAAAAAATGTTTTTTTAAAGCACACTATAGCACAAGGAGAATTCCCCTCACTTTCCTTCTTTGTCCCTAGAAACAAGGACTCGCACAGTGAAAGAAACTGACACTCTCCCTACCTAGAGTTTTCTGTCCCTAGAAAAAAAGTTTTTTTAAAGCACACTATAGCACAAGGAGAATTCACTCACTGTCCTTCCCTGTCCCTAGAAACAAGGACTCGCACAGTGAAAGAAACTGACACTCTCCCTTCCTAGAGTTTTCTGTCCCTAGAAAAAATGTTTTTTAAAAGCACACTATAGCACAAGGAGAATTCCCCTCACTTTCCTTCTTTGTCCCTAGAAACAAGGACTCGCACAGTGAAAGAAACTGACACTCTCCCTACCTAGAGTTTTCTGTCCCTAGAAAAAAATGTTTTTTTAAAGCACACTATAGCACAAGGAGAATTCCCCTCACTTTCCTTCTTTGTCCCTAGAAACAAGGATTCGCACAGTAAAACACACTGACACTCTCCCTACCTATCCTTCTCTTTCCCTAAACTAAAGGAATCCAGGTTAAGCAAGAAAGAAATAAATGTCACTGTCCCTGCCTATGCTGCTCTTTCCCTGCTCCGGAACACACTACACTAGGCCGCCGTGCTGGCGGCCTTTTATAGTGTGGGGCGTGTACTAAACACCCTCAGCAATAATTGGCCACAGGCATCCTGCCTGTGGCCAATCATTGCTCTCCTCGCTGCCGGCGCTGTGATTGGCCAAGCATGCGGGGTCACAGTGCATGCTTGGCCAATCACAGCGCCTGGATGACACTGCGATGGCGTAGTGCATTGTGGGCCGTTCGCGTCACTCGAATTTGGCGCGAACGGCCCAAATCGTTCGATCTTCGTCGAACGATCGAACAGCCGATGTTCGAGTCGAACGTATGTTCGACTCGAACACGAAGCTCATCCCTACGTGTGACCGGCGGACATCATGGCCACGCGCATCGGCTCCAGTGTCACGCGCGCCCCCTAGAGCTTTTAAAGTGGCCGACGTACACATACGCCGATTAGTGCAGCTGTGCTAACCTGCCGCAGTATATTGACGCCGGTTGGTCGGCAAGCAGTTAAAAAGGGGCATGGCACTGCCACGGCGGATATGTGCCAATGCCAACAAAATATATGCTTTCAATAGCATTATACTTCTTTTGGGAGGGTGATGAGGAATGGTCCTCCCCAAACAGAATATTGCACTGAAGCTGTAGGTAAATAAGAGTAGCAGAACCTTCTCTAGAAGAGTGGAAGAGTGGGTATTATAATAAAGTTGGCAGTGCTTTCCACCCAGGACAGGTCCTCTGTGAACAGACGGGATTCCCTTCCTGGGAAATTGATCTGTAATCTAATCAAAGTAATTGGGAGCAGAAAATAACTACTGCAATCAGAATCTGAATAATTTATTTTACAATAAAAATCATAAAATGAAATGCAGCCTCCTCACAATAAAAAAACATCACATATCTCACATGGACATTATCTTCAGAAAAACAACACATACATTGCATAAATCAGGGGTGCCCAATCTTTTGAAGAGCAAGGGCCACTTAAGCGACTTGGTAAGCGATCGTGGGCCACAATGAGTGGATCGGGCGGATGACAGGTCCGTGTCTGCTCTGCATATGCAGAGCAGACACGGACACAGCTCGATCTATACTCTATGGGCCCTCCGATTTCATCCATCCAGATAAGAGGGGACGATCTCCTTCTGTTTGTTTACATCTGCCGCTCCATAGAGGTGAATGGAGGGTCCGTTTGGGTCCGCCTGAAAATCTGACTGATCGTGTAAGAGGGGCATAAGGCTGCTTTCACACTGCTGGGCCGTGGCTTACCTGCACCGCGGGGGGGGGGGGGGGGCAGCGCAGTGCACCTGTGACTTTCCTGAGGGTTAGCTGCACTTTGCCATAGACTTCTATTATATCCTGCAGGTGTGGTGCACCTTCAGAAAGTGCACCAAACCAGCAAGTAATAACAGAGGTCTATGGCTCAGCGCAGGCTATCTGCGGTGCACCTGCGGATCAGTTTGAAAGCAGCCCAGTAACCACTAGGGGTGCTGAAATTAATTGCTACATCGATGCATCGCGATTCGGGTGTCCCCGATGTGGCATCGATGCATACGACCAAAAAAATTCATTGCCGGGTGACGTCATCCCAACTTGCCCCGCCCCTCCCGGGAAAGCGCTCCAAGCGTATAACTGTTAAAATAACTGTGTTTTAATAAATCTCGAGTTACAATCCATTAAGTGCCCTGCTGTATGTGCTTTTTAAAAAATATGGAGCTTCATACGTCATTCCTCAGTGTGTGTATATGCCGCTCATGTGACTGCCTGGCCCGCCTCTCTCTTCTCTCCTCTCACATCTCACATCTCTCCTGACATTAGCGGGGAGTTCTCAGCCCCGCCCGCTGACTGTAGCTATCAGATCAGAAGAGAGGTGAGCGGGGCTGAGAATTCCCTGTGACGTCAGGAGAGACGTGAGAGGAGAGAGGCGGGCTGGGCAGTCACATGAGTGGCATATACACACACTGAGAAATGAGGTATGAAGCTCCATATTTTTAAAAAAGCACATACAGTGGGGCACTTAATAGATTGTAACTCAGGAGTTATTAAAACAGTTAACAGCAGTAAGTAGAGTACGAATATGTTTATACTCTACTTACACCTCATACATGCTCCGTTCTGACAGTTCCCTGGCTTCCCCATTTGCACATTCCACTGTGTTAACTCCTAGTGTGCTGGAAGGTGCAAACGGGGAAGTCAGGGAACTGTCAGCACAGAGACAGTACAGGGAACTTTGCAGGGCTGTTTGTCAGCTGATTAGTGCACTTTATAAGGGACTGAGGTTATTTTTAATTCAAAGCAGAGTTCCAGTAAATTTTTTGCATAATAAAAGTCAGCAGCTAAAAAAAAAGTGTATCTTCTGACTTTTAATAAAAAGACCCCAGCGACGTGGCCACCCAAACCCTCCATTCTCTCCCCCGCCTGTTCACTGTGCTGGCAATACTACTGTGGACATCCGGCTGTGACAGCTTGCAGCTTCACAGTCGGGTGCACGTGTCTCACTGCACTGTCATGCATAGCCGGGCAATCTTCTGGGACCTGTGATGTGTCCCAGAAGATTGCAGGGAGGAAGGGCCGCCTAGGTGACCCAAGCGGAAGTGGGAGCTCGTCAGTAATCGTGATGCATTGCGGAATTGAATCGTTGACCAGATAATTGTAATCAAATCGAATTGTGAGACCAATGAAGATGTATACCCCTAGTTACCACTGCAAAAGAGATATGCCCATATATACACTGTGATTTTATAATATAAACGGACCTTTAATTATAATCTTCCATTCAGGAATCTCACTTGCTATGGGTATTGCCTGCCGTGCAATTGGTATCACTCCACCTGTGGCATAAGCACTCGGCTTATGCTGCTCTGCCCCCTCCACAGCAATGCTTCTTCAAGCACTATTCAGAACACTGATGCTTTAGGATGGCGGGTTGGGAACCCGCGATCTGGGCTTCCAAACCCACCATCCCAGAGCAGGAGGTTGTGGGCCTCATTAGAGGGCTCCATGAACACCCCTGACATAAATAATACATACTGCATATTTAATTTAACCCTAAAAAGCATCTAGCATTCAAAAAACGTGTGGACTGTGGAAAGAAGATGTTTTTTAGTACGAGAAGAAATACTCCTAAATCGCCTGCCAGAGGGCAATTCTGTAAAGAAGGCCTTTGCAGGCTGGGGGCTATCCTTCAGGATATTAACAGCTCTCTGAAGGCACCTCCTCTCCCTAGTTCTTCTTGTTCAAAAGTTTTATTAAGCATATTTCAATGTACATTGCAATACATCAGGAAAATTTGGAGAACTTGTTATCTGAACAGCATAACAGCATAACATAACTTGGTTAAGGTAACTAGTTCCAGTCAGGTAGTGATATGTAACACATTTGGTAAAGACAGTAAACCCCTCATAATTGAATAAAAACTAGGCTGTAGAGGTAGTCGAAAGAAGAATTAAAGATATTTGTAATCTCGGCAGAGATATTAGTAAGTAGTTACGCGGGTTGGGGGGGGGGCACGACAAGGGGCTTGGGGACAGAAGGGACCAAGTAAGGCGGGGTAAGGAAGGGGAGAGGAGGGGAAGGTCAAAAGGAATAGGGGTCCCTAGAGAGGACCAGGATCTGTATGTCCCATGTAGTGATGAGCCGAACACCCCCGGGTTCGGTTCGCACCAGAACCCGCGAACGGACCGAAAGTTCGTACGAACATTAGAACCCTATTAAATACAATGGATGTGAATGTTCGAATTCTAAAGTGCTAATTATAACAACTATTATGCATGTTATTGTCCTAAAAAGGGTTTGGGAACCCGGGTTCTGCACCAGGGGACATGTATCAATGCAAAAAGAAGTTTTAAAAACGGTCGTTTTTCGGGAGCAGTCATTTTAATGATGCATAAAGTGAAAAAAAAAAAGTCAAATATTCCTTTAAATATCGTACCTGGGGGGTGTCTAAAGTATGCCTGTGAAGTGCCACGTGTTTCCCGTGTTTAGAACTGTCCCTGCACAAAATGACACTTCTAAAGGAAAAAAAAAGCCATTTAAAACTGCTTGCGGCTTTAATGTAATGTCTGGTCCCGGTAATATGGATGAAAATCTTTAAGAAAAATGGCATAGCTACCCCATGACCCCCCCCCTACCCCAGCCCATTACCAGCCCCTTTGGGTCTTGTATGGATATTAAGGGGAACCCCGCACATAAAATAAAAAAGGCCCTATATACTCTGAACAGCCGTATACAGGCGGTGCATACAAGACAGGGACTGTAGGTTTGTTCTTATGTAGAATGTGTTTGTAATTTTGAACAGGTACATTGTTGAAGTGTAGCTCCAGCCCAAAAATCTATTTTTAAACTTTTTGGAAAACATAGGTAAGGGTTATCACCCCTGTAACATTTGTTTTGCTGTCTGTGCCCCTGTTCAGACCATTTCACCTCACTTTCCATCCCAATGACAACTGTTTTTGAAATGTGGTGTTTTTCTTGAAACAAGGATTGCTGATAAAGCATCAGTACAGAGGAGACACCTTTCTCCCATATTTATTCTTACAGGAGAGAATTTTCCTTCCTAGTGGTAGATTTCCTCTCACTTCCTGTTGTCTTCTTGCGTTTGCAAGTAGGAGTCGTTTGTAAGTTGGATGTTTGAAAGTAGGGACCTGCCGTATATACTCTGCAGAAATAGGCCCCTTAGTTGTTGGTGTTGGCACAACACTGTAAGCACTCACAGTTACTCTTGGTTGGTGCTGGAACGCCCTGCTGTCAACTATTATATCAGGAATTTTAATTACATATAATTGTTGAACAGTGGTAGTAAAAATTGGGCCTTTGATGGTGGTGCTGGTGCCACAACACTGTAAGCCCTGACAGTTACTCTTGGTGGGTGCAGCAATGGGCCCTGCTGTGAATTATTAGATCAAGAATTGTAATTGCATGCCCCTGTTGAACAGGGGCTGAAAAATTGGGCCTTTCGTGGTGGTGGTGGTGGTGGTGGTGTTGCCACAACACTGTAAGCCCTCAGAGTTACTCTTGGTGGGTGCAGGAATGGGCCCTGCTGTGAATTATTAGATCAAGAATTGTAATTACATGCCCCTTTTGAACAGGGGCTGAAAAATTGGGCCTTTCGTGGTGGTGGTGGTGGTGGCGTTGCCACAACACTGTAAGCCCTCAGAGTTACTCTTGGTGGGTGCAGCAATGGGCCCTGCTGTGAATTATTAGATCAAGAATTGTAATTGCATGCCCCTGTTGAACAGGGGCTGAAAAATTGGGCCTTAGGCACTGGTGGCACAACACTACAACCCCTCACAGATACTGTACTTGGAGCACAGCAATGAGCCCTGTTGCAAAGTATTGCTTCAAAAATTGTAATGACACGCCCCTGTTAAACAGCGGCTGAAAAATTGGGCCTTAGGCACTGGTGGTACAACACTACAACCCCTCACAGATACTGTACTTGGAGCACAGCAATGAGCCCTGTTGCAAAGTATTGCTTCAAAAATTGTAATGACACGCCCCTGTTAAACAGGGGCTGAAAAATTGGGCCTTAGGCACTGGTGGCACAACACTACAACCCCTCACAGATACTGTACTTGGAGCACAGCAATGAGCCCTGTTGCAAAGTATTGCTTCAAAAATTGTAATGACACGCCCCTTTTAAACAGGGGCTGAAAAATTGGGCCTTAGGCACTGGTGCCACAACACTCCAACCCCTCACAGATACTGTACTTGGAACACAGCAATGAGCCCTATGGCAAATTATTGCTAAAAAAATTGTAATTACACGCCCCTGTAAAACAGGGGCTGAAAAATTGGGCCTTAGCCACTGGTGGCGGCACCCATAAACAAAAATGATCTTCCAAGCTATCATCATCAATCGTATCATTGAGGACTCGGAGGAGGAGGATAGCCAGTCAACATAACAGCACAGGCACTCAGCATCAGCATCAGTCTTGAAGGGATGTGACATGTTAAAATCAATTAGTCTGTTATATCAGCATCAGGTGTGTGGTAGCTGGTGGTGATCCAAGACTGGTTCATCTTGATGAAAGTCAGTCGATCAACCGAGTCGGTGGACAGGCGCACCCTGTGATCCGTGACAAATCCTCCAGCAGCACTGAATGTGCGTTCCGAAAGAACGCTGGATGCAGGACAGGCCAGTAGCTCAATTGCATACTGTGCAAGCTCTGGCCAGTGATCCATCCTCAAGACCCAGTAAGCCAGAGGATTTTCGGTGGGGAAGGTGTCCAAGTCTGACCTTGCCCCTAGATATTCCTGCACCATGTTTATCAGACGCTGGCGATGGTTGCTGGAACCGATCATACTTTGGGGCTGCGGACTAAAGAATTGTCTGAACGCATCGGTCAGACGGCCACCTTCCCCACCGCTCCTTCTTTGACTGGCCGAAGCCTCAGCAACTCGTTGTCCAGGACCAGGAGTTTGTAACCTCCCAGTCTCTGGGAACGCGTTGCACAGACCTTTCTGCAAGGCCTCCCGGAGTTGTCTCATCCTCTGCTCCCTCTGCGAAGGTAACATAAGGTCCGCAACCTTACCCTTGTACCGTGGATCAAGGAGAGTGGCCAGCCAGTAATGGTCCCTCTCCTTGATCCGAAGAATACGAGGATCCTTCCGCAGACTTTGCAGGATCAGGGAGGCCATGCAGCGTAGGTTTGCTGAGGCATTCGCTCCGGAGTCCTCTGGGTCACTAAGGACGACATGATCCGCAGCCACCTCCTCTCAGCCACGTACAAGTCCACTGGTTTCTTGGGACTGTAAATCATCCCTAAAAGACTGCTGCTGATGATGCTGAGTGCCAGCCTCCACCTCCATGCTGACACAATCCTCCTCCTCCTCCTCCTCCTCTTCCTGTGCGATGGGTGGGACAGAAGGAACACTGTCTGGGTAAAGGGGGCCTTGAGAGGCAAGGAAGTCCTCCTCTTCCTGCCTCTGTTCTGCCTCAAGTGCCCTGTCCATTATTCCACGCAGCGTGTGCTCCAACAGGTGGACAAGGGGTACAGTGTCACTGATGCATGCACTGTCACTGCTCACCATCCTCGTGGCCTCCTCAAATGGTGCCAGGACAGTGCATGCATCCCTGATCATGCCCCACTGGCGTGGTGAAAAAAAACCAAGCTCCCCTGACCCTGTCCTGGTGCCGTAGTCGCACAGGTACTCATTGATGGCCCTCTGCTGCGTGTGCAGCCGCTGCAGCATGGCCAACGTTGAGTTCCACCTGGTGGGCATGTCACATATAAGGCGGTTCTTGGGCAGGTTCAACTCCTTTTGCAGCTCAGCCAGGCAAGCACTGGCATTATAAGATCTGCGGAAATGCACACAGACTTTCCTGGCCTGCCTCAGGACATCCTGTAAGCCCGGGTACCTGCCCAAGAACTGCTGCACCACCAGGTTAAGGACGTGAGCCACACAGGGCACATGGGTCAGTTGTCCCTGTCGGAGGGCGGAGAGGAGGTTGGTGCCATTGTCGCAAACCACCATTCCTGGCTTAAGCTGGCGTGGCGTCAACCACCTCTCGGCCTGGCCCTGCAGAGCAGACAGGACCTCTGCCCCAGTGTGGCTTCTGTCCCCCAAACACACCAGCACAAGCACGGCATGGCATCTTTTTGCCTGCGTACTTGCGTAGCCCCGTGAACGGCTACGGAGCACCGCTGGTTCATAGGACAAACCACAGGAAGAGGCCATGGAGGAAGAAGAAGAGGAGGGGGTGGAGGAGAGAGGTGTGTCACAACCAGTAGTAGCATTTTGGAGGCGTGGCGGTGGAACAACCTCCAACACTACTGCACCTTGTCCTGCATCCTTCCCAGCTGCCAAAAAAGTGACCCAATGGGCCGTGAAAGAAAGGTAACGTCCCTGTCCATGCCTGCTGGACCATGAGTCAGCGGTAATATGCACCTTACCACTGACCGCCCTGTCCAGCGAGGCCAAGACATTGCCTTCCACATGCCGGTAGAGAGCCGGAATAGCCTTCCGTGAGAAAAAGTGGCGTTTGGGAACCTGCCACTGAGGAACCGCACATTGCACAAACTCACGGAAGGGGGCCGAGTCTACCAACTGAAAAGGCAGCAGTTGAAGCGCTAGCAATTTAGCCAAGCTAGCATTCAACCGCTGGGCATGTGGATGGCTGGGAGTGAACTTCTTTCGACGGTCCAGCAGCTGGGGCAGGGAAATTTGCCTGCTAGAATCGGACGTCGGTGTACTGCTAGCAGAGTGGCCGCAAGTACTTGGCTGTGACACACCTAATTCTACACCTTCATTCCTCTCAGTGCATGTTTCAGAGAGGACTGAAGTTATAGTGGGGTTGGAGATCCCAGCTGATGCGGTGCAAGGAGAGGTCCGCTTTGTTCTTTGGTGTGGGTCTTTGAGGTAGGCTTGCCAACGAGCTGCATGGCAGGTCAACATATGTCTGGTCAGGCATGTGGTACCCAAGCGGCTGATGTTTTGGCCACGCGATATACGCTTGAGACATATGTTGCAAACAGCAGCTGTGCGATCTGATGCACTAGCCTCAAAAAAGGCCCACACCAAGGAACTTTTTGAATGACGGGCAGAGGCAGCGCCCTGCACAGGCGGAGCTCTGCGGTGTGATTCCGTCGGTGTACTGCCCTTACGCTGGCCACCAAAGGGCATCCTGCCTCGTTGGAGATGTGCCTCCTCCTCATCCTCCTCCTCCTCCTCTCTCCTATTAGGCACCCACGTGGAGTCAGTGACCTCATCATCCCCTCCCTCCTCATCACTGGAGCCAATCTGGCAGTATGCTGCAGCTGCTGGAACATGACTGCCAGATTGGTGTCCTTCTTGAGCATCCCCTCTGTCTGCTCTCACGCTACTGCCTTCCTGTAGCTGGGTTTCATCATCAGACCCTTCGAAACGCTGGGCATCCTCCTGGAGCATGTACCCAACACTGTGCTCAAACAGTTCGGGGGACTCCTCAGGAGGAGGACATGGTGGGTCTAGGGAAGGAGTGACTGATGATGAGTCTGACATTGATACCAGGGAAGAGGACGCTTTGGCAGCTGCTTTGCCAGTACCCTGAGCCTGGGTGAGAGAGGATGAGGAGGAGGAGGAGGGCTTGGTCATCCACTCTACCAAGTCTTCGGCATGATGTGGCTCAACATGTCCAGCTGCCGAAAAGAAGGACAAGCGTGTCCCATGGCCATGTGCTGATGACAATGCACCGCGTCCACGACCAGCACTGTTGCCCCCAGACACAGAGCCTGCTTGCCCTCTTTTATTGCCTCCTGACTGTCTGCCTCTCCTAGTTTGCCTTCCAGACATTCTAATAGATGGCCTGCAGGGAGATGGGAAAAAAGCAATAAGGGCTACCTTCAGGTGTGCTTCTCTGTCCCTTTACTTAAGGATTTCTAAATATGGTTGAGGATGATTGCTTTTGCACAGAATAGCACAACGACAATTTCCCTGACTGTCCAAAAAACAAGGATTTCAAAGATGGTTGATGAGGAATGCTTTAGCACACTATAGCACAAGGAGAATTCCCCTCACTTTCCTTCTTTGTCCCTAGAAACAAGGACTCGCACAGTGAAAGAAACTGACACTCTCCCTACCTAGAGTTTTCTGTCCCTAGAAAAAAATTTTTTTTAAAGCACACTATACCACAAGGAGAATTCCCCTCACTTTCCTTCTTTGTCCCTAGAAACAAGGATTCGCACAGTGAAAGAAACTGACACTCTCCCTACCTAGAGTTTTCTGTCCCTAGAAAAAATGTTTTTTTAAAGCACACTATAGCACAAGGAGAATTCCCCTCACTTTCCTTCTTTGTCCCTAGAAACAAGGACTCGCACAGTGAAAGAAACTGACACTCTCCCTACCTAGAGTTTTCTGTCCCTAGAAAAAATGTTTTTTTAAAGCACACTATAGCACAAGGAGAATTCCCCTCACTTTCCTTCTTTGTCCCTAGAAACAAGGACTCGCACAGTGAAAGAAACTGACACTCTCCCTACCTAGAGTTTTCTGTCCCTAGAAAAAATGTTTTTTTAAAGCACACTATAGCACAAGGAGAATTCCCCTCACTTTCCTTCTTTGTCCCTAGAAACAAGGACTCGCACAGTGAAAGAAACTGACACTCTCCCTACCTAGAGTTTTCTGTCCCTAGAAAAAATGTTTTCTAAAAAAAGCACACTATAGCACAAGGAGAATTCCCCTCACTTTCCTTCTTTGTCCCTAGAAACAAGGACTCGCACAGTGAAAGAAACTGACACTCTCCCTACCTAGAGTTTTCTGTCCCTAGAAAAAATGTTTTTTTAAAGCACACTATAGCACAAGGAGAATTCCCCTCACTTTCCTTCTTTGTCCCTAGAAACAAGGACTCGCACAGTGAAAGAAACTGACACTCTCCCTACCTAGAGTTTTCTGTCCCTAGAAAAAATGTTTTTTTAAAGCACACTATAGCACAAGGAGAATTCCCCTCACTTTCCTTCTTTGTCCCTAGAAACAAGGACTCGCACAGTGAAAGAAACTGACACTCTCCCTACCTAGAGTTTTCTGTCCCTAGAAAAAATGTTTTTTTAAAGCACACTATAGCACAAGGAGAATTCCCCTCACTTTCCTTCTTTGTCCCTAGAAACAAGGACTCGCACAGTGAAAGAAACTGACACTCTCCCTACCTAGAGTTTTCTGTCCCTAGAAAAAATGTTTTTTTAAAGCACACTATAGCACAAGGAGAATTCCCCTCACTTTCCTTCTTTGTCCCTAGAAACAAGGACTCGCACAGTGAAAGAAACTGACACTCTCCCTACCTAGAGTTTTCTGTCCCTAGAAAAAATGTTTTTTTAAAGCACACTATAGCACAAGGAGAATTCCCCTCACTTTCCTTCTTTGTCCCTAGAAACAAGGACTCGCACAGTGAAAGAAACTGACACTCTCCCTACCTAGAGTTTTCTGTCCCTAGAAATTTTTTTTTTTTAAAGCACACTATACCACAAGGAGAATTCCCCTCACTTTCCTTCTTTGTCCCTAGAAACAAGGATTCGCACAGTGAAAGAAACTGACACTCTCCCTACCTAGAGTTTTCTGTCCCTAGAAAAAATGTTTTTTTAAAGCACACTATAGCACAAGGAGAATTCCCCTCACTTTCCTTCTTTGTCCCTAGAAACAAGGACTCGCACAGTGAAAGAAACTGACACTCCCCCTACCTAGAGTTTTCTGTCCCTAGAAAAAATGTTTTTTTAAAGCACACTATAGCACAAGGAGAATTCCCCTCACTTTCCTTCTTTGTCCCTAGAAACAAGGACTCGCACAGTGAAAGAAACTGACACTCTCCCTACCTAGAGTTTTCTGTCCCTAGAAAAAATGTTTTTTTAAAGCACACTATAGCACAAGGAGAATTCCCCTCACTTTCCTTCTTTGTCCCTAGAAACAAGGACTCGCACAGTGAAAGAAACTGACACTCTCCCTACCTAGAGTTTTCTGTCCCTAGAAAAAATGTTTTTTTAAAGCACACTATAGCACAAGGAGAATTCCCCTCACTTTCCTTCTTTGTCCCTAGAAACAAGGACTCGCACAGTGAAAGAAACTGACACTCTCCCTACCTAGAGTTTTCTGTCCCTAGAAAAAATGTTTTTTTAAAGCACACTATAGCACAAGGAGAATTCCCCTCACTTTCCTTCTTTGTCCCTAGAAACAAGGACTCGCACAGTGAAAGAAACTGACACTCTCCCTACCTAGAGTTTTCTGTCCCTAGAAAAAATGTTTTTTTAAAGCACACTATAGCACAAGGAGAATTCCCCTCACTTTCCTTCTTTGTCCCTAGAAACAAGGACTCGCACAGTGAAAGAAACTGACACTCTCCCTACCTAGAGTTTTCTGTCCCTAGAAAAAATGTTTTTTTAAAGCACACTATAGCACAAGGAGAATTCCCCTCACTTTCCTTCTTTGTCCCTAGAAACAAGGACTCGCACAGTGAAAGAAACTGACACTCTCCCTACCTAGAGTTTTCTGTCCCTAGAAAAAATGTTTTTTTAAAGCACACTATAGCACAAGGAGAATTCCCCTCACTTTCCTTCTTTGTCCCTAGAAACAAGGACTCGCACAGTGAAAGAAACTGACACTCTCCCTACCTAGAGTTTTCTGTCCCTAGAAAAAATGTTTTTTTAAAGCACACTATAGCACAAGGAGAATTCCCCTCACTTTCCTTCTTTGTCCCTAGAAACAAGGACTCGCACAGTGAAAGAAACTGACACTCTCCCTACCTAGAGTTTTCTGTCCCTAGAAAAAATGTTTTTTTAAAGCACACTATAGCACAAGGAGAATTCCCCTCACTTTCCTTCTTTGTCCCTAGAAACAAGGACTCGCACAGTGAAAGAAACTGACACTCTCCCTACCTAGAGTTTTCTGTCCCTAGAAAAAATGTTTTTTTAAAGCACACTATAGCACAAGGAGAATTCCCCTCACTTTCCTTCTTTGTCCCTAGAAACAAGGACTCGCACAGTGAAAGAAACTGACACTCTCCCTACCTAGAGTTTTCTGTCCCTAGAAAAAATGTTTTTTTTAAAGCACACTATAGCACAAGGAGAATTCCCCTCACTTTCCTTCTTTGTCCCTAGAAACAAGGACTCGCACAGTGAAAGAAACTGACACTCTCCCTACCTAGAGTTTTCTGTCCCTAGAAAAAATGTTTTTTTAAAGCACACTATAGCACAAGGAGAATTCCCCTCACTTTCCTTCTTTGTCCCTAGAAACAAGGACTCGCACAGTGAAAGAAACTGACACTCTCCCTACCTAGAGTTTTCTGTCCCTAGAAAAAATGTTTTTTTAAAGCACACTATAGCACAAGGAGAATTCCCCTCACTTTCCTTCTTTGTCCCTAGAAACAAGGACTCGCACAGTGAAAGAAACTGACACTCTCCCTACCTAGAGTTTTCTGTCCCTAGAAAAAATGTTTTTTTAAAGCACACTATAGCACAAGGAGAATTCCCCTCACTTTCCTTCTTTGTCCCTAGAAACAAGGACTCGCACAGTGAAAGAAACTGACACTCTCCCTACCTAGAGTTTTCTGTCCCTAGAAAAAATGTTTTTTTAAAGCACACTATAGCACAAGGAGAATTCCCCTCACTTTCCTTCTTTGTCCCTAGAAACAAGGATTCGCACAGTAAAACACACTGACACTCTCCCTACCTATCCTTCTCTTTCCCTAAACTAAAGGAATCCAGGTTAAGCAAGAAAGAAATAAATGTCACTGTCCCTGCCTATGCTTGTCTTTCCCTGCTCCGGAACACACTACACTAGGCCGCCGTGCTGGCGGCCTTTTATAGTGTGGGGCGTGTACTAAACACCCTCAGCAATAATTGGCCACAGGCATCCTGCCTGTGGCCAATCATTGCTCTCCTCGCTGCCGGCGCTGTGACTCGCCAAGCATGCGGGGTCACAGTGCATGCTTGGCCAATCACAGCGCCTGGATGACACTGCGATGGCGTAGTGCATTGTGGGCCGTTCGCGTCACTCGAATTTGGCGCGAACGGCCCAAATCGTTCGATCTTCGTCGAACGATCGAACAGCCGATGTTCGAGTCGAACGTATGTTCGACTCGAACACGAAGCTCATCCCTAGTCCCATGTAACCTGAAGGTCATGGCAATGGAAGTGAGTCACCGAAGTCAGGGGGCAGGAAGTGAATAATCCACGGTTTCCGTAGTTTTTCATAAACAGAAACTTTGTCCAGGAGGACTGCCTTAATCTTGGCGTGGACCATTGCTTGAGTGATTCTGTGCTTCATTGCTAAGATGCATAGAGATGGGATTTTCCAGGCTTTAGCAATGGTCTGCTTGGCTTCAGTGGTAATGAATAGGAGGAATTTGAATTGGCAGTGCGTTACAGTCAAGGGTTTGTTGTTCAGGAGAGCTATTGTGGGGTCAAGTGGTATTGGTGTCTCGAATAGGGTAGAAAGTATCTTGAATACTTCAGTCCAGAATGCTTGCACCATGGGGCATTCCCACCAAATGTGTACATGTGTGCCTGGTGTGGTGCAGCCTCGAAAGCAATGTGGAAAGTATTGGGGGGAGAATTTCTCTCCTTAGTTCTTCAATGCTTGGTAAATAAGCCTGCATAATATTCTTCTGCACTGGTTTTTATCAACCTCTGTAAGGCATTTCTGTCATGGACTGTGCACAACCCTTTTCACAGAGAGTAAGCACACTCGCATTGCAGCCTTATAGAATCTGAGGACGACCCACTCAATAAAGCCTGCCCTCCAAAGCTTCCTCAAGAATAGTGATGAGCCGAACACCCCCGGGTTCGGTTCGCACCAGAACCCGCGAACGGACCGAAAGTTCGAACGAACATTAGAACCCTATTAAATACAATGGATGCGAACGTTCGAATTCTAAAGTGCTAATTATAACAACTATTATGCATGTTATTGTCCTAAAAAGGGTTTGGGAACCCGGGTTCTGCACCAGGGGACATGTATCAATGCAAAAAGAAGTTTTAAAAACGGTCGTTTTTCGGGAGCAGTCATTTTAATGATGCATAAAGTGAAAAAAAAAAGTCAAATATTCCTTTAAATATCGTACCTGGGGGGTGTCTAAAGTATGCCTGTGAAGTGCCACGTGTTTCCCGTGTTTAGAACTGTCCCTGCACAAAATGACACTTCTAAAGGAAAAAAAAGCCATTTAAAACTGCTTGCGGCTTTAATGTAATGTCTGGTCCTGGTAATATGGATGAAATTCTTTAAGAAAAATGGCATAGCTACCCCATGACCCCCCCCCCTACCCCAGCCCATTACCAGCCCCTTTGGGTCTTGTATGGATATTAAGGGGAACCCCGCACATAAAATAAAAAAGGCCCTATATACTCTGAACATCCCTATACAGGCGGTGCATACAAGACAGGGACTGTAGGTTTGTTCTTATGTAGAGTCTGTTTGTAATTTTGAACAGGTACATTGTTGAAGTGTAGCTCCAGACCAAAAATCTATTTGTAAACTTTTTGGAAAACATAGGTAAGGGTTATCACCCCTGTAACATTTGTTTTGCTGTCTGTGCCCCTGTTCAGAACATTTCACCTCACTTTCCGTCCCAATGACAACTGTTTTTGAAATGTGGTGTTTTTCTTGAAACAAGGATTGCTGATAAAGCATCAGTACAGAGGAGACACCTTTCTCCCATATTTATTCTTACAGGAGAGAATTTTCCTTCCTAGTGGTAGATTTCCTCTCACTTCCTGTTGTCTTCTTGCGTTTGCAAGTAGGAGTCGTTTGTAAGTTGGATGTTTGAAAGTAGGGACCTGCCGTATATACTCTGCAGAAATAGGCCCCTTAGTTGTTGGTGTTGGCACAACACTGTAAGCACTCACAGTTACTCTTGGTTGGTGCTGGAACGCCCTGCTGTCAACTATTATATCAGGAATTTTAATTACATATAATTGTTGAACAGTGGTAGTAAAAATTGGGCCTTTGATGGTGGTGCTGGTGCCACAACACTGTAAGCCCTGACAGTTACTCTTGGTGGGTGCAGCAATGGGCCCTGCTGTGAATTATTAGATCAAGAATTGTAATTACATGCCCCTGTTGAACAGGGGCTGAAAAATTGGGCCTTAGGCACTGGTGGCACAACACTGCAACCCCTCACAGATACTGTACTTGGAGCACAGCAATGAGCCCTGTTGCAAAGTATTGCTTCAAAAATTGTAATGACACGCCCCTGTTAAACAGGGGCTGAAAAATTGGGCCTTAGGCACTGGTGGCACAACACTGCAACTCCTCACAGATACTGTACTTGGAGCACAGCAATGAGCCCTGTTGCAAAGTATTGCTTCAAAAATTGTAATTACACGCCCCTGTTAAACAGGGGCTGAAAAATTGGGCGTTAGGCACTGGTGGCACAACACTGCAACTCCTCACAGATACTGTACTTGGAGCACAGCAATGAGCCCTGTTGCAAAGTATTGCTTCAAAAATTGTAATTACACGCCCCTGTTAAACAGGGGCTGAAAAATTGGGCGTTAGGCACTGGTGGCGGCACCCATAAACAAAAATGATCTTACAAGCTATCATCATCAATCGTATCATTGAGGACTCGGAGGAGGAGGATAGCCAGTCAACATAACAGCACAGGCACTCAGCATCAGCATCAGTCTTGAAGGGATGTGACATGTTAAAATCAATTAGTCTGTTATATCAGCATCAGGTGTGTGGTAGCTGGTGGTGATCCAAGACTGGTTCATCTTGATGAAAGTCAGTCGATCAACCGAGTCGGTGGACAGGCGCACCCTGTGATCCGTGACAAATCCTCCAGCAGCACTGAATGTGCGTTCCGAAAGAACGCTGGATGCAGGACAGGCCAGTAGCTCAATTGCATACTGTGCAAGCTCTGGCCAGTGATCCATCCTCAAGACCCAGTAAGCCAGAGGATTTTCGGTGGGGAAGGTGTCCAAGTCTGACCTTGCCCCTAGATATTCCTGCACCATGTTTATCAGACGCTGGCGATGGTTGCTGGAACCGATCATACTTTGGGGCTGCGGACTAAAGAATTGTCTGAACGCATCGGTCAGACGGCCACCTTCCCCACCGCTCCTTCTTTGACTGGCCGAAGCCTCAGCAACTCGTTGTCCAGGACCAGGAGTTTGCAACCTCCCAGTCTCTGGGAACGCGTTGCACAGACCTTTCTGCAAGGCCTCCCGGAGTTGTCTCATCCTCTGCTCCCTCTGCGACGGTAACATAAGGTCCGCAACCTTACCCTTGTACCGTGGATCAAGGAGAGTGGCCAGCCAGTAATGGTCCCTCTCCTTGATCCGAAGAATACGAGGATCCTTCCGCAGACTTTGCAGGATCAGGGAGGCCATGCAGCGTAGGTTTGCTGAGGCATTCGCTCCGGAGTCCTCTGGGTCACTAAGGACGACATGATCCGCAGCCACCTCCTCCCAGCCACGTACAAGTCCACTGGTTTCTTGGGACTGTAAATCATCCCTAAAAGACTGCTGCTGATGATGCTGAGTGCCAGCCTCCACCTCCATGCTGACACAATCCTCATCCTCCTCCTCCTCCTCCTCCTCCTCCTCCTCTTCCTGTGCGATGGGTGGGACAGAAGGAACACTGTCTGGGTAAAGGGGGCCTTGAGAGGCAAGGAAGTCCTCCTCTTCCTGCCTCTGTTCTGCCTCAAGTGCCCTGTCCATTATTCCACGCAGCGTGTGCTCCAACAGGTGGACAAGAGGTACAGTGTCACTGATGCATGCACTGTCACTGCTCACCATCCTCGTGGCCTCCTCAAATGGTGCCAGGACAGTGCATGCATCCCTGATCATGCCCCACTGGCGTGGAGAAAAAAAACCAAGCTCCCCTGACCCTGTCCTGGTGCCGTAGTCGCACAGGTACTCATTGATGGCCCTCTGCTGCGTGTGCAGCCGCTGCAGCATGGCCAACGTTGAGTTCCACCTGGTGGGCATGTCACATATAAGGCGGTTCTTGGGCAGGTTCAACTCCTTTTGCAGCTCAGCCAGGCGAGCACTGGCATTATAAGATCTGCGGAAATGCACACAGACTTTCCTGGCCTGCCTCAGGACATCCTGTAAGCCCGGGTACCTGCCCAAGAAGCGCTGCACCACCAGGTTAAGGACGTGAGCCACACAGGGCACATGGGTCAGTTGTCCCTGTCGGAGGGCGGAGAGGAGGTTGGTGCCATTGTCGCAAACCACCATTCCTGGCTTAAGCTGGCGTGGCGTCAACCACCTCTCGGCCTGGCCCTGCAGAGCAGACAGGACCTCTGCCCCAGTGTGGCTTCTGTCCCCCAAACACACCAGCGCAAGCACGGCATGGCATCTTTTTGCCTGCGTGCTTGCGTAGCCCCGTGAACGGCTACGGAGCACCGCTGGTTCATAGGACAAACCACAGGAAGAGGCCATGGAGGAAGAAGAAGAGGAGGGGGTGGAGGAGAGAGGTGTGTCACAACCAGTAGTAGCATTTTGGAGGCGTGGCGGTGGGACAACCTCCAACACTACTGCACCTTGTCCTGAATCCTTCCCAGCTGCCAAAAGAGTGACCCAATGGGCCGTGAAAGAAAGGTAACGTCCCTGTCCATGCCTGCTGGACCATGAGTCAGCGGTAATATGCACCTTACCGCTGACCGCCCTGTCCAGCGAGGCCAAGACATTGCCTTCCACATGCCGGTAGAGAGCCGGAATAGCCTTCCGTGAGAAAAAGTGGCGTTTGGGAACCTGCCACTGAGGAACTGCACATTGCACAAACTCACGGAAGGGGGCCGAGTCTACCAACTGAAAAGGCAGCAGTTGAAGCGCTAGCAATTTAGCCAAGCTAGCATTCAACCGCTGGGCATGTGGATGGCTGGGAGTGAACTTCTTTCGACGGTCCAGCAGCTGGGGCAGGGAAATTTGCCTGCTAGAATCGGACGTCGGTGTACTGCTAGCAGAGTGGGCGCAAGTACTTGGCTGTGACACACCTAATTCTACACCTTCATTCCTCTCAGTGCATGTTTCAGAGAGGACTGAAGTTATAGTGGGGTTGGAGATCCCAGCTGATGCGGTGCAAGGAGAGGTCCGCTTTGTTCTTTGGTGTGGGTCTTTGAGGTAGGCTTGCCAACGAGCTGCATGGCAGGTCAACATATGTCTGGTCAGGCATGTGGTACCCAAGCGGCTGATGTTTTGGCCACGCGATATACGCTTGAGACATATGTTGCAAACAGCAGCTGTGCGATCTGATGCACTAGCCTCAAAAAAGGCCCACACCAAGGAACTTTTTGAATGACGGGCAGAGGCTGCGCCCTGCACAGGCGGAGCTCTGCGGTGTGATTCCGTCGGTGTACTGCCCTTACGCTGGCCACCAAAGGGCATCCTGCCTCGTTGGAGATGTGCCTCCTCCTCATCCTCCTCCTCCTCCTCTCTCCTATTAGGCACCCACGTGGAGTCAGTGACCTCATCATCCCCTCCCTCCTCATCACTGGAGCCAATCTGGCAGTATGCTGCAGCTGCTGGAACATGACTGCCAGATTGGTGTCCTTCTTGAGCATCCCCTCTGTCTGCTCTCACGCTACTGCCTTCCTCTAGCTGGGTTTCATCATCAGACCCTTCGAAACGCTGGGCATCCTCCTGGAGCATGTACCCAACACTGTGCTGAAACAGTTCGGGGGACTCCTCAGGAGGAGGACATGGTGGGTCTAGGGAAGGAGTGACTGATGATTTGTCTGACATTGATACCAGGGAAGACGACGCTTTGGCAGCTGCTTTTCCAGTACCCTGAGCCTGGGTGAGAGAGGATGAGGAGGAGGAGGAGGGCTTGGTCATCCACTCTACCAAGTCTTCGGCATGATGTGGCTCAACATGTCCAGCTGCCGAAAAGAAGGACAAGCGTGTCCCATGGCCATGTGCTGATGACAATGCACCGCGTCCACGACCAGCACTGTTGCCCCCAGACACAGAGCCTGCTTGCCCTCTTTTATTGCCTCCTGACTGTCTGCCTCTCCTTGTTTGCCTTCCAGACATTCTAATAGATGGCCTGCAGGGAGATGGGAAAAAAGCAATAAGGGCTACCTTCAGGTGTCCTTCTCTGTCCCTTGAAACAAGGACTTGCAGAGTGAAATAAACTGACACTGTCCCTACCTACAGTTTTCTGTCCCTAGAATAAATGTTTTTTTTAAGCACACTATAGCACAAGGACAATTCAGTCACTGTCCTTCCAGGTCCCTGGAAACAAGGACTTGCAGAGTGAAAGAAAAAAAACACTCTCCCTACCTACAGTTTTCTGTCCCTAGAAAAAATGTTTTTTTTAATCACAATATAACACAAGGACAATTCACTCACTGTCCTTCCAGGTCCCTGGAAACAAGGACTTGCAGAGTGAAATAAACTGACACTCTCCCTACCTACAGTTTTCTGTCCCTAGAATAAATGTTTTTTTTAATCACAATATAGCACAAGGACAATTCAGTCACTGTCCTTCCAGGTCCCTGGAAACAAGGACTTGCAGAGTGAAAGAAACTGACACTCTCCCTACCTACAGTTTTCTGTCCCTAGAATAAATGTTTTTTTTAATCACAATATAGCACAAGGACAATTCAGTCACTGTCCTTCCAGGTCCCTGGAAACAAGGACTTGCAGA
This sequence comes from Rana muscosa, assembly GCA_029206835.1. Classification (NCBI taxonomy): domain Eukaryota; kingdom Metazoa; phylum Chordata; class Amphibia; order Anura; family Ranidae; genus Rana; species Rana muscosa. The sequence goes on along the minus strand of CM055117.1, from coordinate 1,059,022,611 downwards.
GTGAAATAAACTGACACTCTCCCTACCTACAGTTTTCTGTCCCTAGAATAAATGTTTTTTTTAATCACAATATAGCACAAGGACAATTCAGTCACTGTCCTTCCAGGTCCCTGGAAACAAGGACTTGCAGAGTGAAAGAAACTGACACTCTCCCTACCTACAGTTTTCTGTCCCTAGAATAAATGTTTTTTTAAGCACAATATAGCACAAGGACAATTCACTCACTGTCCTTCCAGGTCCCTGGAAACAAGGACTTGCAGAGTGAAATAAACTGACACTCTCCCTACCTACAGTTTTCTGTCCCTAGAATAAATGTTTTTTTTAATCACAATATAGCACAAGGACAATTCAGTCACTGTCCTTCCAGGTCCCTGGAAACAAGGACTTGCAGAGTGAAAGAAACTGACACTCTCCCTACCTACAGTTTTCTGTCCCTAGAATAAATGTTTTTGTAAGCACAATATAGCACAAGGACAATTCACTCACTGTCCTTCCAGGTCCCTGGAAACAAGGACTTGCAGAGTGAAAGAAACTGACACTGTCCCTACCTACAGTTTTCTGTCCCTAGAATAAATGTTTTTTTTAAGCACACTATAGCACAAGGACAATTCAGTCACTGTCCTTCCAGGTCCCTGGAAACAAGGACTTGCAGAGTGAAAGAAAAAAAACACTCTCCCTACCTACAGTTTTCTGTCCCTAGAAAAAATGTTTTTTTTAATCACAATATAACACAAGGACAATTCACTTACTGTCCTTCCAGGTCCCTGGAAACAAGGACTTGCAGAGTGAAAGAAACTGACACTGTCCCTACCTACAGTTTTCTGTCCCTAGAATAAATGTTTTTTTTAATCACAATATAGCACAAGGACAATTCAGTCACTGTCCTTCCAGGTCCCTGGAAACAAGGACTTGCAGAGTGAAATAAACTGACACTCTCCCTACCTACAGTTTTCTGTCCCTAGAATAAATGTTTTTTTTAAGCACACTATAGCACAAGGACAATTCAGTCACTGTCCTTCCAGGTCCCTGGAAACAAGGACTTGCAGAGTGAAATAAACTGACACTCTCCCTACCTACAGTTTTCTGTCCCTAGAATAAATGTTTTTTTTAATCACAATATAGCACAAGGACAATTCAGTCACTGTCCTTCCAGGTCCCTGGAAACAAGGACTTGCAGAGTGAAAGAAACTGACACTCTCCCTACCTACAGTTTTCTGTCCCTAGAATAAATGTTTTTTTAAGCACAATATAGCACAAGGACAATTCACTCACTGTCCTTCCAGGTCCCTGGAAACAAGGACTTGCAGAGTGAAAGAAACTGACACTGTCCCTACCTACAGTTTTCTGTCCCTAGAATAAATGTTTTTTTTAAGCACACTATAGCACAAGGACAATTCAGTCACTGTCCTTCCAGGTCCCTGGAAACAAGGACTTGCAGAGTGAAAGAAAAAAAACACTCTCCCTACCTACAGTTTTCTGTCCCTAGAAAAAATGTTTTTTTTAATCACAATATAACACAAGGACAATTCACTCACTGTCCTTCCAGGTCCCTGGAAACAAGGACTTGCAGAGTGAAATAAACTGACACTCTCCCTACCTACAGTTTTCTGTCCCTAGAATAAATGTTTTTTTTAATCACAATATAGCACAAGGACAATTCAGTCACTGTCCTTCCAGGTCCCTGGAAACAAGGACTTGCAGAGTGAAAGAAACTGACACTCTCCCTACCTACAGTTTTCTGTCCCTAGAATAAATGTTTTTTTTAATCACAATATAGCACAAGGACAATTCAGTCACTGTCCTTCCAGGTCCCTGGAAACAAGGACTTGCAGAGTGAAAGAAACTGACACTGTCCCTACCTACAGTTTTCTGTCCCTAGAATAAATGTTTTTTTTTAAGCACACTATAGCACAAGGACAATTCAGTCACTGTCCTTCCAGGTCCCTGGAAACAAGGACTTGCAGAGTGAAAGAAAAAAAACACTCTCCCTACCTACAGTTTTCTGTCCCTAGAAAAAATGTTTTTTTTAATCACAATATAACACAAGGACAATTCACTCACTGTCCTTCCAGGTCCCTGGAAACAAGGACTTGCAGAGTGAAATAAACTGACACTCTCCCTACCTACAGTTTTCTGTCCCTAGAATAAATGTTTTTTTTAATCACAATATAGCACAAGGACAATTCAGTCACTGTCCTTCCAGGTCCCTGGAAACAAGGACTTGCAGAGTGAAAGAAACTGACACTCTCCCTACCTACAGTTTTCTGTCCCTAGAATAAATGTTTTTTTTAATCACAATATAGCACAAGGACAATTCAGTCACTGTCCTTCCAGGTCCCTGGAAACAAGGACTTGCAGAGTGAAATAAACTGACACTCTCCCTACCTACAGTTTTCTGTCCCTAGAATAAATGTTTTTTTTTAATCACAATATAGCACAAGGACAATTCAGTCACTGTCCTTCCAGGTCCCTGGAAACAAGGACTTGCAGAGTGAAAGAAACTGACACTCTCCCTACCTACAGTTTTCTGTCCCTAGAATAAATGTTTTTTTAAGCACAATATAGCACAAGGACAATTCACTCACTGTCCTTCCAGGTCCCTGGAAACAAGGACTTGCAGAGTGAAATAAACTGACACTCTCCCTACCTACAGTTTTCTGTCCCTAGAATAAATGTTTTTTTTAATCACAATATAGCACAAGGACAATTCAGTCACTGTCCTTCCAGGTCCCTGGAAACAAGGACTTGCAGAGTGAAAGAAACTGACACTCTCCCTACCTACAGTTTTCTGTCCCTAGAATAAATGTTTTTTTAAGCACAATATAGCACAAGGACAATTCACTCACTGTCCTTCCAGGTCCCTGGAAACAAGGACTTGCAGAGTGAAAGAAACTGACACTGTCCCTACCTACAGTTTTCTGTCCCTAGAATAAATGTTTTTTTTAAGCACACTATAGCACAAGGACAATTCAGTCACTGTCCTTCCAGGTCCCTGGAAACAAGGACTTGCAGAGTGAAAGAAAAAAAACACTCTCCCTACCTACAGTTTTCTGTCCCTAGAAAAAATGTTTTTTTTAATCACAATATAACACAAGGACAATTCACTCACTGTCCTTCCAGGTCCCTGGAAACAAGGACTTGCAGAGTGAAAGAAACTGACACTGTCCCTACCTACAGTTTTCTGTCCCTAGAATAAATGTTTTTTTTAATCACAATATAGCACAAGGACAATTCAGTCACTGTCCTTCCAGGTCCCTGGAAACAAGGACTTGCAGAGTGAAATAAACTGACACTCTCCCTACCTACAGTTTTCTGTCCCTAGAATAAATGTTTTTTTTAAGCACACTATAGCACAAGGACAATTCAGTCACTGTCCTTCCAGGTCCCTGGAAACAAGGACTTGCAGAGTGAAATAAACTGACACTCTCCCTACCTACAGTTTTCTGTCCCTAGAATAAATGTTTTTTTTAATCACAATATAGCACAAGGACAATTCAGTCACTGTCCTTCCAGGTCCCTGGAAACAAGGACTTGCAGAGTGAAAGAAACTGACACTCTCCCTACCTACAGTTTTCTGTCCCTAGAATAAATGTTTTTTTAAGCACAATATAGCACAAGGACAATTCACTCACTGTCCTTCCAGGTCCCTGGAAACAAGGACTTGCAGAGTGAAAGAAACTGACACTGTCCCTACCTACAGTTTTCTGTCCCTAGAATAAATGTTTTTTTTAAGCACACTATAGCACAAGGACAATTCAGTCACTGTCCTTCCAGGTCCCTGGAAACAAGGACTTGCAGAGTGAAAGAAAAAAAACACTCTCCCTACCTACAGTTTTCTGTCCCTAGAAAAAATGTTTTTTTTAATCACAATATAACACAAGGACAATTCACTCACTGTCCTTCCAGGTCCCTGGAAACAAGGACTTGCAGAGTGAAATAAACTGACACTCTCCCTACCTACAGTTTTCTGTCCCTAGAATAAATGTTTTTTTTAATCACAATATAGCACAAGGACAATTCAGTCACTGTCCTTCCAGGTCCCTGGAAACAAGGACTTGCAGAGTGAAAGAAACTGACACTCTCCCTACCTACAGTTTTCTGTCCCTAGAATAAATGTTTTTTTTAATCACAATATAGCACAAGGACAATTCAGTCACTGTCCTTCCAGGTCCCTGGAAACAAGGACTTGCAGAGTGAAATAAACTGACACTCTCCCTACCTACAGTTTTCTGTCCCTAGAATAAATGTTTTTTTTAATCACAATATAGCACAAGGACAATTCAGTCACTGTCCTTCCAGGTCCCTGGAAACAAGGACTTGCAGAGTGAAAGAAACTGACACTCTCCCTACCTACAGTTTTCTGTCCCTAGAATAAATGTTTTTTTAAGCACAATATAGCACAAGGACAATTCACTCACTGTCCTTCCAGGTCCCTGGAAACAAGGACTTGCAGAGTGAAATAAACTGACACTCTCCCTACCTACAGTTTTCTGTCCCTAGAATAAATGTTTTTTTTAATCACAATATAGCACAAGGACAATTCAGTCACTGTCCTTCCAGGTCCCTGGAAACAAGGACTTGCAGAGTGAAAGAAACTGACACTCTCCCTACCTACAGTTTTCTGTCCCTAGAATAAATGTTTTTTTAAGCACAATATAGCACAAGGACAATTCACTCACTGTCCTTCCAGGTCCCTGGAAACAAGGACTTGCAGAGTGAAAGAAACTGACACTGTCCCTACCTACAGTTTTCTGTCCCTAGAATAAATGTTTTTTTTAAGCACACTATAGCACAAGGACAATTCAGTCACTGTCCTTCCAGGTCCCTGGAAACAAGGACTTGCAGAGTGAAATAAACTGACACTCTCCCTACCTACAGTTTTCTGTCCCTAGAATAAATGTTTTTTTTAATCACAATATAGCACAAGGACAATTCAGTCACTGTCCTTCCAGGTCCCTGGAAACAAGGACTTGCAGAGTGAAAGAAACTGACACTCTCCCTACCTACAGTTTTCTGTCCCTAGAATAAATGTTTTTTTAAGCACAATATAGCACAAGGACAATTGACTCACTGTCCTTCCAGGTCCCTGGAAACAAGGACTTGCAGAGTGAAAGAAACTGACACTGTCCCTACCTACAGTTTTCTGTCCCTAGAATAAATGTTTTTTTTAAGCACACTATAGCACAAGCACAAAACACACTGACACTCTCCCTACCTATCCTTCTCTTTCCCTAAACTAAAGGAATCCAGGTTAAGCAAGAAAGAAATAACAGTCACTGTCCCTGCCTATGCTGCTCTATCCCTGCTCCGGAACACACTACACTAGGCCGCCGTGCTGGCGGCCTTTTATAGTGTGGGGCGTGTACTAAACACCCTCAGCAATAATTGGCCACAGGCATCCTGCCTGTGGCCAATCATTGCTCTCCTCGCTGCCGGCGCTGTGATTGGCCAAGCATGCGGGGTCACAGTGCATGCTTGGCCAATCACAGCGCCTGGATGACACTGCGATGGCGTAGTGCATTGTGGGCCGTTCGCGTCACTCGAATTTGGCGCGAACGGCCCAAATCGTTCGATCTTCGTCGAACGATCGAACAGCCGATGTTCGAGTCGAACGTATGTTCGACTCGAACACGAAGCTCATCCCTACTCAAGAAGTACAATGCCCTGTCCATGACAGACCCTCCCTAATTATTGTTCCCATGAAACAATACCCTTTCGACCTTCACCCCTTGGATCCAAACTGGCTCATAGCTGGTCTCTCTATGTCTCCTGAAATCCACATATATTTCCTTTGAAGCGGCAAAACACAGAAGATAAACTAAAAGGGGCTTAGCACACATCCCTGTGGCACCCCTGTACTAAGGGACAGTGTTGCTGAGCTTAACTCCAGAGAATTGAACTTACTGTAGCAACAAGTTTCATTTGTAAGACTGTATTAAACGCTGAATTGAAATCAATAAAAAGCATATGAATATAACTGTTTTTGTCTTTCAAATGGGTCAGTACAGAATGTAAAGCCAGTGCAATGGCATCTTATATGGATCAATTAGCTCTAAAGGCAAACTGGTAGCTATACTGCCCTGATGACATATAAGCTTAAGGCCCCTTTCACACTACTGCAACTTCAAAGTCACGCGATCTCGTGGCCGCGATTTCAGGGAATGCCTGTGTAAGTGGCATCAAAATCGGACCAAAGTATTGCAGGGACTACTTTGAGGTCGGAACAACTTGAAGTCGTACTAATATGAATGGTTGTCATTGGAAATCATGGGATACGACTTGTCATGCTACTTTGCCATCACAAATCGTGGACAAGTCGTATAAGTGTGAAAGGGGCCTTAATATGATTAAAATTTTACTTCTCAAAACATTTTTATTATGATGGGTATCAAAACCAACATATACCATTAACCATAAGTATACAGATGCACACCAGTACGTACATTCAATGTACAAACAGGTACGTTGTATTATCAGCAAAGGGCCCGATAGGAGTCCTGGTGGAATTGTCCACATATACCTTTGTATATATAATTATCTTTAGAGATACCTTCAGACAGAGGCATAACTAGAACCTTCAATGCCCCAGTACAAGAAACCATGAAGGGCCCCTCTGACCCCCCTTTACCTCCGAGCCCAGGGCCCTTAACTCCCATTGCTGGGCCCTTTATTACAGTCCCCAGGTGGGACATGTTCACATGTTCTGCAGTAGGCCCCCTTCCTGCCCTCTTGGCTAGGGTTTACACCTCTTCTTCAAGCCAAACCCGAACATTTTAGCGGTGCATAGTCTTTTTTTTGTAGTATACACCATACATATATTTTGTGATTAAATAAAATTTCTAATCATATAGATTTAATCACAAGAGTTCCCCCTTACATCAGAGTCCAAAGAGTTCCCCCTTTACATCTGAATCCACAGAGTTTTCCTTTACATCTGAATCTTCAGAGTTATCCTTTACATCTAAACCTGCAGACTTTCCCCTTTACATCTGAATCCACAGAGTTCCCCCTTACATCTGAATCCACTGAGTTCCCCATTACATCTAAATCTGCAAAGTTCCCCATTACATTTGAATCCACAGAGTTCCCCTTAAATCTGAACAACTGCACAGATCTGGAAATACACAAAGCACGCTGAGATTCAAGAAAGAATACACGTGAATCTTGTAGATGTAGCAGGATGTCCATATGTAAGAAGGAATCCGGCTCCCTCCGGTGGTATAAGTGTTACAATGCAACTAATGCACTTTGGGACAGATATCAGCTAGGAGAAAAGACTTTGTTGCTTTTAGTAAAAGACAGACTACATTACCCAGGGTGCATTGCAACATCGCAAAGCATTCTGGGCAGACTACTTAAACCAGGGGAGGGGCCAGCGTCTCTCTCTCTGGATCCAGCTCTCAATCAAGCAGGAAGTTGGCACGGAGGCCTGCTTCCTAAGGATTAGGCCAGAAGCCTGGGCCTAAATTACGGGAGTGCCTGAGTGATTTCCAGCAGAGGATCGTCCACAGCGTCCTGTGATTGCCCAGCAGAGACCGGAGTCGTCCATCACCATATGCTGTTAGTGACGGAGTCCGGAGACTGCAGCTGAAGCAGAAGCGTGGAGATCGAGTGACCGGGACAAGCCAGAGGAGACTATCTGAAAGTCGGGCCTGTTTGGTGAGAAGGGCACCTGCCCAGAATTGACTACTACATTAGAGGAAAGTGATTTAGTTAGTGCCAGCCACACTTCACCTATCACGCCACAGCTTGCGGCCTAGTGTATCTCACTGGAGACTATGTGATCAGAGATTGGTGCATCCGTCATTAGTGGGTGGCAGGCACACGAGTACTCAGGTATATTGCGGATAATTACAGCATCTTGTTGAAACCCTGTGGATTACAATTTAACTTGTGCACCGACGGTGGCTAGCGAAGACTTCATTGGAGAAAGGAACTTTGAGTGGGACGCAGATAGGCCTTGCTTACCTATTATAGGGAATGAACACGTGCAAGGTATTGCAACAAAGGGGGAGCTCGCGAGCAACCAGTTAGCCGCGCAGAGACACATATAGATACATGTACATATATATAGCTGATGTTATTTCCTGTTATTACCTAATCTCAGTGATACCTATCCTTATTGGTTTATTGACTCTGCAATGCGCATGCAGAGTCAACTGTGTGTATTAATGTGATTCTTTACCCTTCCCTTTTATACTGAGTAAAGGTACCTTTGATTAAGCATATAACTTGTGTGAAGTATCTCTGTCACTTAGAAGGACTAGTGACCAGCAAAGGTAATAACATTTACAGGTTATTGTGTGATGTATGCTGGATTGTGTCTCCTAATACTCAATAGGTCTCACACTCCTTATTCATATCAGTTGTGCTAAGGGAAGGTTTGAGCCACTTCCAGGGGTTGATAGGCAGGACGTAGACCCAAATCAAACAAACAGCAGCTCCTACGGGGGTAGTGCTACACGTGGGGGCTCGTCCGGGATATTCTACGGTTCTGCAATCAACTTTCCCCCTAGACAGAACCCTTGCAGCACAGAAATGGACCCTGCTGCCGTAGCCCGGTGGTGCAGGGATGAAGGCATCCTACCCGGAAATGGCCTGGTGGTTGAAATCCAGAGAGAGGCCTGGGTAGAGGAGCAGCTAACTCCAGTCTTGAGAGCATTGTCCACGGACAGGAAGCCATGGGTGATTGACATAAAGACAGATACTGTAAATCCCCGCACCTATGCATTATGTGAGTGGAGGAACGGAATCTCTGACTACTTCAAGGGTGCCAGCATAAAAATTACAAACCAAGTAGAACTCCTCCTGATACACCCAGAAGAGAATAAAGATGGCCCCACATCCACTACTTCAGGAGGCCCCAGCACAGGAGGGAGCGCCCAACAAAAGGGTCCCGGTTCACCACCATTGACCACCCTTAGCTCAGAATTGTGCGCTGTCCTGGGGGAGATTGTGACCAAGTGTAAAAAGGACCCTCCAGACTACCTGATGTCAGGATACAGGAAACTCAGGACCTTTTCTGGGAAGAAACCTGTACCTTCAGTGGAAGATGGATTTGAAGAGTGGCTAGATGGCGCCACTCAGGCCCTAGAAGAATGGGAGGTGCCAGAACAACAAAAAAAACAACGGATTGTGGAAAGCTTAAAGGGGCCTGCTCTGGAGGCCATACGTAACCTCAAGTTAAGCAAGAAGGACTGCAATGCACAGGATTATCTGGATATTCTGCAGAATGTGTTCGGCGGGACGGAAAACGTCACTGAACTCACTTACCAGCTGGGGCATTGCTACCAAAAAGAGGGAGAGAAGCTGTCAGAATTCATAGGACGCCTGGATAAGATCCTGCATCGGATCCTACTGAAGAAAGGGATCGATCCAAGAAAAGTGGATGAGGCCCGTGCCCAGCAGGTGTTGAGGGGAGCTCAACCCTTGGACCCCATCGCATTATTGCTACGCACCCGGCGGGACGGGAGCTGCCTGAAATACCCTGACTTGATCCGGATAGTCAGGGAGGAGGAGGCCATGTTGGAAGACAAAAGGAGGAGTCAACACACCGAACCAACTGCCCGAGTCAGAATGTTAAGTGCAGAAGAAGGTGATTCAGAAGTTGAACTCCTAAAGACCCAGGTGTCACAACTAGTAGAAATGGTGTCCATGCTGACTAGCCAGGCCTCTGTGCCACACAACAAGAACACGTCAGAGGAACCAAAAAAACCTCCTAGCTCCAATATGGAACTAGTACAGAAGCCTAAGAGATTGATAACATGCTTCAATTGTGGGGGAATCGGGCATGTTAGAGCAGTGTGTCCCAGCCCAGATGAAGTTGCATCCAGATATCGCAAGCCGGCGGAAAACTTCAGAGGGCCCCGGTGAAGGAGTCAGCCGGGCGCCCACCAGTTTCCACTAACTCCTTCAAGAAGTCCAATGATCCAAAACATCAGAGTCAGGGACCTAAACCTCTGCCAATTAGGCCCCGTCCCACAACTCAGGCTGCTGTTGAACAGAAGGCCAGTGCACACCAGACCCAGAAGGGACTGAGACCCACCGGAAACTCAAGAAAAAAAGAAGTGAGGGTACAGGTAACTGAACCCAGCAAGAAGTCTGTGTTGAAGGAGTTCCCTGCCAAGTTAGTGGGGCCTTCTCCAGTAGTCTCCATACAAGTAGAAGGGATCTACACCAAGGCTCTTCTTGACACTGGGGCTCAAGTGACTCTTCTGTATAGGGATTTCTATGATAAACATCTTAAACATCTGCCCCTACAGAAATTAGAGGAACTGGAAATATGGGGTATTGGAACTCAGAGCTTTCCCTATGACGGTTACCTGCCAATTAGGCTTGTGCAATTCGTTTCGTAACGAATCGAAATTCGTCCGAATTTAGCAACTTTCGGACATTCGGAAGCATTCGAATTTCCGAACAGAGCAATTACGAATAAAACCGAATCCGAAATAAATTATACCGCAAAATAGCGAATGCCCGAAGGTCTTCGGCATAATTCGTTATGAAAAAAGTTACGAATGTACGAATCCATTCGAAGCACAATAACACTCACTCTGCTCTCTGCTTCTCCCTCACCATGCTGAACTCCCTCTCAAAATGGTGTACAGGGGCGGAGGCTATAGCCGCATGAAAAAACGAAAGTAAAATACGAGATTTCAAATCCATTCGAAGCACAATAACACTCACTCTGCTCTGCTCTCTGCTTCTCCCTCACCGTGCTGAACCCTCTCAAAATGGTGTACAGGGGCGGAGCCTATAGCCGCATGTAAAAAACGAAAGTAAAATACGAGATTTCGAATCGTTACAAATAACCGCTATGTATTTAGAAAAGTACAAATCCATTCGAAGCACATTAGGCATAATAGGCAGCGTCGTTGTGAGAGAGACACGGAAAATTACGAATCAACGAACCCAAAAAAAGTTACGAAAGTAGGAGTTGTGTCCAGAATCAACGAAAAACAACGTACTCTACCGAAAGTACGAATTATAAAGCAACAAAAAATTCAACGAAAAATGTCGCTTCCAAAAATACGAATGAGTCCGAACACGAAAAATCCCGTCTAGCAAAATTACGAATGATTACGAATCAACAGGACCGGAAAGAAACGAACCGAAACAGAACGAATTTTTCCGTTGTGCACAAGTCTACTGCCAATCAAGTTGACTTTTGATCCCTCAGTGGCTGGGGAGACAAAGACCTTCGATACTCTGGCAGTAGTGTGCCCTCGCCCACCAGGGGCCAGCAAGAGCTCACTCATCATAGGGACCAACACTGATCTAGTCAGGCGACTGCTGACACCGTTGGCCCAACAGGAAGAAGCCCCGACCACAAGAGTCCACCCCATGTTAAGGCAAGCCTACCAGCGCCTGGTACTGGAGCAGAAGGCCCCGGCTGAGGGAGTTGGCAAGATTTGGAAGCTAGACAAGACGGAGAAGGTATTACAACCGGGAGAGGTGACTTGCCTGAGGGCTTCTGTCAAGCTCACATGGAAACAGCCAGGCCCCTTCATTGTCTTCGAACCAGGCCCACAGGAAAGACAGAAAGGGATTGAAGTAATCCCCGAAGTGATCCCATTGAAGGCCCTACAGAAAAGCCATGGGAGGGTTTCAGTGAGTATAAGGAACACTGCTAATACACCAGTGAAGGTGCCGGCCAGAATGCTGTTGGGCCAGGTGAATCCAGCCACCCCCATTGCCCCGTGTGAATTGAAGAAAGAAGAAAGGGGTGAAGTCACCATAGAGAAGCTCTGTTCTGAAGACACGGCCCTCCCACCAGAATGGAGAAAAAGGGCCAAAGCTCAACTTGCAAGGTGGGAAAAGATCTTCTCTAAAGATGAGTTCGATGTGGGGTGCGCAAGGAGTGCCACTCACAAGATACGCTTACAAGAAGATAAGCCCTTTAGAGAGAGAGTTCGACGGGTCCCACTGGGTGACTTAGAAGACTTGCGGGAACAGTTGGCTGAGCTGAAGAGGACGGGGATTATTCGAGAATCCAGGAGCCCTTACGCTTCTCCAATAGTGGTAGTCCGAAAGAAGAACGGGTCACTGAGACTGTGTATCGACTACAGAACACTAAACAGAAGGACCATCCCAGATCAATACACCACTCCCCGAATTGAAGACGACCTGCAGAGTCTGTCAGGGGCCAAGTGGTTCAGTGTAATGGATCTAAAAAGTGGATATTACCAAATCCCCATGCACCCTGAGGATCGGGAGAAGACAGCCTTCATCACCCCTGTGGGGTTCTTTGAGTTCAACCGTATGCCTCAAGGGTTATCAGGAGCCCCCGCCACTTTCCAAAGGCTAATGGAGAGAACCGTCGGGGACATGAATCTAATAGAGGTACTGGTATATTTGGACGACGTCATCGTGTTCGGGAGAACCCTAGAAGAGCATGAAGAGAGACTGGAGAAGGTCCTGAAGAGGCTCAGTGAAGAGGGCCTGAAACTCTCCCCAGAGAAGTGTCAATTTTACCAGTCCTCAGTCCATTACCTGGGCCATATCGTTTCTGCAGAAGGGGTGGCCACGGACCCAGAGAAGCTGGATGCCGTCACCTCTTGGCTGAGACCTACCAACGTGACTGAGCTTCGGTCATTCCTGGGGTTCTGTTCTTACTACAGAAGATTTGTAGAAGGATTCGCCAAGATTGCCAGACCCCTGAACGAGTTACTCAGAAACGAAGGGGAAGATGATGTTCCAGAGCTGGTCAAACCAGTGAAACTCACCATGGGACCCCGAAGGCCCAAAGAGTCGATTCAAGACCAGTGGACAGGGGAGTGCGAGGAAGCCTTCCAGATGTTAAAGAAGAGTCTTACCACTGCACCAGTCCTGGCCTATGCTGATCCAAAGAAGCCTTATGAACTGCATGTAGATGCCAGCCGAGATTGGCTGGGTGGGGTGCTGTACCAGGAACATGATGGTTACCTAAGACCCGTCGCATATGTGAGCAGGAGTCTGATACCTGCTGAGAAGAATTACCCCACCCACAAGCTTGAATTCCTGGCCTTGAAATGGGCAGTGGTAGACAAACTGAGAGACTACCTATATGGGGCGGAGTTTGTGGTGAAGACAGATAATAACCCGCTCACCTACCTTCTGACCACTGCCAAGTTGGATGCAACGGGACACCGGTGGTTGGCTGCCCTTTCAAGCTTCACCTTCAGCTTGAAGTACCGACCCGGAGTGGGAAATAGGGATGCAGATGCCCTGTCCAGGAGGTCTCATGCCCCCACCGACCCTACCGAAGAATGGGCCCAACTAGACCCAGAGGGAGTGCGAGCCCTATATCAGGGGACAGAACTTCAAGCCAGAGGTGGGTCAAGAGCCGAAGAAATTGGGGTCTCAGCTGTTGGAGTACCGAAGTGCTATTGCAGTGTGACCCAAGTCGAAGGGGAGGGCTTGCCCAAGCTGACAAAAAGGGATTTGAGAAAGGAGCAAGAAGAAGACTCTTTAGGGAAACTCCTGATAAAGGCCCTGGAAAGCCAGCGTCCCGAGATGCTTGAAACAGACTCCCTAAGAGAAGCCCGATTGTTGCGCAGGGAGTGGGATCGGCTACACATACGTCAAGGGGTGGTCTACCGAAGGGGCCCCTCTGACGACTCAGAAGAGAAGTGGCAGCTGTTTCTACCAGCCAAATATCGAGAAGCGGTCCTAGCTGCCCTCCATGACAACCATGGTCACCTAGGGTCCGAACGGACTTTTCACCTTGTACGGGATAGGTTCTATTGGCCCTGCATGCGGGCTGAAGTGGAAGGATATTGCCATTCCTGTGTCCGATGCATTCAAAGGAAGACCTTGCCACGTCAAGCAGCCCCAATGGGCCATCTGCAAATGGAACTGGTGTGCATTGACTTCCTTTGCCTGGAGCCTGATCTGAGTGGTCAAGGGAATGTCTTGGTGATAACAGATCACTTTACCAGATATGCTCAAGCATTCCCAACAAAAGACCAGAAGGCCTCAACAGTAGCCAAAGTACTGGTAGAAAAATTCTTTGTGCACTATGGTCTACCCCAACGCCTTCATTCAGATCAGGGCAGAGACTTTGAAAGCAAATTAATAAAGAAGTTATTAGACCTGTTAGGCATCCAGAAGACCAGGACAACCCCTTATCACCCACAAGGAGATGCTCAGCCTGAACGGTTTAACCGGACTCTCTTGGATATGTTGGGGACTCTGAGTTCAGAGAAAAAGCAGCATTGGAGCAAGCATGTAGCTGCCATAGTGCATGCCTACAATAGCACTGCCAGTGATGTCACCGGGTATTCCCCATACCGTTTGATGTTCGGGCGGGAGGCTCGGTTGCCAGTGGACTTGGCCTTTGGCATATCGCTGGATCATACCTCAGCAGCATCCCACAAGGGGTATGTAGACCGATTGAGAAAGAGTCTGAAGACAGCTTTTGAAAAGGCCCAAGCAGCATCTGACCAACAGGGGCTGAGAAATAAAAGAAACTTTGACCTAAGAATTCAAGATTTACAGCCAGGAGATAGAGTGCTGTTGAGGAACTTGGGAATTCCGGGAAAACATAAGTTGGCTGACCGTTGGAAATCCCAACCTTATGTTATCTGCAAGAAGCTGGAAAACCTTCCTGTGTACCAAATTAGGCCAGAAGGAAGCGTGGGACCGTTAAAGACCTGGCACAGGAATCACTTGTTGCCCCTCTCCGAGGCAGTTCGCATGCCTCCTGCATCTGACTCACAAGAAACCCCTTCAACTTCTCAAGGTTCCAGACCCATCACCCGATCTCAAACGGTGCTTCCAGATGTGAGAGATGGAGACTCTGACAATGAAGGTCAAGAGGATGAAGAAGCAGAATCTGACTGGTTGTGGTCATCCCAATTGCCAGAACCCATGACCACCTCCCAAACCTCACCCAAAACAGTTGACAATGGAACTCTTCGGGCAGAAGCTCCTGAATTCGTGCCTTCAAACATTCTCATTGAGGAGGTAGCTGATGACTCAGACTCTTTGTCAATGGAAGACCCAGAAGAAGGGTCGTTGTCTCTATCTGAAGGAGAGCGGGACGCTCCTGAAGTTCTGGAGCCCAACATGCCTGAACTAGATGAGGAAGCCCCTGAAGAGCTTCTAGAAACAGCCAGCCCCAATGTCCTTGAGAATATGATACCTAAAGAGCAGAGGGAAAGAAGAGTAATTCACCCCCCAAAAAGACTGACGTACGACCAATTGGGTGAATGCTCTGAGGAGGCCATCATCACTTCTAAGAGAACCATTGATCAGTCTAGCTCTTCCACTCCAGATTCAGATTCAGTGGAAGACAACCCCAGCTCACTCCCTAGCACATCTGAAACAGACACCCAAGTGTCGGTGGTCCGTATACAGGACAACCTCCCTCCTTGTGATAATTGGTGGGAGGTTCCTCTGTCGGCTCTGTGTTATGATATGAGCTGTTTAAGTTTAAATCCTGCTTATGAAAAGGCAAGTTGTTTATTGTCATGCATAAACTAACAAATTTCCCTGCAGGTATTGCCAAAGTATGTGTTAGGTTACATACTGTTGTCCTCTTTGGGGACCAAAGACTTTAAGTGGGGGGAGTGTGTAGCAGGATGTCCATATGTAAGAAGGAATCCGGCTCCCTCCGGTGGTATAAGTGTTACAATGCAACTAATGCACTTTGGGACAGATATCAGCTAGGAGAAAAGACTTTGTTGCTTTTAGTAAAAGACAGACTACATTACCCAGGGTGCATTGCAACACCGCAAAGCATTCTGGGCAGACTACTTAAACCAGGGGAGGGGCCAGCGTCTCTCTCTCTGGATTCAGCTCTCAATCAAGCAGGAAGTTGGCACGGAGGCCTGCTTCCTAAGGATTAGGCCAGAAGCCTGGGCCTAAATTACGGGAGTGCCTGAGTGATTTCCAGCAGAGGATCGTCCACAGCGTCCTGTGATTGCCCAGCAGAGACCGGAGTCGTCCATCACCATATGCTGTTAGTGACGGAGTCCGGAGACTGCAGCTGAAGCAGAAGCGTGGAGATCGAGTGACCGGGACAAGCCAGAGGAGACTATCTGAAAGTCGGGCCTGTTTGGTGAGAAGGGCACCTGCCCAGAATTGACTACTACCTTAGAGGAAAGTGATTTAGTTAGTGCCAGCCACACTTCACCTATCACGCCACAGCTTGCGGCCTAGTGTATCTCACTGGAGACTATGTGATCAGAGATTGGTGCATCCGTCATTAGTGGGTGGCAGGCACACGAGTACTCAGGTATATTGCAGATAATTACAGCATCTTGTTGAAACCCTGTGGATTACAATTTAACTTGTGCACCGACGGTGGCTATCGAAGACTTCATTGGAGAAAGGAACTTTGAGTGGGACGCAGATAGGCTTTGCTTACCTATTATAGGGAATGAACACGTGCAAGGTATTGCAACAAAGGGGGAGCTTGCGAGCAACCAGTTAGCCGTGCAGAGACACATATAGATACATGTACATATATATAGCTGATGTTATTTCCTGTTATTACCTAATCTCAGTGATACCTATCCTTATTGGTTTATTGACTCTGCAATGCGCATGCAGAGTCAACTGTGTGTATTAATGTGATTCTTTACCCTTCCCTTTTATACTGAGTAAAGGTACCTTTGATTAAGCATATAACTTGTGTGAAGTATCTCTGTCACTTAGAAGGACTAGTGACCAGCAAAGGTAATAACATTTACAGGTTATTGTGTGATGTATGCAGGATTGTGTCTCCTAATACTCAATAGGTCTCACACTCCTTATTCATATCAGTTGTGCTAAGGGAAGGTTTGAGCCACTTCCAGGGGTTGATAGGCAGGACGTAGACCCAAATCAAACAAACAGCAGCTCCTACGGGGGTAGTGCTACATAGACATTATTTGTGTAGCACCCTCTAGGTAGGTAGGTGCTGGAGTGAGGATTTTTTAGTTAGGATTAGGTAAATTTAGGCAGGCCTTGCAGTCTGAGATGGGCGCAGAACCAGAAGAGTTGAATGTGGTAAATGGGGCAGTGGAGAGAGGCAACTGTAGCCAGGAGGGCTGGCAGGGCCTGAAGATGTGTTACTGGGCTCAGTAGCCGCGTGTAGAACAGCTAGCACCAGAGACTTTTTGTTTGCTACACTATAGAGGCCTGCGGATTCTGCCTGCAAAGGGCAATTGCCAAAAGCCTGACTGAGCCAGTGTCAGGCCTGTCCACTTTTTGCTAGCTGTGCCTGGAAGATTAGAGAGGAAGCCATGTGCAGGAGAAGAAAGACCTGAAGATTAGAAAGGGAGTGATGTGCAGGAGGAGAAATGGAGTGTAAATAGTCGTCCCGAGCAAGCTTTGTCGATTCTGATGGGCATCCCCTATTTCCTTAACTCCATCCAAGTGAAATCCTCTCAATAAAACAAAAAGACGAAGTTCTCTGACTGTTCCATGTCTCTGTGTAACTGAGAAGTGAATGCTGGGCTGGACAAGGTGATGGGTGAACAACAGCATCTAGCAGCTCCTACTGGGGTTCTGCTACATTTGTGTAGCTTGGATTTAATTTTAACTGCTTGCCGACCAGCCACTGTCATTAAATTGCGGCAGGTCGGCACGATCCTGCTAACCGTCGTAGCTGTATGTCGGTCCCTTTAAGCGGGATAGCAGGCGTGACCGCCGGCCACGAGCGATCGCAGGCACGAGAGGCAGAACAGGGACGTGTGTGTGTAAACACACACATCCCTGTTCTGTGAGGAGAGGAGATGCAGAACGTGAGTTCCTAATAACTAGGAACCACGATCTCTCATCTCCTGTAGTCAGTCCCCTCCCCCTTCAGTTAGAACACACAGTCAGGGAACACAATTAACCCCTTGATCGCCCCCTAGTGTTAACCCTTTCCCTGGCAGGACATTTACACAGTAATCAGTGCATTTTCAAAGCACTGATCACTGTATAAATGCCACTGGTCCCAAAAATGTGGCAAAAGTGTCCGATGTGTCCGCCATAATGTCGCAGTCCCAAAAAAAATTGCAGATCGCCGCCATTACTTGCAAAAAAATAATAATAATAAAAATGCCATAAATCTATCCCCTATTTTGTAGGTGCTATAACTTTTGCGCAAACCAATCAATATACGCTTATTGCGATTTTTATTAAAAATTTGCTTTTTTTAAAAAAAATTGGGGATAATTATTATAGCAAAAAGTACAAAATATTGTGTTTTTTTTTCAAAATTGTTGCTCTTTTTTGGTTTATAGCGCAAAAAATAAAAACCGCAGAGGTGATCAAATACCACCAAAAGAAAGCTCTATTTGTGGGGAAAAAAGGACATCAATTTTGTTTGGGTACAGCGTCGCATGACTACGCAATTGTCAGTTAAAGCAACGCAGTGGCCTGGTCATTGAGCAGCCAAATCTTCCGGGGCTGATGTGGGTAAAGACGGGAATTTACATCTTTTTACCCCGATGCTCTCTCTCTTGAAATCAACTAAAATGTGTCAAAACACATGAAGCAAAGTCCCGGGGCCCCTGAGGCCTAATGGTGAACTCCAGAGTTAGGGACAGCTGCCATTCTTCAGTGTAGAGTGGGTTAAAAGGCATGGTGGATGTAATGCAAGATGAAATGGTGGGTGCCAGATACTTTTTAATGCAAGGGATATATTGTCTCTTAAACAGAACTGTGGGAGGGAGGGTTAGGGCCAGGACACCCTTAGGTAGATGCAAATGTAGCGGGGTGTTGTTTGAGGAACCCAGAGACTACCATACCCAGGATGCATTTCCCCACGCAAGGACTGCTGGGGTGGGGTATTTAAGAAAGGGGCGGACCGGAGTATGGTCTCTTTTGGACATCGCCCGCCCAGCAAGTGGAACTCTCTGCTGAGTCTGCTGTTCCGGACAGGGGCTGAAGACTAGGCCTTGTATTACCAAAGAGCCTTCCATTTCCACCAAGGAGCCTGAGGGACGTCTCATTCGGCCATTCGTCTGCTGCTGCCAGGAGGACCGAAGACCCGGGTGTCGTGGAATCTGTGTACCGAGACACAGCAACGGAAGATACGGACGTGGACTGGTCCGGTTGGGTGAGAAAGCACTGTCCCAGAGATTAGTACAGGACCTCTAGGCCTAGTGTTTATTGTTCGGGACTCACCCGCTAGAGTTTGCATATGCACACCGGAGGGACAGTGCATTGAATAGCGTTAGTGACTTTATCTTTATTCCCCAAGTTTGTCAACTTTCATTTCCGTGGATTACAATTTGTCTCCAAAAGTGCACCACTATTTGCTAGCAAAGATTCTTCTCTGTAGAACTTACACATAGTTACAGTCAGGCCGGAGAGTTGCAAAGGGGGGCCTATTAGTTATCTTTGTACAGGATTGTATATCTGCCTATTGTTGAACACCCTTTCATTGCAGGGATCTGCATATGCTAAAGTATACTGTATTAATCTGTTTAATAATTTCCTTTAGTAAAAGTACCAGGATTAATCAGACTAGTTGTCGGTGTTATTACTGTGCAGAAGGAACGGTCAGTGTTCGCTATATCCCTGTGTGTGTTTTTGTTGGGATTGTGTTGCCTAAAGTTGCAGGCCTCACAATCCTATCATCCCCTACTAACTGTGCCAAGGGAGGGTAGAGCCAATTGCTGGGGGTTGACAGCGGTGTGTTACAGGCCCAAAAAATCATATCAGCGGCTCCCTTAGCTGGGGGTATCGCTACACAAAGATAATTAGCAGACTCCAAGACTTCTATAGGTAGACAGCTATACAGGTGAAGGCCTCCAGCCAGACACCATTTCTATATAGGTAGGATCGCTGTCTCCTATGGCAACAATCTTGTAGCTGTTACTAACGGTAAAGGTATTCAACTATCTGCAACACAAACAGTTCTCTTTACCCCACATTTACTCACTATGGATTTTCACTCAACAAGCTCCCAGTCTCTTTCAATAGACTTCAGATCCACTAGCCACTGGATCCCCTGAGCTCTTTCACTGTAGCACTCAGTATCTTCCTCAAGCATCCCCCCCGCTTCCCTGCTGGATCCCTGGCTTGGCACTCACAGATACTCTTCAAGCTTCACCCCTGCTGACACCTTAGGTCCCTGGCTTGGCACTCCACAAGCGTCACCCCTGCTATCCCGCTGGGTCCCTGACTTGGCACTTGCTGAAGTTTTCCCACTTTTTCACCGTCCCCGGCTGGCGAGAAGTCTGCTCTGGTACTTGCCTTCGCTTACTCACAATGGTCTCTGGTAGCAAGGTGGATTGTCCCTTAGTGGCATCAGCTTCCCCTCTACCTCCGACCTTATGTTTCTGGGCTAGTAGCCCAGGGCAGTACAAAACACGTCCACTCAGACAGCCATCCAGGTGGCACAGAACCCCGATCACCTGACTCCACCCAAATAAATAGGTTCTCCCAGAAGGCCAAGGAACCCAAGAAAATCCCTGCCCATTGGCTGAGACACCCCATTCATTCCTAATCTGTCCTTGCAATGGCCTTGTCTTATCTAATGTCACCAGATACCTGGCCATCTAGCAGCAGAAGAGAGAAGTGCAGCAATTCCAGAATTAGGGCAAAGTCAATTGACCACCTAACAATTGGCCAAGGCAAGTA
This sequence comes from Rana muscosa, assembly GCA_029206835.1. Lineage (NCBI taxonomy): Eukaryota > Metazoa > Chordata > Amphibia > Anura > Ranidae > Rana > Rana muscosa. Next base: position 1,059,002,067 of record CM055117.1, on the reverse strand, counting down.
TCGCTTGGCAAATAAATTTAATAGCAACCCTGCCTAAACATAAGGTTTCTACACACACTTCAAAGCACGTTGTTGCATATTTCAGTATTAATATTGTGCTTGCGATGCACTTTATATTGCACATCAGTGAGGTGACGTGCATTGAAGTGCGTCATGGTGTGTGTTTGATGTGCATTGGTGCAAATTTTAGCACACATTAGGAAGTGCATTGATATGCGTTTCCATTTTTTTTACTGGAAAACACATGCAGACAAAAAATGTACAAGTGTGAATCCAGCCTGAGTTTTAGAGTAATAATAGCCATTTCTCTTATCAAAAAGGCGAGAAAAGTGGGACTATAACGGTGCCATGCAGAAAATATGTCACATAGTCAACATCGTAAATTAACAATTTTTATTAAAATATCACATAGATATTATGAAAAGACAATATAATGGTAAAAAAAACATAGCTTAAGCAGACAAGGATTTTTTCTGGGTTGCTGGTTTACCCAAGTAGAATGTGGCGGGGGTCAGGTGTGATGTTTTGTCCCTATATATTTCGCCGGGTCAGGCTTCTTCAGGGGAGTACACAATAACCGCCCAAATTGTTTATATATCCAGCTCTAACAAAGGTTAAAAAAAGACAATATCAAAGAATGATACAATAAATAGATACTTGCATATTCTTATTTCTTGTAGTTTGCATCATCATAGTTACCAAACAAGGAGCCCAGCCTTTGTTCAACCCAGGCAGAAAGGATCACATATGCGAATCCCATATACGATGTAGATAATTTATGACAACTGTAGGGCCACGCAGGGAGCTAAGTTCGGCCGTAGGGGGTAGAAAGGACCTGGCTGGAGGGAAGATAAGTCCTAATGACTAATTGCTTCTGAATCACAGATTTATTAAACATAATGTTATGTATATATAGAAAAATATAAAAGGCCAGCGGGCTCAAAAAGTAAACTTACTCTGTTCACTATGTTTCGAAAGAAAATATGCAGGTGGAGGCGACCAAGGAGATGATTTCCAAATGTAGCCAAAAAAAAGAGGCTACATTTGGAAATCATCTCCTTGGTCGCCTCCGCCTGCATATTTTCTTTCTAAACATAGTGAACAGAGTAAGTTTACTTTTTGAGCCCGCTGGCCTTTTACAGTAAACCCCCGTTTTAACGCGGTTCAGTTTTCGCGGTCCCGGTATATTGCGTTTTTTTCTGTAAGACCTATTAACATTATTTTATTGATTAAATCCTTGTTAATTAAATATTTTTGTGTTTTCCATTGCTCTTGCTATGTCTCTCAGTATCTTTTATGTGTTTAAATGTGTTTCTATTGTTTTAAAAGTGTGTTTAAAGACCTTAAAATGCTTTTAAAGTACAGTAAAAGTTATAAAAACATGCCTAGTGTGTATTTAAATAGGGTATTTCTATTTCGCAGATTTTCACTTATTGCAGGTGGGTCTGGAACGTAACCCCCGCGATGGAGGGGGGTTTACTGTATATATTTCTATATATACATAACATTATGTTTAATAAATCTGTGATTCGGAAGCAATTAGTCATTAGGACTTATCTTCCCTCCAGCCAGGTCCTTTCTACCCCCTACGGCCGAACTTAGCTCCCTGCGTGGCCCTACAGTTGTGATAAATTATCTACATCGTATATGGGATTCGCATATGTGATCCTTTCTGCCTGGGTTGAACAAAGGCTGGGCTCCTTGTTTGGTAACTATGATGATGCAAACTACAAGAAATAAGAATATGCAAGTATCAATTTATTGTATCATTCTTTGATATTGTCTTTTTTGATCCTTTGTTAGAGCTGGATTTATAAACAATTTGGGCGGTTATTGTGTACTCCCCTGAAGAAGCCTGACCCGGCGAAATATATAGGGACAAAACATCACACCTGACCACCACCACATTCCACTTGGGTAAACCAGCAACCCAGAAAAAATCCTTGTCTGTTTAGGCTATGTTTTTTTACCATTATATTGTCTTTTCATAATATCTATGTGATATTTTAATAAAAATTGTTAATTTACGATGTTGACTATGTGACATATTTTCTGCATGGCACCGTTATAGTCCCACTTTTCTCGCCTTTTTGATATCCTTATTATCGGGATGAGGTGCATTTACCCCTTTTGAAAATTACTCGGATCTTGTTTCTCTTCACAGCCATTTCTCTTGTTAAAAAAAAATAATAGCCATTAGATTTCCCGTGCACAGTTCCATACCAGGTCTCTAACATCAGACTATAAAGCACATTTTCAGCGAGTCATTTTTTTTAATCATTTGCCATCCTAATGATCTTTTAACTTGAATACAACTATGAGCTTGTTATATGAAACTCACATTACAATGTGATATCCAATATTTGCTGCATTAGAGCATAATCATGCATGTCACATGAGAATAGCCTGCAATCAAACAGCGGGGTCACCCTGATGAGGTCACATCTGCTTGGCAAATACAGCTCTCTCACTGCAAAAGCAACTCCGTGACATTAAACTGCACACTCTGAATATGAGATCCATCCATTAGGCGGGATGCCGGGGTCATGTCAAAGTGGGAAGAGGCTTCGGTGGTTTGGCCATCGCTCTTAGGTTAGATCCTTCAGGAGATGCTATCATAGTAATGAGGCTTACTCAGAAATGATGTGTCTGCAATACGGATACCAACAGAGAAGCACAGAGCAGTAATATGAATATCAGCATTAATCTCGTGGATGAGGAGTCTTTATGATCCAAGAGTCCAGTCTTGGCTTATACGTACAGCTAGCTTGTGAGGAAAGATTAGGCAAACAAATCAAAACCTGAGTAACGACTTGGCAGAAGACCCATTCAAAGAAAAGACTGAACTATGGCCACAGCAGACCATGACTCAACGCTGTATCCTGGCCTAGGCCAACAAGGCCCAGGCCTAGGGCAGCACTTTGCAGGGGGGCAGCAGGGAAAGAGTGCCCGCCGGCTTGTGCTACACTGTTAGTGTAATGCAAGCTGCTTCTAATTTTGACTGTCCTATCAGTCTGGACCACAAACCTTCCTCACTGTGCTATGTTTTCTGTTGCACCATTGGCATGGTTATATCTTCTTGGTCCTCTCCATAAAATTATCAGAAATTTGTGCTTAAAGTAGGACTATAGGCAAATGTTTGGTTTTTTTTTTCATTTTGGATACAGTAAGGGAGGGTTATAGCCCCAGTCAGTTTATTTTTTACCATCCCTGACCCATTGCAGAGATTTTCCTTTACTTCCTGTCCCATTGCCAAACAGGAAGTGAGAGGAAATCTATGCAAATTAAGGGAATCTATTGCCCCCCCCCCCCAAGGCCTTAAGAACTTGTGTCCCCACTCGAAAATGTCAGGGTGGGTCTTAAACAGAAAGGGGTGTGGCCTTGACAGGAAGGGGTGGGTCGTATTTAAATTAGGGAGTGCACGAGTTTAGTCAGGCCTAGGGCAGCACAAAACCTAAATACACTACTGCCATGACTGCTATGAGGCCCAGATGGGGGTCCAGAACTGTCTGGCTTTTGAAAAAAATGTATATACATTGCTGTGCAAACGTCTTAGGCAGGTGTAAACAGCTGTAAATTAGGAATGCTTTCAGAAAGAGACATGACTAGGGTAGTTCAGATAACTTACCACCCCAACTCAAGTATGTACTTACCCCACACCCTTCTTCTCCCCCAGTAAGGACACCGACACCATGTTGGATTTAAATGGCCGTTTTGGCCTTTTATTAACACAAAACATATTTTAAACATAATCTTTTTGAAATGCTCCATGTCTAGTTGAACAAAAGATTGCAGATCCTTGACGGCATCAACTTTTTTGGAATCTGTGGTACCTCTAAGTTACATTCTGTCCCCAGACGCAACACCGCCTTGAGCACTACTAACTGATAGACATGTGCATTAGTTTTCATCTGAATGCATTTTTGTCTGAATTTCAGGGATTTTTGCTTCACTTTAAAAAACGATAACGAATGTCCAGAATTCAAACCTGAAAGATCCAACATAAAAATGCTTTATTTTCGTTTCGTTAACAGTTCGATATACCGTGTTTCCTCAAAAATAAGACCTACCCCGAAAATAAGACCTAGCGCTATTTTCCAGGAGGGCTGCAATATAAGCCCTACCCCGAAAATAAGCCCTAGTTCGAGGTGATTGTGTGCTTCGACATAGAGAGAAAAGAGTCGACATAGAGAGAAAAGAGTCGACATAGAGAGAAAAGAGTCGACATAGAGAGAAAAGATTTGACATAGAGAGAAAAGATTCGACATAGAGAGAAAAGATTCGACATTATAGAGAATAGATTCGACATTATAGAGACATGAAGATTCGACGAAGCAGCTAAAAACATACGATCGCCACGAGCGGACATTTATGGTCAAATGCTCCGCCCATAGGCTATAGAAGAATTCTAATGTTGGCTGACTAGTAATAATAATTAATAAATATAATTATTACTAGTCATACAACATTAGAATTCTACTATAGCTTGTGGGCGGAGCATTTGACTGGAAATGTACGATTGCAGCGTCGTACAGTTTAGCTGCTACGTCAAATCTTCTTAGAACATTCGACACACACCATAAGCCTTAAATGACAGCTTCAACCAAAATTTATTCAGATTTTCAGACAAATGCATTTTTTAACTAAACAAAATAAATAAAAACGAATTTCGGAAGTAACTAAATAATTGTATTTTTCGGATGAAAACGAAATTCTGAAACAAAATATTTCAGTGTGCACATGTCTACTAACTGACCACAGACCCCTACCACCTTAATAACCGGTAGTCTAGACTGAACTAGACAAACCAGGAGGACTCCATACCTGGGACAGGTCCCCACCATTTGATAAAATACCTCATATATTTTAACCCTCTTCAAGGACCCCAATCGCCAACTGGCGGCAGTACGCACCTCAAATTTATTATTAGGGTGGGAGGGCAGGACGATTCGCCACGACTTCCACCTGCAACTACTGCCTCTTTGCTCCACCCCTAACTACTTATTCAGCTCCTCCCCATCCTTCAACAAACTACCACCAATCAGGTAAGGGCCAGTTAACTTTTCCAAACCGCCCCACTCCTTCTTTAACCTATCCCCCTCTGGTAGTTCCTTCCACCCTGTCATGTATGCCCTACGCTTACATTCCTTTCCAGCTCCATACATGTCTTGTTAATAGTTTATTTCTAGCAATTAACAAAATAGAAAGTACTGTAAATGAACAGAAGAAAAATCCAAATCAATCAATATTTGGTGTGTCCACCCTTTGCCTTCAATACAGCATCAATTCTTCTAGGTACACTTGCATGCAGTTTTTGAAGGAACTCAGCAGGTAGGTTGTTACAAAACATCTTGGAGAACTAACCACAGATCTTCTGTGGATGTTGGCTGCTTCAAATCCTTCTGTCTCTTCATGGAATCGCAGACAGAATCAATGAAGTTGAGATCAGGGCTCTGTGGGGACTAAACCATCACTTCCAGGACTCCTTGTTCTTCTTTACACTGAAGATAGTTCTTAATGACATTGGCTTTTTTTCTCTCGCTTATTTGATGTAATTTTTCATGTGGCTCTTATGAGCATCCTGCTATAAATGCGTTACTAAAGAAATCTTAATACTATGGTCAGTGATGTAAATAACTGAGTTAAAATAAACTGAGTTACTTAACGCAGTTACTTTAGAGGGTAACGAGTAATCTAACTGATTACTCTTCCCCTCATGGTAACGCAATTCCCATTACTTGGGTCGCATTTCTGCAATTACATCTACCGCCACTAGATGGCAGTAGTGTAATTCCGGCGCTGTCCACGGTACTGTAGTCTGTAGAATAGCAGTTTCTCCACTTCAGGGTCAGGGGGGCCCGTCACCCGCCCGTCTGCCAGTGTGAGGGGCCCGCCATTATGGCTGTGCTGTGTGGTACCGGGAGGCCCGCCGTGGCCGCGCTGCCTGGCTGTTCGTTCCGCCGCGGGGAGGGGGGCTTTCGCCCGCTGAGCTGAGAAGACAGGCTGAGAGAGACTCTGGACTGCCCCATCCCACCCCACCTATCCAGAGAGAGAGAATGTAGGGAGGCGGGCGGACACTGAAAAAGGAAGTCAGCTGACCAGCTGACACCAATCGAGTGAAGGGGAGGGTCTCTCACTCCCCATGAGGAAAGGCATCCCTGGAGGCACGGAAGTAAGTGATGATTCGAATTGCAGTGCAATCGATCCATCCCAACCTCCACCACCTCTGCTTCTTACTGATCCCATCCCTACCCACCCACCATCACTTCTACAACAGAGGTGGTGGTGGGAGAGGATGGTACCACCGCTGCCACCCCTCCCAAGTACACCACCACTGCCACTGCCTTTAGAATATAAAAAAAAAAAGTCACAGTTACTGTGCTGAGTAACTAATTACTTTTGCAATGTAGTAACTGAGTTACTAACGCAATTACTTTTTGGGAGAAGTAATTTGTAACTTAGCTAATTACTTTTTTAAAGTAAGATGACCAACACTGACTATGGTACATTATCTTGGCACATTATTCTTCCATGTTTCACGACTAAACATACAGATACTCCTCTATTAACGACCACTCTGACTTACGACCAGCTCTATACATCATTGTTTTGTACAGTACAGTACAGAATTTTTGTTAGTGTTCTGTACTTATGCAAATTAAAAAAAAAGTTATTGAGCTGGAGTTGTGTGTTTAGACTTTTTTTTTCACAATACAGTACAGTACAGTACAGTAGTTAAAAATGCTTAAAATATTGATTACTTTAACAACCAATTTGTTTAACGACCTGGTCGTAGTAATATCTCCAAAATCAGATATTATTTTGGTACCTGAACCTTTTGAAATGGGCATATATTGGTACTTGTACCATTAGATTGCTTGTTATAGCTTCTTGTTTGTAATTATATTATATTTTACTTTCTGTTTACTTATATTACTTTGTAATTTCTTGGAAAATAATAAAAATTACAATATATAAAAAAAAGATGTATTTTAGTGGGACAACAGGGTCCATTAATAAGACTGATATTAGGTCCGATTACACACAGTTATGGCCGTATGTCAAATCACCATTTGTAATGCAATATCAGTCTTAACTGTACAGCCTGCAATAGTCCTGGGCTGCTTTCACATATGTATGTTTTAGGACAGCCATTCTCTCATCCTACAACTATCCCCTTGTTCACAGGCATCCATATTGGCAGGCCCAGGCATAAGCACATACAGTAGAACATACTTCTAGTTATAAAAAAGGTTGACTTTGAGGTAATCAGTATTTGCATTGGAGCTGCAGGGTTGCTGTGGTTCATGTTTCAGTGACTGATATTAACCGCTTAAGGTCCACCCTATAACAGTTTTACTGCTACAGGGGGGCACCTCTGCACTGGACCACGTATATATACATGCTCCAGCTATTTTGGGTAGGGGGCGTGCATATGCGCCGCTGATGGCTCGCTATAATTGTGATCACAGCACAGCGATGGATACCCACCGATCATCAAGCAAAGATGCAGAATAGCGGTCTGCCTATGTAAACCAGGCAGATCGCCATTCTGACAGGAGGGAAGGCATGGATCCTGTGTCTCTGCAAAGCAGAGACATGGATCATGTCTTCCCCTAGTAAAAGCACCTCCCCCCACAGTAAGAAAACACCATCTAGGCAAACAGTTAACTCTTTGATCGCCCCTGATGTTAACCCCTTCCCAGCCAGTGTCATTAGTCTGGTGACAGTGCATATTTTAAAAACCGATCACTGTATTAGTGTCACTGGTCCTCAAAAAGTGTCAGTGTCAGAATGTCCACCGTAATATTTTCAGCCCAGCTATAAGTCGCTAGTGTTGGGCGAACGGTTCGTCCTGAGCATGAGTTTGGGCTGAACATTGGCTGTTCACCTGTTTGGCAAACATCAGAATTATCAGGGCGTTCAACCGTTTGTTCTGCCCGCCAAACGACCACAATGCACTGTGCCGTCGCACAATGTATTGGAACCCCTGATTGGCTGAAGCAATGAAAGCTTTGTCCAATCAGGGCACATAGTACTGTCCAAGCTATGATTGGAGAAAGTAATGATGACTGTGCCCAATCATGGCTCATTGCTCTATGTCCCACCCCACTATATTCTTCCCAGAATGGCCATTTGCAGTGTGATATTGGTGTGGAGAGAGATAGAACATGGCTCTGTTCAGCGCTGCTAGCGAGTTAGTGTGCTATTGTGATTCTGTTGTGAGTGTAAAGTATCAGTTTAGTGTGAATCTAATGATAGTGCAGTGTGAGTGTAGTTTGACCATTCATTTTTACTTTAGTGCCATATTATTTTGTCAGGGCAGGTTTCCTGCAGTATATTTCAATGCTTACTGCACTGTTACCGCAGTATATTGCAGTGTGTTAGTGCATGTTTAATGTAGTATATTTCAGTGTGTTACTGCACGTTTACCTCAGTATATTGCAGTGCATTACTGCACGTTTAAAGCAGTATATTTCAATGAGTTGGTTGCACGTTTATTGCAGTATATTGCAGTGTGTTAGTGCACGTTTAACACAGTATATTTCAGTGAGTTATTGCACGTTCACCGCAGTATATTGCAGTACGTTAGTGCAGGTTTACCGCAGTATATTTCAGTGTGTTGGTGCACATTTACCGCAGTATATTGCAGTGCATTAGTGCATGTTTATTGTACAGGGCACAGGGCTGTCAGCTTCTACTTCCCATCGGCAGCATCTGCATGATATAGTGGGAGAATGGATTATCTAGGGGCAAAACAGACATGGAGAGCTTTCCAGTTGACGATCCACTGGGTTACTCAGTCATGAGAATAGACCACTGGCCAGAACTTGCCCAGTATGCAACTGAGCTGCTGGGCTGCCCTGCATCCAGCGTGCTTTGCGAATGTTCATTCAGTGCTACCAGAGGTTTTATGACAGATAAGAGAGCGTGTCTGTCCACAGACTCCATGGACTGGCTGACATTTATCAAAATGAATCAGTCCTGGATTAGCAGCAGCTATCAAACCCCTGATGCCGATGTTGGCGATTAAGTGTTTTAGGGATGTGGAATCTGTACAAGACTGTCTAGGCTGCCTAGCTTTGTGGGTGTTGATTTTATCGTGAAGAAACTTTATGGTATATGTTTCATGGGCACAATTACCACCCAAAGACCAATTTTTCAGCACCTGTTTGACAGGTGCATAGCATTTCAATTTTTGACAGCAAGGCCAATTCAAGCTTTCATCGAGAGTACCTCTATAGGGTTACAGTGTGAAGGTACCAATTGGCACCTGTTACGTCTATCCAAAGTATGTGGAAGAGACACCAGAATGTATCCAAAAAATATCTAATCTTGTTCCGAGTGCACTAAATTATGGCCTCATCACACAGACTGGCTCAACAAGCCATTGTTTACAAAATAAAGAAAGCTTGCAGGGAAAATTTTTTTTTTTTTGGCTTTATAAATGTCATTATTGCTAAAGCAGCATCTACACACAGTACAAATGTGCCACTTTACAGGCAGAAGGCAGACTAAGGCCCCATGCACACAGGGCGTTTTTACAGCCGCGTTTTTTACAGCTTAAAAACGCCTGTCCATGTTTTGTAAACATTTTTTGACCTTTTAAAAAAAAAAAAAAATCCTGGAGCTCAAAAACGCAAATCGCTGCGTTTTTGCGCATTTTCGCAGCATTTTTGCGCGTTTATGCGCGTTGGGCGTTTTTGCAGCTCAAACCTGGAGCTCCAGAACGCACTGGAATTGGGTTTTTTTTGCAGCTGGAAAACGCCTATGCCACTTGGAGCTCATAAAAGCTCTATGTGTGCATGACACAATAGAATAACATGGATGGGCGTTTTGCAGCTGTAAAAAAAACGTCTAACGCTGCTGTTAGCAGCTGCAAAAACGCCCTGTGTGCATGGGGCCTAAGGGACCCCCCCTCCCCAGGCACTATATTTAAAGGAATTTAATTTTTTTATTGTTATTTCTCATTTTCATGGTTTTACTTTAAGCATCAGTAAATCACTGCTTATTTAAAAATTATGTTTTTTACAAACTTTTTTTTCATTGGTACTGTCGCGGACCCTCGTACTCAAGAAGAGTCTGTCCGCCGTAAAAGCTTCCCGTGTCCAGTACCAGCACGATCCAAGGTCCCTTAACCCACCCAGTCACTTGTCGAAGCATCAGTGTAGGGTGAAAAGATAAGACTCTTTATTCAAAGACAGGCACACAGATATACACTCAGAGGACCATCCCCCTGCTTTGCATAATGACACAGGGCGGTGTAAACTACATTCAGTAACAAGAGACACATGTATTCAAACATTTCAACAGTAGACCAACTTTGGGAGGGGCGGCTGGAGAAACCCTCCCTCCCCTCTCCCAGCTAATCCACATACACATATACATCCCATAATAAGTTGCTCCCAAGGCAGACAGAAACAATAGAACAATGGGATACAGCCACACCTCAAACAATCTACCAATCTGAAAGGTGAAATTATTCATCTTCATATTTTGTTGAGGGATATTGTTCAGAAATATTAATGTCCCAAGTGAAAGAGCCCCTTCATTCCTTCAGCACAAACCACACATATACAACACTGGATAACAGGGGTAAAAGGAAATGCTGAGTCCGGTGTGATTGTACAGTAAGTTGGGTTAGTGCAGACCCGACTGGGGTTCTCAGTCACTCTGTGCCCCTAATAGACACAGGGTGACATACACATAGGAGGGGCTGGGGGAGCTGGACAAGGAGTTTCCAGTGCTCTCCAAGGTAAGCTGGGTTCCACAAGCCCTCCGCCAAAAGTGACTCCCGTCTCACATCTCCCTTTTCGGGAGAAGACTAACACAGAAGGAGACCCCCAATGGGTTGACTTCGAATCTAGTTTGTAGTTCCAATCTGCCAATGCCTGTACCCAAACAGTACCCCAAACGCATTGTCCCAAACAGAGCATTACTCACCCAGCCAACCTCTGCCTCTCTCGTAGAACATACCCGCTGCTGGGGAGAAGTGCAGACTAGCCCTTCTCACTGGAGAGAAGACAGGGTGGCTGGGCTCACTCCGTCATCCTGTTGGGGATATGAGCCGACTGCCCAGCATCCCTGGGGTATACAGGTGGAGACTGAAGTCCCATCCACTTTTACTAGATGAAAATCCCCCAGTGCTTCCAAAGCATGGCTGACATGCTTCTGTCTCAGTGCTGGACCATTTTCTGAAGTAGTGTCAGTGGAGACCGAAGTCCCATCCACTTTCACAGGAACTCCGTCTTCTGTTAGTTTTTTTGTACATAGCGCAAAAAATAGAAAACACAGATGTGATTAAATACCACCAAAAGAAAGCTCTATTTGTGGGAAGAAAAGGACATGCATTCTATTTGGGTAAAGGGTTGCAATTGTCAGTTAAAGTAGCGTAGTGCTAAATAGCAAAAAATGGCCTGGTCATGAAGGGGATAAATCTTCCGGAGGTCAAGTAGTTAGTATAAGCACAGCTCCCATGTTAGGTTCAGGGAAATTTCAACCAGCCTGTATTTCATGTGCCTCATGTAATTTGCTGTGACATGGTCACATCATGGAGAGTGCAGGAGAACCAGTTTGGAATGCAAAACAATCTAGGGAGGACTGTGTGTGCATGTGTGTATATATATATATATATATATATATATATATATATATATATATAGATAAATCAGTGAAAATATTAAAATAAAAATAGCACAAAATGTGAAGACCATTTTAAAACCTTGTCAGGCAAATTTTGCATTGACTGTTCAATATGAAATCTTTCTGAAAATATGTATTAAATGCCCCTTTAATAAATAAGTCATTTTTCAACTGTGATACATCACTGGCAGGTGGACTGTAATTTAATGATAAGTACGCTGGCTGCCACAGATAATAGACAGAAACTAATTGCATTATACATTAGGCTGGTTTCCGATCTTAAGTTAATTTATGTGATGAGTCATTGTAACCTGACAGTTTCCTGCTCCATTCTGGATAATGTCCGCCTTATGAATCTGATCTATCTATCTATCGCTTTAAATCTAAGACTGGATTAGAGACACTCACGGATCTTGCAGCGGAGGAAGATCAAAGGCAACAATGTTTTTATAGTCAAAGTTTTGATGAAGCTCGGTCCATCTTTCTCTTGCTATCCCTCCTAGTTACTGGTAGTTGGTAGTAGGGTTGCCACCTTTTTTTTAAGTCAAACCCAAACACTTTAGCGGTGCACAGCAATTATTTTTATTTTATAAACTATACATATATTTTGCTATTAAATATCATTTCTAATCATATGAAGTTAATAACAAGAGTCCCCCTTTACATCAGAGTCCACAGAGTTCCCCTTTTACATCTGAATCCACAGAGTTCCCCTTTTACATCTGAATCCACAGAGTTCCCCTTTTACATCTGAATCCGCAGAGTGCCCCTTTTACATCTGAATCCACAGAGTTCCCCCTTTTACATCTGAATCCACAGAGTTCCCCCTTTTACATCTGAATCCACAGAGTTCCCCTTTTACATCTGAATCCACAGAGTTCCCCTTTTACATCTGAATCCGCAGAGTGCCCCTTTTACATCTGAATCCACAGAGTTCCCCCTTTTACATCTGAATCCACAGAGTTCCCCCTTTTACATCTGAATCCACAGAGTTCCCGCTTTTACATCTGAATCCACAGAGTTCCCTTACACTGTAAGGGGGGACTCTGCAGTCTCTGATGTAAGGGAGAACTCTGGGGCTTCTAACATAAGGGATGCTCTGGGAACCCTGATTAAAAGGGGAACACTGAGAACTTTGATGTACGCAGAGGATTCTAATGTAAGGGGAAACACTGTGGCCTCTGGTGTAAAGGGGAACTCTAATGTAAGGGGTTTTCTGAGATCCCTGATTTTCCTTAGTGTACTTACTCAGAGGCAGGAGAGAGAAGGGGGAGACTTCAGTCACAGACAGTGATGGATGGTAAGCTCACTCACCCCTTGGCAGTCAGCACCTCTCATCCAGATGTACCTGAGGCTGCTGGACTTCACATTTCCGGCCCCAACTTTCCTTTTCTAAAGGCAGAGCGCTAGGGATTGGAGTGTGGGCAGACACAGATCAAGCCCTCTCTCCTCTCCCGTCTGTGTGTGTGTTTGGGGGGGGGGGTTTAGTGCTAGCTTTGGCAGTGTGAAGGAATGTAACAGACACTCTTGGCTTAGACAACTTCAGCCAGCAACCCTGCTGGGAAGCCATAGTCCGTTCTGAATAATGTGTCCGGGTTTCAGGCAGTCTTAAACCTGGACGCATGATTCCAAACCCGAACTATCCGGGTGAATCCTGGACAGGTGGCAACCCTAGTTGGTAGGCTGTCAGAAAAAATGTTGTCTTTCTTCGAGCTCCCCTGCAATCAGTGGAGCAGTTGCTGATTGCTTTGGACTGATCAGGGCTCCACAGGCTGTGGGCTTAATTGCTTCTCCCTGCTTTCTAGAAAGTTCCAGAACACAGGAGTGGAGCAGGTCAATGAGCAGCCTGAATATTTATGGGGTTCTCAGCCAATCCCTGGGGACACATGCTCAGTAGGTGGTTGCAGAGCACATAAATAGTCTGGGGCTGGAGCATTTTCTGTCCAGTGGGAGAAGTACCGAGCCTGGAGGGCTACCGCCCTCTCAGGTATAGCAACACAACAAGAGCTCAGCAAGATCCCAACTAAGCTAAGGCTGGGGGCCTTACTTTCTGAAAAACGTCAAGCTAAAGAAGGAGGGTTTCACCCAGAGTTTAGTCTGGAGAGTCCACTAAGTAACTGCCAGAGTCTGAGGGAGGCATCCAAGTACCCAAGGACTTGTGAGTACAGACTTGAGGGCAGGATCTGGGTGATTGCTGCTGTTGTTAATCCCTTGTTGCACAAAGGCTGAGGCTTGCCTAGCCTGGATCATTGCTGATGGTGTCCCAGTGCTGACCATTCCCAGAGCTTTTGCTAAGGGACTTTTTTAAGGAGTAGCTGCAGAAAAAAGGGCATCCTCTTATTGCTGTTCAACATTCCCACAGCTACTTGTGCCCCATTCAATATATCTAGCAATAAACGAAAAAAGGGCAACCCCTAGACCATGGGTGTTCAATCTGTGGCCCTCCTGCTGTTGCGGAACTACAAGTCCCATCATGCCTCTGCATTTGGAAGACATGCTTGTAACTGTCAGCTTTGCAATGCCTCATGGGATTTGTAGTTATGCTATGGCTGGAGGGTCACAGGTTGGGAACCCATGCCCTGGACTATTCATTGAGCTCGAAGTGTGGATGCTGATGTGTGCCTTGCTGCCATTACACTGGTGGGAAAGAGAACCTGGGACAAGCTAGCAGGACCAGCCATAGTATCTGCACTACATTTAATTCAATCTAGTGTACCAGGGTGTCACTTTAAGGAGCTAAAAAGACTACCATACCCAGTGTGCAGCGGGACACCCAAAGTGCATTGCCCGGCGCAAGGTCTGCTGGGGAAGGCTATTTAAGGAGGAGCGGAGCTACACACGGGGTTTTTTTGGACGCCGCCCCCTAGTAAGTGGAACCAACGCTGAGTCTGCCGCTGGACTGGGCCTAAGATTTTGGGCCTTGAGATCCAGAGAGCCCTCCGACCTTCACGGGAGAACCCAGGAGTCATTTCGTCCATCATCCTTCCAAGGACTGACGGGAGGATCAGAGACTACGGGTGTCGTGAGACTGTGTGCTGGAGCCCCAGCTACAAAAGTCGGTTGTACGGACTGGTTCGGTCGGGTGAGAGAGCACTTTTTTAGAGATTAACTGACTAATCTTAGGCCCAGTGTCCTTTGTTCAGGGACAACCGTTACCAGGGTGTTATATTGCACGCCAGAGGGACAGTGTGCTGTGCAGTATTAGTTGAACTCTTTAGTACATGCCAAGAAGTTAACTGTTTTGATGCCTGTGGATTACAAATAACCTACAAAGTGCACCACCATTGCTAGCGAAGATCCTTCCCAACGGAAGCACCATATCTGTAATAGTCAGGCCTGACTGTAGAACTGTTAGATATTGTTTGGGCGCCATCTTGCCCACAAGGGTGAAGCTTGCGAGCATAGTTAAATGAAATTTAGCGTGTGTAATACTATTAGAACTTAGCACTTGTTATATGCTGAATGGTTAACATTGCAGGTCTCTGCATATGCATACGTATTACTGTTTAACTTGATGCTTTATATTCAGTAAAAAGTACTTGTGGTTAAGCCAATCCGCTGTGTGGTTATATGTTTGTTGCGGTATTGTGATCCCCATAGCTAACGGGTTTCACAATCCCATCTTTACTGCTATCTGTGCCAAGGGAGGTTAGAGCCAGTTACTGGGGGTTGACAGTAGTGATGAGCCGAACACCCCCGGGTTCGGTTCGCACCAGAACCCGCGAACGGACCGAAAGTTCGAACGAACATTAGAACCCTATTAAATACAATGGATGCGAACGTTCGAATTCTAAAGTGCTAATTATAAAAACTATTATGCATGTTATTGTCCTAAAAAGGGTTTGGGAACCCGGGTTCTGCACCAGGGGACATGTATCAATGCAAAAATAAGTTTTAAAAACGGTCGTTTTCCGGGAGCAGTCATTTTAATGATGCATAAAGTGAAAAAAAAAAAGTCAAATATTCCTTTAAATATCGTACCTGGGGGGTGTCTAAAGTATGCCT
Organism: Rana muscosa; assembly: GCA_029206835.1. NCBI lineage: Eukaryota > Metazoa > Chordata > Amphibia > Anura > Ranidae > Rana > Rana muscosa. The sequence goes on along the minus strand of CM055117.1, from coordinate 1,058,986,419 downwards.
GTGAAGTGCCACGTGTTTCCCGTGTTTAGAACTGTCCCTGCACAAAATGACACTTCTAAAGGAAAAAAAAGCCATTTAAAACTGCTTGCGGCTTTAATGTAATGTCTGGTCCCGGTAATATGGATGAAAATCTTTAAGAAAAATGGCATAGCTACCCCATGACCCCCCCCCTACCCCAGCCCATTACCAGCCCCTTTGGGTCTTGTATGGATATTAAGGGGAACCCCGCACATAAAATAAAAAAGGCCCTATATACTCTGAACAGCCGTATACAGGCGGTGCATACAAGACAGGGACTGTAGGTTTGTTCTTATGTAGAATCTGTTTGTAATTTTGAACAGGTACATTGTTGAAGTGTAGCTCCAGACCAAAAATCTATTTTTAAACTTTTTGGAAAACATAGGTAAGGGTTATCACCCCTGTAACATTTGTTTTGCTGTCTGTGCCCCTGTTCAGAACATTTCACCTCACTTTCCGTCCTAATGACAACTGTTTTTGAAATGTGGTGTTTTTCTTGAAACAAGGATTGCTGATAAAGCATCAGTACAGAGGAGACACCTTTCTCCCATATTTATTCTTACAGGAGAGAATTTTCCTTCCTAGTGGTAGATTTCCTCTCACTTCCTGTTGTCTTCTTGCGTTTGCAAGTAGGAGTCGTTTGTAAGTTGGATGTTTGAAAGTAGGGACCTGCCGTATATACTCTGCAGAAATAGGCCCCTTAGTTGTTGGTGTTGGCACAACACTGTAAGCACTCACAGTTACTCTTGGTTGGTGCTGGAACGCCCTGCTGTCAACTATTATATCAGGAATTTTAATTACATATAATTGTTGAACAGTGGTAGTAAAAATTGGGCCTTTGATGGTGGTGCTGGTGCCACAACACTGTAAGCCCTGACAGTTACTCTTGGTGGGTGCAGCAATGGGCCCTGCTGTGAATTATTAGATCAAGAATTGTAATTACATGCCCCTGTTGAACAGGGGCTGAAAAATTGGGCCTTAGGCACTGGTGGCACAACACTGCAACCCTTCACAGATACTGTACTTGGAGCACAGCAATGAGCCCTGTTGCAAAGTATTGCTTCAAAAATTGTAATGACACGCCCCTGTTAAACAGGGGCTGAAAAATTGGGCCTTAGGCACTGGTGGCACAACACTGCAACTCCTCACAGATACTGTACTTGGAGCACAGCAATGAGCCCTGTTGCAAAGTATTGCTTCAAAAATTGTAATTACACGCCCCTGTTAAACAGGGGCTGAAAAATTGGGCGTTAGGCACTGGTGGCGGCACCCATAAACAAAAATGATCTTCCAAGCTATCATCATCAATCGTATCATTGAGGACTCGGAGGAGGAGGATAGCCAGTCAACATAACAGCACAGGCACTCAGCATCAGCATCAGTCTTGAAGGGATGTGACATTTTAAAATCAATTAGTCTGTTATATCAGCATCAGGTGTGTGGTAGCTGGTGGTGATCCAAGACTGGTTCATCTTGATGAAAGTCAGTCGATCAACCGAGTCGGTGGACAGGCGCACCCTGTGATCCGTGACAAATCCTCCAGCAGCACTGAATGTGCGTTCCGAAAGAACGCTGGATGCAGGACAGGCCAGTAGCTCAATTGCATACTGTGCAAGCTCTGGCCAGTGATCCATCCTCAAGACCCAGTAAGCCAGAGGATTTTCGGTGGGGAAGGTGTCCAAGTCTGACCTTGCCCCTAGATATTCCTGCACCATGTTTATCAGACGCTGGCGATGGTTGCTGGAACCGATCATACTTTGGGGCTGCGGACTAAAGAATTGTCTGAACGCATCGGTCAGACGGCCACCTTCCCCACCGCTCCTTCTTTGACTGGCCGAAGCCTCAGCAACTCGTTGTCCAGGACCAGGAGTTTGCAACCTCCCAGTCTCTGGGAACGCGTTGCACAGACCTTTCTGCAAGGCCTCCCGGAGTTGTCTCATCCTCTGCTCCCTCTGCGACGGTAACATAAGGTCCGCAACCTTACCCTTGTACCGTGGATCAAGGAGAGTGGCCAGCCAGTAATGGTCCCTCTCCTTGATCCGAAGAATACGAGGATCCTTCCGCAGACTTTGCAGGATCAGGGAGGCCATGCAGCGTAGGTTTGCTGAGGCATTCGCTCCGGAGTCCTCTGGGTCACTAAGGACGACATGATCCGCAGCCACCTCCTCCCAGCCACGTACAAGTCCACTGGTTTCTTGGGACTGTAAATCATCCCTAAAAGACTGCTGCTGATGATGCTGAGTGCCAGCCTCCACCTCCATGCTGACACAATCCTCCTCCTCCTCCTCCTCCTCCTCCTCCTCCTCTTCCTGTGCGATGGGTGGGACAGAAGGAACACTGTCTGGGTAAAGGGGGCCTTGAGAGGCAAGGAAGTCCTCCTCTTCCTGCCTCTGTTCTGCCTCAAGTGCCCTGTCCATTATTCCACGCAGCGTGTGCTCCAACAGGTGGACAAGAGGTACAGTGTCACTGATGCATGCACTGTCACTGCTCACCATCCTCGTGGCCTCCTCAAATGGTGCCAGGACAGTGCATGCATCCCTGATCATGCCCCACTGGCGTGGAGAAAAAAAACCAAGCTCCCCTGACCCTGTCCTGGTGCCGTAGTCGCACAGGTACTCATTGATGGCCCTCTGCTGCGTGTGCAGCCGCTGCAGCATGGCCAACGTTGAGTTCCACCTGGTGGGCATGTCACATATAAGGCGGTTCTTGGGCAGGTTCAACTCCTTTTGCAGCTCAGCCAGGCGAGCACTGGCATTATAAGATCTGCGGAAATGCACACAGACTTTCCTGGCCTGCCTCAGGACATCCTGTAAGCCCGGGTACCTGCCCAAGAAGCGCTGCACCACCAGGTTAAGGACGTGAGCCACACAGGGCACATGGGTCAGTTGTCCCTGTCGGAGGGCGGAGAGGAGGTTGGTGCCATTGTCGCAAACCACCATTCCTGGCTTAAGCTGGCGTGGCGTCAACCACCTCTCGGCCTGGCCCTGCAGAGCAGACAGGACCTCTGCCCCAGTGTGGCTTCTGTCCCCCAAACACACCAGCGCAAGCACGGCATGGCATCTTTTTGCCTGCGTACTTGCGTAGCCCCGTGAACGGCTACGGAGCACCGCTGGTTCATAGGACAAACCACAGGAAGAGGCCATGGAGGAAGAAGAAGAGGAGGGGGTGGAGGAGAGAGGTGTGTCACAACCAGTAGTAGCATTTTGGAGGCGTGGCGGTGGGACAACCTCCAACACTACTGCACCTTGTCCTGAATCCTTCCCAGCTGCCAAAAGAGTGACCCAATGGGCCGTGAAAGAAAGGTAACGTCCCTGTCCATGCCTGCTGGACCATGAGTCAGCGGTAATATGCACCTTACCGCTGACCGCCCTGTCCAGCGAGGCCAAGACATTGCCTTCCACATGCCGGTAGAGAGCCGGAATAGCCTTCCGTGAGAAAAAGTGGCGTTTGGGAACCTGCCACTGAGGAACCGCACATTGCACAAACTCACGGAAGGGGGCCGAGTCTACCAACTGAAAAGGCAGCAGTTGAAGCGCTAGCAATTTAGCCAAGCTAGCATTCAACCGCTGGGCATGTGGATGGCTGGGAGTGAACTTCTTTCGACGGTCCAGCAGCTGGGGCAGGGAAATTTGCCTGCTAGAATCGGACGTCGGTGTACTGCTAGCAGAGTGGGCGCAAGTACTTGGCTGTGACACACCTAATTCTACACCTTCATTCCTCTCAGTGCATGTTTCAGAGAGGACTGAAGTTATAGTGGGGTTGGAGATCCCAGCTGATGCGGTGCAAGGAGAGGTCCGCTTGGTTCTTTGGTGTGGGTCTTTGAGGTAGGCTTGCCAACGAGCTGCATGGCAGGTCAACATATGTCTGGTCAGGCATGTGGTACCCAAGCGGCTGATGTTTTGGCCACGCGATATACGCTTGAGACATATGTTGCAAACAGCAGCTGTGCGATCTGATGCACTAGCCTCAAAAAAGGCCCACACCAAAGAACTTTTTGAATGACGGGCAGAGGCAGCGCCCTGCACAGGCGGAGCTCTGCGGTGTGATTCCGTCGGTGTACTGCCCTTACGCTGGCCACCAAAGGGCATCCTGCCTCGTTGGAGATGTGCCTCCTCCTCATCCTCCTCCTCCTCCTCTCTCCTATTAGGCACCCACGTGGAGTCATTGACCTCATCATCCCCTCCCTCCTCATCACTGGAGCCAATCTGGCAGTATGCTGCAGCTGCTGGAACATGACTGCCAGATTGGTGTCCTTCTTGAGCATCCCCTCTGTCTGCTCTCACGCTACTGCCTTCCTCTAGCTGGGTTTCATCATCAGACCCTTCGAAACGCTGGGCATCCTCCTGGAGCATGTACCCAACACTGTGCTGAAACAGTTCGGGGGACTCCTCAGGAGGAGGACATGGTGGGTCTAGGGAAGGAGTGACTGATGATTTGTCTGACATTGATACCAGGGAAGACGACGCTTTGGCAGCTGCTTTTCCAGTACCCTGAGCCTGGGTGAGAGAGGATGAGGAGGAGGAGGAGGGCTTGGTCATCCACTCTACCAAGTCTTCGGCATGATGTGGCTCAACATGTCCAGCTGCCGAAAAGAAGGACAAGCGTGTCCCATGGCCATGTGCTGATGACAATGCACCGCGTCCACGACCAGCACTGTTGCCCCCAGACACAGAGCCTGCTTGCCCTCTTTTATTGCCTCCTGACTGTCTGCCTCTCCTTGTTTGCCTTCCAGACATTCTAATAGATGGCCTGCAGGGAGATGGGAAAAAAGCAATAAGGGCTACCTTCAGGTGTCCTTCTCTGTCCCTTGAAACAAGGACTTTCACAGTGAAAGAAACTGACACTGTCCCTACCTAGAGTTTTCTGTCCCTAGAATAAATGTTTTTTTTAATCACAATATAGCACAAGGACAATTCACTCAATGTCTCTCCAGGTCCCTGGAAACAAGGACTTGCAGAGTGAAAGAAACTGACACTGTCCCTACCTAGAGTTTTCTGTCCCTAGAAAAAAAGTTTTTTTTAAGCACAATATAGCACAAGGACAATTAACTCACTGTCCTTACAGGTCCCTGGAAACAAGGACTTGCAGAGTGAAAGAAAAAAAACACTCTCCCTACCTACAGTTTTCTGTCCCTAGAAAAAATGTTTTTTTTAATCACAATATAGCACAAGGAAAATTAACTCACTGTCCTTACAGGTCCCTGGAAACAAGGACTTGCAGAGTGAAAGAAAAAAAACACTCTCCCTACCTACAGTTTTCTGTCCCTAGAAAAAATGTTTTTTTTAATCACAATATAGCACAAGGAAAATTAACTCACTGTCCTTACAGGTCCCTGGAAACAAGGACTTGCAGAGTGAAAGAAACTGACACTGTCCCTACCTAGAGTTTTCTGTCCCTAGAATAAATGTTTTTTTTAAGCACAATATAGCACAAGGACAATTAACTCACTGTCCTTACAGGTCCCTGGAAACAAGGACTTGCAGAGTGAAAGAAAAAAAACACTCTCCCTACCTACAGTTTTCTGTCCCTAGAAAAAATGTTTTTTTTAATCACAATATAGCACAAGGAAAATTAACTCACTGTCCTTACAGGTCCCTGGAAACAAGGACTTGCAGAGTGAAAGAAACTGACACTGTCCCTACCTAGAGTTTTCTGTCCCTAGAATAAATGTTTTTTTTAAGCACAATATAGCACAAGGACAATTAACTCACTGTCCTTACAGGTCCCTGGAAACAAGGACTTGCAGAGTGAAAAAAAAAAAACACTCTCCCTACCTACAGTTTTCTGTCCCTAGAAAAAATGTTTTTTTTAAGCACAATATAGCACAAGGACAATTAACTCACTGTCCTTACAGGTCCCTGGAAACAAGGACTTGCAGAGTGAAAGAAAAAAAACACTCTCCCTACCTAGAGTTTTCTGTCCCTAGAATAAATGTTTTTTTTAATCACAATATAGCACAAGGAAAATTAACTCACTGTCCTTACAGGTCCCTGGAAACAAGGACTTGCAGAGTGAAAGAAACTGACACTGTCCCTACCTAGAGTTTTCTGTCCCTAGAATAAATGTTTTTTTTAAGCACAATATAGCACAAGGACAATTAACTCACTGTCCTTACAGGTCCCTGGAAACAAGGACTTGCAGAGTGAAAGAAAAAAAACACTCTCCCTACCTACAGTTTTCTGTCCCTAGAAAAAATGTTTTTTTTAATCACAATATAGCACAAGGAAAATTAACTCACTGTCCTTACAGGTCCCTGGAAACAAGGACTTGCAGAGTGAAAGAAACTGACACTGTCCCTACCTAGAGTTTTCTGTCCCTAGAATAAATGTTTTTTTTAAGCACAATATAGCACAAGGACAATTAACTCACTGTCCTTACAGGTCCCTGGAAACAAGGACTTGCAGAGTGAAAAAAAAAAAACACTCTCCCTACCTACAGTTTTCTGTCCCTAGAAAAAATGTTTTTTTTAAGCACAATATAGCACAAGGACAATTAACTCACTGTCCTTACAGGTCCCTGGAAACAAGGACTTGCAGAGTGAAAGAAAAAAAACACTCTCCCTACCTAGAGTTTTCTGTCCCTAGAATAAATGTTTTTTTTAATCACAATATAGCACAAGGAAAATTAACTCACTGTCCTTACAGGTCCCTGGAAACAAGGACTTGCAGAGTGAAAGAAACTGACACTGTCCCTACCTAGAGTTTTCTGTCCCTAGAATAAATGTTTTTTTTAAGCACAATATAGCACAAGGACAATTAACTCACTGTCCTTACAGGTCCCTGGAAACAAGGACTTGCAGAGTGAAAGAAAAAAAACACTCTCCCTACCTACAGTTTTCTGTCCCTAGAAAAAATGTTTTTTTTAATCACAATATAGCACAAGGAAAATTAACTCACTGTCCTTACAGGTCCCTGGAAACAAGGACTTGCAGAGTGAAAGAAACTGACACTGTCCCTACCTAGAGTTTTCTGTCCCTAGAATAAATGTTTTTTTTAAGCACAATATAGCACAAGGACAATTAACTCACTGTCCTTACAGGTCCCTGGAAACAAGGACTTGCAGAGTGAAAAAAAAAAAACACTCTCCCTACCTACAGTTTTCTGTCCCTAGAAAAAATGTTTTTTTTAAGCACAATATAGCACAAGGACAATTAACTCACTGTCCTTACAGGTCCCTGGAAACAAGGACTTGCAGAGTGAAAGAAAAAAAACACTCTCCCTACCTAGAGTTTTCTGTCCCTAGAATAAATGTTTTTTTTAATCACAATATAGCACAAGGAAAATTAACTCACTGTCCTTACAGGTCCCTGGAAACAAGGACTTGCAGAGTGAAAGAAACTGACACTGTCCCTACCTAGAGTTTTCTGTCCCTAGAATAAATGTTTTTTTTAAGCACAATATAGCACAAGGACAATTAACTCACTGTCCTTACAGGTCCCTGGAAACAAGGACTTGCAGAGTGAAAGAAAAAAAACACTCTCCCTACCTACAGTTTTCTGTCCCTAGAAAAAATGTTTTTTTTAATCACAATATAGCACAAGGAAAATTAACTCACTGTCCTTACAGGTCCCTGGAAACAAGGACTTGCAGAGTGAAAGAAACTGACACTGTCCCTACCTAGAGTTTTCTGTCCCTAGAATAAATGTTTTTTTTAAGCACAATATAGCACAAGGACAATTAACTCACTGTCCTTACAGGTCCCTGGAAACAAGGACTTGCAGAGTGAAAGAAAAAAAACACTCTCCCTACCTACAGTTTTCTGTCCCTAGAAAAAATGTTTTTTTTAATCACAATATAGCACAAGGAAAATTAACTCACTGTCCTTACAGGTCCCTGGAAACAAGGACTTGCAGAGTGAAAGAAACTGACACTGTCCCTACCTAGAGTTTTCTGTCCCTAGAATAAATGTTTTTTTTAATCACAATATAGCACAAGGAAAATTAACTCACTGTCCTTACAGGTCCCTGGAAACAAGGACTTGCAGAGTGAAAGAAAAAAAACACTCTCCCTACCTACAGTTTTCTGTCCCTAGAAAAAATGTTTTTTTTAATCACAATATAGCACAAGGAAAATTAACTCACTGTCCTTACAGGTCCCTGGAAACAAGGACTTGCAGAGTGAAAGAAACTGACACTGTCCCTACCTAGAGTTTTCTGTCCCTAGAATAAATGTTTTTTTTAAGCACAATATAGCACAAGGACAATTAACTCACTGTCCTTACAGGTCCCTGGAAACAAGGACTTGCAGAGTGAAAGAAAAAAAACACTCTCCCTACCTACAGTTTTCTGTCCCTAGAAAAAATGTTTTTTTTAAGCACAATATAGCACAAGTAAAATTAACTCACTGTCCTTACAGGTCCCTGGAAACAAGGACTTGCAGAGTGAAAGAAAAAAAACACTCTCCCTACCTACAGTTTTCTGTCCCTAGAAAAAATGTTTTTTTTAATCACAATATAGCACAAGGAAAATTAACTCACTGTCCTTACAGGTCCCTGGAAACAAGGACTTGCAGAGTGAAAGAAACTGACACTGTCCCTACCTAGAGTTTTCTGTCCCTAGAATAAATGTTTTTTTTAATCACAATATAGCACAAGGAAAATTAACTCACTGTCCTTACAGGTCCCTGGAAACAAGGACTTGCAGAGTGAAAGAAACTGACACTGTCCCTACCTAGAGTTTTCTGTCCCTAGAATAAATGTTTTTTTTAAGCACAATATAGCACAAGGACAATTAACTCACTGTCCTTACAGGTCCCTGGAAACAAGGACTTGCAGAGTGAAAGAAAAAAAACACTCTCCCTACCTACAGTTTTCTGTCCCTAGAAAAAATGTTTTTTTTAATCACAATATAGCACAAGGAAAATTAACTCACTGTCCTTACAGGTCCCTGGAAACAAGGACTTGCAGAGTGAAAGAAACTGACACTGTCCCTACCTAGAGTTTTCTGTCCCTAGAATAAATGTTTTTTTTAATCACAATATAGCACAAGGAAAATTAACTCACTGTCCTTACAGGTCCCTGGAAACAAGGACTTGCAGAGTGAAAGAAAAAAAACACTCTCCCTACCTACAGTTTTCTGTCCCTAGAAAAAATGTTTTTTTTAATCACAATATAGCACAAGGAAAATTAACTCACTGTCCTTACAGGTCCCTGGAAACAAGGACTTGCAGAGTGAAAGAAACTGACACTGTCCCTACCTAGAGTTTTCTGTCCCTAGAATAAATATTTTTTTTAATAACAATATAGCACAAGGAAAATTAACTCACTGTCCTTACAGGTCCCTGGAAACAAGGACTTGCAGAGTGAAAGAAACTGACACTGTCCCTACCTAGAGTTTTCTGTCCCTAGAATAAATGTTTTTTTTAAGCACAATATAGCACAAGGACAATTAACTCACTGTCCTTACAGGTCCCTGGAAACAAGGACTTGCAGAGTGAAAGAAAAAAAACACTCTCCCTACCTACAGTTTTCTGTCCCTAGAAAAAATGTTTTTTTTAATCACAATATAGCACAAGGAAAATTAACTCACTGTCCTTACAGGTCCCTGGAAACAAGGACTTGCAGAGTGAAAGAAACTGACACTGTCCCTACCTAGAGTTTTCTGTCCCTAGAATAAATGTTTTTTTTAATCACAATATAGCACAAGGAAAATTAACTCACTGTCCTTACAGGTCCCTGGAAACAAGGACTTGCAGAGTGAAAGAAACTGACACTGTCCCTACCTAGAGTTTTCTGTCCCTAGAATAAATGTTTTTTTTAAGCACAATATAGCACAAGGACAATTAACTCACTGTCCTTACAGGTCCCTGGAAACAAGGACTTGCAGAGTGAAAGAAAAAAAACACTCTCCCTACCTACAGTTTTCTGTCCCTAGAAAAAATGTTTTTTTTAATCACAATATAGCACAAGGAAAATTAACTCACTGTCCTTACAGGTCCCTGGAAACAAGGACTTGCAGAGTGAAAGAAACTGACACTGTCCCTACCTAGAGTTTTCTGTCCCTAGAATAAATGTTTTTTTTAATCACAATATAGCACAAGGACAATTAACTCACTGTCCTTACAGGTCCCTGGAAACAAGGACTTGCAGAGTGAAAGAAACTGACACTGTCCCTACCTAGAGTTTTCTGTCCCTAGAATAAATGTTTTTTTTAAGCACAATATAGCACAAGGACAATTAACTCACTGTCCTTACAGGTCCCTGGAAACAAGGACTTGCAGAGTGAAAGAAAAAAAACACTCTCCCTACCTACAGTTTTCTGTCCCTAGAAAAAATGTTTTTTTTAATCACAATATAGCACAAGGAAAATTAACTCACTGTCCTTACAGGTCCCTGGAAACAAGGACTTGCAGAGTGAAAGAAACTGACACTGTCCCTACCTAGAGTTTTCTGTCCCTAGAATAAATGTTTTTTTTAATCACAATATAGCACAAGGACAATTAACTCACTGTCCTTACAGGTCCCTGGAAACAAGGACTTGCAGAGTGAAAGAAACTGACACTGTCCCTACCTAGAGTTTTCTGTCCCTAGAATAAATGTTTTTTTTAAGCACAATATAGCACAAGGACAATTAACTCACTGTCCTTACAGGTCCCTGGAAACAAGGACTTGCAGAGTGAAAGAAAAAAAACACTCTCCCTACCTACAGTTTTCTGTCCCTAGAAAAAATGTTTTTTTTAATCACAATATAGCACAAGGAAAATTAACTCACTGTCCTTACAGGTCCCTGGAAACAAGGACTTGCAGAGTGAAAGAAACTGACACTGTCCCTACCTAGAGTTTTCTGTCCCTAGAATAAATGTTTTTTTTAATCACAATATAGCACAAGGACAATTAACTCACTGTCCTTACAGGTCCCTGGAAACAAGGACTTGCAGAGTGAAAGAAACTGACACTGTCCCTACCTAGAGTTTTCTGTCCCTAGAATAAATGTTTTTTTTAAGCACAATATAGCACAAGGACAATTAACTCACTGTCCTTACAGGTCCCTGGAAACAAGGACTTGCAGAGTGAAAGAAACTGACACTGTCCCTACCTAGAGTTTTCTGTCCCTAGAATAAATGTTTTTTTTAAGCACACTATAGCAGAAGCACAAAACACACTGACACTCTCCCTACCTATCCTTCTCTTTCCCTAAACTAAAGGAATCCAGGTTAAGCAAGAAAGAAATAACAGTCACTGTCCCTGCCTATGCTACTCTATCCCTGCTCCGGAACACACTACACTAGGCCGCCGTGCTGGCGGCCTTTTATAGTGTGGGGCGTGTACTAAACACCCTCAGCAATAATTGGCCACAGGCATCCTGCCTGTGGCCAATCATTGCTCTCCTCGCTGCCGGCGCTGTGATTGGCCAAGCATGCGGGGTCACAGTGCATGCTTGGCCAATCACAGCGCCTGGATGACACTGCGATGGCGTAGTGCATTGTGGGCCGTTCGCGTCACTCGAATTTGGCGCGAACGGCCCAAATCGTTCGATCTTCGTCGAACGATCGAACAGCCAATGTTCGAGTCGAACGTATGTTCGACTCGAACACGAAGCTCATCCCTAGTTGACAGCAGTGTGTACAGGCCCAAAATCTATACCAGAAGCCCTCTTAACTGGGGGTATTGCTACACTAGTTATCTATCTCTTTATCTCTATAGCTATCTCTATTTCTCTCTTTATCTATCTATTTATCTGTCTATCTAGCTATCTATCTATGAACTGATGATATTTTTCTGGCCAATAAAAGTAATATAGGGCATCTTGATGTGTCTGCTGTTAGGCAGAACATTTAAAAATGTAAAATAAAACACTAGCTCTCCTTTTTTCATTTCTACCCAAACCAGTTGTGCTAGACTGGCACCATAATGACCATGGTCCAAGACACTTTTGTGTAAGCTCATGTGGATTTCATTGCACACTTGAATTAATACAGAACTACAATTTAAAGAGTACAATGGATTCCTGTTTGGGTTTTGAGGAGTCCCAAATTCCCTGAAGTCTGTTTTAGGCTGCATTCACATCTCTGCACTGCGTGAATGCATATTTTCGCACTTTATTTCTGCGTTTTCGCTCTACATGATTAGAGCAGCACATTAATTTAAATGGGCTGGCCTATGCATGACACACTCGCCAAAGAAGCTCCTGCACCTTTTTTGGGTGTGAAGCGTCTTATGCTTTTTACTGCAGATTATGGTGTGAAACGCTTAGGAGCCACAGGAATCACTGCTCAGTGAAAACTCCATTCTGGCTCCAAATAAACAGTGATATTTGTAACCTGCAGTTCTATAACCTTATATAATGTGCTCAAATCCTTTCTCAACCACATAACATATACATCTTGTAAGTAACATATGAAATAAGTGGAAAAGATAATATACATACACATGCAATTCAAAAGAACAAAATGTCCAAAAAAAGTCCATATCATAAGTTAATAGAAACATAGCAAATTATATACGCAAAAAAACAGCCCAAATTCACCACTCCCTCTCTGGCCAAAATAGACTGTCAGTTGACCACCTCCTACTGGGATGAGAACGTGGGAGTTCCATCCCTGTGGGCGGGATGAGTCGTAATCAATGGGCGGGATCTAGTCGTTTGATTGATTGATGGTCACCTGGGTTTGGACCTTTGGATGCACATGGATACACATATATATGGGGGCACACAGGAGAGAGGTACCACGGACCGCCTAGGCTCTGAAGAAAGGGGTACGCCCCAGAAACGCGTCAGCCGTTTGAGGTACCATACGATCCTCTTGTTATCAAGTCCTGCTTGCAGGTGCTAAGAGATCCAGCTTGATTGTCAGAAAATCTTTTACCTAAGCTCGTTTGTGAGTAGGACCATTGCTTTTATTCTAATTTTAAATGAAACTTTTATGTGTGGTAATGCACTAGGTCGGTGCGCCCTCCTTTTTAGCCACATGAACACCCATTGTTCTGAGGAGGGCTGCAAGACCCTAGACCAGGGGTGCCCAACCTTTTGAAGAGCAAGGGCCACATAAGTGACTTGGTAACAGGTTGTGGGCCACAATGAGCGGAGCGGGTGGATGGCAGGTCCGTGTCTGTTCTGTATATGCAGAGCAGACACGGACACAGCCCACTATACTCTTTTTTTTTTTTTTCCGGATTGGATCGGAGGTAGGACACAAGTCGGTTTACATCTGCCACTCCTTAGAAGTGAATGGAGGGTAATACGATCCTACACGCTGCGAGTTCGCATCCTCGTTCACTGATCCAAAGCATACCATTTGGGCAGTATCTACGTCTAAGACGGAACTGCACTGATGATATGAAATTTAAAGAGGAGGCTGATCTCCTCTACACACGCCTAAGACTGAGGGGCTATAGCAAAAACTGTCTTAAGAATGCTTTCAAAAAATCTCTCATTAAACCTAGAAATGCCATACTTGCCAGAGCCCCCAAAAAACCACCCCTGATGTAGTGAGGTTTATAACTACATACTCTGACCAACATGTCCAAGTCAGGTCAACTAAGCAAAAACACTGGCACATTTTGTCTGCTGATCCTGTCCTGAAACAATATATTGGAACAAACCAAGAAATTACCTTTCGACGGGCTTGTTCTATCCGGGACTGTCTGGTACAAAGTAACTATAGGAGATCTGACAACAAACACCGGGAACCAAAGGGACTGTACAAATGTGGCCAGTGTGACTACTGTGACCTTCTACTTGAGGGCCCCAGGATAATTCTACCCAACGGCCAGACTAATTTTCTGAAACATCATATCACCTGCCAGACTAAGGGAGTTATCTACATCATTTTTTGTTGTTGTGGATCCTTCTACATTGGAAAGACCATTCAAGCCTTTTGGAGAAGGATCCAAGACCATGTTTACTACGCAACCAGTGGTCTTTTGAATACCACCATTGGCCATCATGTGGCGTTTAGGCATCGTTATGAACCCCAGGTCTTTAAGGTTGCCACCCTGGATCGGGTCTATGAGGACCCACGGGGTGGCAACTTTGACCAGAGGGTACTACAACGAGAAACTGAATGGGTTTACAGATTAAAGGCAACTAAGTATCCTGGCCTTAATGATATGGTCAGTTTGAAACCATTTTTGTAAAATATATATTCACAGTGATGTATCCTTCTTATGTTTAATCTCTTCCCCTTTTTTCCAGATTTTATTTATTTTTATTTATTTCTTCCTATTTTCATGTTATTTATTTATTTTTTCTTTTATTTTTCCATTCATTTATCTATTTAATTTTTCCTCCTCTCTCTCTTCTTCTTTCCTTTCTTTTTCATCTTTTCAATGCTGTCCTGGGATGTCTCCTGGGCTGCACTCTCTCAATTTCCACATGTTGGGAATAATATTTTTTGTTTAATATAATAATAAATATTTTTTGTTTAGATCTAGAGAGAATTTATTTAGGTATGTAAGAAGGGCCCTTTTGGATACATGGTATAGAAGACTGTTTAATGTTTCTTTGTATATGTGATGGAAATATAGAAATCTACTAGTATATATTGTATCAATGGAATATATTCTAAGTGAATAACGGTCTCTAATGAGACTGACAGATTATGTACTGTGGCATCGCATAATTATGTTAATGTGAGTATGTCTTGGTGTGCTCTTTGGCGTTTTTTCCTGCCCTCTCTGTGCATTCCAACGATCCGACATGGCGATTGGCAATCTAACAACAACAACAACACGAAATTCGTTATTTTCCTTTTTTTCTTTGCGCCGTTTGCTATATGGCGTGTTTTACTTATCCCTCGTCAACCCTCCTGCCCTATTTGCGCTGTTCCTTTCCCTATTCCAACATGGCGTGCCTGATACTTCCGCCCACGATCGAGCTATAGGGCGCACTTAAGTGACGTCAGCACGCCACGCATGACGCGGACGTATGACGTCAACGCGCCGCAAGCAAAGCGTGCTTTCTGGCGCGTTCTTTTGCTGTATAAATATCACAGCAAGTACAGCCTGTCCCCTGTGTTCAGCGTGATGCTGACTCCCGGGGATATGATGATGTGACGTTGATAACTAGGTAAGCCACCTTCTACATCTTGACTACCTACATAGGCATGAGCTGTTAACGTAGTTATTGTTGTTTTTTGTCTTTGTTTTCTATTTTCAGACTTTACATAGTGATATATATATCACTGTTCTGGTTTAAATCCTACATCCTTACAGGATTTTGTGACAAATAGAAACCTTCTCTGTTTTCATATGAATAACGTCCCTTATCCCCGTTTTTGGATATATTCTTGTGGATATATTTGGTAATTATAAATACGATTAAAATCAGTTCTATTATAGTTGGTATACTGTTTTATGAATGTATCTGACTGCACCTATTGGCACTTATAGATTTGCCCAGCTATCTATGCGAGCTTTGAGCGTCAGATCCCTTCATTCCTGTGAGAATATCAGTGCTTGATCATCACTGTTTTGACCAGCAGGTAGGATCTCGTCATATACTTATATGTATATGTGTTGCTATATGTCATATATATATATATACATATATTCCCTCTGTATTTTTTTACTAGACCACATAAATCATCACGTTATATTTTCAAATCGGTACTAATTGAACAACATCTTGCTATCCGGATGTCCTTCTGAGGTATTTTTTACACTCTGGGGGTTCTCCTATGTGTGTTTTTTCCGGTTTTTCTTTTCTGCCTTCTGCCATCTGGATCGTGGTGTGCATGGGGAACAGGCGGTGTAGCCTTCTAGCCTTAAAGACATTCTTACTCACATTTTTCTTTTCTTTTTAATTGTATATACTGTATATAAATTTTTATGTATCTCATTTCAGATAGTGAGATTTGTCCCAAGTGTGTATAAAAACCGTCCCCCTCCCCTCTTTGTCCGTCCTGACGAAGCCTCACGGCGAAACGCGTCAACGTTCAAGGGACTCCCTACTGCTACATACATTGTATGGTCCTTTTAATCTGTTAATTTTGCGATTCAATAAACTCTTTTTGTATTCCAATTGTGTGTGTTGCCTGAAAAGTCCTGCCTTGTCTTACTCTCCTTTGAGTAACAAACCAATTTTCTCGTGAATGGAGGGTCCAATTGGGTCTGACTGACCGTGTGAAAGGGGCCCGCATCGCTGGTGCAACGCAGTGTACCTTTGGCTTTTCTGCACTCTGCAATAGACTTCTATTATATTCTGCAGGTTTGGTTCACTTTCAGAAAGCTCACCAAACTCGCAGGCAATAACACAGGTCTATGGCTCAGTGCAGGTAACCCGCAAGTAAACTGCTCTGCACCTGCGGATCAGTTTGAAAGTGGCCCAGTAACCACTGCAGAACTGATATACCCATATACCGTATATACTCGAGTATAAGCCGACTCGAGTATAAGCCGAGGTACCTAATGTTGCCAAAAAAACTGGGAAACCTTACTGACTCGAGTATAAGCCGATGCCTCACTGTCCACTGTTCCCTAGCTCGCTGTTCCCTATTTTACATTGTAAATAGTACCTGTAAAGAAGTTGCAGCTGCGGCGTCCATCGTTCAAATTCCGCGGCGTCCATCGTTCAAATTCCGTGGTCTCTTCCTGTTCCTTCCTTGATAGGCAATTCTCAGCAGACACTCTCCGCCTATCACGATCATTCTCTCATCCTCAGTTTTCCCAGCAGACACTGTGTTGGGTGTTCCACCAATCACAGACGTCTGCTGGAAAACTGAGGATGAGAGAACGTTCGTGATAGGCGGAGAGTGTCTGATGAGACTGGCCTATCACGGAAGGAACAGGAAGAGACCGCGGAATTTGAACGATGGACGCCGCGGAATTTGAACGATGGACGCTGCAGCCGCAATTTCTTTACAGGTACTATTTACAATGGAAAAATTTCGCTGACTCGAGTATAAGCCGAGGGGGGGGACTTTCAGCCCCAAAAAAAGGGCTGAAAATCTCGGCTTATACTCGAGTATATACGGTACACACTGTGATTTTAGTAATAAAACTGACCTTTAATAACAGTATTCTATTCCATCTCAGAGCAAGAGGTCGCGGGCCACATCAGAGGGCTCCGTGGGCCACATGTGGCCCCCGGGCCACTGGTTGGGCACTCCTGTCCTAGACCTTGCCCTAAACTAAAGACTGGACTATACTACCCGTGTCTAGTGAAACACTGAAACGCAGGAGATTTTTGTTTTGTTCTCCATGCACTTTGCCTGTGCTGTGCAACAATCTTATAAACCATTCTGATGAAGCCTGTTGAGAGGTAATGCATAAGGCAGAGTTCAGTTGTAACGTCATCACGCTGTTCAGAGGAGTGCCAATCACAGAAGTGACATTCACAGGCGGCTGAATATACTGCCTAGTGTTTTTCAAATTTTGTGATTGTGGAACAATTTTATGATGACAGACATGATTTCTTACTACATAATGTGAGTGGTTCATAATTGTTTTATGTTTCAATAATGTTTATTAAAGATTTTCAAAACAATACAAAAGAATCTCAGCGCCTTCTTGTACAGTATTCAAAGCCATTAGGGAGCCATACATTGATCAATTGGCATAACATAGATCACACCTGCCTTATCAACATTGTCCACCGAGTTCGTAAGATGGGCGCCTGATAGCTAAAGTATCATAATAAGCAATGTACAAGTCTCCCATGACAGGGGCCTACTAATTTTTATATATTACCGGCCCATCCGGTGCTTCACCCACTGGGAAGAGCCCACCCCCATCCAGCTATGGGGGGGGGCGACTCCTCCCCCTGTCATAATTGTTTTAAATGTGATACTAAACCCAGATATCTGCCCTCCTTGTATAGTTAGCCATAGCCACATATGTATATCAAGTTTGTAAAGCTAGCTTGTTTAATTACGGGAAATATACCTTGGTGGGGGTCTAATATGACAAGGGAAATTTCCTGTAACACAATGTTTCTCAACTCCAGTCCTCAAGTACCCCCAACAGGTCATGTTTTTGGGATTTCCTTATATGAAATAGCTGTGGTAATTACCGTATATACTCGAGTATAAGCCGAGATTTTCAGCAAATTTTTTTGTGCTGAAAAAGCCCCCCTCGGCTTATACTCGTGGCCCGCTTCCTCACTGTGTCCATCTGCAGCCTCATGCGCCTGATCTCCCGGTGCTGTGACGTGCAGTCTAGTTGGCAGCCGTCCAGTGTAACAAGCCCCGCCTTCTCCTCGTCCTCGTCCGTGATAGGCAGAACACTGACTCACTGCTGGGAAACTGAATCAGTGTTCCGTCACAGAGGAGGCGGGGCTTTGTTACACTGGACAACCGCCGACTAGACTGCATGTCACAGCGCCGGTGTTCTGGAGATCAGGTACATGAGGCTAAAGATGGACACAGTGAGGCAGGGAGATGGACACATTGAGGCAGGGATATGGGCACAGTGAGGCTGCAGATGGACACAGTGAGGCAGGGAGATGGGCACAGTGAGGCTGCAGATGGACACAGTGAGGCAGGGAGATAAGCACAGTGAGGCTGCAGATGGACACAGTGAGGCAGGGAGATGGGCACAGGGAGGCTGCAGATGGACACAGTGAGGCAGGGAGATGGGCACAGGGAGGCTGCAGATGGACACAATGAGGCAGGGAGATGGGCACAGTGAGGCTGCAGATGGACACAGTTAGGCAGGGAGATGGGCACAGTGAGGCTGCAGATGGACACAGTGAGGCAGGGAGATGGGCACAGTGAGGCATGCAGATGGGTACAGTGAGGCATGCAGATGAGCACAGTGAGGCATGCAGATGAGCACAGTGAGGCATGCAAATGGGCACAGTAAGGCTGCAAATGGGCACAGTGAGGCTACAGATAGGCATTGTTGACCCTCTTTTCCACTTACAGTAGCTGCTGCATTTCTCACCCTAGGCTTATACTCGAGTCAATACATTTTCCCAGTTTTTTGTGGTAAAATTAGGTGCCTCGGCTTATATTTGGGTCGGCTTATTCTCGAGTATATACGGTACTAAGGCAGTGAAACTGTTTAAATTACCTGTGCAAAATAATGGAAAGCCTGAAAACGTGACCTGTTGGGGGTCCTTGAGGACTGGAGTTGAGAAACATTGCTCTAACAAAACAAAGTGGATTTACAAAATTGATTGCATGCAACCTATGGGGCCAAATGTGAAATTTGCTTTTTATCTCATTTTTAATTATGTTATTTATCATGTTAAAAAGGTCTGTTACTATTATGTAGAGACTCCTAAGTTTATTGGTTCTATTGCATAACAGATATATTATATATAGGGATGCACAGAGCAGGACTTTAAAGGTGGCAAATTTTTTTTTTTACAACATAATGACATAAAAATTATTATTTTATTTAATATCAGAATTTTAAAATTGACAATAAAATTACTCATGGTAACATGCAATTCAAACAACAGTGCGGCCACTTCTGCTCTACATGTTTTGCCCAGATAAGCTTGCTCAGGAGACTTAAAAATGCTGCATATAGTTGATGCTATAGGTGAAAAAGATAAACATTAATAATTGTTTACAATGAATTGTATTATATCAATGTCATTACAATTAAATTAAATACATTTTGCATTTGGCTATACATATATATTTATATACAATGTATTGAACTGAGAAAAGAGGCCTACCGGATGCTTAAAAAACAAACACCTGAATCGATTAGGTACAGAAGTTCCTCTAGAGCAGTGGTTCTCAACCTGGGGGTCGGGACCCCCTCGGGGGTCGAATGACGATTTGCTGGGCTGTTCCTGAAGCCCGCACTGCTCTCGCAGCCTTTTCGCAGCCGCCCAGCAGGACTGTCCCTGGAGCCTGTGGCCACCCAGCTGGGCTGTTCCTGGAGACCGCGGCCACCCACTCAGACGCTTCGCAGCCGCCCATTCAGTTCACAGCAGGGCTGGGGGGCAGAGACTAGAGGTCAGCTGACTAGTGAGGAATGTGAAGTGGGAGGGTCTGGAGGAGACCCTATCTCCTGATTATGGCATAGGTGTCACTGCTGCGGGACACTACGAAGTCGGAGACACAGTGAGTAACACTACCTGTGATTAGAATTGCCATTAAAAGCCCCCACTACAGTTCTCAGATCAGCAGACGACCTTGATCAAGAGCACCAAAGTTGGCTGATCAGAACCCC
This sequence comes from Rana muscosa, assembly GCA_029206835.1. Classification (NCBI taxonomy): domain Eukaryota; kingdom Metazoa; phylum Chordata; class Amphibia; order Anura; family Ranidae; genus Rana; species Rana muscosa. The sequence continues at coordinate 1,058,966,334 of CM055117.1, read as the reverse complement.
CTGCTGCACTGCCACTGATCACCCCCCCCCCCCCCACCAGCACTGCCACTCATCCTATCCCCCCCACCAAGAAAAAAAAAGAATACATGAAAAGAGGGGGAGGAACAAAGAAAAAGGGAGAGAAAGAATAAGACAAAGAACAAGAAAGACGCCTAGAGAGCGAAGCATGGGGAAAAAAAACAAGAAATTAGGATAGAGAGAGATAAAGGGGAAAAAAAGGAGGACAAAGAGAAAGAGTGGTACATCCTAAAATGTACCATAAGGGGTTTATTACTGTACGAGTAGAAGGGACTCGGGGAGCGCTAAATGTCCGTGGGTTAGGGGCGCAAATTACTTGTCTTGCCTTGGGTGCTGACAACCAACGCTACAAAAATAATTTTACTGTTAGGGGTCCCCACAACTTGGGAAATTTTATCAAGGGGTCACGGCACTGGAAAGGTTGAGAACCACTGCACTAGAGCCTGGGCCATTGGGACATGATGCAATCAAAGGGAGAAGACAAAGAAAAACTCACCTAAAATATATAAAGAAAACAGGTATTTAAGTACCTCTAATTGGTTACACATAGATCGAGTTGTCTATATGTAATGGATTTACCTTGATCGTGTCGAATTCAAGAGAATGACCAATTGGTTCTGGCTTGCTTTTTGGACTAAAAAGAGTATTCAGCTGCTGAAGTTGGAGGGAGAGAAAACATAGATGGTATTTCCTAAAAGAAAGGAAGGCCCAGTGTGGAACGAAAACAGCGAAGATCCCTTCTGCTGTGTGGGCTTATTTGATCAATCTCCAGACAAAAATCAGCCAGAAAATCCTAAAAAGATAAATATATATATATATATATATATATATATATATATTATATTTTTGATAATTTTATGTATTTTTATCTCATGTTTAATATTTATTGTGCTTTTCCATGTAATTCAATAAAACTATGTTATAATTTTTATTGGCCACTAGAGGGAGTATTGCCTTTCTACTAATACTAGACACTTTCCTAATAGCTGTTATACATGTATGTTTGTTTTTGCACAATGGCAAATTATTAATATTTGTTGTTTTAGAGGTCATTTATTAAAGGGATTTATTGTAGGCTTTATTTAATCCTAATTTAAGATAGTTTTTAGGCGTGGGATGTGTGGATTTGTGGGTACCAAACAAGGGTGGAATAGGTATTTTAGAAGGGCTTCTGGCATGATCAGACGCTTGTCATCTCCTGAGGAAGTCCTTTGTGAGGAAACTCATAGCGGCAGAAGAGATGTCAGACGTTGGGTAAACCTGGAAGTACTGAGACTTTCTGTGTGTGCAAAGAGGGGATTCATTTCCTATTTATTGTGAAGATTTTAATGTGAGTAGATTACTTTCAATAAAGCACTTTTACAAGCAATATTACACTATGAAGCTTGCTTTGTTTTAACATTCAGTTGATGGTAAAGAATTAAATACAATAACGGCGATGATGGAATTGCCCAGGACCCGCAGGATCAGTGGCACCACGGCGCTGGAGGGCACATTATGACAGGTAAGTCTGTGATAATGTTAGTATGTGGTGCATACTAGTACATTATGACTTAAACCTGCAGGGGGGGGGGGGGGGGTTCTTTACTACCGCTTGAATTACAGTAATGTTACAGAGGGACGCCTTCTGCAGGAAAGGTGGTGGTGTACTGTATAATCACGCTGTACTGGCCCGCTAAAGGCACTGGACAGTGTCCTGTACTCTGTCCCTACCTGCCAGGAACCCTGTTCTAAGCACTGTCCTTAATCAGCAAGTTCCTCTCCCTAACCTGCCACTCGCTACAAAAGCATCTGATGATGTGGGATCCCCTTTAAAAAAGATCCCACCTTAAGATGGCCACCTAAACATCCACAGGAATTTAGCATCTCCTCAGAAACCTATCTTCCCAGAGAGGACAGGAAAGAAGAATGCCTCCACCTGCCTACTCCTCCTCCCTATTAAGAGATGCAGTCCACATCATAACAATCACTCAACAGATAGAGATGTAGCGGAGTGGTACATTTAGGGGGAGTCTCTGAGTGGTAATTAGGCTCAGACACCTTGATTTGTTAGTGGCTATGGACCATTTTTGTCTTCAGGGGATAATGCTGGTGATGAGTTCCCTGTGGCCTGCGGGTGGCGCTGCCATTCTGGGCCCGGGGTTGAACCACGGGCGTAGTGCTGTGCCTTTTGTGTCCCCTCTCGGCAGCCGTACGGTGGGGCGGGGAACCTGCTGTGCATGCCGGGAGAGGACATAAAAGGGGCACACATCTCCTGATCGGGGTCCACCCCCAGGCACCTTCAGCCTGGGAGTGAGTGTGGTTCATCTCCGGGTGCCCTAGGCCCGGAGGCTGTGTTCCTGTTCCATCTCAGGCACCTTTGGCCTGGGATGAGGTACTACCCTGCTGTCCTGATCGCCTGGGTATGAAGACCCAGGGGATGCGGAGAAGGCCCGGGGGCCCAGCACCTTCGGCTGCGGTCCGCTAAGGATTGAGGAGTCCAGGGTGCCGCCTTGAGAGGGGACCCGCACTCTCAGAGAAGGGAGGATCATTCCGAAGGACCGATGCGGGAGTCACGGTGAAGGAAGGGTCTGTTGACTCTCTAGGGGGACATCTTCTCCTTGATAGGGGCCATGTTCTAAGAGGGAGATTACAACTCCACCAGGTCCGTGGCAGGGGCCATATCCACCAGGTCCGTGGCAGGGGCCATATCCACCAGGTCTGTGGCAGGGGCCATATCCACCAGGTCTGTGGCAGAGACCAAACTCACAGTCTGTGGCAGAGACTGTGCGCCTAGTATACTGCTTGAGAATTTGAGTAGTACAGTGAAGAGCAACGTTTGTGCCTGGACCTCCTCCACACCTTGAGCTGTTCTGTTCCTTTGCTCCAACCTTTTTCCTATCCAAGTGACTGTGTATTGTAAAGCGAGAATAAATCTTAAGTTGGAGCTTCAGCTGGTGTGGACATTCATGTTACTGGGGGAATTAAGGACTTGCCTGTACTCACGGTAGAGGCGAGAATCATTCTCGGGAGGACATCAGGCAGGACGGAAGGGGGGGGGAGAGGGGGCACTACAACATCATACACAGGTGACTGAGAAAGTTTTTTTTTCAGTCTAGTAGGGGCTTAAGGACAGGGCTCCTAGTAGGGTTCCAATTTCCTGGCCCGATTGTACTTGGAATTCCTAATGAGTACTCTATCCCCTTGCCCAGTAAGTCAACAGCTATGTTATCTGCTAAATGATGTTGTTACTCCAACACTATACTTTGACTCTTTCCAAGTGTTCTCAGTGCTCCTGCACCTACTCGTCAGGTGTCCGTTGGGACACTGGTTTAAGCATTTCCAGCAGCAGGTCTGAAGGTACCCGTCCACACTGCCCAAACATTAAAAATAAAGGGGTATATCCTATTGCTTTATGTACAGTTTTATTATAGGCCCACACTACATTACACAACCAACAATCCCAGTGTCCTTGTTCCAGAGCGTGGATCATGCCCAATAGGGTTCGAATGAAGTGCTTGTATGCACCATTCCCTTGTGAATGGTAGGGGGTAGTGTGTGATTTTCTGATCCCATTCAGCCGACACAACTCAGTGAAGAATTGTGGCTGAAAATTAGGGCCTTGGTCTGACAGGATCCATTTGGGGCACCTGTGTAGTTTCACTCCATGCCACTAGAAAAGTTTAGTTTAGCTTAGTTTAGTTTAGTGTTTAGCAATGGTGACAGCTGTTTGATCTTAGGTGGGAACCACAACAGCAAACTTTGAAAAGTGATCCATGAATACCGGACCATATCGACACCCTGAGACAGATTCAGCCACCACCAAGAGATCCATAGTCAATAATTCAACGGCTCAGCCAAAGAGCTCTCCAAAAGGAGTGGTGTGCTGCACTTACCCTTCGTGGAGCCAACAGTTCTGGCCAGAGATGGCTAGTGCTGCATATTCTGAGGGGTGGCAAACAAGACACTCGTCGACCCCCCCCCCCCCGGTCGGTCAGTCTGTCTCTTCCTCCTTAGCGGCTTCACCCTGCATCTCCGGCTTCACGGCGGCTTCCCTCCTCCTCCCCTCGACAGCCAATACGAATGCTTATCCTCTCGGCTAATTAGGTCTCAGAACCCTAAACAAAGAAAAAACTGCGCCACTTTTAACCAAAGTCTATTAGGAATTCGGTGCTTATTTAAATGTATATGGAGAACTATCAGGCATCACACTAAAATAGTCCAAACTTCACACCACCGTGATTACTCAAAGCAAGCCGTGAAGAATCCACCACCAAAGAAAGGGGGAGCAGCTTACCAGAAGGCAAGTGATTTAGAGCATTGGACCTTTGACCCAGCTGCAGCCTTTGGTGATGCAAACGTCCCTTCCTTTAGCCAGTACGTCTCGTTCGGATGGTCCGTATCCACAGTATCCAAATCATACACCCAGCATGGAATAGAAAAGGGCAGGCCAATAGCGTAATTCCGTATGGTATTAGATTTATTAAAAAAATATAAGTTATACTTACAAAGTAAAAAGTAAATTCAGCATGTAAACAGTAAAATGCCGGCCGGCATATCGAAAGCCTCACTCCTCGAACGTGGTGACGTCACTGAGCGTCCTCCTAGACGCGTTTCGTCATTCAGTGGACGTTTTCAATAGGTCTCAGAACCCGCTTCCTGATTGCTGATGGGCCGAGAGGAGAATCAGGAAGTCAATAGCGAATATTAATTTGGTGGGCTTGAGGCGCAGACTGTAGAAGTACAGTAGAAGTACTCGAGGCACAGACAGCATACACCTCCACACGATGGGCACAAAAATGGCCATTTGTGTTGTGTAGGATTTACCAGACCCCTAGAGCGGTGGACTGCAGGTTCACCAATTGGAAGATGTCCCTCTGCTCCATGGAAATGCGGGCTCTACAGTATAACACTCCATCCTGCGTCGGAGCAGTTGCCTTATGGAGGTACCGGAATGTCTATTTTGCTCACACTGACGCTTTTTTCCTTGATAGAAACCTCCACATTTCTGAGATATCAGGATCCTGCTGCTGCAAGGTAACCCATCCATTCAAGGAGTAGATCTCAGTCACTGTTTAGAACTTTAGCTCCTTTGAATGATGTTGTTACTCCCACTGGCTTTGGAAACTTTGGGGGAAAAAATAGTGTGATGGGAAAGAGAAAAGCGTGCAGGAGTTATTAACTGATAATTTGACAAGAGACAAAGGAGGAGGAATTTTGACTCCTTTGTGAAACAAATTTTTGATAGGGTAGGCAAGCAGTCTGAAAAAAATACGGGGGGGGGGGGGGGAGGGGTGGCTGACAACTTGGCAAAAGAGACAGAGTAGAGAGGACAGATGACACCTTTGGGGTTGACAGCTTGAAAAAAGAAATACAACTGAGGGTAGGTGTGATGCACTGGACACAAGTTTTTGGGGAAATAATAGAAGGTTATGTATTTTTTTGTCTTGGTTCTACAACTCTCCACAAAATAGGGGTCTTTCCAGTCAAGGGGTTCACTGTGCTTAAGTTGTCTATGTACTGTATATTAGAACCAGAAGGAGTGCCAAACACACATGAAAAGTATTTTAATGATCCACAACTGGCAAAATAAAAACACAAGAAGCCAATGCAATTCGGGGGACCTCTACACGTAGTTATACTTTTATCATTTGTCACCCTGAATCCTTTTCCACAATTCAGGAGAAGTTTTTTATTTTTGATACTGAATACAAGGCTTGCACTGATTGGCCAAAGGAAAAATTGTGATGTTATCCACCCACCTCTCCACCTCGGCCAGTCAGAGAAAGTCTTGATATGGTATGAATGGTAAAAATAGAATGGTAAAAATACAAGACTTCTCCTGAATGGCAGAGAAGTACTTAGCCCAATTTAATCTAATTCCAGCAGAAGATGGCAAGTCATTCACACTCCTGCCGGTAAGGGGAAGGAGGGGGGGGGGGGTTACACTGGACAGCTGGGTAGACTTGGAAGAAAATGCAGTATGGTCATGGGGGACTTAACAGTGAGGCCTTGTTCACATTTGCAATTTTTAGATGCATTGCAATGTGCTAGAAAGTTGTTGCATCTTTGATACGGACTCCAGCCAAACACACGTTACACAGAGTTCAATGGTAAAACACACACCACACCTATGGCATCCAGATGTGAACAAGGCCTGAAGAAGATGACCTGCACTCCACATGTGAAAAGTCTCTGCTAATGGACAAGTACTAGATATATTCTTACATTGCCATCTAGTGGCTACTTTTAGGTATGTTGGTTAACAAAATCGCAAATATGCTTTAGATACCCTTTGTAGGCAACAATGCAAAATTTTGTTACAGAAGGTGTTTACACAGTGGCAGCATTTCTTTTTTTTTGGGGGGGGGGGCAAACCCCTCCAGGTCCTTACCTGCAAACGGAGCCTCCAGCCTGGGCTGTCATGTCTCCCTTGATACCCGGCAGCTTCCGTGCTTTCAAATCTTCAGCCTCCTGATTGGCCGCTGGAAATCGGAAGTGACGCGATGTCGCATTTTGATTCGCTAAAGGCAAAAGTGGGAGGGTTCGGGGCGCAGTGCTCTGTGCCCCGAGGACAATGTCAAAAGAGCCAATTAGAGCCTCAGGTTCCACTCATGTGCTTGTTACAAATGGATGGAGATAAAAGACAGCTATTAGTCCGGCGAACCACATAGTGGAACAATTTTTTTTTAATTAATTTATAATATGACTAACATTTTATAACTTTAAGATGTTAAAAAATGTTAGTCATAATATCATTTATTTCAAAATAAATTGTTCTATGATCTTTTGGGGGGCTTTGCTGAACTTTGGGGGAGCGGAGCCACTGCGCTCCTTATGGACCGCCCGCCACTGTGTTTACAGGTCTCATTCCATAGCATATCCATAAAATAGAAGGTTTATTCACAATGTTTTGATAAGTGGGCAAAGCTTCTATACAGAGCAGATTTACTGTATGAATGTGGTTATATTACAAGTGCCTATATTAGTACACACTGCAAAATGGCATTGATGGCTGAGGTCCTATTAGAGCACCATTTAACCACTTCCAGTCCAGTCAATTCTGACATTTCTCCCATACATGTAAAAATCTGGGGGTTTTTGCTAGGAAAATTACTTAGAACCCCCAAACATTATATATTTTTAAATATTTTTCTAAATAAAGTTTTTATTGAATGCCTTAGTGAAATCTAGGTACACAACATCCACAGGCCTTCCTCTGTCCAAATTACAGCTAACCTCCTCATAGAATGTTTAAAGGTTGGTCTGGCAAGAACGGGTCTTCATAAATCCATGTTATTTACTACTACTGATACTATTTTCATCAACAAATTCTTGGATGTGGTCCCTTATCATTCCTTCCAATATTTTACATACTAAAGATGTTAGGCTGACAGGTCTGTAGTTTCCAGATATACCATATATCTTGGCCCTTTTTTGAAGATTGGTACCTGTTAGCGAAATTTGGCTGTACGCAGAGCATACAGCCAGATATCGTGTCTCTGATAGTAACAGCTTTCGTCTCAGTGATATAATGCATGTTAATCTAAGTTTAACTCACCATTCATACGTCCCATCCACTCCAAGAAGCAAGCATCCTCACACAGGTCTTATCATCAAGGCATCCCAGCAAACTCTGCCAAGCCGACGCCCATCAACAGTTTTTATTACACTCAGAAGGAAGTGATGTCACAACATGTGACCCACCCTCCATAGGAAGTGAGCTCACAGGAGCTCCACTCAGAATACAACACAAGAAATATAGCTTAAAGGATTCAATACAATAATAATAACCAATCACAGACATGTATACATTCAAATAGACTATCAGTGACATGCACTGCATCCAATGACGGGAACTATACGACAATTATGCCTCAATGGACCACAATTGTCGTATAGCTATGCTACTGTTCTTGTGGACACAGATCTGTCCGCTCGGAGTCATTTAATGCCCCCGTCAGGAAGTGGCCAGTCCCCTGACGAGGCGTAAAACAACATCTCTAAATGGAGCAAACATTGCTGTTTCCATAGGAAGATTTTCCCACCACCGATCTTCCACCAATGTCTGTACGTGCAAATACGCTCAGATGAGCGCATTACAGCAAAACTGACATTGGGGGGACATCTGACAACATACATTAATACATTTTTCCACAACAGTCCTCCCTTTTTTGTCATAGGCACCCCATGTCCATCGATGAAACTTGATCTGCTTCTTACACCTGGAAATGAATCAGTCCTTAGTCCATAAAAAGAAAAAAACACGGCTTGACATGTAGATTCTGTTCTTTAGGGGCATGACTTATAAAGGAGGACACGACATGGTGAGCTGTAGCCGAGTTGATCCGTCTGTGATCCTCTGTGTCTTGTATGTGGGTCCGGCTTTGGGGCGTCTCATCAAGGAAACTCTGGTCACGCGTCCAATCAGGCAACAGGAGCACCTCGTCACGACATAGAAAGAATAGAAATAAAAAACGACATGAGTATATATATTCCCACTTCCTTTAACCACGATCCGCTGTAAAATAAAAATTAGATCTCCAAAGATTCCCAGACCCCTAAAAGGACTCCCAACCTTCACTTAGCTACAGCTCTGGCTTCAACGGTTACATGAAGAACCCTATCCTTAACGGATGAGAATTGTTCAATCGTATCCCAAGCTCGAGCCCCCCCCCCACCTTGTACATCCAGGACCCCATGCCCAGACCTGGTCGGGGTTGGCGAACAATTCCCTTCTAGCTGTCCCTGCCATTCTTAATTTCCTGCACCATCAGATCCTTGCGATCGGCCACGAGATAAGGTGCTGGGACAGCTTCACCATCATGCATGAACCTCTTGCTTTGGGGGAATTACCTTTATAAGCTGCAGATCCGCATAAACACCAAACTAAAGTACAAACACGCTCAAACACACTTGTGGGCTGCCTAGATACCCAAACCGATCAGAGGCAGAGCTATTAAAACTAACCAATTTTACCCTCTAAAAATGCATCGTTAGATTCCATTGACAAGTGTCTGTTTGGAGTCTTCACCAGTCTGTCAAAACTCCTCATACCCATAATAACATCATAAATGGCATGTACCGCTGTCATCGCTGGGGACTAAAACTGGGTGAAGACTCAGAACAGACCTAGCAATCGGTCCTGTTCGCTTTCTGAGCTAGTCAGGAAATACACTTTAAATAATAACTTGGGATGCTTTTCATCGTTACCCTTGCTAAAATTTACTAAACAACAAAAATATAAATAGACGAAGATACTCCTCAGTTCTTTGGTGTTCTTGCAGTGGCTGGCGTGGTCTCACCCCTCAAGCTTCTTTACAACGACCAGTCACCTGGTTGGAAATAATGTAAACTGGTTATTGTGTCAGGGTCCAGGAGGGACTCGTGAACCCTGTGGTGGACATTATGAAGTTCATGTCACAACGATCGCACCCACCTCATCAGCCGAGAATATAAGTGACAGCTAATGAGGAAAGTACGACCCTGATTTTGATTGACCTCCAAACAACCCTCATATGACAATAACCCAGACATCGGGACTGTGGTCACTGCATAACCTGTGCGTGGCTTACAATACCTGGAACCATTGACAAAAGGTTCTTAGCATTTGGGATGGGAACCTACTTCACCAGACTGCTGCTTGCCGATTCAAATTCTATCAAAGAAAGACAGTCTTGGCACAAACTTGGTTATAATTACAGAGGTTAACATTATTTGTTTGAAAAAAAAACTGTCACTCTTACATTTATCATTCCCCCCCTTTTCTTCCTCATTACAGACTGAAGGAAGAAATGCGTGGTGCAGGAAAAAAGAAACAATGAAATAGCCTATGATACTTTTACCTCCTTAGGCCCCATGCACACGAGACGCTGTTATTTGCTGTTGAACGCGTGTTCAGAGGCAGTTGGACGCTTTTTTCAACTGCCCCTGAACCCATTCAATGTTATCCTATGTGTCCATGCACACACTCTCGTTTTTTGGCGTTTACAAGCAGTTGCGTTTAACCTCGTTTTTCCAGAAGCAAAAAAATGGGTTCAGACGCAAACGTTTTCCACGTTTCAGACGCTAAACGCGGCTAAACGCGGGTACCGGCGTTTTGCCGCGTTTATAAGCGTTTTTAAAGGTGACCTATTTTTTAACATTAGAAATCTCAAAAATGATGGCAAATGATGAAAAACTATTAAAAAATATAAAAGAAAACTGTAATTGCTTGCATTGCATTGTGGACAATCCACAACTTGTGGCAGGTAACGTGGCAAGTGGACAATCCACAGCTTGTGGCAGGTAACGTGGCAAGCAGACAATCAACAACTTGTGTCAGGTGACGTGGCCAGGTGACGTGGCCAGTGGACAATCCACAACTTGTGGCAGGTGACGTGGCCAGGTGATGTGGCCAGGTGACGTGGCCAGTGGACAATCCACAACTTGTGGCAGGTGACATGGCCAGGTGACGTGGCAGGTAACGTGACCAGGTGACGTGGCACGTGATGTGGCCAGGTGACGTGGCCAGTGGACAATCCACAACTTGTGGCAGGTGACATGGCCAGGTGACGTGGCAGGTAACGTGGCCAGGTGACGTGGCACGTGATGTGGCCAGGTGACGTGGCCAGTGGACAATCCACAACTCGTGGCAGGTGACCTGGCCAGGTGACGTGGCAGGTAACGTGGCCAGGTGACGTGGCAGGTAACGTGGCCAGGTGACGTGGCACGTGACGTGGCCAGGTGACGTGGCCAGGTGACAATCCACAACTTGTGGCAGGTGACCTGGCCAGGTGACGTGGCCAGTGGACAATCCACAACTTGTGGCAGGTGACATGGCCAGGTGACGTGGCAGGTAACGTGGCCAGGTGACGTGGCACGTGATGTGGCCAGGTGACGTGGCCAGTGGACAATCCACAACTCGTGGCAGGTGACCTGGCCAGGTGACGTGGCAGGTAACGTGGCCAGGTGACGTGGCCAGGTGACGTGGCCAGGTGACAATCCACAACTTGTGGCAGGTGACCTGGCCAGGTGACGTGGCCAGTGGACAATCCACAACTTGTGGCAGGTGACATGGCCAGGTGACGTGGCACATAATGTGGCCAGGTGACGTGGCACATGATGTGGCCAGGTGACGTGGCACATGATGTGGCCAGGTGACGTGGCACATGATGTGGCCAGGTGACGTGGCAAGTGGACAATCCACAACTTGTGGCAGGTGACGTGGCTAGGTGACGTGGCAGGTAACGTGGCCAGGTGACATGGCCAGGTGAAATGGCAGGTGACGTGGCAGGTGACGTGGCAGGTGACGTGGCAGGTGGACAATCCACAACTTGTGGCAGGTGACGTGGCTAGGTGACGTGACAGGTAACGTGGCCATGTGACATGGCAGGTGACGTGGCAGGTGACGTGGCAAGTGGACAATCCACAACTTGTGGCAGGTGACGTGGCTAGGTGACGTGGCAGGTAACGTGGCCAGGTGACGTGGCCAGTGGACAATCCACAACTTGTGGCAGGTGATCTGGCCAGGTGACATGGCCAGGTGACGTGGCCAGTGGACAATCCACAACTTGTGGCAGGTGACATGGCCAGGTGACGTGGCAGGTATTGTGGCCAGGTGACGTGGCACGTGATGTGGCCAGGTGACGTGGCAAGTGGACAATCCACAACTTGTGGCAGGTGACGTGGCTAGGTGATGTGGCAGGTAACGTGGCCAGGTGACGTGGCCAGGTGACATGGCAGGTGACGGGGCAAGTGGACAATCCACAACTTGTGGCAGGTGACGTGGCTAGGTGACGTGACAGGTAACGTGGCCAGGTGACATGGCAGGTGACGTGGCAGGTGACGTGGCAAGTGGACAATCCACAACTTGTGGCAGGTGACGTGGCTAGGTGACGTGGCAGGTAACATGGCCAGGGACGTGGCCAGGTGACATGGCAGGTGACGTGGCAAGTGGACAATCCACAACTTGTGGCAGGTGACGTGGCCAGGTGACGTGGCAGGTGGACAATCCACAACTTGTGGCAGGTGACATGGCCAGGTGACGTGGCAGGTAATGTGGCCAGGTGACATGGCACATGATGTGGGCAGGTGATGTGGCAAGTGGACAATCCACAACTTGTGGCAGGTGACGTGGCTAGGTGACGTGGCAGGTAACGTGGCCAGGTGACGTGGCCAGGTGAAATGGCATGTGACGTGGCAAGTGGACAATCCACAACTTGTGGCAGGTGACGTGGCTAGGTGACGTGGCATGTGACGTGGCAAGTGGACAATCCACAACTTGTGGCAGGTGACGTGGCAGGTGACATGGCAAGTGGACAATCCACAACTTGTGGCAGGTAACGTGGCCAGGTGACGTGGCACGTGATGTGGCCAGGTGATGTGGCAAGTGGACAATCCACAACTTGTGGCAGGTGACGTGGCCAGGTGACGTGGCAGGTAACGTGGCCAGGTGACGTGGCAGGTAACGTGGCCAGGTGACGTGGCAAGTGGACAATCCACAACTTGTGGCAGGTGACGTGGCCAGGTGACATGGCACGTGATGTGGCCAGGTGACGTGGCAAGTGGACAATCCACAACTTGTGGCAGGTGACGTGGCCAGGTGACGTGGCCAGGTAACGTGGCAAATGGACAATCCATAACTTGTGGTAGGTGACGTGGCAGGTGACGTGGCTAGGTGATGTGGCAGGTGACGTTGCAAGTGGACAATCCACAACTTGTGGTAGGTGATACGCTAAATACAAGTACATTGCTGCTCTCTCAGCTGCTGCTACTCACTCTGGTCTCACAAACTGGCTGAAATGGTTAAAATTTACTGTTTTTGAGCTTAGGGAGGGTCTTATGATGAAACGCTTATAAACGCAAACGCGGTAAAACGCCGCTAAACGCGTCTAAACGCGTCTAAACGCGTCCGCAAACGCGGCAAAACGCGCGTTTTTAAACGCCGGTTTCAGCGTTTAAAAACGTGTGTTCAGCAGAGTTTGCACCTGCGTCTCGTGTGCATGGGGCCTTAGACTCGTATTTATCCATATGTAGCGCTGTCTACATACACCTGTTCTCTATGCACAAACTCCTTGGACCTCAAAAATACTTATGAACAAAATCATTACTCTATCCTTCATATTTAACCTGCAAAGAATGGTAAACAATAATGACATTCCTGTACATTGGTAAATTGTCAATGACATTCTTTCAAAACTGATTCAAACAAAACCCTCTGTAACCCTTACTTTTCCCGTTCCTACAAAAATACAACAGCCGCGACGCATCGAAGGATCGCCGCGGTAAGTTCGAACATATTCACGTTACTACATACAAACATTCAGATACAAACGTGGGGGAGATACTTCACAGTTTCCAAAACCACAAATGTAAAAACAAAAACAGCCAGAATTCTCCCTTCACTCTTTCAGCAATAGAAAAAAATACAATGGGAAAAACACGAGAGCAGCTCGAGAACCTTGCATGGACCAGCCATATAAAGTTCAAACAAATGGGCATGAGAATTTAACCACCGTTCCTCCTCTGAGAATCACAAAAGCGTGTACTACACCTCCATCAACACTTATCATTACAGATTTCTGAAGCCGCAGCTGAACTACATCCATTCCAGAGGGATACCCAAAATAGTATCCTTGGACCACCTATGTTAATCTTTTTGGGGTTCAAAGGCCTTTGCCCCAAAACTAGGCTTTGTGCACCGTGTAACCGTCTGACTGTGGGAAGCCTCCATTCCTTCCCTTTGCACAGACCTCCTTGTGTCCATGGCGATTCGAATCGGCTTATCGTCTTAAACCTGCGTCCAGGTTAAACCGTTGCACCCATTTCGGAGAACACTTCTTATACGGTGGATTGAAGAACTACAACCACTATCTGGTCCAGTCCCCCAACTAGAAACCCTAACCGAGGCGTCAACTCTATGGCTTGTTGTCCCAACACTTTTGGAACTACAGTAACAACCACAGATCAACCCCCAAATTAGGCCTCTACCCCTCACAGTGTATGCGTACACACACCCATACACTGTCGCCAGACTAAACCACACAGAACAATTACGCCAGTTTACCACCTGCAGAACAATGTTGCTTCTCTCTGTATCTAGATGATACAATAATGGTGATGCCCCCCTTTTTTTCTCTCTACCCACAACTGTATTTACAGTATAACTTCACAAAATTGGAACAAAATATAAAATGCTTTTAAACGCAAAAATACTTTCCATTTTCCTTCCAAGCACAAATCTCACTGGCCAACCTTTCAGACAACCCCAAGCTCCTCCCACCAACTTTCTGCTGATATATAAAATGCTGAAAAAAAAACCTCATGTTACATGCTCAGCTCTCAAAAAAACCAAACTGGTTTATTTACATATCCATTGTTCAGGAAGAGGGAGGGGGGAGCCTAGCCCCAATCGCCTTGTCTATTAAGACACCAAACCAAATCCATGGTTAAACATCTTATATATTTCAACCATTTAAAAAATAACCTTTGTCAAGGAAATGATGGAATAAACCCCCCTTTGCAAATGGGAGGGAATCCCCCCCTGACCCACACATCCCCTGGAAGCAAAACCACAAGTTGAGACTCAAATACAAACTCCTGCCAAAAGATGGCTATACAGTACAAGTTTCAAAACATATGAATTGCCTTCTGGGAAACTCCCAAATATTTAAACATAAAAACACACCATTGTACAAAAACTCTGTTAGTCTTACAATCTATCAAAATTCAGTGTAAAAATTGAGTTTTTACTTAAAAACGAAATCCAATACAAAAACCGCCGCTCATATACTGCAAAGTCAGCTAACCCTGCAATAGCTTACATTCACTTAAATGAAAACAGGGAAATCCCCATCCTAACACCATCTGCATGGAGTTTGCATGTTCTCCGTGTGTCTGTGTTGGCCTCCTCCCACACTCCAACTGCTGGTAGGTCAGCCAGATCCCATCCATAAATAGGCCCCAGCATGTGCGTGTGTCCGCAAGCGCGTCGGGACCCCTCGGGGTAAGACCGCGAAAAGGCGATGCTTAGAAAAACAAATTTAAACCAGCCTCTCAGTATGTCACCCTGGTGTCTCACTACTCTCCCCAGCAGTGCACAGGTCAAACTGCAAACGCATAAAACAGGACAAAACTGCGCCAATCAACAAATGCCAATACAGCATCCAGGGGCCGATGTGCAACAAAAGCACCAACCACTAGATACCAAAAAAACAATGGCCAATGATTATAAAACATATGACAAAAGTCCAGATGAATGCCCAGATGATGCAATAAAAACCCAAAAAATTCAACCACAATACCGAATTATAGAACTAAAAATGATGGATTAATAGTCCCATTGCAAAGGCATAAATCCTGCAAAATCACAAGATGAGATCAGTAGATGATTATGCAACACCCAGTGACATCAGCAAACAAAGGTGCCCTCCACCATAGTACGGTAGCAGCTTACCAGAGGCAAGTCCATGAATGGTGGATGAAGCAAAGCAAGCCTCATGGACAACAACAAAAATGGCGCCATTAACGCATGCAATTTTTCCCGCCAAAACCAGCATGGGACATCACAATGAACACCACATGGGTTCCCCCATACAAAGGAAAACAAAAATGGCCTCCAGATTCCAAACATGGCACACATGTAGCCACACTCTTCCTCTACAAGTGTGAAAAGTTTCTTGTCCAGGGGAGCTACGGCCGGGGAGCACCGATTTTGCAAAACCGGGCACCCCTTCCATAGACTCCCATGTTAAACGGTAATTTCTCTGTTGACTTTGGGGACCCGGTACCAGCCGGTCGTAGGTCCTCTGGACCCCAAGCTTAGCACACATGTAGCCCCACTCTTCCTCTACAAGTTTGCAAAGTTTCTTGTCCGGGGGACCTAGGGACGGGGAGCACCGATTTTTCAAAGCCGGGCACCCCTTCCATAGACTCCCATGTTAAACGTCAGTCTAGTCATGGACACAGTGAGGCATGGACACAGTGAGGCATGGACACAGTGAGGCAAAGTGAGGCACACCCTAGGCTTATACTCGAGTCAATAAGTTTTCCCAGTTTTTGTGGTAAAATTAGGTGCCTCGGCTTATATTCGGGTCGGCTTATACTCGAGTATATACGGTACATTATAAATTTTTCCACAACAAACCACATTTGCGTTTCGTTAATCTGCTGGTACCATTTCAGTCAGAAAGCTTTCCTTTAACCACTTCAGCCCGGAAAGATTTGCCCCCTTAATGACCAGGCCATTTTTTGTGATACTGCACTGCGTTTCTTTAACTGACAATTGTGCGGAGACACTGTACCCAAACAAAATTGACATCCTTTTTTTCCCACAAATAGAGCTTTCTTTTGGTGGTATTTGATCACCTCTGCAGTTTTTATTTTTTGTGCTATAAACAAAAAAAGACCGACAATTTTGAAAAAAATAAAAAAATGTTTTTTGCTTTCTGCTATAATACATATCCCCCAAAAATATAAAAAAAACAAATGTATTCAACAGTTTAGGCCGATATATATTCTTCTACATATTTTTGGTAAAAATAAATCGCAATAGGCATATATTGTTTGGTTTTGCACAAAAGTTATTGCGTCTACAAACTTTGGGATAGATTTATGGACCTTTTTTTAAATTGTTTTTACTGGTAATGGCGGCGATCTGCAATTTTTAGCGAGACTGCGACATTGCAGCGGACAAATATGACCCCAAATTACACTTTTTGGGGACCGCAGGCACGCTCCCGCAGCGCGCTCGCTCGCTGTCTCCTGTGTAAAGACCGATGTACACCTACGGTGGTTTGCGCAGGAGAGCCAATCTGCCACAGTATAGTGACGATGGCTGGTCAGCAAGAGGTTAAAATTAGGAAAATGGTCTGGTTATAACATGTCTAAGTTCTTTGAGAACTCTCAGGTGTAAGTCATACGGCACTGGTGATTTATTCACATTACGTTTTTCTAGTCTTTTTTTTTAACACTGGTCTCTGTCAGGCATGAGGGCACATTCAGTGTAATGTTATTAACTTTTTTTTGTCTATTATACCCCTCCTTTCCCATAGCAAAAACTGCGGAGAAGAATATATTTAATATAGTTGCCTTTTCCCTGTCACTTGTGACCAACTTCCCCTGATCATCTTTAATGGGGCCAATACGTTCTGACCTCGCCTTATTACTATTAATATATTTTTTTACAAACTGGGGATTTTTTGTTTACTCTTACTGGCTCCTAATTGCTATTCTGAGACCAAAAGCTGTTGGTGACAGCCTTATGCCTTGTACACACGGTCGGACTATTTTCCGGCCAAAAGCACATCGGATTTCTGACGGAATTCCATCGGAGTAAAAAGAGAACATGTTCTCTATCTAAACTCTGACGGAATTCCTCGGAATTTCTGATGGAAAACCTCCGATCGAGTGAGAGAAAGTCTCACTTCTGTGAAGCTGCCTATATGTGTTACAGCATTAAAGAATGACACCCCTGATGAACTCAGATGACACCCCGGTTGTGAAAGGCTTACATATGGATGTGTTTCATATCTTTGAAGATTATAAATTCCACAAATGTAGGTTGGCCAAATCTGCACCCACAAATTTAGGCAAATCAAAAATTTGCAACTTTTTTGAACAAAGATCTGGTGTTTGCATTTCCCTGTCTACATGGATTAATCGATGAGAGAGAACACTTATTTCTATTTTTTATTTCCAATTTTGAGATTTTAATTGGCACAACAAAGTCCTCTGCACACCAGTTCTGTGGCTGCGCAAAGAAAAATGTGACATACAAATAGACAACACAAAGGTTTACACTCCATAGTCCAGCCATGGCAGTGTCGAAAAGTAGAAAATATGGCACAATGATCCAAAAAGCACACAGTTAAGAAGTGTTCTATAATTACATTAAAAAATAACACACATTATAATATAATAATATAGTTTAACAAAAGTTAAATTACGGACTGTAATATTCTACGTGGCTATAAGGATGAACATGTTAGGGGGGCATTTATAAAAAAAAAACACTGCATATAATGAGAAAAAGTATCATTGGAAAATAATGCAACTTATGGCATCTATGTATAAAAAGTTGTTGGAAGAATATCACAAGCATTCACAAATTCCGGCCATATTTTGTTTAGTATGTTGAATTCCTATGATCATCAGCTTCATCTAGTGGCCATAATATAGTATTTGCCTGATTAACCACTTGCCGACTGTCTCACATACATATACGTCGGCAGAATGGCACGGGCAGGCAAAGCAACGTACCTGTACGTTGCTTTGAATCTGCCGCCGCAAGCTCTGTGCCCGTGCCCGCGGGACCCGTGGACTCGATGTCCGCCGGTGTCCCGCGATCGTGTCACGGAGCTGCAGAACGGGGAGATCCCTATGTAAACAAGGCATTTCCCTGTTCTGCCTAGTGACATGACAGTGATCTACTGCTCCCTGTCACCGGGAGCAGTGATCACTGTCGTGTCACTTGTAGCCCAGCCCCCCCACAGTTAGAATCACTCCCTAGGACACACTTAACCCCTTCCTCGCCCTTTAGTGTTTAACCCCTTCCCTGCCAGTGTCATTTACACAGTAATCAGTGCATTTTTATAGCGCTGATCGCTGTATAAATGACAATGGTCCTAAAATAGTGTCAAAAGTGTCCGATGTGTCCGCCGCAATATCGCAGTCACGATAAAAATCACAGATCGCCACCATTACTAGTAAAAAAAATAATAATAATAAAAATGCCATAAAACTATCCCCTATTTTGTAGACGCTATAACCAATCAATATACGCTAATTGCAAAATTTTTACCAAAAATATGTAGAAGAATAGAAAAATTTTGTTTTTTTTATATATTTTTTGAGGATATTTATTATAGCAAAATGTAAAAAATATTGCTTTTTTTTTAAATTGTCGCCTTTTTTTTGTTTAAAACGCAAAAAATAAAAACCGCAGAGGTGATCAAACACCACCAAAAGAAAGCTCTATTTGTGGGGAAAAAAAGACATCAATTTTGTTTGGGTGCAACGTCGCACGACCGCGCAATTGTCAGTTAAAGCGACGCAGTGCCGAATCGCAAAAAATGGCCCGGTCATTCTGCAGCCAATTCTTCCGGGGCTGAAGTGGTTAAGGTATTTCAGGAAAACAGGCGTATTATGGCCACTAGATGAAGCTGGCATTCAAGCTAAATATGGCCAGAATTCATGAGGGCTTAGTAAATGCTTGTGACATTCATCCAAACAAATTTTTTATACATAGACTCCAAAATCTACTTAGCATAACAGTCCTTTAAAAGCAACTCTATTTAAACTCCATTACTCCAGATGGAACCGCTCTGCGATCTCTTCCTGTTTCTTTTCTTTTCAACGGAGTTGGCCGGGAACACCCATAGCACATAGAACACCCATAGCATACACACCACAGGACTTTTCTGCAAACTTTCCCAAAACTTCTTCCAACATTGCGTGGATTTTCTGCTCTTTTCTGCTCTTTACCGCAATCCTTTGGTCAACCTCTGCTATTGTTGGTTGATTTTAACATTATTTGTTTTGTCCATCGGACAAAAGTCAGATGGTTTTCTGTACACACGGTCGGACTTTGCTCCATCGGACCCAACTTTTGTCCGAAGCAATAAAAAAAGTGTTGAAAGTGTAGACAGCCATCATTGTTTCTTTCAGAGTTCTGATATACTCAATATTCACTCAGATGGTGTTGCAATGACTCTCCTGGCCAGTTACAAGAGTGGATTCAGCCCGTTGCCTCTTTATTGTCATAGTACAGTTGCTCGATCCAATTCTTTACCACAGGACTGCACAATTTTCTGGTTTTAATAAATGCCCAACCTTACCATGCGATAGACAATACCACACATCACAAATAATTTCTATATAAAACAATAGTACGACAAAAAGGTGTACATGAAACACCTGTCTATATTCTGCACATGAGTACATACCAAAATAGATGCACCTATTGGCTTATGAAACATTGACTATCAATGAAAATAAAATTTACAGTTTTCGTAAGTCCGTAAACCAGAGGTCACTGAGTTTTTGGCACGGGGTGAGACTTTTAGAAAACACGTCATGCTTCTGGCCTGTGTAAGATGGTAACACAGCCATGATAGCTGGTACAGCGTTGTAGTGGGGGTTCCGCGTTCACTTGTCCTGATTTCGGGTCATACACAAAAGCTTTTTCAGTTCCTTCACCGTTTTCATCCCGTCCGCCTAGGATGTAAATGTTTCCACCGCAAACGGTCACTCCACAGCTCTCCTACAAATGAGAATTTTTATTATAATTACAGAAATTTTAATCAGATTTTTGCTTACAAATGCTTTCAAATACATTTTTTGGCTAAGGGAAAATGCTGCTCCTTGCTCTCCTACTTCAGTGCTCTGTGTTTGCAGAGCTTAGTAACAGCCACACCCCTCATTGCAGAGGAAGATAGGAGGGCGAGTCTGACCAGGTCTGTTAAGCCTGGTACACACTATATGTTTTTTTTAGTTCAACCTAGCGGGATGAACTGAAATAAAATTTTGTTGCCATTCCACGAGCGGGCGCAACTTTGAAGCGTGACATGTTAGGTAGCAATTTACTTGGCGTAACATCATCTTTCTCAATATAAAAAAAAAATTGTCTAGCTTTACTATTGTCTTATTTTTTAATTAAAAAAAGTGTATTTTTTCCAAAAAAATTGCTTGTAATACCGTGTGACAGAAAGTATTGCAACGACCGCCATTTTATTCTCTAGAGTGTTAGAAAAAAATATATAATGTTTGGGGGTTCTAAGTAATTTTCTAGCAAAGAAAAATAATTTTAACTTGTGTAGCGGGTCTTTACTTTTAGGGGTCAGGCTCAGACCATTCTAATTGCTAGGTTTTGCTTCTGCCTATGTGATGTTGCCTGGTGTATGGTTCCCTGCGGCCTGTAGGTGGCGCTGTCACATCGGGTCGGGGTTGAGCCAGGGGTGGCTTTGCTGCGCCTTGGGGTGTCCTCTCTCGGCAGCAGTACAGTGGGTGTGGTCAACCTGCTGTGCATGCCCTGGAGAGGGTACTTAAGGGGCAGACGCGATAGAGGTTGCGGTGGTGTTTGGTGGGGTGTTCCCCGTCAGAGTCAGAGGAGTAGACACGTACCCCACCTCCTGTGGCCCTCATGGCCGGGGGTAAGTGTGGGCGTGATCAGGCCCAGGCACCTTTAGCCTGGGGCCTGCAACTCTACTAGTGGGCCTAGCACCTTCAGCTAGGGCCTGTCCCCGAAAGAAGAGTTCCAGGGAGCCCGGGGGAGGGTACCCGCTCTGACCAAGAGGAAACCAGGGGAGGATCGATCCTATTGAGGAGATGAGTAATAGAAGATTGCTGTCTCGGGAGAGGCCTGGTGACCTGTCAGAGGGAAGGATTTGTTATTTGGGGAAGCTAACCTGTAGAGTGCCCAATCGGCATCGTCTTGTTCTTGAAGTCTACAGAGGTTAGAGGATTTGCAATTCCCGTCCCAGGAGGGGATAGGGTGGCGGAACTGTTCGAGCTCCACACCGGCTGCTAGGACTGTGAGAGAGGACTGTCCGGGTGAGCTAGGCCCACTCGGGATCGAGTGGCAACGAGATTGTTGGTTGTGCCTGGACCTATTCTCCACACTATTTCTTCTTTCACCCACATGTCTCTATCTATTACACAGCAAATAGAAAATAAACTCTCTGTTGGAGTTAAAGTACTTCTGGACATTGTTTTCTTTGGGGGAAGAAACAGAGACTTGACCCCATACTCTGGGGGAGAGAACCAGTGGGAAGGGTGACTCGCTGAAAGACCCAAATTTGTGAACACCGCTTAACCTCTTCAAACAGGAGGGTACGGGCATATAGCACGGTGTGCCTTGACTCGCAAGTAAGCCAGGCGAGAAAAAGGTTTGTGTGCTACACTTGTAAACAACAAGTTTGAAAAAATAGGCCCGGTCTTAAAGTGGTTAAATTTAAAAAATATAATTAAAAAAAACATAACTACTGTAACAGAAAAGCCAGGGCAAGACTAAAAATATGTCAGTCGCTAGTACAATGTCTACTTGACTGGATTGCCTTGTGCCTTGGGTCTTCCTTAGTTTAGGGACCCCTCACTTCCTCTCCCAGTGTCACTAGTTGGGAAGCGAGGAGAAATCTCCCTAAAGGGGACACAGCACTAAAAATCTGATAGGGGCTCTAACCTTTCCCCCTCTATTAAAATTTGTGTTTTTATTGCTATGCCTGTCTACATCAGAGAGATTTCTATTCAGTTCCTGTTTCAGTGATTACTGTTTCTGGTACAGGAAATGAAGGGTAATCCCTCAAAAGGGGTCCACAAACAACAATAAAACCTAAGTGTTTCAGTTTCAAATTATTCAGGTTGTTTTTTTTTATTACTGTAGTATCCTCTACTTAGGTAGATGCTAGAGTTAGGATTTTTGTGAGAGCAGGTAAATTTAAGCAGGCCTAGCTGGAAGCTGGGCCTGTTTGTTTTGATCTGGGCTGGGAGTGGCTCAGAGCAGCAGCTGTGACTCACAGACAGCCTCCCTCCATGGTTACCTCCCTCTTGCTTCTAGAGGATTCTAGAAGAGGAGGAGGAGAAGTGGGGAGGAGCAGTCTGGGGTGTTTCAGGGAACCCTGACCAATCTCCAACTAGGATTGGCAGGGGGCAGGCCTCCTTAAATACCCAGAGTCAGCCCAGCTGGGAAGGAGTTATCGGGTGGAAGAACTGAGGATGGAGTAATAGGCTGTCTGGGCCTTTGAGGGAGCTCCCTAGTCTGGGGGGGTGACCTTGGGCCTGGGAATCGGATGCAGGATGGATACTTTCAAGACGCATTGAGGATCTGAACAGGAGGCACAGAGAGGAGTCAGAGAGGCCAGCGGAAACTAGTACTGCCAGGCAAGTCTTCAAGAGGGAACCACCGGTTTGCTAACAGGAGGGCTGGTGAGTGACATGTGCTATTGGAAGTACTGGAGAGGCATGGCAGAGAGGACTGAGAGTAAACAGTCAGAGCTGGGTGTGGAGCCAGTGAGGATTGCAATGTCATGGGCAGTGAAGTCGGGCAGCTGCAGCCAGGAGGGCTGGCAGGGCCTGAAGAGGACTGACTGGGAGCAGTAGTCCACTATAGGACAGCTACCACTAAAAGACTTCCTATTTTTGCTACATTAAAGGGACCTGCCGTCCCTGCCTGCAGAAGGCAGTTGCTGAGGCCTTACTGAGCTAGAGTTGGGCCTAACCACATTCTAGCTGTGCCTGGAGTTAAGTGATGTGCTGGAGGGAGAGAGTAACAGTCTGCAGGTAAGTGATGTGCTGGAGGAGACTGGAGTAAGCCAAGTGTCTATAGTTGTCCCAACTGATTGATATACAATCAACCAATTGCTTGTTCTACTGGGCATCCCATATATTCCTATCCCTATCCAAATCCCTCAATAAAAATACAAAACAATCACCTGGACTGTTCATTTTCTCAAGAGTGACTGGGAAGTGAATGCCAGGCTGGGCAGGGTGACAGGTGGGCCACAACTTTCAGCAGCCCTTTTGGGGTACCGCTACATTACTCTTTTACTATTTTTTTTTTGTTTTGTTACAATATCATTTTTATATATTTTTTTTTTTTTAGGAGTCCCTTGGGGGTCTTTGGTGAAATATCAGGGGTCTAAACAGACCCCTGATGTATCACTTTTGAGACAGAGAAAAGATTGAGCACGGCTGCACTGGACAGTGAATGAATGGGAAGTGTTATGTGCTGAGTGGCATTCTGTTCAATCACAAACTGAAGCATAGAAAAAACACTACCATGCTTCAGTTTACTATGCTTCATCGGTACCAATCACCCACTGTGTTAATTCAGAAAAGTAAGGGGCTAGTAAATGACATATTTATCGGCCCCTTCCCCCGCTTTCCACCCTGAAACGACAACCCCCCCCCTGCAGAAGCTGGTGGGAGAGGATTGAAGCCAGCAGCTGGGGAAAGGCACTGGGGGCCCTGGGCAGAGGCATATGCACCGCACAGGGCAGTGCCGGGACAAGGCCATCCAGCGCCCAGGGTAAAGATGCCAAACTGCACCCCCCTTTCCCTTAGGGTTGGGTCGGGGCTCCCATATATCTGCAATAAACCATTGCGCCCAGGGAAGCCCCCCTCCTGCCCACCCCTTGTCCCGGCCCTGCCTGGCACTCCCCTTGCGCATGCCTTTGTATGTATAACATACTGATGCCTGAAATTATTCATTAAATAAATGACAGGTGGTACACTCACCAGAGGGCCGGGCAGAGAGGCAGCTTCACTCCATTCATCTGTTTTTGGGTTGTATCTGAATATTGTGCTCAACAGACCCCCAACAACGTAAATCATTCCATCCAACTCAACTGCACTGATACACCTCTGGGAGAAGGGCGATGGAGATTTGTAAGTCCACTTGTCTTCTTCCGGATCATAGCACTGGACCTGGAAAGAAATAAAAGCTCAACTTGGTTAAAAAAGAAGTTTCACATATACAAGGATCTGACAACATTTTTGTCATTTCCTACATGCTGTTGAACTGGAGATTATAGCATCGGGCTAAGGAAGAGCAGCTGCTTGCATGTTGAAAAGCATTCGCTTGGAAAACATGCACAATAAATGAAGGTTTGTCCTCGTGATCAATGTCTGGGACCAAAATTGACATGAAATCCAAAATTTTACAACTGTACTCAGAACAAGAGCTGAGGGAAAATCTTCCAATGGGAATACCTGTCATATTTGTAGAGGATTGACACCATTGATACATGTGAGCTTACGATCCAAGTCCAAGTTTTATTTGGACATTGAAAACAGTATCTTGACCCTTATCAGTGAACCAGTGATACAAAGGAAAAAAATTGTGGCGCTATGTACTTAATAAGCGTTTGTGCTTACTAAATAATGAATACAATAAATAAACGTTGATATCACCCTGTGACAAGTGAAAAAAGTCAAATATTGTAAATTGCAATAATATAAATAAAGTCCAATAGGTAATAAGGTAATTCAGTGACTTTTTTCAGTGTGAAGTCTTCTAAAATCTTCCACCACACCAATGTGCTAGTGATTCCACTCCCTTCAGGAAACACACTCACCAGATTCCAATGCCTAACACTCTCGTGTCAGGCTAAGACGTGACCACAGTTCACTGCTGTGTGATAAATGTAAAGACCTGCTGTGATTTTAAAGTTTTGCTGGCTTTGAATTTTTGAAATGTGAGTGCAAAGGTTGAAGGTTTTTTGAGTGTTTTATTAAACTGGTTTATACTTTATCACACTATTGGAGCACCTTTATTATTTACATGTGGAGAGATCCCTCACATAAACGGTTGGATATTGGAAAGTCGTTTAACCCTTGGTGTGGTTTAAAAGCTTCTTAGCCTGACACAAGAGTGTTAGGCATTGGAATCTGGTGAGTAGGGATGAGCTTCGTGTTCGAGTCGAACATACGTTCGACTCGAACATCGGCTGTTCGATCGTTCGACGAAGATCGAACGATTTGGGCCGTTCGCGCCAAATTCGAGTGACGCGAACGGCCCACAATGCACTACGCCATCGCAGTGTCATCCAGGCGCTGTGATTGGCCAAGCATGCACTGTGACCCCGCATGCTTGGCCAATCACAGCGCCGGCAGCGAGGAGAGCAATGATTGGCCACAGGCAGGATGCCTGTGGCCAATTATTGCTGAGGGGGTTTAGTACACGCCCCACACTATAAAAGGCCGCCAGCACGGCGGCCTAGTGTAGTGTGTTCCGGAGCAGGGATAGAGCAGCATAGGCAGGGACAGTGACTTTTATTTCTTTCTTGCTTAACCTGGATTCCTTTAGTTTAGGGAAAGAGAAGGATAGGTAGGGAGAGTGTCAGTGTGTTTTGTGCTTGTGCTATATTGTGCTTAGAAAAAACATTTTTTCTAGGGACAGAAAACTGTAGGTAGGGAGAGTGTGTCAGTTTCTTTCACTGTCAAAGTCCTTGTTTCCAGGGACCTGGAAGGACAGTGAGGTAATTCTCCTTGTGCTAAATTGTGCTTAAAAAAAACATTTTTTCTAGGGACAGAAAACTGTAGGTAGGGAGAGTGTGTCAGTTTCTTTCACTGTCAAAGTCCTTGTTTCCAGGGACCTGGAAGGACAGTGAGGTAATTCTCCTTGTGCTATATTGTGCTTAAAAAAAACATTTTTTCTAGGGACAGAAAACTGTAGGTAGGGAGAGTGTCAGTTTCTTTCACTGTCAAAGTCCTTGTTTCCAGGGACCTGGAAGGACAGTGAGTGAATTCTCCTTGTGCTATATTGTGCTTAAAAAAAACATTTTTTCTAGGGACAGAAAACTGTAGGTAGGGAGAGTGTGTCAGTTTCTTTCACTGTCAAAGTCCTTGTTTCCAGGGACCTGGAAGGACAGTGAGTGAATTCTCCTTGTGCTATATTGTGCTTAAAAAAAACATTTTTTCTAGGGACAGAAAACTGTAGGTAGGGAGAGTGTGTCAGTTTCTTTCACTGTCAAAGTCCTTGTTTCCAGGGACCTGGAAGGACAGTGAGGTAATTCTCCTTGTGCTAAATTGTGCTTAAAAAAAACATTTTTTCTAGGGACAGAAAACTGTAGGTAGGGAGAGTGTGTCAGTTTCTTTCACTGTCAAAGTCCTTGTTTCCAGGGACCTGGAAGGACAGTGAGGTAATTCTCCTTGTGCTAAATTGTGCTTAAAAAAAACATTTTTTTCTAGGGACAGAAAACTGTAGGTAGGGAGAGTGTGTCAGTTTCTTTCACTGTCAAAGTCCTTGTTTCCAGGGACCTGGAAGGACAGTGAGGTAATTCTCCTTGTGCTAAATTGTGCTTAAAAAAAACATTTTTTCTAGGGACAGAAAACTGTAGGTAGGGAGAGTGTGTCAGTTTCTTTCACTGTCAAAGTCCTTGTTTCCAGGGACCTGGAAGGACAGTGAGGTAATTCTCCTTGTGCTAAATTGTGCTTAAAAAAAACATTTTTTCTAGGGACAGAAAACTGTAGGTAGGGAGAGTGTGTCAGTTTCTTTCACTGTCAAAGTCCTTGTTTCCAGGGACCTGGAAGGACAGTGAGGTAATTCTCCTTGTGCTAAATTGTGCTTAAAAAAAACATTTTTTCTAGGGACAGAAAACTGTAGGTAGGGAGAGTGTGTCAGTTTCTTTCACTGTCAAAGTCCTTGTTTCCAGGGACCTGGAAGGACAGTGAGGTAATTCTCCTTGTGCTAAATTGTGCTTAAAAAAAACATTTTTTCTAGGGACAGAAAACTGTAGGTAGGGAGAGTGTGTCAGTTTCTTTCACTGTCAAAGTCCTTGTTTCCAGGGACCTGGAAGGACAGTGAGGTAATTCTCCTTGTGCTAAATTGTGCTTAAAAAAAAATTTTTTCTAGGGACAGAAAACTGTAGGTAGGGAGAGTGTGTCAGTTTCTTTCACTGTCAAAGTCCTTGTTTCCAGGGACCTGGAAGGACAGTGAGTGAATTCTCCTTGTGCTATATTGTGCTTAAAAAAAACATTTTTTCTAGGGACAGAAAACTGTAGGTAGGGAGAGTGTGTCAGTTTCTTTCACTGTCAAAGTCCTTGTTTCCAGGGACCTGGAAGGACAGTGAGGTAATTCTCCTTGTGCTAAATTGTGCTTAAAAAAAAACATTTTTTCTAGGGACAGAAAACTGTAGGTAGGGAGAGTGTGTCAGTTTCTTTCACTGTCAAAGTCCTTGTTTCCAGGGACCTGGAAGGACAGTGAGGTAATTCTCCTTGTGCTAAATTGTGCTTAAAAAAAACATTTTTTCTAGGGACAGAAAACTGTAGGTAGGGAGAGTGTGTCAGTTTCTTTCACTGTCAAAGTCCTTGTTTCCAGGGACCTGGAAGGACAGTGAGGTAATTCTCCTTGTGCTAAATTGTGCTTAAAAAAAACATTTTTTCTAGGGACAGAAAACTGTAGGTAGGGAGAGTGTGTCAGTTTCTTTCACTGTCAAAGTCCTTGTTTCCAGGGACCTGGAAGGACAGTGAGGTAATTCTCCTTGTGCTAAATTGTGCTTAAAAAAAACATTTTTTCTAGGGACAGAAAACTGTAGGTAGGGAGAGTGTGTCAGTTTCTTTCACTGTCAAAGTCCTTGTTTCCAGGGACCTGGAAGGACAGTGAGTGAATTCTCCTTGTGCTATATTGTGCTTAAAAAAAACATTTTTTCTAGGGACAGAAAACTGTAGGTAGGGAGAGTGTGTCAGTTTCTTTCACTGTCAAAGTCCTTGTTTCCAGGGACCTGGAAGGACAGTGAGGTAATTCTCCTTGTGCTAAATTGTGCTTAAAAAAAACATTTTTTCTAGGGACAGAAAACTGTAGGTAGGGAGAGTGTGTCAGTTTCTTTCACTGTCAAAGTCCTTGTTTCCAGGGACCTGGAAGGACAGTGAGGTAATTCTCCTTGTGCTAAATTGTGCTTAAAAAAAAACATTTTTTCTAGGGACAGAAAACTGTAGGTAGGGAGAGTGTGTCAGTTTCTTTCACTGTCAAAGTCCTTGTTTCCAGGGACCTGGAAGGACAGTGAGTGAATTCTCCATGTGCTATATTGTGCTTAAAAAAAACATTTTTTCTAGGGACAGAAAACTGTAGGTAGGGAGAGTGTGTCAGTTTCTTTCACTGTCAAAGTCCTTGTTTCCAGGGACCTGGAAGGACAGTGAGGTAATTCTCCTTGTGCTAAATTGTGCTTAAAAAAAACATTTTTTCTAGGGACAGAAAACTGTAGGTAGGGAGAGTGTGTCAGTTTCTTTCACTGTCAAAGTCCTTGTTTCCAGGGACCTGGAAGGACAGTGAGGTAATTCTCCTTGTGCTAAATTGTGCTTAAAAAAAACATTTTTTCTAGGGACAGAAAACTGTAGGTAGGGAGAGTGTGTCAGTTTCTTTCACTGTCAAAGTCCTTGTTTCCAGGGACCAGGAAGGACAGTGAGTGAATTCTCCTTGTGCTAAATTGTGCTTAAAAAAAAAAAAAATTCTAGGGACAGAAAACTGTAGGTAGGGAGAGTGTGTCAGTTTCTTTCACTGTCAAAGTCCTTGTTTCAAGGGACAGAGAAGGACACCTGAAGGTAGCCCTTATTGCTTTTTTCCCATCTCCCTGCAGGCCATCTATTAGAATGTCTGGAAGGCAAACAAGGAGAGGCAGACAGTCAGGAGGCAATAAAAGAGGGCAAGCAGGCTCTGTGTCTGGGGGCAACAGTGCTGGTCGTGGACGCGGTGCATTGTCATCAGCACATGGCCATGGGACACGCTTGTCCTTCTTTTCGGCAGCTGGACATGTTGAGCCACATCATGCCGAAGACTTGGTAGAGTGGATGACCAAGCCCTCCTCCTCCTCCTCATCCTCTCTCACCCAGGCTCAGGGTACTGGAAAAGCAGCTGCCAAAGCGTCCTCTTCCCTGGTATCAATGTCAGACTCATCATCAGTCACTCCTTCCCTAGACCCACCATGTCCTCCTCCTGAGGAGTCCCCCGAACTGTTTCAGCACAGTGTTGGGTACATGCTCCAGGAGGATGCCCAGCGTTTCGAAGGGTCTGATGATGAAACCCAGCTAGAGGAAGGCAGTAGCGTGAGAGCAGACAGAGGGGATGCTCAAGAAGGACACCAATCTGGCAGTCATGTTCCAGCAGCTGCAGCATACTGCCAGATTGCCTCCAGTGATGAGGAGGGAGGTGATGATGAGGTCACTGACTCCACGTGGGTGCCTAATAGGAGAGAGGAGGAGGAGGAGGATGAGGAGGAGGCACATCTCCAACGAGGCAGGATGCCCTTTGGTGGCCAGCGTAAGGGCAGTACACCGACGGAATCACACCGCAGAGCTCCGCCTGTGCAGGGCGCTGCCTCTGCCCGTCATTCAAAAAGTTCTTTGGTGTGGGCCTTTTTTGAGGCTAGTGCATCAGATCGCACAGCTGCTGTTTGCAATATATGTCTCAAGCGTATATCGCGTGGCCAAAACATCAGCCGCTTGGGTACCACATGCCTGACCAGACATATGTTGACCTGCCATGCAGCTCGTTGGCAAGCCTACCTCAAAGACCCACACCAAAGAACAAAGCGGACCTCTCCTTGCACCGCATCAGCTGGGATCTCCAACCCCACTATAACTTCAGTCCTCTCTGAAACATGCACTGAGAGGAATGAAGGTGTAGAATTAGGTGTGTCACAGCCAAGTACTTGCGGCCACTCTGCTAGCAGTACACCGACGTCCGATTCTAGCAGGCAAATTTCCCTGCCCCAGCTGCTGGACCGTCGAAAGAAGTTCACTCCCAGCCATCCACATGCCCAGCGGTTGAATGCTAGCTTGGCTAAATTGCTAGCGCTTCAACTGCTGCCTTTTCAGTTGGTAGACTCGGCCCCCTTCCGTGAGTTTGTGCAATGTGCGGTTCCTCAGTGGCAGGTTCCCAAACGCCACTTTTTCTCACGGAAGGCTATTCCGGCTCTCTACCGGCATGTGGAAGGCAATGTCTTGGCCTCGCTGGACAGGGCGGTCAGCGGTAAGGTGCATATTACCGCTGACTCATGGTCCAGCAGGCATGGACAGGGACGTTACCTTTCTTTCACGGCCCATTGGGTCACTCTTTTGGCAGCTGGGAAGGATGCAGGACAAGGTGCAGTAGTGTTGGAGGTTGTCCCACCGCCACGCCTCCAAAATGCTACTACTGGTTGTGACACACCTCTCTCCTCCACCCCCTCCTCTTCTTCTTCCTCCATGGCCTCTTCCTGTGGTTTGTCCTATGAACCAGCGGTGCTCCGTAGCCGTTCACGGGGCTACGCAAGTACGCAGGCAAAAAGATGCCATGCCGTGCTTGCGCTGGTGTGTTTGGGGGACAGAAGCCACACTGGGGCAGAGGTCCTGTCTGCTCTGCAGGGCCAGGCCGAGAGGTGGTTGACGCCACGCCAGCTTAAGCCAGGAATGGTGGTTTGCGACAATGGCACCAACCTCCTCTCCGCCCTCCGACAGGGACAACTGACCCATGTGCCCTGTGTGGCTCACGTCCTTAACCTGGTGGTGCAGCGGTTCTTGGGCAGGTACCCGGGCTTACAGGATGTCCTGAGGCAGGCCAGGAAAGTCTGTGTGCATTTCCGCAGATCTTATAATGCCAGTGCTCGCCTGGCTGAGCTGCAAAAGGAGTTGAACCTGCCCAAGAACCGCCTTATATGTGACATGCCCACCAGGTGGAACTCAACGTTGGCCATGCTGCAGCGGCTGCACACGCAGCAGAGGGCCATCAATGAGTACCTGTGCGACTACGGCACCAGGACAGGGTCAGGGGAGCTTGGTTTTTTTTCTCCACGCCAGTGGGGCATGATCAGGGATGCATGCACTGTCCTGGCACCATTTGAGGAGGCCACGAGGATGGTGAGCAGTGACAGTGCATGCATCAGTGACACTGTACCTCTTGTCCACCTGTTGGAGCACACGCTGCGTGGAATAATGGACAGGGCACTTGAGGCAGAACAGAGGCAGGAAGAGGAGGACTTCCTTGCCTCTCAAGGCCCCCTTTACCCAGACAGTGTTCCTTCTGTCCCACCCATCGCACAGGAAGAGGAGGAGGAGGAGGAGGAGGAGGAGGAGGAGGATTGTGTCAGCATGGAGGTGGAGGCTGGCACTCAGCATCATCAGCAGCAGTCTTTTAGGGATGATTTACAGTCCCAAGAAACCAGTGGACTTGTACGTGGCTGGGAGGAGGTGGCTGCGGATCATGTCGTCCTTAGTGACCCAGAGGACTCCGTAGCGAATGCCTCAGCAAACCTACGCTGCATGGCCTCCCTGATCCTGCAAAGTCTGCGGAAGGATCCTCGTATTCTTCGGATCAAGGAGAGGGACCATTACTGGCTGGCCACTCTCCTTGATCCACGGTACAAGGGTAAGGTTGCGGACCTTATGTTACCGTCGCAGAGGGAGCAGAGGATGAGACAACTCCGGGAGGCCTTGCAGAAAGGTCTGTGCAACGCGTTCCCAGAGACTGGGAGGTTACAAACTCCTGGTCCTGGACAACGAGTTGCTGAGGCTTCGGCCAGTCAAAGAAGGAGCGGTGGGGAAGGTGGCCGTCTGACCGATGCGTTCAGACAATTCTTTAGTCCGCAGCCCCAAAGTATGATCGGTTCCAGCAACCATCGCCAGCGTCTGATAAACATGGTGCAGGAATATCTAGGGGCAAGGTCAGACTTGGACACCTTCCCCACCGAAAATCCTCTGGCTTACTGGGTCTTGAGGATGGATCACTGGCCAGAGCTTGCACAGTATGCAATTGAGCTACTGGCCTGTCCTGCATCCAGCGTTCTTTCGGAACGCACATTCAGTGCTGCTGGAGGATTTGTCACAGATCACAGGGTGCGCCTGTCCACCGACTCGGTTGATCGACTGACTTTCATCAAGATGAACCAGTCTTGGATCACCACCAGCTACCACACACCTGATGCTGATATAACAGACTAATTGATTTTAACATGTCACATCCCTTCAAGACTGATGCTGATGCTGAGTGCCTGTGCTGTTATGTTGACTGGCTATCCTCCTCCTCCGAGTCCTCAATGATACGATTGATGATGATAGCTTGGAAGATCATTTTTGTTTATGGGTGCCGCCACCAGTGGCTAAGGCCCAATTTTTCAGCCCCTGTTTTACAGGGGCGTGTAATTACAATTTTTTTAGCAATAATTTGCCATAGGGCTCATTGCTGTGCTCCAAGTACAGTATCTGTGAGGGGTTGGAGTGTTGTGGCACCAGTGCCTAAGGCCCAATTTTTCAGCCCCTGTTTAACAGGGGCGTGTCATTACAATTTTTGAAGCAATACTTTGCAACAGGGCTCATTGCTGTGCTCCAAGTACAGTATCTGTGAGGGGTTGTAGTGTTGTGCCACCAGTGCCTAAGGCCCAATTTTTCAGCCCCTGTTCAACAGGGGCATGCAATTACAATTCTTGATCTAATAATTCACAGCAGGGTCCATTGCTGCACCCACCAAGAGTAACTCTGAGGGCTTACAGTCTTGTGGCAACGCCACCACCACCACCACCACGAAAGGCCCAATTTTTCAGCCCCTGTTCAAAAGGGGCATGTAATTACAATTCTTGATCTAATAATTCACAGCAGGGCCCATTGCTGCACCCACCAAGAGTAACTGTCAGGGCTTACAGTGTTGTGGCACCAGCACCACCATCAAAGCCCCAATTTTTACTACCACTGTTCAACAATTATATGTAATTAAAATTCCTGATATAATAGTTGACAGCAGGGCGTTCCAGCACCAACCAAGAGTAACTGAGTGCTTACAGTGTTGTGCCAACACCAACAACTAAGGGGCCTATTTCTGCAGAGTATATACGGCAGGTCCCTACTTTCAAACATCCAACTTACAAACGACTCCTACTTGCAAACGAAAGAAGACAACAGGAAGTGAGAGGAAATCTACCCCTAGAAAGGAAAATTCTCTCCTGTAAGAATAAATATGGGAGAAAGGGGTCTCATCTGTACTGATGCTTTATCAGCAATCCTTGTTTCAAGAAAAACACCACATTTCAAAAACAGTTGTCATTGGGACGGAAAGTGAGGTGAAATGTTCTGAACAGGGGCACAGACAGCAAAACAAATGTTACAGGGGTGATAACCCTTACCTATGTTTCCCAAAAAGTTTAAAAATAGATTTTTGGGCTGGAGCTACACTTCAACAATGTACCTGTTCAAAATTACAAACAGATTCTACATAAGAACAAACCTACAGTCCCTGTCTTGTATGCACCGCCTGTATACGGCTGTTCAGAGTATATAGGGCCTTTTTTATTTTATGTGCGGGGTTCCCCTTAATATCCATACAAGACCCAAAGGGGCTGGTAATGGGCTGGGGTAGGGGGGGGGTCATGGGGTAGCTATGCCATTTTTCTTAAAGAATTTCATCCATATTACCGGGACCAGACATTACATTAAAGCCGCAAGCAGTTTTAAATGGCTTTTTTTTCCTTTAGAAGTGTCATTTTGTGCAGGGACAGTTCTAAACACGGGAAACACGTGGCACTTCACAGGCATACTTTAGACACCCCCCAGGTACGATATTTAAAGGAATATTTGACTTTTTTTTTTTCACTTTATGCATCATTAAAATGACTGCTCCCGAAAAACGACCGTTTTTAAAACTTATTTTTGCATTGATACATGTCCCCTGGTGCAGAACCCGGGTTCCCAAACCCTATTTATGACAATAACATGCATAATAGTTGTTATAATTAGCACTTTAGAATTCGAACGTTCGCATCCATTGTATTTAATAGGGTTCTAATGTTCGTTCGAACTTTCGGTCCGTTCGCGGGTTCTGGTGCGAACCGAACCCGGGGGTGTTCGGCTCATCACTACTGGTGAGTGTGTTTCCTGAAGGGAGTGGAGTCACTAGCACATTGGTGTGGTGGAAGATTTAAAAAGACTTCACACTGAAAAAAGTCACTGGATTACCTTATGGACTTTATTTATATTATTGCAATTTACAATATTTGACTTTTTTTCACTTGTCCCAGGGTGATATCAACGTTTATTTATTGTATTCACTATTTAGTAAGCACACACGCTTATTAAGTACATAGCGTCAGTATTTTTTCCTTTTTATCACTGGTTCACTGATAAGGGTCAAGATACTGTTTACATTCTCATTTCTTTAAAGTGGCAGCTCATTTTCATGCAAGGATCTTTTCTCCTGGGCGCAGTGGTGGTATTTAAAGTGTGGGCGGATTTCTCTTTATTACCAACAGTTCTTTATTTAGACATTGTCAACCAATTTGCTCACGCATGGAGCGACGAACCTGGTGGCTTTTTTACTAATCTTCGTACCGTGTTTGTGTTCCCATAATCCTCTACTGCTCCTCCAATGACATAGAGCTTGTTCATGCAGGTCACCACCGCTGCGGAGCTCACAGCTTCCAACATTGGAGTTCCTGGGATCCAGTTGTTAGTGAACATGTTGTAGCGTTCAACCGTAGACAACCTTTTTGTTCCATCAAAGCCACCAGCAGCGTAGATCTAGGAAATTAAAGTGGGCTACATACATTGTTTGCTTTTTATTACACATAGAAAATTGATTTGTCCTTTTGGACAATCAACACATTTAGAAAGACAACCAGGATATAAAAGCAATTGCTAAATATACATTTTTATCTCTCTAGAAGTGTTTCTATGTGCTGCTATGTGTCAAGTTTCCTGTTATCTAAATGACAGCTTTAAAAAGTGCCTATTTCTACACACTGAAAACTGTATCTGCATTTTAATCTCTAGAGGTGTCCTCTTCCCCTGCCTGTGCAAGAAAGATGATCATTGGAGATGGAAAGGGACATAAAAGTGGATATTTTCTATTTGCTGTGGAGGTTTTCTTTTCTTTCATAAACTAACTTTATCTATGCTCTTTTTTTTTTGTTTGTTTGTTTTTTATGCCCTTCTCATTGTTTTTTTCTTACCATGTCAGTCTTGGGTGATCTACACCAACATGAGGACATCAGGGGGTCTATTTATAAAACAAATGTTGAACGAATGTCACAAGCATTCGTCTAGGCTGCATACATTTCCCCCAAATTTTCTCCAAGGGCACTTTCAAACATGAGGGGGCAGTAAAAACTGGCATGTAAACCCCTGGCCGCCCACCAAATTGCAACAACTTGGGGTGCAGAGTTTGACGGATAGCACATCCTGTCAAAAGCCTCCATTGAGTTCAATAGGGGTTCACCGGAACTGCAAGCCAAATACTTTCATATACCATGCCTTGTGGTGCATTGAGTTTTTAACCCCTGCTTGCCCTGGCATCCCTTTAACTGGGCTATTTTGCCTGGGGGCAGAAAGGTCTGCCTTACCATTTGACCATTGTGATTGGCTGTCACAGTGGTCACATGATCAGGAACCGGTTCCCAATCAATAATCTGTGCTGGGAGTGCACAGTAACCTCAGCCGCCCATAGATATGTGTATAAGTGCAAAGCGTGTGCGTTAAAGCCCACAATCTTTTCTGCCGCACATAAACATTACGCGGGCGGCAAGAGGTTAACCACTTGCCGCCCGCCCTATAGCGGATTGACGTCAGCAAAGTGGTTCTAAAATCCTGACTGGACGTCATATGACGTCCTCAGGATTTTAAGCCGCTGCACGCCCCCGGGGGCGCGCATCGCGGCGATCGTTGTTGCAGGGTGTCAGTCTTACACCACGCAACTCCGATCTAGGTAAAGAGTCTCCGTCGGAGACTCTTTACCACGTGATCAGCCGTGTCCAATCACGGCTGATCACAGTGCCCATCAGTGAAGGAGAAAACTAACTTATTTACAAAGTTTTGTAACTGAAACAAAAAAAAACATTTTTTTTTTCAAAATTTTCGGTCTTTTTTTATTTTTTAGCAGAAAATAAAAATCCCAGAGGTGATCAAATACCACCAAAAGAAAGCTCTATTTGTGGGGAAAAAATGATAAAAATTTCGTTTGGGTACAGTGTAGCATGACCGCGCAATTGTCATTCAAAGTGCAACAGCGCAGAAAGCTGAAAATTGGTCTGGGCAGGAAGGTGTATAAGTGCCCAGTATGGAAGTGGTTAAGGAAGGGTAATGCACATTTTTTTATCTACTATGGCACGGTAACCATGTGCCATGACGTGCGTAAACACATTGCAACAGAACGCTTAAAGTGTTACTAAACCCACAACAGTAAAATCTGTTTATACAGTGCCTCGTAAAAGTGTTCATACACCTTGACGTTTTCCACATTTTGTCATGTTACAAATAAAATTTTAAATGTATTTTATTGGGATTTTATGCGATAGACCAACACAAAGTGGCGCATAATTGTGAAGTGGAAGGAAAATGATAAATGGTTTTGATTTTTTTTTTACAAATAAATATGTGAAAAAATAAGGCATGCATTTGTATTCAGCCCCCTTTACTCTGACACCCCTAACTAAAATCTAGTTTAACCAACTGCCTTTGGAAGTCACCTAGTTAGTAAATAGAGTCCACCAGTGTGTAATTTGATCTTGGTATAAATACAGCTGTTCTGTGAAGCCCTCAGAGAATTGTTAGAGAACCTTAGTGAACAAACAGCATCATGAAGGCCAAGGAACACACCAGACAGATCAGGGATAAAATTGTGGAGAAGTTTAAAGCAGTATTAGGTTATAAAAAATATCCCAAGCTTTGAACATCTCCCAGAGCACTGTTCAAACCATGGAAAGAGCATGGCACAACTACAGACCTACCAAGACATGGCCGTCCACCTAAAGTGACAGGCCGGGCAAGGAGGGCATCAATCAGAGAAGCAACCAAGAGGCCCATGGTAACTCTGGAGGAGCTGCAGAGATCCAAAGCTCAGGTGGGAGGATCTGTCCACAAGACAACTATTAGTCGTGCACTCCACAAATCTGGCCTTTATGGAAGAGTGAGAAGAAGAAAGCCATTGTTAAAAGAAAACCATAAGAAGTCCCATTTGCAGTTTGCCAGAAGCCATGTGGGGGACAAGGCAAACATGTGGAAGAAGGTGCCCTGGTCAGATGAGACCGAAATTTAACTTTTTGGCCTAAAAGCAAAACGTTATGTGTGGCAGAAAACTAACATTGCACATCACCCTGAACACACCATCCCCACCGTGAAACATGGTGGTGGCAGCATAATGTTGTTGGCGATGCTTTTCTTCAGCAGGGACCGGGAAGCTGGTCAGAGTTGATGGGAAGATGGATGGAGCCAAATACAGGACAATCTTAGAAGAAAACCTGTTTGAGTCTGCAAAAGACTTGAGACTGGGTCAAAGGTTCAATTACCTTCCAGCAGGACAATGATGGAATGGTTTCGATCAAAGCATATTCATGTGTTAGAATGGTCCAGTCAAAGCCTAAACCTAAATCCAAATGAGAATTTGTGGCAAGACTTGAAAATTGCTGTTCACAGATGCTCTCCATTCAATCTGACAGAGCTTGAGCTATTTTGCAAAGAAGAATGGGCAAAAATGTCCCTCTCTAGATGTGCAAAGCTGGTAGAGACATCCCCAAAAAGACTTTCAGCTGTAATTGCAGCGAAAGGTGGTTCTACAAAGTAATGACTCAGGGGGGCTGAATACATATGCACGCCACACTTTTCACATATTTATTTGTAAAAAATGTTGAAAACCATTTATCATTTTCCTTCCACTTCACAATTATGTGCCACTTTGTGTTGGTCTATCACATAAAATCCCAATAAAAGACATTTACGTTTTTGGTTGTAACATGACAGAATGTGTAAAATTTAAAGGGGTATGAATATTTTATCAAGGCACTGTATATATACTCCTGGTGAGAAAAGGTATTTAGCAGTTTATTTTTATTAAAATAATTGCATTTCCATGTTCTGTGTACTGTAGGAGACCAGACATAGTGAAGGCAGGCTCCTGGGTTTAGTAACACTTTAAGTATGAATGGGCCCTCACAGAGATTTCAAGGAAATAGTAATGCTAAATTTGCTAATTGTTAGTAGTCCATGTCTGTGGTGAATGGGGGAGGTAAGGTTATCATAGTCAATGCCTTGTGCTTCCTCTCTGCATGGTGGAGTCCTTATGCCGCGTACACACGACCGTTTTTCATGACGAGAAAACTGCCATTTTTTAGATTGGTTGTGAAAAACGGTCGTGCATGCTCAGAATCAAGTATGAGACGGGAGCGCTCGTTCTGGTAAAACTAGCTTTCGTAATGGAGATAGCACATTCGTCACGCTGTAACGGACTGAAAAGCACGAAGACTGAAAAGCGTGAATCGTCTCTCACCAAACTTTATTAACACGAGGATCAGCAAATGATGGCGCCATTCGAATGGAACTTCTCCTTTATAGTGCCGTTGTACGTGTTGTACGTCACCGCGCTTTGCTTGAGCGTTTTTTTTTTCATGAACGGCAGGCTTGAGAGGAATCACGACGAGAAAAAGTCTTTTTTTTGCATGACATGAATAATGGTCGTGTGTACGCAGCATTACTTTCTAAAAAAAAAATGGAAAAAATTACCTACCTCTCCATTCAGAATGCCCATTTTGTGCCTCCATCGGCCCTTTGCTAACGAGGCAATTCTGATCCATGCATTGAGCTGAGTGTTAAACATCCAAACATCACTGCTGTTAATATGTCCACCTGAAGAAGAACAATGATGGAGATCACATGATTTAGAACAACATTTTTTCTTATTCTACAACTATGATGGGGAAGGGTTACGGCCCCCATTGGGGTATTATTGCTGTCTGTGTCCCTGCTGAGATTAGTGCCAAATATGATGGGAAATTCAACATTTTTCACATGAAAAATGAGAATAAGCACTTACCTGAGATGTATATGTTATTCTTTAATGTACAGGCAGCAAATTCAGACTTGGTATATCCTGGCATGCTGGCAAGAAGTTTCCACTGCCCGCTCCTTGGATAGTAACATTCAGTAAAAGGTAGTTTTAAAAGTCCCTTTTTATCACAACCGCCAATAATGACGATGGCTTCCGACAAGTCTGCAAATCTGCAAGAAAGAAACAGTAAATGGGCTTTAAATGGCTTCTGGGGTTTACATAAGCTCCTCTTAACTACGGTAGATCTGTTTGTGTGCCTTATTAGCCTCAATAGTCTTTGTTTTTTAATTGCAGAAAAAAACATAGGTGGAAAAAAGTAGCAAGCAAATGCACAAAAAAAGGAAATAAAAATACAACTTCAACCACCACTTTCCCAAGAAAACACCCTCTAAATAAAATGAAAATATATCGTTTTTGGAAGTTGCCTCCAAGTCGGATCCCCTGTCTTAACTCAAGCAACTTTCCAGGAAGTAAAAATAGTTTTCCAGGCAAACCCCTCCCTCCCACAGAGCTGATTTATTGTTTGATTGGCCACTGGAAAGTCGCCTGTCCTGGAGGCAACTTGAAGTTACCTTGTAAGTTGCCTGGAGTCGCGCTGTGATTCATGCTCAAGTCGTGTCCAAGTTGCCTCCCAAAGTCGCGCTGGAAGTCGTGTTGCCCCTGTGTGAACCGGCTCTTAAAGTTTATTCTTGGTAATTTCGCAGTGAAATCACTCATCCATACTGGATCAGAGTTACCAAAGGATAACTGTAGTTTTGTTCAATCTGTTCAGCAATGACGTTAGACTAAGCACCAGCTACTCCTTAAAACCACTAGAGCTCCACAGTGCTCCTCACAGCGTCCCTCCAGCATGTGCAGTAGTATGTATATCCTTCTAACCAGCAGTGCTTTTAGGTAAAGTTAGTGCCAGCCACCAGCTTCGTAATACAGAGCTGGTGGTGAAAGCACAGTTACCATAGAGTATTTTAGGGCTCCCTGTAAAGCCCTGTACACACGATCGGATTTCCTATGGATTTTTCCATCGGAAAACCGATGAAGCTGACTTCCATCAGTCTTGCCTACACACCATCAGTCAAAAAACCGACCATTCCAAGCGCGGTGACGTAAAACACTCCGATGAGCCGAGAAAAATGAAGTTCAATGCTTCTGAGCATGCGTCGACTTGATTCTGAGCATGCGTGGGTTTTTCGTCTGATGGAGTTCCCCACAGACGATAGTAATTTGCTATCGGTTTTTTAACCATCGGATAAATTTAAAACATGTTCTATTTTTAAACACCGATGGAAAAAAGACCAATGGGGCCCATACACGATCGGTTTGTCCGATGAAAAAAGTCCATCGGACTGTTTTCATCGGTAAAACCTATCGTGTGTACACGGCTTAAGTGGAAGTGACAATAATGTTGAGGGAGCCTCAAAAACATTTACATCAACAGAGCTTAGTTTGGGTTAAGGTAACCCGAAGACAGGTTGAAAAAAAAAATTCAAAAAGAAAAGTTCTATAGTTCTGTACCTTCTTGGCCTTGCTCTGAATGAGTTGACTGGATTCCCAAGGATGTGGAACATCCGAGCCTCGTGCAACAAAGGGAAGCACTCTGGACAGCCCTGGATGGTCTTATCTGTTTCCACCTTCTCCATGAAATAAGCAGGGTCCAGCAATGGCAGCCTCACATGTTCCAGAAGTTCCTTCAAAGCTTTAGTTCCGGTGGTTTTATTTTCTTTGACCCACCTCATTACAGCTTCAAAGACAATTTCCTCTTTGCTCACCACCAGGTCCTCATTGGACAAGTACTCAATCAATTCCTCTTTGGTCAGCTGCAGGAACTCCTCATGACAGGAGACCTCCTCGAAACCTTCCAGCACCAGTTTTTTGCTTTTCTCAGAGAGAGAAGTGATTGAGAACAAGTCAGCAAACTTCATTATGCCAACACAGTTAGAAGGGTCCAGTTGGCTGTCCAAAAATTTTACACACTCATCTTTTAAACTAGAGATGTGGAGGAGATCTGAGGCCTGCAAGAGGTCTTCCACGTTGTCTTCTTGTATCGTTGGGTTCCCACCATACATGAAGTCCAACAAGAAGCCCATAATTCTTGCTGATATTTTCTGAATGTTGATAACACTGAGATTGCTCTCCTTGAGGCTTCCTCCAAACATGGCTCTGAAATAAGAACTGTTGGCTGACAGGACGCCTCGATGGCAGGGAAATGTCTGGTCTTCTATTTGGAGAACCACATCTGTAAAAATTCCGCATTGTCTGTAAATGTTTAGACTTTGTAGGATCTCCCTGGCATGGCATGTCCCGCCACAAGGCCATGTCTGTTGTCTCACCATTCTCAGCTCCTGGAAGGAGTTTTCAAGATTGATAGGTTCCAATTCTGGTACCTCTTTTGAAGTCTTTTCCATCCTGCATTAAACAAGACAATGATTAGAGATAAGCCATGAAATATTAGAAAATATTGTAAAAAATGTAACTGAATCCAATGGGCAGCCTCCCATGTACTGCATATAAATCATAAAAGAAAGGAAGAGGCACAGATAAACTTGTGAACTTGAGAAAAAGTGTGGATGTCCAAAATGGGCACAAAAAATTTAAAGCAAGAGTATCAATCCCTCAACCTTTCTTTTCGGAATTATATGCGGTACATGGGAGCCTGTCCCCTGGATATACTGTAGTTTACAACCAAAGAAATATTTATTTATTTTTACTTTTTTTTCCTGCAATGGAACGTAGAAATAGCAAAGCTAACTACAGAATGAATAGAGCCCATTCCCCCGACACAAAAGTTTTCACCCCCATCCTCTCATGCTATTGGCCGGAATTTGCATCAGACGCTTGTCAGTGACTTGTGTTTCTTTTTTTCTTACATTGTATTCCTTATAGCAGCTCAGTGATTAAACGGGTTGTAAAGGTTCGTTTTTTATTTTCTAAATAGGTTCCTTTAAGCTAGTGCATTGTTGGTTCACTTACCTTTTCCTTTGATTTCCCTTCTAAATATTTTTTTTCTTTGTTTTCTTTGTCTGAATTTCTCACTTCCTGTTCCTCCTCAGTAAGCTGTTCTGGCTGACTAACCATGGCTCGGACGATGGTGTGAAGTTTAGTGAGGAGAAACAGGAAGTGAGAAATTCAGACAAAGAAAAAAAACATTTAGAAGGTAAATCAAAGGAAAAGGTAAGTGAACCAACAATGCACTAGCTTAAAGGAACCTATTTAGAAAATAAAAAACAAACCTTTACAACCCCTTTAACAAGCGTGGTGGGCATGTCATTTTGGATACCCAACATTTAGAATAAATGTCTGTTACTTTACAAGCCCATCCTAAAAGGATAATTTTGCACCATCATATTTTTTGTGGCTCATGAGTGCCCCCCCCCCCCCCCCAACTTTAAAACCACAGGGCTTTGTTATTTCATGTGCAGCGCATCTGCTGAGACGATCAGGACCTTGGCTCAGCGAAGATGGAAAAATTGTACGTTTGTAAGCCAACTCACATCTGTACACCGTCTCTACAAATTGTATTCACCACATGACATGAAAATATTTACAGGCGATCGTCTGGGACCTGTCACGTGTCCCAGGAGATCGTCTAGAGGGAGGGGCCGTCTAAGGCGTTAGGAGGAGTCGCCGAGGCAGTCTCTGGGCGGAAAGAGGAAGTGGGACAGGAAGTCTCACTCCTACCGAAGCCCCCACTTCCCCCCCCAAAAAATGACATGCCAAATGTGGCATGTAAAGGGGTGAGGAGTGCTTAAAGCGTAAGTTCCACTTTTGGGTGGAACTCCGCTTTAAATACCAGGATTGCATTTCATACAGAGTGCAGAGCTGTCCCTTGTAAACACAGAAACCGGACTTCTGTGTTTACAAGTGATTGTGGTGAGCAGGCACCAAAGGGTCTGAGCCAGAGGTGGTGGAACTGAGTTCCACTAAGTTCCCCCTGAAAAAAAGCCCTGGTTGTCACCCTATACCAAGAAGTACCTGAACCTTCATGGTGGGTTCACCAGGTATTCGTTTATTGAGAGCTGCAGATTTAACATACTACTGGTTGTATGAGATTTTAGGTTTACATATAATATAATTCACAGAATCACCAGGTTTTTGCTTCTCTTTTTAAATATTTTTGCACAATGAATTCATATCCCTGCTGCTCATATTTTATTTTTACTGCCTACAAAAAAGGAGATAAGTTGTCAGTCATTGGCAGACAGACAGGAAATGAATTTCCAGGTGTTTTCCTATTACATGATATTCCCGAGTTTCCTGCTTCTCTGTGAAATAGATTTGGACCTCACCGTTCTCATTTTTTTTTTGTCCATTTTACTGTAACATGTGGGCCCTATTTATTTAAGTCTGGGGGGATCCAGCAAGACTGCCTGCATTTGGATCTACCACCCATCTAGTGACTGGCAGATGTGTAGCCGGTAAATGTCAACCAATATTAAACTGAGCGAGAAATCTCCCCAACAGGTACACATCAATGAAAAGCAATGTCTACAAGGTTCCAATCCTTCCTCACTATATCTAAAACAAAAAAAAAAATGAGTTAAAGTTTTAATGTCTTTAAATCATTAAAAAATAATCCCTGGCGATCCTTCTATGTGCTTGGTGATCCTGCCATGTGACACTTCCTGTTCCCCACTTGCTTTCCTGTGTTGTCACCCAGTCATATGGGCCCCTGTTGGAAACTATGAAAGTTTCAGGAATTCCTGATTCCAATTCGCAAGGCATTCTTCCAAATTATCAAAAAGTTTTAGTTTTGAAAATTTATTTTTATTACGTTTATATTTCAGGGGAATTGTGAATGTTAAAGCGGAGCTCCATCCAAAAGTGGAAGCTCCACTTGTCTGCCTCCTTCCCCCCTCCGTTGCCAAATTTGGCACCTTGTGGGGGAGAGGGGGCAGTGGGTACCTGGTTTTGACAGGTCCCCACTCCCACTCCCTTCTGAGTTCACCGCAGCAAACTCAGTTGGAAGTTTGGCTGTCACCGCAGCTGGCCTTTTGAGAAAGCGTAGTGCGATTCGCATATACGCATTAGGAAACC
The DNA here is from genome assembly GCA_029206835.1 of Rana muscosa. Classification (NCBI taxonomy): domain Eukaryota; kingdom Metazoa; phylum Chordata; class Amphibia; order Anura; family Ranidae; genus Rana; species Rana muscosa. Next base: position 1,058,922,056 of record CM055117.1, on the reverse strand, counting down.
GGCAGTGAAGCCGCAAGTCTTCACTGCCGGTTTCCCTTACCCAAGATGGCAGCGCCAGCACCCGAGAGCCGATTCAAAAATCGGCTTGGGTGAGGACACTACGGGATCCCTGGACAGGTAAGTCCTGTAATGGTAAAAGGCAGCAACTACAGTATTTGTAGCTGCTGACTTTTGAATTTTTTGGTGGGGGACTGGAGCTCCGCTTTATAGTGTTACCAAACTCAGGACTCTGCATTCACTATATCTGGTCTCCCACAGTACACAGAATGTGGAAATGCAATTAGTTTAGTAAATCTAAACTTCTAAATACCTTTTCTCATCAGCAGTATATAGCAGTCTTGTGACTTCTATCGGTGTTTGGCTGAGGACGGGTTAAAGTTTGTAAGAGAAGTTTTCATTCTCCTCTGGCTGTCCTATGAGGCTGCATGGCTCCTGCCCCTCTGTCTGGATAAGGCTGATTGGCCCTATGCTGATCACATGCACGCTCCCAAGAAAAATAAAAAAACTCTCTAGCAATACACACCAAACTGAGCATGTGCAGAGTGCCTCCAAGTCTCTTTTCTATTAACCTCCCTGGCGGTATGATTCTGCCTGGAATTATGCACCAAAAGCAGTACAATTATTTTGCATGGAAATTTGGCGTTTTATATTGTAGGCCTGCAATTCTTAGGAATAACTCACTTAAACCAGAGTCTAGTAGACATCCAGGGTATGATAAAGTTTGAAACACAAAATCATAAATTATAATATAATAAATAACTATAAATAATTATAACAAATAATAATGTAATTATAATAAAAATTATTCAATAATGTAATCAAAGCAAAAACACAGAAATTTGCTCAGTTGCAGAATTGTCGCTGTCATTAGATTTAGTGTTTGATGATGAATTTCCCCACAAATCGCTATCGCTCAATTCTGCAAGCGATTCTAATTTATTATCGCTGTTTTCTAGTTGGTCTAAATCCACTTTTGACATAAAGGGACACTTTTTGGTTGCTATGGACAATCTCCAGTTTCCAGTCAGAAAGAACAGTTTTTATAATATAAATCTGCATGCAGGACACTGGGCAGACCACTAGGGACAAAGGGGATGTGTAATTATTTGATACAGTACTGTAATCAGTAAGATTACAGTATACTGTATGTGTATTGTGTTTTTCACTTTTTAAATTTGGCGCCAAACTGCGCCCCTGTGCGCCGCAACGTCGCAGGGAACGGAGCTCGGCACTCGGCAGTGTGAATCAAGCGAGAAGACAGCTCGCACACACTGCAGGGAGACATCGCAGGATCCAGGGAACAAGGTAAGTAACTTCCCCTGGATACTGCGATGCAGCCCAAGTCTGGCTCGGGGTTACCGCTCTTAGCATTAAAAACTCACCCCGAGCCAGACTCGGGAATACCGCTAAGAGGGTTAAGAGATGGTTTGGGAACAGTGGAAGAAGGGGAGGTTTAGAGAAGACAGGATCAAACAGCCTTTTTACACAATGCAGAGGATTAAACGCTTAGGTTCCATAGTAAGTTTAACAAGCATGCTTTACTGCATATACAGACTGATTTTACTGTTGTGGCTTTAGTAACACCTTAAAGGGGTTGTAAAGGTTTGTTTTTTATTTTCTAAATAGGTTCCCTTAACCACTTCAATACAGGGCTTTTTGTACCTATTCAATACCGGGCCTATTTTGGCACTTCTCTCCTACATGTACAAATCATCATTCTTTTGCTAGAAAATTACTCAGAACCCCCAAACATTATATATGTTTTTTTAGCAGACACCCTAGGGAATAAAATGACGGTCATTGCAACATTTTTTCTTGCACAATATTTGCGCAATAATTTTTCAAACGCCTTTTTTAAAAAAAAAAAAATGGTTTCATGAATTAAACAATAACAAAACAGTAAAGTTAGCCCAATTTTTTGGGAACATATAAAAGATAATGTTACGCCGAGTAAATAGATACCTAAGATGTCACGCTTTAAAATTGCGCACACTCATGGAATGGCGCCAAACTTCGGTACTTAAAAATCTCCATAGGCGACGCTTAATTTTTTTTACAGGTTACCAGGTTAGAATTACAGAGGAGGTCTAGTGCTAGAATTGTTGCACGCGCTCTAACGCACGCGGCGATACCTCACATGCGTGGTTTGAACGGCGTTTACATATGTGGGCGACTTACGTGTGCATTCGCTTCTGATCGCGAGCTACCGGGGACAGGGGCGTTTTAATATTTTTTTTTTATTATTTATTTATTTAACTTACTTATTTATTTATTTTTTTGCAATGATTTTACTTTTTTTTTTTTTTTGATCACTTTTATTCCTATTACAAGGAATGTAAACATCCCTTGTAATAGGAATGTGTGTGACAGGTTCTCTTTATTGAGAGATGCGGGGTCAATAAGACTCCACATCTCTCCTCCAGGCTGGAAAGCATGAGATCAGTGAAAATTTTTTCACTGATTTCATACTTACAGCCGCAACGGCGGCTTTGTTTACATTTTTGAGACCCGGGCGTGACGTCATCACATCGCGCCCGGGCCTCCGACGATCATAGAGATGACTGGTGACCATCTGGTCACCAGTCATCTCTATGCTCATCACGTGACTCCACCAACGATGCCGGAAGATTCGCTCCGGGTCCCCGATCGCACGGGGGAGCCCGGAGAAGCACCGGATGGCGGCGGGAGGGGGGGGTGTCCCCTCCTGCCGCCTATAAGAACGATCAAGCGGCGGAACCGCCGCTATGATCATTCTTATAGTGCACAGAATCGCTGGCACTTCAAAAGGATATCTGAATGATGCCTCTAGCTGCAGGCATCATTCAGATATCCCCCTACAAAGCCGAGGACGTCATATGACGTCCACCCAGGATGGGAGATCCCATCTGTGGGCGTCATTTGTCTATGGCTGGGTAGGGAAGTGGTTAAACTAGTGCATTGTTGGTTCACTTACCTTTTCCTTAGATTTCCCTTCTAAATATTTTTTTTCTTTGTTTTCTTTGTCTGAATTTCTCACTTCCTGTTCCTCCTCAGTAAGCTGTTCAGTAAGCTGTTCTGGCTGACTCCACACCACTCGGATGATGGTGTGAAGTTTACTGAGGAGAAACAGGAAGTGAGAAATTCAGACAAAGAAAAAAAAACATTTAGAAGGTAAATCAAAGGAAAAGGTAAGTGAACCAACAATGCACGAGCTTAAAGGAACCTATTTAGAAAATAAAAAACAAACCTTTACAACCCTTTTAATGTGAAACCCATTGAAGTCAATGGCATCCGAATCCTGGAATAAAATTCTCTCTATTTCCAAAGCTTTTAGACTTTAGGTGGCTGTGCCAATATACATAGGGGTCCATTTACTAAAGGCAAACAGAGGGGTTTATTTACTAAAGCTGGAGAGTACAAAATCAGGCTCACTTCTGCATAGAAACCAATCAGCTTCCAGGTTTTATTGCCAAAGCTTAATTGAACACACTGAAGTTAGAAGCTGATTGGCTACCATGCACAGCTGCACCAGATTCTGAGTGCTCCAGTTTTAGTAAATCTACCCCAGAATGTGCACTTTAGAAGAGCAGGTGCACTCATTTTTTTTCCCAGAGCTTATTGAATGTGGTGAAGCTCTGCTGATTTCCAATCCAATCTAAGTAAAAATGATTTTTTTTTATAATCCTTGTACCTGATTGGGTATTTTTTTAGCTTCACTGCATTCACTCTGGGGAAATTGGGGTTGATTTACAAAGTGTAGCTGCCCCCTGCAAGTGCAGTTGTGCCACAGCTTAGTAAATGAGGTAAAGCTTTACTTTGCAAAGAGTACCCAATCACGTGCAAGGAAAACGAGAAAAACAGCATTTTTACTTGCACATGATTGGATGATGGAAGTCAGCAGAGCACTTGTAGAGTCTATTTGCCTTTAGTAAATCCACCCCAATTATTGCAAGAAAGAGAGAGGTGAGCAATTGCTCTACGAGCATTCAAACACAAATCTGTATGGAAGGCTCTGCGGATGTGCCTGTTATCAACAAGCTGCTTATCTCAGCGAATATTTGTGTTTTCACAGCCATATCTCACATGTCATTGCTTCTATCTCAGACACATGTCACCATTCCTGTGTGACGCCGGGCTCACACACGTGGCGTGTATTGCAGACAGATGTGGTTAGACGTGTTTGTGTGACCGGAGAGAAGCCGAGTCCTCTGAGGTTACAAGATGAGCCAACTCGCTGTCTGTCTTGAAGAAAAAGGGAAATGACTTTAGGTGAAATAGCGGATATTTTCCGTGTCCTGTAGAGTTCACACAGAGGGGATTTCTACAGATCTTCAAACATGAGACATTTCACAAACTGTGTCCAAATGACCAGCCCGCCGTACAAGGTACTAGATTCGGGCTTTTGCACACCATCGCAGGTTAAAGTATATGTGAACCATCATCTTCTAAAACATTAACTATTCAGTTAAAAAGAGAAATGAAAGGCAAAGCATTTATACAGCATATATATATGTAGCGGCCTCACCCCATCTCCTTTGTCTAGGGCATGGGCGTCCGCTCCATAGGGCAAGGGGGGTCATTTGCCCCCCCCCTGGAATCGAGAAGGTGTTGGCCAAATTGTCAGTGTTCTACACTCCCTGCCGCTCTTACACCCACTTCCAGCCCTGCTGGACCTGCTGAAGGTGAGAAGGAAGGAGAGCCAGGCTGTGTGTGCGGTATGGAGGGAGGAGGAGATGTCCTACAACACGTATGTGTGTGTGACTGCAGAGACATGACGTTATAGGACACGTCATACATATGGTCAGCGTGGTCAGTGTGCAGTGTAGTGGTCAGTGTGTAGTGTCCAGAGGTGCAGGGTGCTGCTGTGTAATGTAAAGGGGTGCTGCTGTGTAATGTAAAGGGGTGCAGGGTGCTGTGTAATGTAAAGGGGTCAAGTGATGCAGGGTGCTGTGTAATGTAGGGCTGAAACAACTAATCGACAACTAATCGATTATGAAATTAATCGATTACAATTTTCATAATCGATTAATCGGGCAGTAACATAATGGGGTTAAAAAATAACTAATATTAGCCCTTTATAGTACAAAAAGAGCAAATCGCTACTGTAAATATTACTTTCACTGTCCCACAGTAAAAAATTAACCCCTTACAGTAGCAATTATTTGCTCTATTTCTACTAATTTTAGTTTTTTTAACCCCATTATGTTACTAAACATCTCAGGCCTGGGTCACTCCTCTGTTTTTTGGTGCTTTTTGCAGAAAAACACTACAGTTCATTTACATAGTTTCCTATGGGACACATTCACATCCATGATTTTTTCAGCTGCTGCGTATTTGGAAAAGGCAAGGACTTTTTTTAACGCAAAATGGTGCCATTTTGTTTTTTTGGTTTAATATACTTCAATGGAGAAGCTGCAGAAAAGCATGTAATAATGTGTTTTTGCGGCAATTTGTGTTTTGTAATCTGCCCAACAACAAATTGGGCAAAAAAAATTAAAAAAATGCAAATCGCAGCAAAATTACCTTTCTTTTTTTTTACGTTTATTAACCGATTAGTCGATTAATCGAAACAATAATCGGCCAACTAATCGATTATGAAAATAATCGTTAGTTGCAGCCCTAGTGTAATGTAAAGGGGTGCAGGGTGCTATGTAATGTAAAGGGGTCCAGCGATGCAGGGTGCTGTGTAATGTAAAGGGGTCCAGAGCTGTGGGGTGCTGTGTAATGTAAAGGGGTTCAGAGGTGCAGTTGTGGAGAGGGGGTACACAGTAGTGACAAAGAGATATTTAAAGATGCAGGGGGCACAGTGTTTTTTTTTTTACATTTTAACGTGGGGGACGCTTTTAACTACCGCTAGTGGTCGAAGAAAGGGTAAAATGCGTCTGTGTATCGCCGCTGCTGAAGCGCCCCCCCCCCTAGGGTTGCCACCTCATCCCTTTAAACCCGAACACATATGAATTACACAGGTTCTGTGGCTGATTGAGGTGATAATTAAACTCACTTGGTGCCTCATCTGCATTTAATTAGCCTCAGAACCTGTGTAATTCATGGGTGTTCGGGTTTAAAGGGATGAGATGGCAACCCTACCCCCCCTGAAAACATTTCAGCGGACGCCCATGGTCTAGGGGTATGTCACACGACAGGGTGAGATGCGCTACGGCCCATGTCCTCCCCATAGCTGTGGGTGAGGTGAAGGCCAGTACCAGATATTTTCTCGGGCCTGTGTGCTTTTGTCTAGAATCAAGTCCCGCTGTGTCAACACTTCCCTTTGCTCCTATTAACCAGAGTTTCACACACAGATCACAGTCCAACTCTTGCTTTATTGTACATCTCACAATAAACAGTGCTTCAGTAGCCAACTGGTTGCGACTTGATAACATTTTCGATACGGGGAATGAGAAGGTCGAGGCACTATCCTGGGTATTAGCTAAACCACTGCGATCTCGCCAGCGGTTACTATAGCATTAGCTAGAAAGGACTTAGAACTTGAGAGTCTCTACCAGCGACTCAAGAGAACGTAGATAGGAGTACCTTCGCTGCGCTGCGGCCCCTATCAGGGGAAGATGTCCCTCCAAGAGAGTTACCAGAGGCCCATCCGTCACTGGGTTGATGCTGCTCCAGACTCTCCGAATGGGTAACCTCCCCGGCCTCCTCACCTCAGACATGGGCCCCGTCCACCTCAGGGACCCTCGGACGTCTCCACCCTCGCGGGATCCAGTCAAAGTCACTGGACCCCAGGCCTCCTAGTTTAGTACCTCACCCCAGGCTGAAGGTGCCTGGGATGGACTCCAACTCCATTCCGGTCAGGCCTAGGGCGCCTGGGCCGGAATCCGGAACCGCCCGCACCCAGGCCTAAGGTGCCTGGGCGCGTGAAGAAGATCCTCCTGAAGACCTCGTGGTTAGGGCGTCTCCCCCTTTTATCTCCTCCCATTGACATCACGGCAGGTTCCCCGCCCTCGCCGTACCATCTCCAGAAAGGGACAAAAAGGGTAGCACTGTAATGGCAAATCTACCTTGGGCCTCCAGGTACCCCGCCACCCAGAGACCAAGGAGATTATTACACCATCCAATCCTCCACAAACACAAGTGGTCCACTATTCCCATACTTACACACCTGAGTGTCCCGCCTAAATTTAGAGACCCCGCTACATACTCCCGCCTGTGATTTGACGCTGGTCCCCAGCGTCTGGTGCAAACCCATGTCTCCCATGGAGTGATGACACAAGCCTAGCCCCAGAGGCTATCCCTAAATTTTTGAACCTCAACCATACCAAGACCTGCTCAAAGTGAAAAGGGAATATAAAACAATAAAACTTTTCTCTAAAAACATCTATCATGCACACACATACAATCCCTCCCTTCACTGTCTAAGAACCATTCCATACTCAGCAGTCTTGACAGACGAATCTCCTGCAGAAGGGGAAAAAAAACAACACACAAGAAAGCCACATCCTGACATTTTTGTGTTAATTTGGAAGGAATGGGTCTATCAACCAATAGACCCATTCGCTCCAATGAGTAAAGTGATGCGCGTGTAAAAAAAGAACAAACAGCCGTTGCACAACACTGCCACCTGGTGACAGTGCCGCGGTAATGACACTTGGTGCAATCTTCATTCTTCCTGCGTCCCTACACTAATTCTACCCCAAAGTCTGTCTTTGAGCTGTGAGGAAGAGAGAACAAACAAAAACTGCTCTCATTCCTCCTGAAGAGTAGAAAACAGAAGCCCAAATAAAAACTAGGGCACAGTTCGGATGCTCCGGCAGGAACACTTCCAGAAGATTGTAGGAAAGGAAACAACAAGTGAGTCTCTTCTCACAAATAGAACTTCGGGTCAGGCAAGAACAAGGGCTTCAGATGTTTATCAAAAACCTCAATTGAATAGTCAGCATCCTCGCCATCTTTCCTGCAGATGCGCATCTTGTCTGCGTGGATATGGCGGCCCCACATCCAATCTGCTCTGCAGTCCCGAAACTTTTTAGACACGGGTGGTGAACAGGACAAATATCTTTGTGCATGGGGTACTTTGAGCTTTTCCCAAACAAATTTGTCATACCATCTCTGGCGTATGACCTCAACTTCAAAAAGTAAGTCCCGAGGCAAGTAGGGATATTCCCACCCATACTCACGGGCGACTCTCTGTGAGAAAAGTCGTTGCAATCTGGCCAAAGGAGGCATGGCTTCCCGCTCACCTTCTCCGGGTTGAACGATGGCCTCCGGGTGCCGAGGTACTTTCACTACCTCTGATGGCTTTTCTCTTGGTGCTCATAGTGAGGCTCGCTGCATCCCCGCCACCAAGACGGGCGATGTTGTAGATTGTGGGAAGGCACTTTGAGGACTAGACTTCCTCGTAGACTCCGGGGCTTGTACCCGGGGCGTGCTGTCTCCTATTGACATAGGGGAATCCTGCGGTACACGTAACACAGGCAATGGGCATTTGTCCCAGCCCTTCTGATGAAACAGTTCATCAATCCCACCGTCATCTCCACAATCTGACAGCGACTCTAGGTCGGAAGTGTCATACATCTCGGCGGGAAGGTAGTCTCTGGTAGACGTGGTACTACCCTCCCTTGCGGGCTCCACTGGCTGTGGACCCCCGACACCTCCAACCACCACCACAGTCCCAGCCCCTGGCTCACCTTGACCTTTTGTAGAACTGGGATGTCCAGGACTCTTCCAACCGGATCCATCCAGGCCAGGCAAGCGACGGGGTGAAGCTCGACCACGACCACAGGAGGCCTGCACCAGGCCGACTTTCCTCTTCGGAGGTGGGAGCAGAGAATCTGTGGTGACCGAAGCAGCATCCTCGGATTTTTCTCTCTCAGTCTCTGATTGGGCAGTCACATCGCCCTGGTCAGTGCGTACGGGAACCTCCGCGAAGGCCTGGATCTCTCCTTCTAGAGTAGCGGTACCTGTGAGGCTGTTGAGGCGAAGGGCCCGGGGCCTTACTGTGGATGGCTCCACCTCGAACAAGAACTCTTTGCATGCCTCACAACGCCCGAACGGCTTCAGATGGACCACCAGTCCCGAGCATCCGGGACAGATCACGCCGAGGGCCTCCGTGTCTCTGCATGAGTACAAAGCCAACTGTCCTCGGGGCCTAAGTCTTATTCCCGTGTCTGTAAGGGGAGCAGCGAACGTAGTCATCTTCGTGGGGTAGGGAACCGGAATCCACGGGGAGCTTGAGGCCATCCCGACTGTCTGCTGCTCCATCACGCACTGACCACGCGCCGAAGTCTCCACGTGAGTTCCTCCACATGGCCAGACTCCTCCCATGACTTGCACGTTTTCGCGGGCTTCCATCAAGCTCCGCCCACGAACTGTACAGTCACGGGGTGCCTCGTGGCGCAGTGCAATAAAAGCCCCCACATGTAGTACTTCACACTGCTGGACTCCTCCCTCTTCTCGCTCCTCTGCATGGGCCTTTCCCGTCCTAGGGTCATTTCCACGACTTTGAGCAGGGATGCACTTTGGCCAATCACATGGCCGACCTGCTCGGAACTCCTCCGGGCAGCAAAGTCCAGACACAGCCATTCTTTCTTCCAAAGTTAAAATACATATCATCCTGGACTCACGAGCCCCCACGTGTAGCGGCCTCACCCCATCTCCTTTGTCTAGGGGTATGTCACACGACAGGGTGAGATGCGCTACGGCTTATGTCCTCCCCATAGCTGTGGGTGAGGTGAAGGCCAGTACCAGATATTTTCTCGGGCCTGTGTGCTTTTGTGTAGAATCAAGTCCCGCTGTGTCAACACTTCCCTTTGCTCCCATTAACCAGAGTTTCACACACCGATCACAGTCCAACTCTTGCTTTATTGTACATCTCACAATAAACAGTGCTTCAGTAGCCAACTGGTTGCGACTTGATAACATTTTCGATACGGGGAATGAGCAGGTCGAGGCACTATCCTGGGTATTAGCTAAACCACTGCGATCTCGCCAGCGGTTACTATAGCATTAGCTAGAAAGGACTTAGAACTTGAGAGTCTCTACCAGCGACTCAAGAGAAAGTAGATAGGAGTACCTTCGCTGCGCTGCGGCCCCTATCAGGGGAAGATGTCCCTCCAAGGGAGTTACCAGAGGCCCATCCGTCACTGGGCTGATGCTGCTCCAGACTCTCTGAATGGGTAACCTCCCCGGCCTCCTCACCTCAGACATGGGCCCCGTCCACCTCAGGGACCCTCGGACGTCTCCACCCTCGCGGGATCGAGTCGAAGTCACTGGACCCCAGGCCTCCTAGTTTAGTACCTCACCCCAGGCTGAAGGTGCCTGGGATGGACTCCAACTCCATTCCGGTCAGGCCTAGGGCACCTGGGCCGGAATCCGGAACCGCCCGCACCCAGGCCTAAGGTGCCTGGGCGCGTGAAGAAGATCCTCCTGAAGACCTCGTGGTTAGGGCGTCTCCCCCTTTTATCTCCTCCCATTGACATCACGGCAGATTCCCCGCCCTCGCCGTACCATCTCCGGAAAGGGACAAAAAGGGTAGCACTGTAATGGCAAATCTACCTTGGGCCTCCAGGTACCCCGCCACCCAGAGGCCAAGGAGATTATTACACCATCCAATCCTCCACGAACACAAGTGGTCCACTATTCCCATACTTACACACCTGAGTGTCCCACCTAAATTTAGAGACCCCGCTACATATATATATATATATATATGTAGCGGGGTGTTCAATTTAAGGGAAATGTCTGAGTGGTAACCAGGCTCAGACACATTAAATTGATGAGGTTCATGGACCATTTTTGTTCTCAGGGGTTAATGCTTGTGATGTGCTCCCTGTGGCCGGAGGGTGGCGCTGCCATTCTGGGCCAGAGTTGAACCACAGGCGCAGTGCTGTGCCTTTTGTGTCCCCTCTCGGCAGCCGTACATTAGGGCGGGGAACCTGCTGTCTATGCCGGGAGAGGATATAAAAGGGGCGGACATATTCTGAGAGGGGGTCTTCATCCGTTCATGCCCAGGCACCTTGAGCCTGGGTGTGTGTGTGTGTGTGTGTGGTTCGTCATCTCTGGGTACCCTAGGCTCAGAGGCCTTGTTCCAGTTCCATCTCAGGCACCTTTAGCCTGGGGTGAGGTACTATCTCACCGCTCCTGTTCGCCTGGGCATGGAGGCCCAGGAGTTGTGGTAACGGCCTGGAGCCCAGCAGCCTTCGGCTGGGGTCCGCAAGGGATCGAGGAGTCCAGGGTGCTGCCTTGCGAGGGGACCCGCACCCTAAGAGAAGGGAGGACCTTTTTCCGAAGGACCTGTGCTGTGGACACGGTGAAGGAAGGGGTCTTTTGACTCTCTGGGGGGATGTCTTCTCCCTAAAAGGGGCTATGTCCTAGGAAGGAAATTTATATTCACCAGGTCAGTGGCAGTGACCCTATCCACCAGGTCAGTGGCAGTGACCCTATCCACCAGGTCAGTGGCAGTGACCCTATTCGCCAGGTCAGTGGCAGTGACCTTGTCCACCAGGTCTGTGGCAGTGACCTTGTTCACCAGGTCTGTGGCAGAGACCAACCTCATGGTCTGTGGCAGAGACCATGCGCCAGAACTGTTTGAGAATCTGAACAGTCCTAAAAGTTTGAGCTACGTTTGCGCCTGGACCTCCTCCACACCTTAAAGCTATCCTGTGTCTTTATTCCACCCTTTCGTTCATCTAAGAGAAAAATGTGTTGTGCAAGTGGAAAATAAAGATTGAGTTGGACTTTCAGCTGGTGTGGACATTTACGTTCCTGGGGAAGTCAAGGACTTGCATCTACACACTGTGGAGGTGAGATTCATTCTCGGGAGGACTTTATGCCCCGGCTGCAGACAAGGCCCAAAAACACAACACCGCCTAACCTCTTAACACGGGAGGGTACAGGCTTGTGGTGCAGTGTGCCCCTTTTTCCTAGGAGGAGCCAAGACAGACAAGGAGGAGGGGGTTTGTGTGCTACATATATATATGGTAATATAAGAATAATATTGCGCTAGTCTGAACCAATCATAAAAACTGAGTGAAAAACGTGTATAAATAGTGGAGCAGCTGCATAAAATGTGACAAGTAAATAGTAGAAATGTGAATAGGGATGCAGCGCTAGAATGAAAAACCCAATGTGTGAAATTGAGAAAAAACTCAGAATGACCAAAAAAAGGTGAAGAATGAAATCGTGAAGATCATCCGCTAAAGGTTAGGGTCTTGAAACCAGACGTGTAACTATGCAGGTCATCAGCATCTAGAGCAATAGTAGGATGAAATACTCTTACCAGAGCTGGTGGATCTGCTGTTTAGGCAGATCATAAAGGCATATAGAATCCTGGTGGTCAATGGTGACTCCTTCTCAGAACTCTCCAACTGGACCAAACAAATCTCCGGAAGCCACTCCAAACGTCACAACCTCGGGGGAGACTTTGGGTTTAACGAGTATTCCCAAATGATGCAGAACCCCTCCTTCGTTGAAAAGATCACAATCCGAATTGGAAAATGGTAGACCGGTGGAGGAAACTCCAAGGGACAACTCAATCAACCCCACATGCAAAAAAGAAGATGAAGGAGGTGCTCCAAGTGTAGATCAAATGAGGGTTTTATTAAAACCAACATATAAAAGTGATCACAGTACATACAAAAATAGTTAAAAAGGGGCAATAAGTGGGCAGGTAAGCCAAGGCCCGACGCGTTTCGTACAATGGTACTTCTACAGTGGCATCAATGCTGGGACACCTGGCACACCCCGTGGGCACGCCTATGCTCTGCAGCAATGCTGGCAGCACTCATACGTCTATTTCCCAAAGACAACCTCTGGATATGACGCGGAGCACGTGCACTCAACTTCTTTGGTCGACCATGGCGAGGCCTGTTCTGAGTGGAACCTGTCCTGTTAAACTACTGTATGGTCCTGGCCACCGTGCTGCAGCTCAGTTTCATGGTCTTGGCAATCTTCTTATAGCCTAGGCCATCTTTATGTAGAGCAACAATTAATCTTTTTCAGATCCTCAGAGAGTTCTTTGCCATGAGGTGCCATGTTGAACTTCCAGTGACCAGTATGAGAGAGTGAGAGCGATAACATAAAATTGAACACACCTGCTCCCTATTCACACCTGAGACCTTGTAACACTAACAAGTCACATGACACCGGGGAGGGAAAATGGCTAATTGGGCCCAATTTGGACATTTTCTCTTAGGGGTGTACTCACTTTTGTTGACAGCGGTTTAGTTATTAATGGTTGTGTGTTGTTATTTTGAGGGGACAGCAAACTTACACTGTTATACAAGCTGTACACTCACTACTATACATTGTAGCAAAGTGTTTTTTCTTCAGTGTTGTCACATGGAAAATAGAATAAAATATTTACAAAAATGTGAGGGATGTACTCACTTTTGTTAGATACTGTGTGTGTGTGTGTATATATATATATATATATATATATATATATATATATATATATGCTGTATAAATGCTTTGCCTTTCATTTCTCTTTTTAACTGAATAGTTAATGTCACATGAAAAGATATAATAAAATATTTACAAAAATGTGAGGGGTGTACTCACTTTTGTGAGATACTTTATATATATATATACACTGTATATAAATATATTATTATAAATACCTTTTTCTTTCCCTTTTTATAATTGATCACATAATCTATGTTCTCAGCTGTATAAGGAGCTGAGAGGGCTGAGAGAGGAGAAACAGCAGTGCACTGATATTCCCAGTGAATGACTGTGTGAGGGGGGGGGAGGAGGCATCAAGACAAGACTGGTTATTGGAGTAGAGCAGGCTGACTTCCCAGCACATCCAGAAAACTGATTATGCTGTGCTCTAATGCCTAGTGTGGTCAGTTTTTAATAGTAAAGCAGAGAGACTGTCAGAAATGCCAAAGAATTGCACAGAAAGGAAGCAATACAAAGAGAACAGGATACTTTTTCATACAAGTACATGGTACAGCAGGCACATATCAGGAATATGAAATGTTGGGTTGACATATTATACAACTGCAACAGTCGCAGCAGTAGCTCACACTGCCACTCTGCAGTGCAGGTCCTACAAAATCGCACAGGCTAAACAATGATTTCTGATTGGTTGCCCTGGATTCATGCTGTGATTTGCCCCATTAGGGCTCTTGCACATGCCCAGTGGTGTCTAAAGGCCATTATTAGCAGCCTGCCAAAATCAATAACAGGCTGAAATATACAGCCGCTGTACACACCCCAGGGCGGTCCTTACATATAAGGCCATATGCGCCCAGGGTAGGGTTGCCACCTTTTCCTCAAGCCATACACTATAGGATTATAAAAGACCTGGGACACCGTTGGGTGACCCAAGGAAAGTAGTAATGTGGAGCGCATATCGGTGGCAAACAGTGGGTGTGGCCAAAATGCTCTTGCTGACATCAATGCCCAGCCTCCCAGTGATGCCGAAGCTGCCACCCGCAGCTCCCGGACGGCAACAGATTTGTGTGTGACTATCTTAGTTACGTGGGGAGCCACAGCCTGGTCTGAATAATTTGTCCGGCTTTCAGGCGGACTGAAACTCGGACACATAATTCAAAACCCGAACTGTCCAGGTGAATCCTGGACAGGTGGCAACCCTAGCCCAGGGACTTCTCCCTGGGCTAGATCACCGTCATTACTATTAAAAAAAAAAAAAATAATGATAAAAATTACGGTACATAAATCTATCCCCTATTTTGTAGACGCTATAACTTTTAGTGATATAGGGTTTTCACTTATAGTCATGATTCGTTAGTTATGGTGCTAATCATTTGTTATATATGTTATTATCCCATTGATCCTTTGGTCATTGGTCACTAATTTGGTTTTACATTTGCGCATCTTTTTTGCTTATTTGTATAACTTTTGTGCAAACCAATCAATTTACGCTTATTGCAATTTTTTTAACCAAAAATATGTAGAAGAATATATTTACCCCCCTAACTGAGGAAGACATTTTTTTTTTTTTGGTGATATTTATTATAGCAAAATCTACAAAGTATTGTGTTTTTTTCAAAATTGTTGGTCTATTTTTGTTTATAGAGCAAAAAATCAAAAACGCAGAGGTGATCAAATTTTGTTTGGGTACAATGTCGCACGACCGCGCAACTGTCAGTTAAAGCGACGCAGTGCTGTATCGCAAAAAATGGCCTGGTCAGGAAGGGAGCAAATCCTTCCGGGGCCGAATTGGTTAAATTGTCTACAGGCATGAAGCTGGCTATTATTGATCCATGGCTGTGATCTACGACTGCAGTTTACCAAAGTGATACCAGGGACACGTAGATCCTGTTCTGACCTTCGCCACAACATAAATCAACATCGCCATGTCAGAATGGCGCACTCCACTCTTCTCATACAGGGGTTGATTTCTTAAAGGCAAATAGACTGCGCACTTTGCAAAGTGCAAATACACTCTGCAAGTGCAGTTGTTCCAGAGCTTAGTAAATGAAGTAAAGCTTCACTTTGCAAAGAATATCCAATCACATGCAAGGAAAAAAAATAAAAAATAACATAATTTTTGATTGTACATGATTGGATGATGGAAGTCAACAGAGCTTCCCCTCATTTACTAAGCTCTGGAGCAACTGCTCGTGAAGAGTGCAACTGCACTTTGCAAAGCGCATAGACTATTTGCCTTTAGTAGTTCAACCCCTTACTGTAGGGTGACCAGACATCCCCAGTTTCCGGGGACAGTCCCCGGATTGAGGACACTGTCCCCGGACCAAGTCTGTCCCCGGTTTTGTCCCCGGATTGAATTTGAAGAGGGGCTGGGGCAATTTCAGAGACAGTCAGTGCAGAATTTAAAAAAAATAAAACATTTTTTTGTATTTTTTTCCATTATCTGTGCCTCTTTCTGATGATCATGTGCTGGTCGAAGCGGAGGGAATATTTCTTCAGTTTTGGGCGCGTGCCCATCCAGCTCCGCTCGCATGTTCTGCCTTGGCTCAAGTCCCGGCCAGCCGCCTGCCTGCTTATCTCCTTGCCTTCCCTGGTTGAGTGATCTTCCTCCGCTCCCCACCCAGTAGTAGCCGGGGCCCGGAGAGTAAGATTTGACAGGCTGTGAGGCGGGCAATGGGCAGAGAGTTGCTGATTGCTGCCATTACTAGTAAAAAAAAAAAAGATGTCTCCGGATTTCATTTTAAAAATCTGGTCACCTTACCTTACTGTCAACCTTAGCTGTTCAATAGTAATGTCGACTTTACTAAGGGAGAAATGTCCACATTGGCACAGCGAATCATCATCACTGACACTACTCAACGCAAAATAACAAGGAAAAAATACTCAAAGGCAAAAGATGAAATGGGCATAAATCTGGTAAGTTTGGTGATTTGGTCATGTCTGACCAATTATAGTGTATGAGAATACTGGGACTTGTGGGGACAACCCCTGAGCCAACAGGATTCTGTAAAAAACAAAAACTAATTGTATAGCATTGGGTTTCCAAGATGTTTTTGCTCCAAGAAAATCGAGCACTAAGGGGCCTGCTCAGTTTATAATTATTCAACTGTATATATGCCCCAGCAATAAACCTCCTTCATATGCTTCCCTTTGGTCTATTAAATACAATATTTCTTACATCTGTTCAATAAGTGCAAACAAATACCTGTTGATCCTGTTAGAAAGCGTATGAGCTGGTGACCTCCTGTGCTGTCTGCCTCTGCTGACTGTTATCAGTTTGCATTGTTCCCAGCTATCTTTGTGAACTACAAAGCACCTCTACCCAATGTTAAAGGGGACCTTCAGTCATTTTTTCATCTTTCCATCTATTAAATCTTCTGCCCTTGTGGTTTTACCTTTGGATAGGATAGTAAAACATTTTTTTCTGCCAGTAAATACCTTATACAGCTCACTTCCTGTTTCTTGTCTGGTAAAAAGCCTAGACTTATGACGTCATGCACAGCTCTCTCTCTCTCCCTCTCGTGAGAGTTTGCCAGGAAGGGAGGGGGGATGAGTCATAAGAGGGCCAATGAGAGCTGCTGAGATGGAGATGTGTGTCTGTGTAAATCCAGGAAGTGAACAGGCAGCAGCTTCAGCTGCCCACAGTTAAAATGGCTGCAGCCAGACTCAGAGGAGGGAGATTTCTGCAGCATATTTGGCAAGTACAGAATCACGGTATACATAAAATAATATGCAAAGTGGTTGGGGGGAAGCTTCAGAATGGCAAAAATGTTTTTATTACAAATTATGTGAACAGACTGAAGTTCCTTTTTAAGGAAAGGAGGAGGGGGGTGTTCTTTGGTCCTGTCCTGTCTCCTCCATTCAGTACAGTGAGTGAGTGTTGTCAGCATAGGACAGGAAGTGTGTAACTGGCAGGAACTCCAGATGAAAATAAAGATCTCCAGATGAAAATAAGGGGAGAAAAAACAAACAAATTCACCCACGACATATAAGGACTGGTACGCTGCGCTATATCAATTTTTTTTATTTTTTTATGTATTTTTGTTTTTGTCTGTGTTTTGAAACACTGCGATGTTCAGTCAAAACAATTGCGCATGTTTATGCAAAAGAGCTATCAGAGGACAGATCTTCTGACCACCATGTTATTTCTATGGCAGGCCTTAAAGATACCCACAAACATGAAAGAGCAGACCCTAAACCAACTAAACCAAGCGTTTGTGTTTATAGAAGTGCTGCCAAGACAGATGCTGAATAAAGATTGCATCTCTCTGCAAATACAACTGGTTTCTTTTCTACTCTCAGACAAAAAGAAAGAAAGAAAGACTGTAGAATGTGTGAATATATTATCATAAAGTAAATAATATTAGAATGTAATAATAAAAGCAAGGAATAAAGAAAAAGAGAAAGAAGAGATATGAGAAAGAGAGAATGAAGGAATGGAAAAAAGAAGAGATGAGAGAAAGAAGAGATGAGAGAAAGAAAGAAAGACTGTAGAATACGTAAATATATTATCATGAAGTGAATAATAATAAAAGCAAGGAACGAAAAAAGAAGAGTTGAGAGAAAGAGAGAATGAATAAATGAGAGAAAGAAGAGACGAGAGAAAGAAGAGAGAGGAAGAGAGAAAGAAAGAAAGAAAGAAAGAAAGAAAGAAAGACTGTAGAATGTGTGAATATATTATCATGAAGTGAATAATATTAAAAGCAAGGAACGAAGAAAGAGAGAAAGAAGAGTTGAGAGAAAGAGAGAATGAATAAATGAGAGAAAGAAGAGACAAGAGAAAGAAGAGAGAGGAAGAAAGAAAGAAAGACTGTAGAATGTGTGAATATATTACCATAAACTGAATAATATTATAATGTAATAATAAAAGCAAGGAACGAAGAAAGAGAGAAAGAAGAGATATAAGAAAGAGAGAATGAAGAAATGAGAGAAAGAAGAGATGAGAGAAAGAAGAAAGAGAGAGATAAAGAAAAAAAGAAAGAAAGAAAAAAAGATTGTAGAATGTATGAATATATTATCATAAAGTGAACATATTATCATGAAGTGAATAATAATATAAGGTAATAATAAAAGCAAGGAATGAAGAAAGAGAGAAACAATAGTTGAGAGAAAGAGAAAATGAAGAAATGAGAGAAAGAAGAGAGAGAGAAAGAAAGAAAGAAAGACTGTAGAATACGTAAATATATTATCATGAAGTGAATAATAATAAAAGCAAGGAACAAAGAAAGAGAGAAAGAAGAGTTGAGAGAAAGAGAGAATGGATAAATGAGAGAAAGAAACTATGAGAGAAAGAAGAGAGAGGAAGAGAGAAAGAAAGAAAGAAAGAAAGAAAGAAAGAAAGAAAGACTGTAGAATGTGTAAATATATTAGCATAAACTGAATAATATTATAATGTAATAATACAAGTAAAGAACGAAGAAAGAGAGAAAGAAGAGATATGAGAAAGAGAGAATGAAGAAATTAGAGAAAGAAGAGATGAGAGAAAGAAGAGAGAGACAGATAAAGAAAAAAAGAAAGAGAAAAAAAGATTGTAGAATGTATGAATATATTATTATAAAGTGAACATATTATCATGAAGTGAATAATAATATAAGGTAATAATAAAAGCAAGGAATGAAGAAAGAGAGAAATAAGAGTTGAGAGAAAGAGAAAATTAAGAAATGAGAGAAAGAAGAGAGAGAGAAAGAAAGAAAGACTGTAGAATGTGTGAACATATTATAAAGTGAATAATATTATAATGTAATAATAAAAGCAAGAAACAAAGAAAGAGAGAAAGACGAGATAAGAGAGAAAGAAGGAATGGGAGAAAGAAGAGATGAGAGAAAGAGAGAGACAGAAAGAAAGACTGCAGAATACGAGAATATATTATCATGAAGTTTATATTATTATAATGTAAAAATTAAAAGCAAGGAACAAGAAAAGAGAGAAAGAAGACATATGAGAAAGAGAGAATGAAGAAATTAGAGAAAGAAGAGAGAGAGAGAGAGAGAGAGAGAAAGAAAGAAAGACTGTAGAATATGTGAATATATTATCATAAAGTGAATAATATTATAATGTAATAATAAAGGCAAGGAATGAAGAAAAAGAGAAAGAAGAGATATGAGAAAGAGAGAATGAAGGAATGGGAGAAAGAAGAGATGAAAGAAATAGAGAGAGAGAAAGAAAGAAAAACTGTAGAATACGTGAATATATTATTATGAAGTTTATAATATTATAATGTAATAATAAAAGCAAGGAACAAAAAAAGAGAGAAAGAAAAGATATGAGAAAACGAGAATGATGAAATGAGAGAAAGCAAAGATGAGAGAAAGAAAGAGAGAGAGAAAAAGAGAAAGAATAGATGAGAGAAAGAAAGAAAGACTCTAGAATACGTGAATATATTATCATGAAGTGAATAATATTATAATGTAATAATAAAAGCAAGGAATGAAAAAAGAGAGAAAGAAAAGATGAGAGAAAATGAGTGAAGAAACAAGATAAAGAAGAGATGAGAGAAAGAAGAGATGAGAGAAAGAGAGAGGAAGAGAGAGAGAGAGAAAGAAAGAAAGACTGTAGAATATGTGAATGCATTATCATAAAGTAAATAATATTATAATGTAATAATAAAAGCAAGTTACAAAGGAGGAGAGAAAGAAGAGATGAGAGAAAGAATGAAAGAAAGAGTGAATGGAGTTGATTTACTAAAACTGGAGCGTGCAAAATATGGTGCAGCTCTGCATAGAAACCAATCAGATTCCATTTTTTTTTTTTGTCAAAGCTTAATTGAACAAGCTGAAGTGAGAAGCTGATTGGTTACCATACACAGCTGTACCAAATTTTGCCATCTTCAATTTTAGTAAACCAACCCCATTTGGGCTATTTATCACTTATTATCACAATGAAACTAAATAATATCTTTCATGTAAAATGAAAAGATATAAAAGTAGAAAGAAAAAAAAAAAGGAACAAAAAAGGAACACAAAAGAGAAAGAAAGGGAAGGAAAGAAAAAAGGAAGGAAAAGTGTACTGTAAAATGTCAATATATAGGTAAATAATATCATTATTGTAATAATACAAGATATAAAAAATATATCTGAACTACTACAGTAGAACTAACTAACTAACATAATATCATAGATAGATAGATAGATAGATAGATAGATAGATAGATAGATAGATAGATAGATAGATAGATAGATAGATAGATAGATAGATAGATAGATAGATAGGTTAAAAATACAAGATAGATAAAACAAGAAACAAAGAAAATGAAGAACAGGTATTATCAATATAAAAATAAATAATAACATAATATAAATATGTAATAATATATGATGTAAAAATATTAGTAAATATAAATATAATAGACAGATAGATAGATAGATAGATAGATAGATACTTAGATAGATAGATAGACCCCAATCCTGACACAAAGCCCAGGAATAATAGGCTGTATGTCCCCCGGTGTGATGCACAGAGACAGACACAATGAGTCGGTGACATGTCCCATTACCTGGGTTGGGAGGGTCGGGCTGGTTCGGCGTCTCTCATGCTGTCGCGGTGTAGTCAGGTGAGTACCATGCACCTGTATTTGTAGTGGATTTGGAGGACGGTCCAGGGGGGGTGACACTCACTGACACTTCCACAGAAAACGACTATCTGTTCTTCCTGCTGAGGATAATGTATTCTGTCTCAGCTGTGTACAGTGTATGTAATGTGTGCGGGGGAGGAGGAGGAGGAGTTCGCCCAGTCCTACACAAAGAAGGGGGGGTTCCCCTCCCCGGGGCTTAGGCTGCTTTACATACACGTGATTGTGGGGGAACCCTAACTCTGTCCCTGCACAGATAAATCCAGCTCAGAATACACTGTGGAGGTTGTTTTCTAAAACTGGAGAGTGCAAAATCTGGTGCAGCTCTGCATAGAATCCAATCAGCTTCCAGGTTGTATTGTTAAAGCTTAAAGTGATTGGACAGTCTCAGTTTTTTTTTTTTTTTTTAATAACAAACATGTTATACTTACATAAATTCAATATTGAGATGGAGGGGGGAGAAAGCCTGTTGAAGAGCAGGCTGGAAAAGAGGGTCACTATTGGCAACAAAAAATACTTGATCAAACTGGAATTACTCAAAATAGAATTTATTCCTGTATCAAAAGGTTATATACAGTATATACTCGAGTATAAGCCAACCCGAATATAAGCCGAGGCACCTAATTTTACCACAAAAAAACTGGGAAAACGTATTGACTCCTAGGGTGTCCATCTGCATGCCTCACTGTGCCTCACTTTGCCTCACTGTGTCCATGTGCATGCCTCACTGTGCCCATGACTAGACTGACGTTTAACATGGGAGTCAATGGAAGGGGTGCCGGCTTTGAAAATTCGGTGCTCCCCGGCTGTAGGTCCTCTGGACAACAAACTTTGTACAGTTGTAGAGGAAGAGTGGGCCTACATGTGTGCCAAGTTTGGGGCCAGTACCGGCTCCCCAAAGTCCGGAAGATCAGGCACAAAAATGTGACTCGCGTATAAGCCGAGGGGGGCATTTTCAGCACAAAAAAATGTGCTGAAAAACTCGGCTTATACTCGAGTATATACGGTATATATCAACACATGTAGGGTACAGTCTAGAAAAATAATAACCCAACGAGAATACACACAATCACATGGCATGTAAGGTAATCCCTGCCATGGGTAACACACAGGACAAGACTTACAAAAAGACACAACATAAACACAGTGCTTGTCCGGACGTGCTGGATCAACTAATGCAGATTAACCTATCCATAGGGTAATTAAATTAAATTGATGGGACAAATGTTCCCACTGAATGTCAATTATTAGGTGATCTGCAATGGGTTGGTGCAAGCGTGGGAAGGGGAGAACTTACATAGTTGATGAGGTTGAAAAAAAGACACAAGTCCTTCAAGACCAACCTATGTGTGTGATTATATGTCAGTATTACATTGTATATCCCTGTATTTTGTGGTCATTCAGGTGCCCATATAATAGTTTTTGGAAATTATCGATGTTCCCCGCTGAAACTACCCCCTGTGGAAGAGAATTCTACATCCTTACCGCTCTTACCATAAAGAACCCTCTACATAGTTTAAGGTTAAACCGCTTTTCTTCTAATTTTAGCGAATGGTCGCATGTCTTTTTAAGTTCACTTTTGCTTAAAATGTTATCCCTATTGTGGGGTCACCAGTACGGTATTTGTAAATACAAATCATATCCCCTCTCAAGCGTCTTCTCCAGAGAGAATAAGTTCAGTGCTCGCAAACTTTCCTCATAACTAATATCCTCCACACCCTTTATTAGCTTATCAGAATGAATACAATCAGCACAAAGAGAAAATTAGCAGAGATAAAATGCAGCTGAACAATAGTTATCTATGTCTGCATGGACTCAATATGTTATACTTGGTACTGTTAATGTAACCCAGATTTATCTATGCTTCTGTATTTTAGTATTTTCCTTTTATTCTTATTTTTATTTATTTTTTCCCCTCCAACTTCTGTTCCCCTATTGAAATCTCAATGTAGCGGCCTCCTCTCTCCCCTCTCTTCTATCAGCTCGTATGTCTCTTGTCTAGGGGTACTTTAGAGGAGAGAGAGCGGGGTCACCACGCCAAGCCCTCACCGCAGATGTTTGTGTGGTGGAAGCAAAGTTCTTGTTTTACCTTCGGGTCCGTGTTCTGTACCTGGAACCTCCAAAGAGAGAGTTACCTTGAACAATGTCTGCCAGAAAATGAGCCCCACACCCTACAAGTCCAGCACTCCTTTATTCTTCTTCATGCAAAGTGAACACAATCAGTTGGACTTCCTTAGAGAACAGAACAGACAAGGAGGTGTGGATGCGAGTAGGCCCCGACACAATGAACTCCCCATTTTCTTTCCTGAAAGTGGGTTGCGGTCTTCGGGCGAGGGGGAATTTCCTTCCAGGCGGTCTCCGATGGGCGGCTCACCTGTCACTGGCAATAAGCTGCACCGGGTCTTCAAGAAAGTATCTCCCACCGGTCCATTACGCCTTCCGGATTCGGGTACCCACTCCCGGGGTTCCCTAGGACCTCCTTCCCTCGCGGAACTCAGTGGTGGGCACTGAGCTCCAGACCTCCTCCCGAGTACCTCACCCCAGGCTAAAGGTGCCTGGAATGGAACACGACCTCCGAACGTCCTCTAGGCCTAGGCCGCCTAGGGGACCAACACGAACCACCGCCCTCAGGCTGAAGGTGCCCGGGACTCGACTCTCGCCACCGAAAATGGCCGCCCCCTTTATACCCCCTCCCAGCAAGCACGGCGGGTTCCCCGCCCCACCATACAACCACTGAGAGAGACCAAATGAGGTACGCCACCGCAACGATGGCTCAACCCCGGGCCCAAAGCGACAGCGCCACCTGGTGGGCCCCAGGGAACCATACATCACAGTTTCCCCACCAGATTCAAAAATAGAAAGCATATACCCGCTACACTCTCCCCCTGGTGATTTGACACTGGTCCCCAGTGTCTGGAGCAAACTATGCCCTCAACGGCTGACATAGTCCAGTCCAGAAACCAACTATAAATTGTGCAAAATACTTTTGAAAAAAACTTGGTCAACTAAAGCAATTGTGTCTGAGCCTTACATAAAAGGGAAGGGAAACAACAACATTTTAACCATAACTGTTAGAATCACATATTCACATTATGCTTTTCCCCCACCCATCCTGACCCATACTCAGTGGTCTTGATGGGATGCTCTCCTGCGGAGGGAAAAAAAAAGAAAATAATCACACATAAACCCTGACACATATATTTGTGTAAGAGGAAAGAAACTTCTTTGTAAAGAAATCTCTTTTCTCTATAGAGTGAGTGTGTGAAAAGTGTTAACGATGCACAACACTGCCACCTGGTGACAGCGTCGCGGTAACTGCACTCGTGGAACTTTTCTTCTTCTCCTGAGCCCTATCTACCCCAGAATCCATGATCTCTTGCTGGAAAAGTGAAGAACAAACAGGAACAAACCTTCATTCCTCTGGGTAACAAGGACAACAGGCCCCAGAAAGTTCAGCAGCATACAAAACAAGAACGGAGTCTTTTCTCTCCTACAAATAGAAGCAGGGATGCGGCAGAACAAGTGGTCTCAAGTGCTGATCCATGGTCTCCAGATGATACTCAACATCTTCCCCTTCCTTGCGCCGGATCAGCACCTTGTCTGCATGGATGTGCCATCCCAACATCCACTCTGCCTTGCAGTCCTTAAAACGCTGAGAGGCCTTGAGAGAACACGCCAGGTACCTGCGAGCGTGTGGAATCTGAAGGTGAGTCCACACAAAGTCATTGTACCAGCGCTCCCGGCAAACTTCCACCTCATACAACATCTCCTTGGACAAGTATGGGTACTCCCATCCATACTCTGCAGCAACCTTCTGGCCAAATAGGCGTTGTAGTCTCGCCAGAGGAGGCATAGTGGCTCTGTCCCCTTCACCAGGCAAAACTATCGAGTCCGGGTGGCGAGGGACCTTGATCACATCTGATCCGGGCATAGGTGCCCGCAACAACAGTCTCTTTTCCCCGGTCCTGGGTGTAGGTGACACCAGGAATGTAAGGGCAGGTTGGGAACGAGACCCCTCCTCAGGCGCTGGTGCCTCCACCCGGGGTGTACTATCCCCTGTAGACATGGGTGGGTCCCTGGTTCTGCGGGATGAAGCGAGAGGTACTTTGTCCCAGCCCTTTTTCTGCAAACAGTTCATCAATAGCAACATCGTCTCCCATATCCGAGAGCGACTCCAGGTCAGAGGTGTCACACTTCTCCGCGGGCAGGTAGCCTGTAGTGGAGACTGAATTTTCACCTCTTCCCACACACCAAATTTCTCCGCCTGGCTTACCTCGGCCTTTACTTGCTGCGGGGCGTCCGGAACTCTTATCGACGAATCCATCCGGGCCGGGCGTAAGCGGGCTAGACGGTCCACCACAATCGCTGGTCGGGGCTACCATACCGGTCTTTCTCTTCGGTGGTGGATGCTGCGAGACAGTGGTGACCGAGTCAGCATCCTCGGATTTCTCCCGTTGAGTACTCACAACCTGCTCCGTGGTCGTTGCAGTGTGTGCAGGGATGGCTGTCAAAGCAGTGATTCCTCCTCTCTGAGTGGTGCTGCCTGCAACACGGCCGGGGTAAATGGTTCTCGGCTTCTCAACCGCTGGATCCACTTCAAAAATGAACTCCCCACAGGCCTCGTATCGATCGTCCGAACGGCTTCAGTTGGCACACCAGTCCCGAACAACCGGGACAAATCACACCCAGGGCCTCAAGGTCCATGCACGAATACAGGGCGAATCGACCCCTTGGCTTTAGCCGGATCCCCGTATCTGTTACCGGAGCAGCAGCAGTCAGTGTCGTGGTAGAAGGGTGAACCGGAATCCACGATGTATGTCCGAACATGTTGACCTGTTGCTGATCCATCGCATACTGCCAGGTTTTTTGCGCCAACGTCCCACGTGTAGTGCTTCACACGTATTGGACTCCTCCCCTTTGCTCCAGTTCGCAGGCTTTTCTTCTTTTCCCTTTCTGAGTCACGCCCACGAACTAAGTGGTGGGGGTGTGCCTGGTGGCGCAGTGCAATAGAATCCCCCACGTGTACTACTTCACACGGCTGAGCTTCCCCCTTTTTCCACTCTTCTGCGCGGGCCTTTCCCTTCATTGGGTCATGTCCACGACTTCGAGCAGGGATTCACTTCGGCCAATGAAGGCCTGCCGATCGCAATATTCGCCGAACCGGCGGACATATGTCGCTATTCTTTAACATTGTGAAGAACTTTGACCCATGACACATCCATTATGTGGTACAGGACAGCCAATTGAGACATTTCAGCACATGGACATACCCCCTACCTTATAAATAGACCTGATCTGGCTGCCATTTTACATTCTGTCTTTTGTCAGTGTAGAGAAAGGTTGCTGTGTGGAGAAGGGACAGACTGTATCACTAGCTATTAGGTCCACAAAAGTCCTTTTAAGGACTGGTATAGGTGTACTATTGTTTGGTGTGCAGTATATAGGGGTGTAATACACTTATAATATACTTTCAAATATAGAAAGCATATTATAGTTCATTTCTATTGTGCAGCATTGTGACTGCTGAGCGGTTCTGCAGCTGTCTTTTGTCAGTGCTTGTCGATCGCAGATTCACTTAATACTTCTGGTATGTCAGTGTCCATGTTGTGGGACTATGTGTGCATAGCTAGTAAGTATTTTGTGGCTGCAAATATGACCTGGATGTTTTTCATGTTCGCCTGCCATTAAAATGAATGAGACCCGCCACAAATCTTTGTTGCCCTTCTCTGGACTCTCTCCAGTTCCAGCACATTCTTCCTGAGGACAGGTGCCCAGAACTTGACGGCATACTCAATGTGTGGCCGGACCAGAGTCTTGTAGAGTGGGAGAATTATTGCTTTATCTCTGGAGTTAATCCCCTTTTTAATGCATGCCAATATTCTCTTGGCTTTGCTTGCAGCAGCTAGGCATTGCATGCCATTTCTGAGCCTATCATCTACTAGGACCCCCAGGTCCTTTTCCATCCTAGATTCCCCCAGAAGGTCTCCCCCTAGTGAGTAAATTGCATTAATATTTTTGGCACCCAGATGCATTATTTTTTATTTTTCTACATTAAACCTCATTTGTCGTCAGAGTCTTCGAGTCCTCGAGTGTGACAGCGATAACCCTAATGAACCAAGGCCTGAGGTGTGCCTTGGCCTAGCTGGTCAGTATGCCTGAAAAGTGGGCATACCCTGAATGTAAGAATAAGAATAAGGATAAGGAAAATAGAATGAGTATGCATGAATCTGGGGGAAACGGGTGGGTGGGAGCCCAGAAATGACGGCAACCCAGACCCGACAGGGGAGGAGGCTTAAGTAGCCCTCTCAGCCTCCTCCCACAAATACAGGCTGGCCTGTGGCCAGCCTTACACTTGTCGTCAGAGTCTTCGAGTCCTCGAGTGTGACAGCGATAACCCTAATGAACCAAGGCCTGAGGTGTGCCTTGGCCTAGCTGGTCAGTATGCCTGAAAAGTGGGCAAAAAGAGACAACTGTAGGTGAAGAAGGGAAGATAACGAATCGACAGGGAAGTAGCACGCACCCGGATGGCAACAGTATCTGAACCTGGTCCCGTGTCAGAATGGAATAAGCCTGATGCCCGGCACAACCCAGACCTGAGAATGACCTGCTAGTAAATGAGAGGATACGTGGGGGAAAGGAAGCACAGGCTGGCGCGAGGAGCCTCTGTAACCGACGGGCAAGAAGATCGTACTACTTCAACCGGACATCAGAGATGTGCCCCCTGGCCTACCCATACTAGGTATGGGGAAGAGAGGGTGGTGGCAAAAATGGACAACTGGCAGGAGTTGTAGGGCTGGATACCTGATGGTTGGGATGCAGGAGTAGGCAGATAAGGCCAAAGCGCTATGGCAATGAGCATCGTCAAGCATGGAGAAAAACATGCCAGACACAGAACACTTGTCCCACCTGACTCGAACGGGTCGTGCCACCGCCTGTGACCTGACAACCGAGTCTGAAACCTGAACTGAGGAAGGACTCCATCCTGGGCAAGAAAGTCTCATGGCCTGATGCAGACATGCCCAAACAAGAGATCAGAGCCGCTAGCGAAACCCAGAAACATGACGACGTGCCCAAACCCACCCCTGTGGCTGACAAGGGGCCGTGGCTCAGCACACACCCTGAGAGACTGTGAAACCCTAGGTGGTGCCCAGGGCCTCAGCAACAGAACGACAACTGAAAGGAAAAAGAAGACTGCTCCCTACCCAAGGGTGAGCCCAGAGGTGAATGACATCCGCACCAATCAACTAGCCCTGGCAACGGGCAGGACTGATGGAAGCGAGTGCAAGCATGGTAGATAATGGCGAAGATCAACCCAACCTGAGAACACAAACTAGAGAAAATGACAGACAACCAGACATGAGAACAACGAGCCTACCTGAGAAAGAGAACATGCAGAAGTGACAAGACCACCACGCGTACATGAAACCTGATGACCCCACCCTTGTGTGCGTGTCGAGTGAGCCCGAGTAACCTGTAGCGCAGAGACAGGTAATTAAACTGAACACTCAGGGCTGGTGTACCCACGGACCGTGGTGGGTGATCGTATAGGTGTAATGAATGAACGTGCATCGTATGACGTATGGTATACGGGCGAGAAGATTGTGGTCAACAATCATTTAACAAACGAAACCTCAGCCCGTATGGATCTGTAGACGTGACAGATCCCAAAATGTGAGCCCTAACTAACCCAGGTACAAACATGGACGAAGATACAAAGATACATGGTAACCAACAAAGATAAGAACAGCTACCGGAGTATGCCGTGACTGAACCACAACGCCCCTCTGAAAAGCTAAGACCGAAACGTAACAATGGAAATGCTGAGACTGAACGCTTAGGCGGAAGCGATACGACAGAAATTTTGGGGCAGAAACGCAAGGACAGAAATGCGGAGACCGAAACGTTTGAGGCAGAAATGTGAAGACGGAAAATGCTGAGACTGCAACGCTGAGGCAGAAACGCAATACCAGAAACCTGGGGCAGAACGCTGAGCAGAAACGCCATGACAGAAAACCGGGGCAGATACGCTACGACGGAAAAGCTGAGACTGGACGCAACGACAGAAATCCTGGGGCAGCAAAACGCAACAACAGAAATCCTGGGGCAGCAAAACGCAATGACAGAAATCCTGGGGCAGCAAAATGCCACGACAGAAATCCTGGGACAGCAAAACGCAGCCAGAAATCCTGGGGCAGCAAAACGCAGCCAGAAATCCTGGGGCAGCAAAACGCAGCCAGAAATCCTATGAGCTATGAGTAAGCATCATACCCTGATGTGAAACGCGTTAGCCTTTGCCCTGCATGTCCCTTCATGTTAGATTGCTGTTTTGATGGATTTTGCTTATTTTCCTTGAATTTTTGGGCATTCCTTTTTTTTGTTAATAAAGCGCTTAACCAGAGTGCGGCAGTCCAGATAATTTTCTCTCTTCAGGCAGCAAAACGCAGCCAGAAATCCCGGGGCAGCAAAACGCAGACGGAAATCCTGAGGCAGAAACGCAGACAGAAATACTTGGGAAGGAACGCTAAGACAGGAACGCTAAGACGCTAAGGCAGGAACGCTAAGGCAGGAACGCTGGGGCAGGAACGCTGGGGCAGGAACGCTGGGGCAGAAACGCTGGGGCAGGAACGCTGGGGCAGAAACGCTGGGGCAGAAACGCCATGACAGGAACGCTGGAGCAGAAACGCCATGACAGGAATGCTGGGGCAGAAACGCCATGACAGGAATGCTGGGGCAGAAACGCCATGACAGGAAATACTGGGGCAGAAACGCCATGACAGGAAATGCTGGGGCAGAAACGCCATGACAGAAACGCTGAGGCAGAAACGCCGAGGCAGAAACGCTGAGGCAGAAACGCTGAGGCAGACACGCAATGACAGAAATGCTGAGGCAGAAACGCAATGACAGAAATGCTGAGGCAGAAACGCAATGACAGAAATGCTGGGGCAGAAACGCAATGACAGAAATGCTGGGGCAGAAATGCAATGACAGAAATGCTGGGGCAGAAACGCAATGACAGAAATGCTGGGGCAGAAACGCAATGACAGAAATGCTGGGGCAGAAACGCAACGACAGAAATGCTGGGGCAGAAACGCAATGACAGAAATGCTGGGGCAGAAATGACAGAAATGCTGGGGGCAGAAAACGCAATGACGGAAATGCTGGGGGCAGAAAACGCAATGACGGAAATGCTGGGGGCAGAAAACGCAATGACGGAAATGCTGGGGGCAGAAACGCAATGACGGAAATGCTGGGGGCAGAAACGCAATGACAGAAAAGCTGGGGGCAGAAATGCAATGACAGAAATGCTGGGGGCAGAAACGCAATGACAGAAATGCAGGGGGCAGAAACACAATGACAGAAATGCTGGGGGAGAAAACGCAATGACGGAAATGCTGGGGGCAGAAAACGCAATGACGGAAATGCCGGGGGCAGAAACGCAATGACGGAAATGCTGGGGGCAGAAACGCAATGACGGAAATGCTGGGGGCAGAAACGCAATGACGGAAATGCTGGGGGCAGAAACGCAATGACGGAAAAGCTGGGGGCAGAAACGCAATGACGGAAAAGCTGGGGGCAGAAATGCAATGACAGAAACGCAATGACAGAAATGCAGGGGGCAGAAACGCAATGACAGAAATGCAGGGGGCAGAAACGCAATGACAGAAATGCAGGGGGCAGAAACGCAATGACAGAAATGCTGGGGGCAGAAACGCAATGACAGAAATGCTGGGGCAAAATAAAACGACAGAAATGCTGGGGTGGAAATGAAATAACAGAAATACTGGGGAAGAAAAAGCTGGGGCAAAACGCAACCCCCCCCCCATGATACCCCACGTGAGTACCGGGAGGTGAGCAGGCGAGTGAGCGCCCCCCCCCCATGGAGCCAGGGTGAGAACCAGGAGGTGGGCAGGCATCCCCTCCATGATGCACGGGGTGGGTTCCAGGGAGGTGAACTTGACACCAGCATGACCAGCCCCCTCCTCATGAAACCAGCATGGACAGCCCCCCCATGACACCAGCATGGACGGCCCCCCCTCCTGACACCAGCATGGACGGCCCCCGCCCTCCTGACACCAGCATGGACGGCCCCCCCTCCTGACACCAGCATGGACGCCCCCCCCCCCCTCCTGACACCAGCATGGACGCCCCCCCCTCCTGACACCAGCATGGATGCCCCCCCCCTGACACCAGCATGGACGCCCCTCCTGACACCAGCATGGACGCCACCCCCCCTCCTGACACCAGCATGGACGCCCCTACCTCCTCCTGACACCAGCATGGACCCCCCCCCTCTTGATACTCCCCGGGAGATGTGACGGGTGGACAGCCTCCCACCCCCATGCTGCCAACATGAGCCTGGGACGAGTCAGCTGGAGCCCCATGAAGACAGGGAGAAGGAGGGCGGCCCTGCAAGGACACCAGCCGCCAAGCCACCACGCTGAACATGGAAACTCTGCTGACATGCATGGAAAAAACTGGCTTATGCCAAGAATACTAAGTGGCAAGGTGGTAACACCTGATGGTGGGGGACAGCGGACTGCTGGGAGTGCTGTGCAATCCATGGCGGCTGGCTAAGCAGGGCCTGAGGACTAAAACTGAGGCGGTGGATGCCCGGGAGGTTAGCAGGCGGGTGAGCGCCCCCCCCGCAGCCGGCGTGAGAACCAGGAGGCATGCGGGCATCCCCTCCATGCCTGACATGAGATCCAGGGAGGTGAACTGGCGGTGAGTGCCTCCCCCCCCAGATGGAGCGGCGTGAGAAACGGGCGGTGAGTGGCTCCCCCTACCCCTGCTGCTCAGCGTGAGGACAGGGATAGCAGGCAGGCAGGCAGGTAGCCCCCCCCCCCATGATACCCGGCGTGAGCACCGGGAGAGGAACCGCCACGAGACTCCATCGGTCGATCAGCCGTAACCGGAAGTGACGCGGTCCCCAGAAATGACGGCAGGAGGAGGGGGCTGGCTGCAGCCCAGAAATGACGGCAACCCAGACCCGACAGGGGAGGAGGCTTAAGTAGCCCTCTCAGCCTCCTCCCACAAATACAGGCTGGCCTGCGGCCAGCCTTACACTTGCCATGTAGTTGCCCACCCCATTCATTTGTTCAGATCTTTTTGCAAGGTTTCCAAGGTTTCCACATCCGCCTCTCCCCCCAAGGCACTCACTGCTGCTCTAGTCCCGTTATGAACCATAGAAAGCAGGCATGTGGCTGGGCATTTGGATTTTACTGCTCCCTCCCCATCCTGGCACCCCAAGGTTGGATCCTCCCACTCTCTATGTTTCATAATGGGACTAGATGATTCACTGCCACTGAATCCCTTGAGCTCCTCCAATCTTCACAGAAGTATCTTCCTCAAGCTTCCCCCCCCCCCCCGCTGGTTCGCTAGCTTGGCACTCAAGATGCTTCTCAAGCTTTACCCCACTGGCCTGCTCGGTCCCTGGCTTGACACACAAGGATGCTCTGCAAGCGTCACCTCTGCTGGTTGGGTCCCTGGCTTGATACCCACTGAAGTTTCCTGATTCTTCACCATCCCCGGTTGGTGAGAATACTGCTCCAGTACCTGCTTCAGTTACTCACTGTGGTCCCTGGTAATAAGGTGGATGGTCTCTTATGGCAACAGCTTCTCCTCTACCTCTGACCACGACAGGTTCTCTGGCCAGCAGAACAGTCACTTCTGGTTGGACTGCAAGCCACAATCCCAACCCTACGCTGCTCTTTTGCTTCTGGATAGGCCCTCAGACAGCCTAGCAGCCAGATGTGCCTGGGATAGCTCATTCTCTGGCCTAGCAGCCCGGGGAAATACAACACACGTCCACCCAGACAGCGTCCAGGTGGCACAGAACACTGATCACCTGACTCAAGCCAAATATATAGGTTCTTCCAGCAGGCCAAGGGATTAAAAAAAAAACCCTGCCCATTGGCTGTGATACCCCATATACCCATAACCTGACCTTGCATTGCCCTTCTCATATCTAATGTTACCAGGTACCCGGCCATCTAGTGGTAGAAGAGAGAAGTACAGCAATTACAGACTTAAAGTAAAATCAATTGATCCCCAACAATTAGCCAAGATACCTGGCAGATAAATTTAGGAGCAACCCTGCCTAAACACCAGGGTTCTACACAGGTGCTCACAATACACAGGGGCTCACAATACACAGGTATGTACTTCATAGGTATTCACATACACTGTCAGTAAGTTTTTTTATTATTTGTGTCTCTCTGTGTCGCTCGGCACAGCCGCCCCTGTAATCTGACACTTGCAGCAGTCAGTCAGTAACCTTCAGTGCCGCCACTTCTCTAGACCGTCTGTCACACTCCCCCTCGCACTCTCTCCTCCGGTCTGCAGTTGCACTTGCCCGCCGCCTCTCCTGGTCAGCCTTCGACCTCCCGGTCCCGCTGGATTTACTCCTGCCTCCTCTGTCCAACAAGGTACAATAAATGGAAACTGGTGTTACACACATAGTACAAACATGGCGGCTATTATTGGTGACTTTTGCACATATGCTGAGATGTTTGCAAAGTGAATTCTTTCATACATAGACCCCTAAGGGTTTTAATTATAAACTAGTGAGTGTGACTTTCACCAAACATTCTTTGATGGAGAATCAATCACTGTCGTTTAAAACACATGGACCTGTCAACATTCACCTACTTTATAGTATTCAAAGTGAATAGGCTGCATTACCCCTCAAACCGGAACAATTTAGTATAATTTAGTACTTTACCCTACCCTGATCACACCCCACAGATACCTCTATTCTGATCACACCTCCAGATACCCCCATTCTGATCACACCCCCTGGATACCCCCTACCCAATCTGATCACACCCCCCAGATACCCCCACCCTGATCACACCGCCAGATACCCCCACCCTGATCACACCCCCAGATACCCCCTCCCTCATCACACCTCCAGATACCCCCTCCCTGATCACACCCCCAGATACTCCCCATTCTGATGACATCCCCTGGATACCTTTCCCCATTCTGATCCCACCCCCCCAGAGATACCCCCTAAATGATCACACCCCCAGATACCCCCACCCTGATCACACCCCCAGATACCCCCTCCTTGATCACACCCCCAGATACCCCCTCCCTGATCACACCCCCAGATACCCCCACATTCTGATGACATCCCCTGGATACCTCTCCCCACTCTGATCCCACCCCCCCAGAGATACCCCCTCCCTGATCACACCCCCAGATACCCCCGTCCTGATCAAACCCCCAGATTCCTCTGCCCTGATCACACCCCCCAGATACCAACACTCTGATCACACCCCCCAGATATCCCCATTCTGATCACACCCCCTGGATACCCCCCACCCAATCTGATCACACCCCCCCAGATACCCCCACCCTGATCACACTGCCAGATACCCCCACCCTGATCACACCCCAGATACCCCCTCCCTGATCACACCCCCAGATAACCCCTCCCTGATCACACCCCCAGATACCCCCCATTCTGATGACATCCCCTGGATACCTCTCCCCACTCTGATCCCACCCCCTCAGAGATACCCCCTCCATGATCACACCCCCAGATACCCCCACCCTGATCACACCCCCAGATACCCCCTCCCTGATCACACCCCCAGATACCCCCTCCCTGATCACACCCCCAGATACCCCCCCATTCTGATGACATCCCCTGGATACCTCTCCCCACTCTGATCCCACCCCCCCAGAGATACCCCCTCCCTGATCACACCCCCAGATACCCCCGTCCTGATCAAACCCCCAGATTCCTCTGCCCTGATCACACCCCCCAGATACCAACACTCTGATCACACCCCCCAGATATCCCCATTCTGATCACACCCCCTGGATACCCCCCACCCAATCTGATCACACCCCCCAGATACCCCCACCCTGATCACATTGCCAGATACCCCCACCCTGATCACACCCCCAGATACCCCCTCCCTGATCACACCCACAGATAACCCCTCCCTGATCACACCCCCAGATACCCCCCATTCTGATGACATCCCCTGGATACCTCTCCCCACTCTGATCCCACCCCCCAGAGATACCCCCTCCCTGATCACACCACCAGATACCCCCGTCCTGATCAAACCCCCAGATTCCTCTGCCCTGATCACACCCCCCAGATACCAACACTCTGATCACACCCCCCAGATATCCCCATTCTGATCACACCCCCTGGATACTCCCCACCCAATCTGATCACACCCCCCCAGATACCCCCACCCTGATCACACTGCCAGATACCCCCACCCTGATCACACCCCAGATACCCCCTCCCTGATCACACCCCCAGATAACCCCTCCCTGATCACACCCCCAGATACCCCCCATTCTGATGACATCCCCTGGATACCTCTCCCCACTCTGATCCCACCCCCTCAGAGATACCCCCTCCATGATCACACCCCCAGATACCCCCACCCTGATCACACCCCCAGATACCCCCTCCCTGATCACACCCCCAGAAACCCCCTCCCTGATCACACCCCCAGATACCCCCCCATTCTGATGACATCCCCTGGATACCTCTCCCCACTCTGATCCCACCCCCCCAGAGATACCCCCTCCCTGATCACACCCCCAGATACCCCCGTCCTGATCAAACCCCCAGATTCCTCTGCCCTGATCACACCCCCCAGATACCAACACTCTGATCACACCCCCCAGATATCCCCATTCTGATCACACCCCCTGGATACCCCCCACCCAATCTGATCACACCCCCCAGATACCCCTACCCTGATCACATTGCCAGATACCCCCACCCTGATCACACCCCCAGATACCCCCTCCCTGATCACACCCCCAGATAACCCCTCCCTGATCACACCCCAGATACCCCCCATTCTGATGACATCCCCTGGATACCTCTCCCCACTCTGGTCCCACCCCCTCAGAGATACCCCCTCCATGATCACACCCCCAGATACCCCCACCCTGATCACACCCCCAGATACACCCCATTCTGATCACACCCCCAGATACCCCCCATTCTGATGACATCCCCTGGATACCTCTCCCCACTCTGATCCCACCCCCCCAGAGATACCCCCTCCCTGATCACACCCCAAGATACCCCCGTCCTGATCAAACCCCCAGATTCCTCTGCCCTGATCACACCCCCCAGACACCAACACTCTGATCACACCCCCCAGATATCCCCATTCTGATCACACCCCCTGGATACCCCCCACCCAATCTGATCACACCCCCCCCCAGATACCCCCACCCTGATCACACTGCCAGATACCCCCAGATACCCCCTCCCTGATCACACCCCCAGATAACCCCTCCCTGATCACACCCCCAGATACCCCCCATTCTGATGACATCCCCTGGATACCTCTCCCCACTATGATCCCACCCCCTCAGAGATACCCCCTCCATGATCACACCCCCAGATACCCCCACCCTGATCACACCCCCAGATACCCCCTCCCTGATCACACCCCCAGATACCCCCTCC
The DNA here is from genome assembly GCA_029206835.1 of Rana muscosa. Lineage (NCBI taxonomy): Eukaryota > Metazoa > Chordata > Amphibia > Anura > Ranidae > Rana > Rana muscosa. Next base: position 1,058,885,697 of record CM055117.1, on the reverse strand, counting down.
CTGATCACACCCCCAAATACCCCCCCCATTCTGATGACATCCCCTGGATACCTCTCCCCACTCTGATCCCACCCCCCCAGAGATACCCCCTCCCTGATCACACCCCCAGATACCCCCGTCCTGATAAAACCCCCAGATTCCTCTGCCCTGATCACACCCCCCTGATACCAACACTCTGATCACACCCCCCAGATATCCCCATTCTGATCACACCCCCTGGATACCCCCCACCCAATCTGATCACACCCCCCAGATACCCCCACCCTGATCACACTGCCAGATACCCCCACCCTGATCACACCCCCAGATACCCCCTCCCTGATCACACCCGCAGATAACCCCTCCCTGATCACACCCCCAGATACCCCCCATTCTGATGACATCCCCTGGATACCTCTCCCCACTCTGATCCCACCCCCCCAGAGATACCCCCTCCCTGATCACACCCCCAGATACCCCCATCCTGATCAAACCCCCAGATTCCTCTGCCCTGATCACACCCCCCAGATACCAACACTCTGATCACACCCCCCAGATACCCCCACCCTGATCACACCCCCAGATACACCCCATTCTGATTACACCCCCTGGATACCCTCACCCAATCAGATCACACACCCCAGAAACCTCCACCCTGATTACACCCCCAGATACCCCCCATTCTGATCACACCCCCTGGATACCCCCACCCAATCAGATCACACCCCCCAGATACCCCCACTCTGATCACATCCCTCAGATACCCCCACTCTGATCATACCCCCCAGATACCCCCACTCTGAGCACACCCCCAGATACCCCCCCAGATATCTATGCATTAAGATAAAAAAACTTCTGTGTGTAGAAGCCTCCCCAGCACCCCCTAACCCTAATACTTACCTGAGCCCCCTATCTGACCAGCGATGTCCACGAATACCTCTGCCTCTCCTTCCTGATTGGCTGAGACACAGCAGCGGCGCTATTGGCTCCCGCGGCTGTCAATCAAAGTCAGTGAGCCAGTCAGGGGAGACAGGGGCGGGGCCAAAAGACAGCTCTACGACTGAATGGGCACACGGAGCTTCAGCTCGGCTCGGGTGCCCCCATAGCAAGCTGCTTGCTGTGGGGGCACTCGACAGGAGGTAGGGGCCAGGAGCAGCAAAGAGGGACCTGAGAAGAGGAGATCCAGGCTGCTCTGTGCAAAACCAACTGCATAGAGAGGCTAGGTGGTGCTGTTGCAGAACTTTTTTGGCACAGAAGTGCAGGAGTGTCAGACGCGTGGTCTGAGAATCTGAGAACAGCGGACCCCCCCCCCCCCATTGAGACCGAGAGCAGCAGCTGGTGACACGGAGACAGAGAGCGGTGGCAAGAGCAGGACATTGTGGTGGTGGAGCGGGAGTAACTGAGGACAATATCACCCCACACCACCCCATCCCAAATAATATGAAGCATAGACATGTGCACTGATGAAAAATGTGTTTGCATTCGTTTTCGATTCACTTTTTTTTTTCGGGTCATTCATTATGATCGAAATTCATTATTTTTAATAAATTCGTAACTTCTGAGAAATTCAAATGAGTTCTTTTCCATTCATTTAGATGCAGTATTCGTTATTTCTAAATTTGGAATGAAACAAATTGCACATGTCTAATGAAGGAGACTCCTGTCTGCGCTGTGTACAAAGTCTATGGAGACTCATGTGCTCTCTTTGGATGAGCTGCAGTTTTGTTAAATGTGACCACTTCCTGCTGAGGGCTCCAGCTCCTTAAGGGGCTGGAGATTTGGCTCGGCTGAATACACATTTGTTCGTCTGTGCGCCAAACCTCCCAAAACAGCCGACAAACCTGCAACTCATCCCTAGAAGGCACATGAATCTGCATACACAGTGCAGAGTTCTCCCTCATGTTATTTTTTCTTCAGGTCAAATGTTCTTAGTTTATAATTTTAGACAATTTTTTCTGTTGGTAAAAAACTCTTCCGGTTGAATGTTCCTAAGGCTATTTCCTAGGGATGCACCGATACCAAGCATTTGCCCGAGTATCGTTACTCATGCAAATGCTCCCAATACCCATACTTTGCGGTGCGATTTGCATCAAGGGAACGGGCGCAAATCATACTGCAAAGAATCGCATGCGATTTGAACAGGAATGCAGTGTGATTCCTGCCCGAATCGCATTCAATTTCCCCCACTGCTTCTGTGTGTGTGTAGAAAGGGAGAAGCGCCATCTAGTGGGCAGTTTATTAAAATTGTTAGAACTCACATTTTATATCTGCCAAATGCAAAATCTGCATAGGTGCCCCGGTCACGCTGATGATAGCAAACATGTATAGGCAGTCTGCCCTCAAGCTGACATCACTTCCACCCATGGGCATACCTCCCAACTGTCCCTGATTTCGAGGGACTGTCCCTGATTTGGAACAAAGTCCCTCTGTCCCTCTTTCCTCCTCATTTGTCCCTCATTTTGGTCTGATCTATATAGTTGTATATAAAATGCACTACTTATCTTTTAAAAAGTGTTTCCCAGTGCTAAACCTTTCATCCAAATTCTAAATTGCTGCATTTGTAAATTTTCAAAGCCAATATAAAGGAATAATAGTGATAAAAAAAAAGCACTTGTGGGTTCAACTAATAATTTTTTTAGTACAAGTCTCCTTCAAGGGGGCATGTAAAGGGGTGTGCCTTAAGCCTACAAACGTTTGCTAATAATTGTCCCTCACTTTAATTTAAAAAAAATGGAAGGTATGCCCACGGGGTCCCGAAACTTCTCCTCCAGCCCTGTGAGCACCTCCAGCAGCCGTGATTTGCTATCATCGGCTGGACACCTATGCAGATTTTGCATTTGGCCAGATGTGTACTGTGAGTTCCAACATTTTTAACAAACTGCCCTCTAGATGGCGCATTTCCCTTTCTTTACACACACACACACAGGAGCAGTGGGGGAAATCGAATGTGATTCAGACAGGAATCACGCCACATTCCTGTTCAAATAGCATGTGATTATTTTCAACGCGATTTGCGACAATCTTTTTTTGTATTGACGCAAAGTATCGGTACTGGCGAGTACTTAACCAAAAGTATCGGTACTTGTACTTGCCGATAAAAAAACAGTATCAGTGCATCTGTACTTATTTCTCTTGTGATCGAATGTTAGGGAATGTTACTTTGCCTGCAAAAGGCACCTAATAGGAACTGATATTAGACGCATATTACAAATATGACAGATATTATTTGTGACTTTTGTGCGCATGCTGAGACATTTGCGAAGCAAATTGCTTTTTATACCCCTTAGTGTCTGATATGCTAATTGTGTTTCACTAGATCCAAAAGACAGTGAAAATATAATAAAAATGTATTAAGCCCCAGTTTAGCTGGTACAGTGGAACCTCGGATTGCGAGTAACGCGGTTAACGAGCGTTTCGCAATACGAGCACTGTATTTTTAAAAATCCTGACTCGGTTTGCGAGTGTTGACTCACAGCGGTGTGCAGTACCTGAGGGGGGGGGCGCCGGAGCCAAGCGGAGCCGATCTGAGCCATTCGGAGCTGTTCGGAAATGCTCAGAAAACCTCGAAAATACTCCGTTCCTGAGCCTTTCCGAGGTTTTCCGAGTTCAGCCAAGCTGTCCTTGGGCCTTGCCGAGTGTTTACGAGGCTCTCCGGTGCCCCCCACCTCTGACCACATGCGGTATTGCATGTCATTGAAGTCAATGCGGAACAAATTATTTTCGTTTCCATTGACTTCTATGGGGAAACTCGCTTTGATATGCGAGTGCTTTGGATTACGAGCATTCTCCTGGAACGGATTATGCTCGTAATCCGAGGTTCCACTGTATATGTTTACTGAGCCTGTGCGCCCATCACAGACAGATAATTAATTTGTATGAGTATCAGTAGGGATGAGCCGAACACCCCCCCGGTTCGGTTCGCACCAGAACCTGCAAACGGACCGAACGTTTGCGCGAACTTTAGAACCCTATTAAATACAATGGACGCAAACGTTCGAAATCAAAAGTGCTAATTATTATTGTCCTAAAAAGGGTTTGGGGACCCGGGTCCTGCCCCAGGGGACATGTATCAATGCAAAAATAAGTGTAGCGCTACCCCCAGTTAAGAGAGCCGCTGGATTTTTGTTTCGGGCCCTGTATACAGCACCACCAACCCCCGACAATCTATTCAACCCCTGCTGACGCAGTTAGTCTAGGGAATATTACCTTGTAACGATCTATACCTGATTATACACAATCTGGCAGTATTGATAGGTAACTACTATCTGCAAGAATAACACTGATACAAGGGGTTAAAGTATAACTAGATTTACTTTAGTATAAAGGTCAGGATTAAACACATCACATAACATACATGCAGAGCCCTGCAGCAATAAACAGGTTCATAAGTGATAGTGCAGAGTGATCACCCGCCACGTGCAACTATCCTTATTTTCTTATGCGCAATATGGCGCACCCAATAAAGTTTTAACCCCCCTTGGTCAGGCCTGACTCAGATAAACCTCAGTCCCTTATGAAACGATTTCTTCGCATGCAACTTGAACGGTGGTGCACTTTCAGGAAACAAAATTTGTAATCCAAGGGTAATTCACAAATGAGAACACTTTACCAAGGACTATGCAACTCAGTTCCCCCGCTAGTCTCCTGTGGTATGGTAAATGTAAAAGGAAAAGGGCCAAGGCAGTCACTAGACCCAACAGAGTACAGCTAATGTAGTGAGCAAGTGCTCGCTCACCACTCCGGACGCGATCCCAGTCCGGGCTTCCACCTTCTGTGTATCCGCACACAGTGTTCTCCAACGGCCGGGTCCCTGGTCCAACTGATGTCAGCAACTTGAACAGGAACAGGTGCCACCCAGACTCCGCGGTGGGGTGGAAGGCTCTTTGGAAGGTACGCAAGGCCCCGGCTTCAGGCCTTTTACAGCAGCGGATCCGCACAGGGAGTCCTATTACTTGCAGCGCGGTGTCCAAAGAGGCCGAGCCTAGCCTCGCCCTCTTCTTTTATAGCCCCACCCATGAGTCTCTGCGGTGGCCAAATGCACCCTGGGTGCCGAACAGGGTTCTGGGTAACGTAGTCCAGGGGCCTTAAAGGAGACCCCGCTACACACTCCCCCCACTTAAACTCTTTGGTCCCCAAAGATAACTGTTAACACATACTACGCACAACATGAGACAAAGATGCGTATGATGTCGGCAAAGGAAGTTCCCACCAGAAACGAGGGGGCGAACTCCCTTGCCCACAGGTCACACTGTCAGTAGTGGCCTGCCTAGCTGTTGCAGCGGGTGAGTTGGGGTTGCCCCCCACTAAATGAACAGTGGAGGGATCAGGGTCTTCCACACTCCTCCTGGCAGTAACCACAGTGTCCTCCGAGCTCTTCCACATCTGTGGGTAAGTCAACTTTTGGGGAGGCCTTATGGCCCTTCTCAGCCTTTGTTCTCTTGGAATTTCTGGTTCAAGTAACACAGGTTCCTCTTCTGGAACCGTCTTTGGAGTTTCCACTGGTTCTGGGGCACTTGACTCAGGAGTAGGGATGAGCTCGGTGTTCTAGTCGAACATACGTTCGGCTCGAACATCGGCTGTTCGACGAAAATCGAACGATTTGGGCCGTTCGCGCCAAATTCGAGTGACGCGAACGGCCCACAATGCACTACGCCATCGCAGTGCAATCTAGGCTCTGTGATTGGCCAAGCATGCACTGTGACCCCGCATGCTTGGTTAATCACAGCGCTGGCAGCGAGGAGAGCCATAATTGGCCACAGGCAGGATGCCTGTGGCCAATTATAGCTCAGGGGGATTTAGTACACACCCCACACTATAAAAGGCCGCCAGCGCGGCGGCCTTGTGTAGTGTGTTCCGGTTCAGGGAGAGAGAAGGATAGGCAGGTACAGTGTCAGTGCTATTTGTTCATTTAACTTGTGTGCAGGGAGAGAGAAGGATAGGCAGGGACAGTGTCAGTGATATTCTTTGCTAAACCTTGTGTGCAGGGAGAGAGAAGGATAGGCAGGGACAGTGTCAGTGATATTCTTTGCTAAACCTTGTGTGCAGGTAGAGAGAAGGATAGGCAGGGACAGTGTCAGTGATATTCTTTGCTAAGCCTCCTGCACAGTATACACCTGAAGCTAGCCCTTATTGCTGTGTTTTCCTGTTGTGTAACACAGGCAGGCATCTGCAGCACTTACAGCGGGCATAGTGTGCCTCCTGCACATTATACACCTGAAGCTAGCCCTTATTGCTTGTGTTTTTTTTCTTTTGTGTTACACTAACAGGCATCTGCAGCACTTACAGCGGGCGTAGTGTTCTTCCTGCAAAATATACACCTGAAGCTAGCCCTTATTGCTGTGTTTTCCTGTTGTATAACATAGGCAGGCATCTGCAGCACTTACAGTGGGCGTAGTGTGCCTCCTGCACAGTATACACCTGAAGCTAGCCCTTATTGCTCGTGTTTTTTTTCTTTTGTGTTACACTAACAGGCATCTGCAGCACTTACAGCGGGCATAGTGTGCTTCCTGCAAAATATACACCTGAAGCTAGCCCTTATTGCTGTGTTTTCCTGTTGTGTAACACAGGCAGGCATCTGCAACACTTACAGCGGGCATAGTGTGCTTCCTGCAAAATATACACCTGAAGCTAGCCCTTATTGATGTGTTTTCCTGTTGTGTAACACAGGCAGGCATCTGCAGCACTTACAGTGGGCGTAGTGTGCCTCCTGCACAGTATACACCTGAAGCTACCCCGTATTGCTGGTTTTCCCATCTCCCTGCAGGCCAGTAGAATGTCTGGAAGGCAAACAAGGAGAGGCAGACAGTCAGGAGCCAATAAAAGAGGGCAAGCAGGCTCTGTGTCTAGAGACAACAGTGCTGGTCGTGGACGGGGTGCATCGTCATCAGCACGTGGCCATGGGACACGCTTGTCCTTATTTTCGGCAGCTGGACATTATGAGCCGCATCATGCCGAAGACTTGGTGGATGACCAAGCCCTCCTCATCCTCCTCATCCTCTCTCACCCAGGCTCAGGGTACTGGCAAAGCAGCTGCCAAAGCGTCCTCTTATCTCGTATCAATGTCATCATCAGTCACTCCTTCCCTAGACCCACCATGTCCTCCTGAGGAGTCCCCCGAACTGTTTGAGCACAGTGTTGGGTACATGCTCCAGGAGGATGCCCAGCGTTTCGAAGGGTCTGATGATGATACCCAGCTAGAGGAAGGCAGTAGCGTGAGAGCAGAGAGAGGGGATGATCAAGAAGGACAGCAATCTGGCAGTCATGTTCCAGCAGCTGCAGCATACTACCAAATTGGCTCCAGTGATGAGGAGGGAGGGGATGATGAGGTCACTGACTCCACAGGGGTGCCTGATAGGAGAGAGGAGGAGGATGAGGAGGAGGCACATCTCCAACGAGGCAGGATGCCCTCGGGGGGCCAGCGTAAGGGCAGCACACCGACTGAATCACACCGCAGAGCTCCGCCTGTGCAGGGCGCTGCCTCTGCCCGTTATTCCAAAAGTTCTTTGGTGTGGGCCTTTTTTGAGTCGAGTGCATCAGATCGCACCGCTGCTGTTTGCAACATATGTCTCAAGCGTATCTTGCGTGGCCAAAACATCAGCCGCTTGGGCACCACATGCTTGACCAGACATATGTTGACCTGCCATGCAGCTCGTTGGCAAGCGTATCTTAAAGACCCACACCAAAGAACAAAGCAGACCTCTCCTTGCTCCTCATCAGCTGGGATCTCCAACCCCACTGTACCTTCAGTTCTCTCTGAAACCTGCACTGAGAGGAATGAAGGTGTAGAATTAGGTGTGTCACAGCCAGGTACTTGCGGGCACTCTGCAGCAGTACACAGACGTCCGATTCTAGCAGGCAAATTTCCCTGCCCCAGCTGCTGGACCGTCGAAAGAAGTTCACTCCCAGCCATCCACATGCCCAGCGGTTGAATGCTAGCTTGGCTGAATTGCTAGCAATTCAACTGCTGCCTTTTCAGTTGGTAGACTCGGCCTCCTTCCCTGAGTTTGTGCAATGTGCGGTTCCTCAGTGGCAGGTTCCCAAACGCCACTTTTTCTCACGGAAGGCGATTCCGGCTCTCTACAGGCATGTGGAAGGCAATGTCTTGGCCTCGCTGGACAGGGCGGTCAGCGGTAAGGTGCATATTACCGCTGACTCATGGTCCAGCAGGCATGGACAGGGACGTTACCTTTCTTTCACGGCCCATTGGGTCACTCTTTTGGCAGTTGGGAAGGATGCAGGACAAGGTGCAGTAGTGTTGGAGGTTGTTCCGCCACCACGCCTCCAAAATGCTACTACTGGTTGTGACACACCTCTCTCCTCCACCCCCTCCTCTTTTTCTTCCTCCATGGCCTCTTCCTGTGCTTTGTCCTCGGAACCAGCGGTGCTCCGTAGGCGTTCAAGGGGCTACGCAAGTACGCAGGCAAAAAGATGCCATGCCGTGCTTGCGCTGGTGTGTTTGGGGGACAGGAGCCACACTGGGGCAGAGGTCCTGTCTGCTCTGCAGAGGCAGGCCGAGAGGTGGTTGACGCCACGCCAGCTTAAGCCAGGAATGGTGGTTTGCGACAATGGCACCAACCTCCTCTCCACTCTCCGACAGGGACAACTAACCCATGTGCCCTGTATGGCTCACGTCCTTAACCTGGTGGTGCAGCGGTTCTTGGGCAGGTACCCGGGCTTACAGGATGTCCTGAGGCAGGCCAGGAAAGTCTGTGTTCATTTCCGCAGATCTTATAATGCCAGTGCTCGCCTGGCTGAGCTGCAAAAGGAGTTGAACCTGCCCAAGAACCGCCTTATATGTGACATGCCCACCAGGTGGAACTCAACGTTGGCCATGCTGCAGCGGCTGCACACGCAGCAGAGGGCCATCAATGAGTACCTGTGCGACTACGGCACCAGGACAGGGTCAGGGAAGCTCGGGTTTTTTTCACCACGCCAGTGGGGCATGATCAGGGATGCATGCACTGTCCTGGCACCATTTGAGGAGGCCACGAGGATGGTGAGCAGTGACAGTGCATGCATCAGTGACACTGTACCTCTTGTCCACCTGTTGAAGCACACGCTGCGTGGAATAATGGACAGGGCACTTGAGGCAGAACAGAGGCAGGAAGAGGAGGACTTCCTTGCCTCTCAAGGCCCCCTTTACCCTGACAGTGTTCCTTCTGTCCCACCCATCGCACAGGAAGAGGAGGAGGAGGAGGATTGTGTCAGCATGGAGGTGGAGGCTGGCACTCAGCATCATCAGCAGCAGTCTTTTAGGGATGATTTACAGTCCCAAGAAACCAGTGGACTTGTACGTGGCTGGGAGGAGGTGGCTGCGGATCATGTCGTCCTTAGTGACCCAGAGGACTCCGGACTGAATGCCTCAGCTAACCTACGCTGCATGGCCTCCCTGATCCTGCAAAGTCTGGGGAGGATCCTCGTATTCTTCGGATCAAGGAGAGGGACCATTACTGGCTGGCCACTCTCCTTGATCCACGGTACAAGGGTAAGGTTGCGGACCTTATGTTACCGTCGCAGAGGGAGCAGAGGATGAGACAACTCCGGGAGGCCTTGCAGAAAGGTCTGTGCAACGTGTTCCCAGAGACTGGGAGGTTACAAACTCCTGGTCCTGGACAACGAGTTGCTGAGGCTTCGGGCAGTCAAAGAAGGAGCGGTGGGGAAGGTGGCCGTCTGACCGATGCGTTCAGACAATTCTTTAGTCTGCAGCCCCAAAGTATGATCGTTTCCAGCAACCATCGCCAGCGTCTGATATACATGGTGCAGGAATACCTAGGGGCAAGGTCAGACTTGGACACCTTCCCCACCAAAAATCCTCTGGCTTACTGGGTCTTGAGGATGGATCACTGGCCAGAGCTTGCACAGTATGCAATTGAGCTACTGGCCTGTCCTGCATCCAGCGTTCTTTCAGAACGCACATTCAGTGCTGCTGGAGGATTTGTCACGGATCACAGGGTGCGCCTGTCCACCGACTCGGTTGATCGACTGACTTTCATCAAGATGAACCAGTCTTGGATCACCACCAGCTACCACACACCTGATGCTGATATAACAGACTAATTGATTTTAAAATGTCACATCCCTTCAAGACTGATGCTGATGCTGAGTGCCTGTGCTGTTATGTTGACTGGCTATCCTCCTCCTCCTCCTCAATGATACGATTAATGATGATAGCTTGGAAGATCATTTTGGTTTATGGGTGACGCCACCAGTGGCTAAGGCCCAATTTTTCAGCCCCTGTTTAACAGGGGCGTGTAATTACAATTTTTGATGCAATACTTTGCAACAGGCCTCATTGCTGTGCTCCAAGTACAGTATCTGTGAGGGGTTGCAGTGTTGTGCCACCAGTGCCTAAGGCCCAATTTTTCAGCCCCTGTTCAACAGGGGCATGCAATTATAATTATTGATCTAATAATTCACAGCAGGGCCCATTGCTGCGCCCACCAAGAGTAACTGTCAGGCCTTACAGTGTTGTGGCACCAGCACCACCATCACCACCACCACCACCACCAAAGGCCCAATTTTTCAGCCCCTGTTCAACAGGGGCATGCAATTATAATTATTGATCTAATAATTCACAGCAGGGCCCATTGCTGCGCCCACCAAGAGTAACTGTCAGGCCTTACAGTGTTGTGGCACCAGCACCACCATCACCACCACCACCACCACCAAAGGCCCAATTTTTCAGCCCCTGTTCAACAGGGGCATGCAATTATAGTTATTGATCTAATAATTCACAGCAGGGCCCATTGCTGCGCCCACCAAGAGTAACTGTCAGGCCTTACAGTGTTGTGGCACCAGCACCACCATCAAAGGCCCAATTTTTACTACCACTGATCAACAATTATATGTTATTACAATTCCTGATATAATAGTTGACAGCAGGGCGTTCCAGCACCCACCAAGAGTAACTGTGAGTGCTTACAGTGTTGTGCCAACACCAACACCTAAGGGGCCAATTTCTGCAGAGTATATACGGCAGGTCCCTACTTTCAAACATCCAACTTACAAACGACTACTACTTGCAAACGGAAGAAGACAACAGGAAGTGAGAGGAAATCTACCCCTTGGAAGGAAAATTCTCTCCTGTAAGAATTAATATGGGAGAAAGGTGTCTCCTCTCTACTGATGCTTTATCACCAATCCTTGTTTCAATAAAAACACCACATTTCAAAAACAGTTGTCATTGGGACGCAAAGTGAGGTGAAATGTTCTGAACAGGGGCACAGACAGCAAAAAAAATGTTACAGGGGTGATAACCCTTCCCTATGTTTTACAAAAAGCTTAAAAAAAGGAATTTGGCATGGAGCTAGACTTAAACAATGTAGCTGTTCAAAATTACAAACAGATTCTACATAAGAACAAACCTACAGTCCCTGTCTTGTATGCACCACCTGTATACGGCTGTTCAGAGTATATAGGGCCTTTTTTATTTTGTGTGCGGGGTTCCCCTTAATATCCATACAAGACCCAAAGGGGCTGGTAATGGGCTGGGGTAGGGGGGGGGGGGTTTGATGGGGTAGCTATGCCATTTTTCTTAAAGATTTTCATCCATATTACCGGGACCAGACATTACATTAAAGCCGCAAGCAGTTTTAAATGGCTTTTTTTTTCCTTTAGAAATGTTATTTTGTGCAGGGACAGTTCTAAACACGGGGAAACACGTGGCACTTCACAGGCATACTTTAGACACCCCCCAGGTACAATATTTAAAGGAATGTTTGACTTTTTTTTTTTCACTTTATGCATCATTAAAATGACTGCTCCCGGAAAACGTCCGTTTTTAAAACTTCTTTTTGCATTGATACATGTCCCCTGGTGCAGAACCCGGGTTCCCAAACTCTGTTTAGGACAATAACATGGATAATAGTCGTTATAATTAGCACTTTAGAATCCGAACGTTCGCATCCATTGTATTTAATAGGGTTCTAATGTTCGTGCGAACTTTCGGTCCGTTCGCGGGTTCTGGTGCAAACCGAACCCGGGGGTGTTCGGCTCATCACTACTCAGGAGCAGGAAGATACATGGAATCCCCTGGATCCTCCTCCAAGAGTAGGTCATAGGCATCTTCCCAAGAATCTGACAAAGGGCTGGACGGGAAGAACTCGGTAGCTTCTGCATTCAGTGTACTGTCTATGGTGTCTTCAGTAGGTGGAAGATCTATAGCAGAAGTTTCTGGGACTTGGGAAGGCCATAGCCAATCGAGTTCCTCTCTCTCATTCTCACTTAGCTCGGAGACATCTGATTCTTCAATCCGGGGAGTCTGGGACCGAGTGCTTGGCTTGGGAGTATCCAGGATGGAAGTTGGCTCAGGAGAATCCCTTGCAGGGGGTATCCGAACTGCTTCCACAAGTGGGAGTAGGTGGTTCCGATGCCAAGTCTTTAAAGGCCCCACCTTTCCTTCTGGCTTTAGTCTGTAAACAGGTAGGCCCGGCAGTTTCTTGCAAATAACATAGGGTTCAGGTCTCCATCTGTCTGCAAGCTTGTGCTTTCCAGGGACCCCCAAGTTCCATAGCAGCACTCTGTCCCCAGTTTGTAGATCCTGAATCCAGACTTTCAAGTCAAAGTTTTTCTTGTTGCGGGCTCCCCTTTGATCTGAGGCTGCTTGTGCTTGCTCATAGGCCAACTTCAAACTGTGTCTGAGTCTATCTACATATCCCTTGTGGGAAGCGCCCGAGCAATGGTCTATGGAGGTACCAAAGGCCAGATCTACCGGTAGTCTTGCTTCTCTTCCGAACATAAGTCGATAGGGTGAGTACCCTGTAGTGTCACTTGTGGTACTATTGTATGCATGTACAATTGCTGCTATATGTTTGCTCCAATGCTGCTTCTTTTCACTACTTAAGGTCCCTAGCATGTTGAGCAGAGTTCGGTTGAACCTCTCCGGCTGAGCATCACCTTGTGGATGGTAAGGGGTGGTTCGGGTCTTCTTGATCCCTAAGCAATCCAAAAGCTTCAGAATCAGCCGACTTTCAAAGTCCCTTCCTTGATCGGAGTGGAGCCGTTGTGGTAGCCCGTAGTGTACAAAGTATTTGTCCATGAGTACTTTGGCTACAGTGGAAGCCTTCTGGTCTTTGGTCGGAAAGGCCTGGGCATACCGGGTGAAATGGTCGGTTATCACCAGAACATTTCCTAGTCCGCTCAAGTCGGGTTTGAGGCAGACAAAATCAATGCATACCAAATCCAGTGGGCTTTGACTTTGCAGATGGCCCATTGGGGCAGCTTGATGGGGTAAAGTCTTCCTCTGGATGCAGCGTGCACATGAGTGGCAGTATTCCTCGACTTCGGCCCTCATGCAAAGCCAATAGAACCGGCTCCTAACAAGCTGGAAGGTCCTTTCTGCTCCCAAGTGGCCATGATTGTCATGCAGGGAAACCAGGACGGTCTCTCTATGTTTTTCTCGGGTAGAAACAGTTGCCATTTATCTTCTAGGTCATCAGAGGGGCCCCTTCGGTAGACCACTCCCTGGTGCACCTGCAGCCTGTCCCACTCCTTCCTCAGCAAACAAGCTTCCTTTGAAGGGTGGCGCAAGAGTCTATCTGGATCCCGACTCTCCAGGGCTTCCAGGACCAATCTCCCCATGGGGTCTTCCAATTGGTCGCACCTCAACTCCTTCTTTGACAGTTTTGGCAAGTCAGCCTCCTCCAGCTGGGTTACCCCACAGTATTGTTTGGGGATCCCTACTACAGTGACCCCTATCTCTTCTGCTCTTGACCCACCACTGGCCTGGAGTTCAGCCCCCTGACAAAGGGCCCGCACACCGTCGGGTGCCACTTGGGTCGAGTCTTCTGTACTGCTGGTGAGGGCATGAGATCTTCTTGACAAAGCGTCCGCATCTCGATTTCCAGCTCCAGGTCTATATTTCAAACTAAAATTGAAAGCAGACAGGGCTGCCAGCCATCTGTGTCCCATGGCATCCAGTTTTGCTGTGGTGAAAAGATAAGTAAGGGGGTTGTTGTCAGTTTTCACAGTGAATTCCACCCCATACAGATAGTCTTTGAGCTTGTCGACTACAGCCCATTTGAGGGCCAGGAACTCCAACTTATGAGTGGGGTAGTTCTTCTCTGAGGGGGTCAGGCTCCTGCTCACATATGCAACGGGTCGCAGTTGCCCCTCGTGCTCCTGATAGAGCACTCCTCCCAGGCCATCATGACTGGCATCCACATGGAGTTCATACGGTTTCTTTGGGTCTGCGTAAGCCAGGACAGGGGCAGTGGTTAGGCTTTTCTTCAACATCTGGAAGGCCTCTTCACACTTCTGGTTCCACTGGTCTTTGACTGACTCCCCCGGCTTCCTGGGGCCCGAGTCATCCTCTTCCCCTTCCGTCTTTAGCAGTTCATTCAGCGGTTTGGCAATCCGGGCAAACCCTTTCACGAACCTCCTGTAATAGGAACAGAATCCCAAAAAGGATCTGAGTTCTGTCACAGTGGTGGGCCTTAGCCAGGAGGTGACTGCCTCCAACTTTTCGTGGGTCTGTGGCTACCCCCTCTTCGGACACTATGTGTCCCAGATAATTAACAGATGACTGATAGAACTGGCACTCCTCACTGAGTCTTCTCAAGACCTTCTCCAGTCTCTCCTCATGTTCCTCCAGGGTTCTTCCAAAGACAATGATGTCATCTAAGTATACAAGGACTTTGATGAGGTTCATGTCTCCCACAGTCTTTTCCATAAGGCGTTGAAAGGTGGCCGGAGCTCCAGACAGGCCTTGGGGCATCCTGTCAAACTCAAAGAACCCCACTGGAGTTATGAAAGCTGTCTTCTCCCTATCTTCTGGATGCATGGGGATCTGATAGTACCCACTCTTGAGATCCATTACACTGAACCACCTTGCTCCAGACAAGCTCTGCAAGGCATCCTCTATCCTCGGGGTGGTATACTGGTCGGGTATGGTTCTCCTGTAGTCTATACATAGCCTCAGCGACTCATTCTTCTTCCTGACCACCACTATCGGAGAGGCATAGGGACTTCTAGACTCCCTGATAACACCGGTTCGCTTGAGCTCGGCGAGCTGCTCCCTCAAGTCTTCGAGGTCTGCCAATGGGACTCGCTGGACCCTCTCCCTGAAGGGTTTGTCTTCCTGGAAGCGGATTCGGTGGGTGCCACTCTTCGCACACCCCACATCGAACTCATCTTGGGAAAAGATCCTTCTCCACTTGGTCAACTGGGCCTTGGCCCTTTCTTTCCAAGCCCTTGACAGGTTCGGGTTCTCCATGCAGAGCTTCTCCCAAATAGTCCTTTCTCCCTCTGTCTTTTCCACATCCGACAAGACAACTGGGGTAGCAGGGCTCACCTGGCCCAGCAACATCCTAGCTGGGATCTCCATGGGGCCATCTGTAGTATTCCTGACACTCACAGGTACTTTACAGTGTGCCTTCTTCAGGGCCCTCAACAGGACCACTTCTGGGACTACTTCTAAGCCCTTGTGTTCTTCCCTTGGATCAGGTTCCAACATGATGAAAGGCCCAGGCTGTTCCCAAGTGAGCTTCACTGTGGCTCTGAGACAGGTTACTTCACCGGGCTGCAGCACTATTCCTCTCCTTCCCAGCCTCCAGACCTTCCCCACCCCCTCTTCCGGGGCTCTCTGCTCCAAGATCAGTCGCTGATAGGCTGTCTTCAGCATTGGGTGGATCTTGGTGACCGTGGGGTCCTTCTTCCGTACTAGAGGGGCCAAGAGTCTCCAAACCAGGTCCGTGTTGGTCCCTATTATCATGGAGCTCTTGTTAGCTCCAGGCGGTCGGGGACATACCACAGCAAGGGTGTCAAACATTTCAGCCTTCCCGGCTACAGATGGGTCAAAGGTCAGTTTTATGGCCAGATAGCCATCATAAGGGAAACTCCGGGGCCCAATTCCCCATATTTCCAACTCTTTAATCTTCTGGATGGGTAGGTGACTTAGATGCTTGTCATAAAAGTCCCTGTACAACAGGGTCACTTGTGCCCCAGTATCCAATATGGCTCTTGTGTAGACTCCCTCCACTTGAACAGGTAATATGGGGAGGGGCCTATCAGCTTCTCTGGATACTGCTTCGAAGGGGTCTCTTTCTTTTGATCTTTGCATTTCCCTTTTGGACTCTCTTTCTTCCATTTTTCCTTGGACTTTAGTCTCTCTTGGGCTTGGTATGCATTGATCTCCCTCATCTTAATGGGTGTAACTACCCGCTGAGGGACACTATTCTCTTTTTTTGGCGTATATTCCCGCTGGGGAACACTGTGTTTCTTCTGAGGGGTTTTGTCCTCTCTCTTCCTGTACTTCTCATTCAGTTTGGAGCTCACTGGAGATGATGGGCACCCGGTTGACTCCTTCACCGGGGCCCGCTGAAGTTTTCGGCGGCTTGCGGTTATTCATTTTCTTCTTTTTTGGACTAGAACACACTTTGGCGACATGACCAGCTCCTCCACAGTTGAAGCAAATCGCATCCCCCCAATCTTGCAGGGATGCTGGCGCTGAGGTGTTTGGAAACACTTCCCTCCTCTGACTTTCCCTCTCTGGTACCCTTTGATCCTTGGCCATCAGGGAGGTCAGCATCCCCAATACTTGGGACATCTGTGACTTCAAGGCATCCACCTCTGAGTCTCTTTTGAGGGTCATGGCCGTCCTGACCATCACCGCCGGAGGATTGGTTGGCTCAAATGGTTGGCTCCTCCTTTTGTCTTCCAACATAGCCTCTTCTTCTCTGACCACTCGGATCTAGTCGGGGTACTCCAGGCTCTTCCCGTCCTGTCGGGTGCGTAACGCCAATGCGATGGGGTCCAGGGGCTGAGCTCCCCTCAACACCTGTTGAACACAGGCCTCATCAACCTTCCTTGGGTCGATCCCCTTCTTCAGTAGAATTTTATGCAGGATCTTATCCAGGCGCCTCATGAACTCTGACAGCTTCTCCCCTGTCTTTTGGTAGCAGTGTTCCAACTGGTAAGTGAGTTCAGTGACTTTTTCTGTTCCACCGAACACATTCTGCAGAATGTCCAGATAATCCTGTGCATCACAGTCTTTCTTGCTCAGCTTGAGGTTACGTATGGCCTCCAAGGCAGGCCCCTTCAGACTTTCAGTGATTCTCTGTTTCTTTCGGTGTTCTGGGACTTCCCATCCTTCTAAAGCCTGAGTGGCACCGTCTAGCCACTCCTCAAATCCCTTTTCCCCCGAAGGTACAGGTTTCCTTCCAGAAAATATCCTAAGTTTCCTGTATCCCGACATCGGGTAGTCTGTAGGGTCCTTCTTACACTGGGCTACAATCTCCCCCAGGACCGCGCACATCTCTGCGCTGAGGGTAGCCGGTGGTGAACCGGGACTCTCTTTAGCCTTCTGCTTTCCTGCTTTTGGGGACTGCGGTGGAGATATCTGTGGAGGTGACGGTTTTGGTGTCTGAAACCATCCTCCCGTGACTGGAAGCGCTTGTATTAAGCTATAGGTCTGATCATCCATTGCTTTTATGCTTGGACTTTTGAAATGCTCTGGGATTTCATTCTTCCATTCTATTAGTGCGTGGGTCAGCGAAGAATTCGACCTGACATCCATCACCCATGCTTTCTGGCGTGGGGACAGCAACATTACTAACTGTTTTATCGCTACTTCTTGCCAGATCCCCGGGAGTTCAATAACTACTGCCGCGGCTGAATCGGTGCCAGCCACCGTGCACCACTGTTCTACTTCCAGTGGGTCCATGCCGGTACTTTTGGCGCGTTGCTTGCTGTATCAGGAATCCCGGACTCGAGAGCCCCCACGTGTAGCGCTGCCCCCCAGTTAAGAGAGCCGCTGGATTTTTGTTTCGGGCCCTGTATACAGCACCACCAACCCCCGACAATCTACTCAACCCCTGCTGGCACAGTTAGTCTAGGGAATATTATCTTGTACCGATCTATACCTGATTATACACAATCTGGCAGTATTGATAGGTAAATACTATCTGCAAGAATAACACTGCAAGATCATTGGCTAATAAGCTTACTGCCTAACAATAGTATGATGTATGATGTTCTGATAGATTTGTCACATCATACCTAATAAATAATTTCCTTCCATAATGTTGTAGCGCACCCCCCTAAAGAGTCGCTGGTGAACTGGGTTCCATTCCATTCTATTCCCCTAGTTAAAGCACACATAGCATTTCTTCATTCTTCCACTGGCTTAAAGAACAGTCTAGGGTGTTTTTTCTGTTTGGGTTTTATTGGAGCTTAAAACTTGGATGGGGATGAGGGAGCATGGGATACCTCAATAAATTGAAGTACTGAATAACTTGAGGACTCCTCAGCTTTCTGGCTGAACTGTACAAAAAAAGCAATGTCCTACAGGATCTCTATGCTGATAGTGACCTGACCTGTACTCCTTCCAGAGTTAAAAGCTACACACAGTCACTGACTTTCCAGCACTGAGGCCATTTATTCACACAGGCACAGGATCATCGGTAGCCTCCTTTCGATATCCCCCCGACTTTTCTCAGTGAAGGAGATGTAGACTCACACAACTATAGGACAGCTGGACTCTTTCCCACCAACTTCTTCCTGGTTCTCTCCAGTGAGTATCTCTAGACCCAACTTGATTCCAGCACTTAAGCTTGCAAATAAGTCCTCCAGCTAATCCTAGCTGGGACCTTGGTGTCTTTCTGATGGCTTAGTATTCTGCACCAAGGGCAGAGACCCCTACACAGGGGTCTCCTTCAGCAGGACTGGGCCCAGGAAATCTGTACCTGCTGCCTCAGGCGTCAAAATATTTAAGGGCTCTCCAGCCACCTACTGGGTTCACCTTCCCAGGAATTGACTGGAGTTCCATAAATATTCAGGCTGCATACTATGTCCTTCCACCTACTATGCTTCTAGAATCCTCTAGAAGATAAAGGGAAGCAATCAGAGCAGCAGCCTGTGAGACACCAAGCAGCCCTAAATAATCAACCCCTGCTCCTATGATTACAGTGGAGCCAAACTAAATTTACCGGCTAGCCTACACTACACTAGGAGGGTGCTACATCTCATCTCTGGAATAATGGGTCCAATGATGGCCACTATCAGCAAGTCTTCATATATCGTTCTTCTGAAATCATGTATTATTTATTATACTGCAAGGTGATGGAGAACAAATAACATTTGGATCACAGAGAGTGTTCAAAGAAAAATCAGTTCAAGACACAGTCAATGTTCCAAAGAAAAATGGCAGAAACCAGCTATTGTACCCTTCTAGAAACCACACATTTCTTGTGAACAAGAATTTAAGCAAAACATTTCGTTATCTTTGGCCCAGGGCCAAGTGAAAAGTTTGAATAGGTGGGATTTTACAGAACACTTACACACACCTATTAAATACACACACTAATCCTTCTCAGAAATTGTATACAAATACCTTTTACAAGTAAAATGCCTAGAAATTGTTTCACTTCTATTTTATTGCAAAGTTTGGTTTATAACAGGAGTCTTTAATCTTTGTAAACAAAGGGCCAGTTTACTGTCTTTCAGACTTTAGGCAGGCTGGACAGTGGCCAGTAGGAGTAGAAAATTATCTGGCATCAGTGGGAGTAAACATAGTCTCAGGCTTGGAAGTAAAAAAAATTACATCAAACCTGTGGTCATCAGTAGGTTTGCCCCATCGGTGTCAGTAGGAGGAAAAATGCCTCATCGTAGGTTCAGTGGTAGGAATAGTGCCCCACCATTGGTGTCAGTGAAAGGAATAGTGCCCCATCATTGGTGACAGTGGGAGAAATTGTGCTCCATCATTGGTAATAGTTGTAGGAATAGTGTCTCATTGTTGGTGTCAGTGGGAGAAATAGTGCCCCATCGTTAGTATTATTAGGAGTAGTGATGAGCCGAACACCCCGGGTTCGGTTCGCACCAGAACCCGCAAACGGACCGAAAGTTCGCACAAACTTTAGAACCCTATTAAATACAATGGATGCGAACGTTCGAAATCTAAAGTGCTAATTATAACGACTATTATGCATGTTATTGTCCTAAAAAGGGTTTGGGAACCCGGGTTCTGCACCAGGGGACATGTATCAATGCAAAAAGAAGTTTTAAAAACGGCAGTTTTTCTGGAGCAGTCATTTTAATGATGCATAAAGTGAAAAAAAAAAAGTAATAATATCGTACCTGGGGGGTGTCTAAAGTATGCCTGTGAAGTGCCACGTGTTTCCCGTGTTTAGAACTGTCCCTGCACAAAATTACATTTCTAAAGGAAAAAAAGCCATTTAAAACTGCTTGCGGCTTTAATGTAATGTCTGGTCCCGGTAATATGGATGAAAATCTTTAAGAAAAATGGCATAGCTACCCCATCACACACCCCCCCCCCCCTACCCCAGCCCATTACCAGCCCCTTTGGGTCTTGTATGGATATTAAGGGGAACCCCGCACACAAAATAAAAAAGGCCCTATATACTCTGAACAGCCGTATACAGGCGGTGCATACAAGACAGGGACTGTAGGTTTGTTCTTATGTAGAATCTGTTTGTAATTTTGAACAGGTACATTGTTTAAGTGTAGCTCCAGCCAAAAAATCTATTTTTAAGCTTTTTGGAAAACATAGGGAAGGGTTATCACCCCTGTAACATTTGTTTTGCTGTCTGTGCAGTGTGCACCTGTTCAGAACAGTTCACCTCACTTTCCGTCCTGATGACAAATGTTTTTTGAAAATTTGGGGTTTTTATTGAAACAAGAATTGGTGATAAAGCATCAGTGGAGAGGAGACACTTTTTTTCCCATATTAACTCTTACAGGAGAGAATTTGCCTTCCTAGGGGTAGATTTCCTCTCACTTCCTGTTGTATCCTTCCGTTTGCAAGGAGGAGTCGTTTGTAAGTTGGATGTTTGAAAGTAGGGGCCTGCCGTATATACTCAGCTGAAATTTGCCCCTTACATGTTGGTGTTGCCACAACACTGTGAGCCCTCACAGTTACTCTTGGTGGGCGCATGAATGGGCCCTGCTGTGAATTATTAGATCAAGAATTGTAATTGCATGCCCCTGCTGAACAGGGGCTGAAAAATTGGGCCTTTGGTGGTGGTGGTGGTGGTGTTGACACAACACTGAAAGGCCTCACAGTTAGTGGTGGGCGCAGGAATGGGCCCTGCTGTGAATTATTAGATCAAGAATTGTAATTACATGCCCCTGTTAAACAGGGGCAGAAAAATTGAGCCTTAGGCACTGGTGCCACAACACTGCAACCCCTCACAGATACTGTACTTGGAGCACAGCAATGAGCTCTGTTGCAAAGTATTGCATCAAAAATTGTAATTACACGCCCCTGTTAAACAGGGGCTGAAAAATTGGGCCTTAGCCACTGGTGCTGGTGCCACGACACTGCAACCAATCCCAGATACTCTAGTTGGAGTGCAGGAATGAGCCCTGCTGCAAAGCATTGCATAAAAAATTGTAATAACACACCCCTGTTAAACAGGGCCTGAAAAATTGGGCCTTAGCCACTGGTGGCGGCACCCAGAAACAAAAATGTTCCTCCAAGCTATCATCGTCAATCGGATCATTGAGGAGGAGGATAGTCAGTCAACATAACAGGACAGTCTCTCAGCATCAGCATCAGTCTTGAAGGGATGTGACATTTGAAAATAAATTAGTCTGTTATATCAGCTTCAGGTGTTTGGTAGCTGGTGGTGATCCAAGACTGGTTCATCTTTATGAAGGTCAGTCGATCAACAAAGTCGGTGGACAGGCGCACCCTGTGATCCGTGACAAATCCTCCAGCAGCACTGAATGTGCGTTCTGAAAGAACGCTGGATGCAGGACAGGCCAGTAGCTCAATTGCATACTGTGCAAGCTCTGGCCAGTGATCCATCCTCAAGACCCAGTAAGCCAGACGATTTTCGGTGGGGAAGGTGTCCAAGTCTGACCTTGCCCCTAGGTATTCCTGCACCATATATATCAGACGCTGGCGATGGTTGCTGGAACCGATCATACCTTGGGGCTGCGGACTAAAGAATTGTCTGAACGCTTCGGTCAGACGGCCACCTTCCCCACCGCTCCTTCTTTAAATGACCGAAGCCTCAGCAACTCGTTGTCCAGGACCAGGAGTTTGTAACCTCCCAGTCTCTGGGAACGCATTGCACAGACCTTTCTGCAAGGCCTCCCGGAGTTGTCTCATCCTCTGCTCCCTCTGCGACGGTAAGATAAGGTCCGCAACCTTACCCTTGTACCGTGGATCAAGGAGAGTGGCCAGCCAGTAATGGTCCCTCTCCTTGATCCAAAGAATACGAGGATCCTTCCGCAGACTTTGCAGGATCAGGGAGGCCATGCAGCGTAGGTTAGCTGAGGCATTCAGTCCGGAGTCCTCTGGGTCACTAAGGACGACATGATCCGCAGCCACCTCCTCCCAGCCACGTACAAGTCCACTGGTTTCTTGGGACTGTAAATCATCCCTAAAAGACTGCTGCTGATAATGCTGAGTGCCAGGCACCACCCCAATGCTGACACAATCCTCCTCCTCCTCCTCTTCTTCCTGTGCGATGGGTGGGACAGAAGGAACACTGTCTGGGTAAAGGGGGCCTTGAGAGACAAGGAAGTCCTCCTCTTCCTGCCTCTGTTCTGCCTCAAGTGCCCTGTCCATTATTCCACGCAGCGTATGTTCCAACAGGTGGACAAGAGGTACAGTGTCACTGATGCATGCACTGTCACTGCTCACCATCCTCGTGGCCTCCTCAAATGGTGCCAGGACAGTGCATGCATCCCTGATCATGCCCCACTGGCGTGGTGAAAAAACCCAAACTCCCCTGACCCTGTCCTGGTGCCGTAGTCGCACAGGTACTCATTGATGGCCCTCTGCTGCGTGTGCAGCCGCTGCAGCATGGCCAACGTTGAGTTCCACCTGGTGGGCATGTCACATATAAGGCGGTTCTTGGGCAGGTTCAACTCCTTTTTGCAGCTCAGCCAGGCGAGCACTGGCATTATAAGATCTGCGGAAATGCACAGGGACTTTCCTGGCCTGCCTCAGGACATCCTGTAAGCACGGGTACCTGCCCAAGAACCGCTGCACCACCAGGTTAAGGACGTGAGCCACACAGGGCACATGGGTCAGTTGTCCCTGTCGGAGAGAGCGGAGAGGAGTTTGGTGCCATTGTCGCAAACTACCATTCCTGGCTTAAGCTGGCGTGGCGTCAACCACCTCTCGGCCTGCCCCTGCAGAGCAGACAGAACCTCTGCCCCAGTGTGGCTCCTGTCCCCCAAACACACCAGCGCAAGCACGGCATGGCATCTTTTTGCCTGCGTACTTGCGTAGCCCCTTGAACGCCTACGGAGCACCGCTGGTTCCGAGGACAAAGCACAGGAAGAGGCCACGGAGGAAGAAGAAGAGGAGAGGGTGGAGGAGAGAGGTGTGTCACAACCAGTAGTAGCATTTTGGAGGCGTGGCGGTGGAACAACCTCCAACACTACTGCACCTTGTCTTGCATCCTTCCCAGCTGCCAAAAGAGTGACCCAATGGGCCGTGAAAGAAAGGTAACGTCCCTGTCCATGCCTGCTGGACCATGAGTCAGCGGTAATATGCACCTTACCGCTGACCGCCCTGTCCAGCGAGGCCAAGACATTGCCTTCCACATGCCGGTAGAGAGCCGGAATCGCCTTCCGTGAGAAAAAGTGCCGTTTGGGAACCTGACACTGAGGAACCGCACATTGCACAAACTCACGGAAGGGGGCCGAGTCTACCAACTGAAAAGGCAGCAGTTGAAGCGCTAGCAATTTAGCCAAGCTAGCATTCAACCGCTGGGCATGTGGATGGCTGGGAGTGAACTTCTTTCGACGGTCCAGCAGCTGGGGCAGGGAAATTTGCCTGCTAGAATCGGACGTTGGTGTACTGCTAGCAGAGTGCCCGCAAGTACTTGGCTGTGACACACCTAATTCTACACCTTCATTCCTCTCAGAGCAGATTTCAGAGAGGACTGAAGGTATAGTGGGGTTGGAGATCCCAGCTGATGCGGTGCAAGAAGAGGTCAGCTTTGTTCTTTGGTGTGGGTCTTTAAGGTAGGCTTGCCAACGAGCTGCATGGCAGGTCAACATATGTCTGGTCAAGCATGTGGTGCCCAAGCGGGTGATGTTTTGGCCACGCGATATACGCTTGAGACATATGTTGCAAACAGCAGCTGTGCGATCTGATGCACTTGCCTCAAAAAAGGCCCACACCAAAGAACTTTTTGAATAACGGGCAGAGGCAGCGCCCTGCACAGGCGGAGCTCTGCGGTGTGATTCCCTCGGTGTGCTGCCCTTACGCTGGCCCCCCGAGGGCATCCTGTCTCGTTGGAGATGTGCCTCCTCCTCATCCTCCTCCTCCTCCTCCTCCTCTCTCCTATTAGGCACCCACGTGGAGTCAGTGACCTCATCATCCCCTCCCTCCTCATCACTGGAGCCAATCTGGCAGTATGCTGCAGCTGCTGGAACATGACTGCCAGATTGGTGTCCTTCTTGAGCATCCCCTCTCTCTGCTCTCACGCTACTGCCTTCCTCTAGCTGGGTATCATCATCAGACCCTTCGAAATGCTGGGCATCCTCCTGGAGCATGTACCCAACACTGTGCTCAAACAGTTCGGGGGACTCCTCAGGAGGACATGGTTGGTCTAGGGAAGGAGTGACTGATGATGACATTGATACCAGGGAAGAGGACGCTTTGGCAGCTGCTTTGCCAGTACCCTGAGCCTGGGTGAGAGAGGATGAGGAGGATGAGGAGGGCTTGGTCATCCACTCTACCAAGTCTTCGGCATGATGCGGCTCAACACGTCCAGCTGCCGAAAAGAAGGACAAGCGTGTCCCATGGCCACGTGCTGATGGCGATGCACCGCGTCCACGACCAGCACTGTTGTCTCTAGACACAGAGCCTGCTTGCCCTCTTTTTTTTGGCTCCTGACTGTCTGCCTCTCCTTGTTTGCCTTCCAGACATTCTAACGGCCTGCAGGGAAATGGGAAAAGCAGCAATACAGGCTAAGTTAAGGTGTAATATGGTCAGGAGGCACACTCCGCCCGCTGTAAGTGCCGCAAAATCCTGTTGGTGTAACACACCAGGAAAAAGCAGCAATACAGGCTAAGTTAAGGTGTAATATGGTCAGGAGGCACACTCCGCCCGCTGTAAGTGCCGCAAAATCCTGTTGGTGTAACACACCAGGAAAAAGCAGCAATACAGGCTAAGTTAAGGTGTAATATGATCAGGAGGCACACTCCGCCTGCTGTAAGTGCCGCAAAATCCTGTTGGTGTAACACACCAGGAAAAAGCAGCAATACAGGCTAAGTTAAGGTGTAATATGGTCAGGAGGCACACTCCGCCCGCTGTAAGTGCCGCAAAATCCTGTTGGTGTAACACACCAGGAAAAAGCAGCAATACAGGCTAAGTTAAGGTGTAATATGGTCAGGAGGCACACTCCGCCCGCTGTAAGTGCCGCAAAATCCTGTTGGTGTAACACACCAGGAAAAAGCAGCAATACAGGCTAAGTTAAGGTGTAATATGGTCAGGAGGTACACTCCGCCCGCTGTAAGTGCCGCAAAATCCTGTTGGTGTAACACACCAGGAAAAAGCAGCAATACAGGCTAAGTTAAGGTGTAATGTGGTCAGGAGGTACACTCCGCCCGCTGTAAGTGCCGCAAAATCCTGTTGGTGTAACACACCAGGAAAAAGCAGCAATACGGGCTAACTTCAGGTGTATAATGTGAAGGAGGCTTAGCAACAATGACACTGACACTGTCCCCTGCCTATCCTTCTCTCTCCCTGCACACAAGGTTTATCAAAGTATATGACACTGACACTCTCCCTGCCTATCCTTCTCTCTCCCTACACACAAGGTTTAGCAAAGAATATGACACTGACACTCTCCCTGCCTATCCTTCTCTGTCCCTACACACAAGGTTTAGCAAAGAATAGATTTGACAAGATTTGACACTGTCCCTGCCTATCCTTCACTTTCCCCGCTCCGGAACACACTACACAAGGCCGCCGCGCTGGCGGCCTTTTATAGTGTGGGGCGTGTACTAAACCCCCTCAGCTATAATTGGCCACAGGCATCCTGCCTGTGGCCAAATATTGCTCTCCTCGCTGCCGGCGCTGTGATTGGCCAAGCATGCAGGGTCACAGTGCATGCTTGGCCAATCACAGCGCCGGGATTACACTGCAATGGCGCGAACGGCCCAAATCGAATTTGGCGCGAACGGCCCAAATCGTTCGTTGTTCGCCGAATGCGCGAACAGCCGATGTTCGAGTCGAACCTATGTTCGACTCGAACACTGAGCTCATCGCTAATTAGGAGGAATAGTGCCCCATCAATAGTGTTAGTGGGAGGAATAGTATCCCATCTTTGGTGTCAGTGAGAGGAGTAAGCCCCATAATTAGTGTAATTTTTGGTGTCAGTAGGAGAAATAGTGCTTGTATCAGTGGTAGGAATAGTGCTCCAAGGGCCAGATAAAAGCAAGCAAAGGGCAACATCTGGCCCTCGTGCTGCAGTTTGAAGACCACTGGTTTAGAAGTTGGAGCTTTGTGGATTCATAGAATGTGATTTGGGCATTTTTATTGTGGCAGCAATCTGGGCATATTTCCAGTGGCACTAATGTGGGAGACTGAGACGATTTGTCACTGATTATTAAATGACATCGGCCAGTGATATTATTATTATTCATATGAATTGCTCAGAGAAATGAGTGGATGTAAATGTCATCCAATCAGATTGGACAGTGTATGGGGAAAGAATTGCCCAGAATGCACAATACACAGACATGTGTTGAGAAAATGTTTTCATGGAAGTTTTGGATCCACCAATGATTATAGACTATCACCATAAAATGCACAATTACAAGTCCAGGAAACATCTGCACAGTTGTTGATAGGAGGAAGATCTCTAGAATGATTATTGAGTTGTTTCAAAAAGAAGTGAATGAAAGGAATAAAAGTGGAAGCAATTTTCTCCATTTGATAAGGAAAAGCTCATTAACATGATCAGCATTACAATGAGCACAAGCTCAATGTATAAGCAGTTGTGCACTCTGGAGAACGCAGATGCGCCCGTGTGCAACACACATATTTAACAAGCTAAAGCGTGTGCGGTGTGTCAGGTCGAGCATAAAATGGTGTGCTTTGTCAATGCACATGTGCAGTTGAGTAAGCTGAAAGAAGGGTGTAAAAAGGCTTGATTAGTTGTAAGACAGATCTACATGTTCTGGACAGAATTTGTGCATTTAAACAATATTATATACATACTTTATAGCCTGGTAACAGAAGATGGTAAACTAGTAAAGTTATCTACAGTATTCAGACAAAAATGTTGAAGATTACATTGGCTGCGCTTGCTAATGGTAGGCGCGAATGATTGGGCAAGTGCGCAACAGCGCTTCCTATGTAAATAGGGTTTGGTGCATATAAGTGTAGCGGCAGCTCCTCACACTCCCCTCTTTGTCTCGTCTTTCTCTTGTCTAGGGGTATCTTAGAGGGGAGGGAGCGAGGACACCACGCCTGGCCTCCACCACATGTGTCAGTGCGGTATAAGCAACAGTTCTGTATTACCTTCGGGTCAGTGCTGTGCACCTGGATCTTCCCTCCAAGAGTCACCGCAAACCATGTCCTTTAGAAAATGAGCTCCACACCATTAAAGTTCAACACTCCTTTATTCTCCTTGTCTGAACACAAACAGTTGAACTCCCTTGATAGAACAGAACAGAAAAGGAGGTGTGGATGTGAACAGGCCCAGACACAATGTGAGTTGACACTTCCCTTCCTAGAAGTGTATCCCGGTCTCCGCACAAGGGTAGATTTCCTTCCAGGCGGTCTCCGACGAGAGACTCACTTGTCACCGGCAATATGCTGCACCGGGTCTTCAAATGAGGAGCTCCCCCCGGTCCATTGTGCCTTCCGGATTTGGGTACCCAATCCCTGGGTACCCTAGGATCTCCTTCCCTCGCGGAACTCAGTGTTGGGCACTGAGCTCCGGACCTCCATCCAAGTACCTCACCCCAGGCTAAAGGTGCCTGGGATGGAACTCGACATCCGCTGTCCTCTAGGCCTAAGCCACCCAGAGGAGCAACACGACCCACCGTCCGCAAGCTGAAGGTGCCTGGGACGTCAACCCCGTGACAAAGATGGCCGGCCCCCTTTATACCCTCTCCCAGCAAGCACGGCGGGTTCCCCACCCCACCATACCGCTGCTGAGGGAGGACAAAAAGGAGGCACAGCACACAGCAATGATTCAACCCCAGCCCAGGGCGACAGCGCCACCCACTGGGCTGCAGGGAATTACACATCACTGATGTCTCTGCCAAATTCAAAATTCCACCTGGGAAAGTACATACCCGCTACATAAGTGCACCATCATTTTTGATAAATGTTTTGAGTCCCGTTTTGTGTGCAATTGCTCCAATTTCTCCACTGCACCATAGGCGCAGGTCTTTAGTAAATCACCCCCTATGTGTCCATACACACTATAAGCATTTTCAGTATTATGCAGAGTATAGAAATCATATGCTGGAAGCTTGTTTTATACAGCAGTACACTTTGCTTTTATGGAGGATTGCATGTCTTACAGCATGGAGAAACATGAACAGGAAGCAGGAATATATAAGTACATGCACTGAGGTAGACAATACATCCTGTTATATCATAGAAAACATGAATTATACACAATAATACTACAGCGCCACCTGCTGCATAGATAGGTATAATGCATACAGTATTGTCAGTTTATTAATAACTTCACATTACATGCTGTTGTTCTTTTCCAACATTCAGGAGTTTAGTGACAGTGGAGTTTACAGGCAGAAAAAAATAACATCAGAGCATAAAAAACGCTCCAAAGTGAAAAACTGCATATTAGCATGCATTAATGCATGCTAATGGACAGAATTCTGGCCAATAGAATGTATTATCGCCAGACGCGGGAATGCGCATGTAAAAACTCTTTACCGCATTCTTGATTCTAAAAACCCCTGTAGCCCAAAAAAAAAATTTGAGCTTCTCAGTGTGTATGATGTCTTATCTTTTAAGAGGCTGGTTATCTTGGGCTGTACTACTGCAATAAAGTGGTTGTAAATCTCAGACATGAAATATGAACAAAGCATTTCCCTCTATTATAGTGTGTACTTGTCTCAGTCTACTCTAGAGCACTAAGGGGTTGATTTTCTAATGGCACATAAACTGTGGACTTTGCAGTTGCAATCTGCAAGAGAAGTTGCTCCAGAGCTAAGTAAATGAGCAGAAGCTTTGCTGACTTCTGTCATTCAATCATGTGCAAGCAAAAATTATATATTTTTTATTTTCCTTGCACGTGATTGGTTATTCTTTGCAAAGTAAAGTGTCAGCCTCAGCTCTGTTCCCATGTGCTCTGTGAGGGTGGTGTGTCGCTTCCCTCCAATTAGCTCTTACTGTGCTTTGCAGAGTGTAACTTCAGCTCTCTGCCCACTGATTTCTGGAAGCTCAGACAAGCTCAGACAAGCTTTAAAAAATTCTGCAAGAATGTAGTGGAGAGATGGCTGCAAATAAAAAGGTACAACTTATGTAGGAAGATTTGTTTAATCTCTGTGTATCACCTGAGGCTTCACTGGGTATATGGAAGGGTGTACACAACTTCAAATGCTGCCTATGGGGTTGATTTACTAAAACTGGAGAGTGCAAAATCTGGTGCAGTTGTGCATGGTAGCCAATCATATTCTAACTTCAGCTTGTTCAATTAAGCTTTGACAAAAAAAACAACCAGGGAGCGGATTGGTTTCTATGCAGAAAGTCACCAGTTTTATTAAATCAACCCCTATGTCCCTAATAAGGACAGGACATTAAAGGGGGGTTCCACCCGCGATTTATTTATTTTTTTTAAAGTCAGCAGCTACAAACACTGTAGCTGCTGACTTTTAATTAGGACACTTACCTGTCCCGAGGCCGATCCCTCGATCCTGGCAGCTCCCGGTGCCACCATCCTCAGTAAGGGAAACAGGCAGTGAAGCCGTGCGGCTTCACTGCCCGTTTCCTACTGCGCATGCGCGAGTCTCGCATTGTTTTCTGAATGGGCTGCTTGCTCTCTGGGATACACACAGTTCCCAGAAGGCAGCGCGCCCCATTCACTAGAAGACAACACAAGGAGGATGCAGAAGAAGACCAGCCGCGGATAAGGAGGAGGCAGATTAGGGACTTCCGCATAGCAACCGGTATTTCTGGTGAGTAAAATTTGTTTTATTTTTTTATTTTTTTGCAGGTTTTTGGGGATTTTTTTTTTTTTTAGGGTGGAACTCCACTTTAACCTGTCCCTAACCTGTTGGTAGGGATGATCCAAACACCCCCCCCCCCCCCCCGGTTCGGTTCGCAGCAGAACATGCGAACAGACAAAAAGTTTGTTCAAACACCGCTAAAGTCTATGGGATACGAACGTGAAAAATCAAAAGTGCGCATTTTAGAGGCTTATATGCAAGATATTGCCATAAAAAGTCTTTGGGGACCCGGGTCCTGCCCCAGGGGACGTGTATCAATGCAAAAAAAAAAAGTTTTATAAACAGTTTTCGGGAGCAGTGATTTTAATAATGCTTAAAGTGAAACAATAAAAATTAAATATTCCTTTTAATATCGTGCCTGGGGGGGTGTTTATAGTATGCCTGTAAAGTGGCACAGTTTTCCCATGTTTAGAACAATACCACAGCAAAATGACATTTCTAAAGGAAAAAAAGTAATTTAAAAGTGCTTGCAGCTGTAATGTATTGTCGGGTCCCGGCAATATAGATGAAAATCATTGAGAAAAACGGCATGGCCCCCCCCCCCCAATCCATTACCAGGTCCTTTGGGTCTGGTATGAATATTAAGGGGAACCCTGCACCCAAAATAAAAAAATGGTGTGGGGGTCCCCACTATATACTTTGAACAGCAGTATATATACTATACAACCTGCCCTATATACTCTGCAGAAAATTTGGCCTTAGGTGTTAGTGGTACCAGAACACTGTAAGCCCTCATAGTTACTCTTGGTGGGCGCAGAAACGGCCACTGATGTGAAATATTATATCAAAAATTGTAATTACATGCCCCTGCTAACCACTTAAGCCCTGGACCAATACGCAGCATAATGACCAGGCCCCTTTTTGCGATTCGGCACTGCGTCGCTTTAACTGACAATTGCGCAGTCGTGCGACGTGGCTCCCAAGCAAAATTGGCGTCCTTTTTTCCCCACAAATAGAGCTTTCTTTTGGTGGTATTTGATCACCTCTGCGGTTTTTATTTTTTGCGCTATAAACAAAAATAAAGCGACAATTTTGAAAGAAATTACATATTTTTTACTTTTTGCTATAATAAATATCACCAAAAAATAAATAAAACATTTTTTTTCCTCAGTTTAGGCCAATACATATTCTTCTACATATTTTTGGTTAAAAAAATCGCAATCAGCGTTTATTGATTGATTTGCGCAAAAATTATAGCGTTTACAAAATAAGGGATAGTTTTAAGGCATTTTTTTTTTTTTACTAGTAATGGCGGCGATCAGCGATTTTTTTCATGACTGCGACATTTTGGCGGACACATCGGACACTTTTGACAGATTTTTGCGACCAGTGAAATAAAAATGCACTGGTTACTGTAAAAATGAGACTGGCAGTGAAGGGGTTAACCACTAGGGGCGCTGGAGGGGTTAAGTGTGCCTAGGGGCGTGTTTCTAACTGAGGGGGGGGGCGTGGCTACTAGTGACACATCACCGATCTCCGCTCTGATTACACAGAGCGGAGATCGCTGACATTGTCAGTAGGGGAGCGGGGAGATGTTGTGTTTACACTAACATCTCCCCGCTCCATGCCTCCGTGAGACGATCGCGGGGATCCCCGCGGCAATCGAGTCCGCGGGACCCGCGGTCCGACTCACGGGGAAGGCAGGGGGGTCGCGAGTGTGCCGCGGCGGCACGCGCGCGCGACCCCGACTTCGGCAGTTAAAGGGCCACGTACATGTACGTGATTGTGCCTGTACGAGCCATTCTGCCGATGTATATATACAGTGAGGGGTCTTTAAGTGGTTAAACAGGGGCAGAAAAATTGGGCTTTTGGTGGTGGTGGTGCCACAACACTGTAAGCCCTCACAGTTACTCTTGGTGGCCGCAGGAACGGGCCCTGCTGTGAAATATTATATCAAGAATTGTAATTACATGCCCCTGTTTGGCCTCAGGCAGTGGTGGTGGTGCCCTAAACCAAAAATATTGTTGGAAGCTAGCATCATCAAGATTGAGGAGGAATAGGATAGTCACTCAGCATAGGCAGTCTTCAAGGGATCCCACATCCATAGAAAAATCAATCAGTTACATCAGCATCAGGTGCTTAATAGCTGCTGATCCAAGACTGATACAGTTTTATGAATGTGAGCCTATCAACGGAGTCTGTGGACAGGCGCACTCTATGATCCGTTACAAACCCTCCAGCAGCACTAAATGTGAGTTCAGAAAGAATGCTGAATGCAGGACAGACCAGTAGCTTAATTGCATATTGAGCAAGTTCTGGCCAGTGGTCCATCCTCAAGACTTAGTAACCCAGTGGTTACTCTGTTGGAAAGGTCTCCAAGTCTGCTCTTGCCCCTAGATATTCCTGCACCATGTAATGCAGACGCTGGCGATCGTTGCTTGAACGATCAGACCTTGGCGCTGAGGACTGAAAAATTGTCTAAAGGCATCGGTCAGCCTGCCACCTTCTCCACCGCTTTTTCTCTGACTGAACGAAGCCTCAGCAACACGTTGTCCAGCACCAGGAAATTGTAGCCTCCCAGGGTCTGGAAATGCATTGCACAAACCTTTCTTCAAGGCCTCCTGAAGATGTTTCACCTCTGCTCCCAAAGTCAGGATGAGTTCTGCAACCTTACCCTTGTAACGTGGATCAAGAAGGGTTGCCAGCCAGTAATGATCCCTCTCCTTGATACCACGAATCCTAGGGTCCTTTCGCAGGCTTTGCAGAATCATGCAGCGTAAGTTTGCAGAGGCATTTGATTCTGAGTCCTCTGGGTCACTAAGAATCACAACCTCCTCCCAGCCACGTACAACTCCTTGGGTTTCTGGGGACTGAAAACCGAGTGTTATCCTCCACGTCCATGCTGACACAATCCTCCTCCTCTTCTTCCTGTGTGTTTGGCGGGCCCGCAGGAATACTATCTGGATAAAGGGGGCCTTGAGAGGTAAGGAAGTCTTCCTCTTCCTCCCGCTGTTCTGCCTCAAGTGCCCTGTCCATTATTCCACGAAGCGTGTGCTCTAAAAAGGAAGACAAGAAGGACAGTATCACTGATGCATGCATTGTCGCTGCTCACCATCCTTGTGGCCTCCTCAAATGGTGACATGACAGTGCATGCATCCTTGATCAGTAGCCACTGGCGTGGCAAAAAGAAGCCAAGCTCCCCTGACCCTGTCTGGTGCCATACTCACACAGGTACTCATTGATGGCCCTCTGCTGCGTGTGCGGCCGCTGCAGCATTGCCAACGGCATGTCACAAATGAGATGGTTGGTGGGCAGGTTTCATTCCCTTTGAATGTCAACCAGCTGAGCACTGGCATTGTATGACCGGGGGAAATGACCACAGACTTTTCTGGCCTGCCTCAGGAGATTCTGTAAGCCTGGGTACCTGCTCAAGAACCGCTGCAACATCAAATTCAGGATGTGTGCCAAACATGGAACATGTGTCAAGTTTCCCTGTTGGTGGGGGGAAAAAAGGTTGGTGCCATTGTTGCATACAACCATTCCTGGCTGAATCTGGCGTGGTGTCAACCAACTCTGAGCCTGCCCCTGCAGAGCTGACAGAATCTCTGCCCCAGTGTGGCTCCTGTCCCGTAAGCAGACCAACTCAAGCACCGCATGGCATCTTTTTGCCTGACTGCTTGCGTAGTCCCTTGAACACTTACGGAGCAGCGCTGGTTCAGAGGACAAATCTGCAGAGGAAGAGGCCATAGAGGAAAAAGAAGAGGAGGGGGTGGAGGAGAGAGCTGTGGCGGAATCACCACTAGCATTTTGGAGGCATGGTGGCGGAACAAGCTCCAACAATACTGAACCCTGTCCTGCATCCTTCCCAGCTGCCAGCAGAGTTACCCAGAACAGAAAAAGCGCCTCTAAGTAAATTGTTTAATGATTATACAATAAAAGTTTTTAAAACTTAAATTTCAGTAAGTACAGATGAGCTCCTAAGGAATCATCAAATCGTGGTGGTTATACCCAAAAGTCTCCAAGCGTGTCCAGAGCAGTCTCGTAGTCCGGGCTGTGAAGCCGCAAGGTGCCAGGGGAGAAGTCGGCTGTTTTCTTCGGTGGAGATGCTTTCTCATGGACTGGCGTGTGATGTCAGCGGGGTCAAAAGGGAACACAACGCGTTTCAGAGCATGCGCGAGTCCCAAATAGAGCATGCGCGCTCCTTTTTCAAGTGTAAAGGAAAGAGGAGAGATCGGGATTATATAGCTCTGTACAGCAACAAGTGACAGCTGGTCAATTGATTGGTGGGATTGATTAGCAGCAACTTGCGGCATATTAACAACATGAAATCATGAAACAATAATAATGATAATAATAAAAATAAAAATAATAATACTACTAAGGTGCAATGAGAAAAGTTATTATTTTAAACATTCCACACATTGGCGTGCATTCACAATTGATAATGGTGTAAGTGTATTTAGCATGTGTGTGTGCGCCGACACGCAGGGATGAATAGTAAACGGCTTTTAGGTTAAAAGGATAAATAGGATGATATGAAGCAGAAATAGAATAATGGGTTGAGTTATAAGTGAAATTGATCTTAATGCAGATAGAATGGATAGTAGTTCGCAAGCAGAGATAAAATGAAAGGGGATGAATTTGATATTCAATATACAAACAGTATGGTAAATCATTACACGAAAACCCGCAGAGTATGGAGCGAGTTATTGGTATGTGTGTTAAATATTAAAACGAAAAAAGTTAAAAGATTAAGTGGAAGATTATCCAGTCAATTAATCAATGCCGGCGCACACACACAGTACTCCTGCGATAAAAGTGAATGTCACACTCAATGGCTGTCCTGTCTCCATGGATGTTGATACAGGGGCGGCTGTGTCTGTCATTTCATGGACTGATTTAAAGGTATCGGGTCTGTCCCTACCGCTCCAACCTACAAATCTCACACTACAAACCTACAGCAAGGAACTACTACAGCCCTTGGGTTATGTGAAACCCCTTGTTACATTAGGCAACTGCAGTCAAACTCTATGCCTTTATGTTGTCAGTAGAGGAGGTCCTCCGCTGTATGGTAGGTTCTGGTCTAAAGCCCTGGGCATGCCTCCTCTTGCCATTGCCCAATGTACATTGGTTTCTGAGGTAAACCATTGGGTGGAATCCCTGAAGTAATGCTTTAAGGGGGTTTTTGAGGACTCTTTGGGCACAGTAAAAGGAAAAATTACCCACCTCCTCTTGAAGCCTGGTGCTACACCTCGTTTTTGTAGGGCAAGATCAGCACCTTTTGGCTTGCGAAAGAAAGTGGAAGCAGAGCTGGACCACCTATTGGCTGAAAAGATCATAACTAAAGTTGATAGAAGTGAATGGGCATCGCCAATTGTGCCTGTCAAGAAAAAGATTTCAGGGTTGCCCTGAACAACCAACTTCTTGTGGATCAATACTCATTGCCTCGACTTGAAGATCTATTTAGCTCACTGGCTGGGGGGCAAAAGTTTACAAAAATAGACTTAAAGCAAGCTTACCTACAACTGCAAGTACACCCAGATTCACGCCATCTGTTGACCATTAACACCCATAAAGGATTATTCCAATATCACTGCATGGTTTTTGGCATAGCCCCAGCTCCAGCCATCTGGCAGCGATTCATGGATAAGGTCCTGGCAGGCATACCTTTCACTCAATGTCCACTAGATGACATTCTCATCACTGGTCCCACTGATGAAGAACACAGAAAGAATGTTGAAACTGTGCTAGAGAGACTCCAAAGGTATGGTTTACGTGTCAATCTTTCAAAATGCAAATTTCTAAAGTCTCAACTGGAATTTTGTGCCCACACTGTGGACCGACATGGGTTACACACTACTGAAGAAAAGGTTAAAGCCCTTACCCATGCCCCTACTCCCCAGCTCAGGTCCTACCTTTGCCTCCTAAATTACTACCACCGTTTCTTGCCGAACCTAGCACACCAGCTTTACCCATTACATCGCTTACTGGATGCAAGAGCTAAATGGATATGGACAGCCAAATGTGAAGAAGCTTTTCGGCTTTCTAAAGAACTCATTCTGTCTTCTTGAGTTCTGGTCCACTATGATTTAAAGAAACACGTCGCCTTGGCTTGTAATGCCTCGCCTTATGGACTGGGTGCTGTGCTTCCCCATGTCATGCCAGATGGCACATAGCGCCCCATTTCTTTTGCCTCCAGCTCTTTAACCTCAGCAGAACAAAACTACTCCCAGATAGACAAGGAAGCTTTGGCCATTATATGGGCCACAATTTTTTTTAATACGTACATCTATGGTCAGAAGTTCACACTTATCACTGACCACAAACCTCTGTTGTCAATACTGAACCTTCAGAAAGGAATTTCTACAACAACTGCATCTCGCTTACAAAGGTACGCTTTATTCTTGGGACTTATACTTATTCTATCAGATACTGCTCCCATGATGCCCATGGCAATGCAGATGCATTTTCCAGATTGCCAATTGGAGACCACTCACCAAGAGATGTACGCATAGTGGAAATACACAGGCCGAAATCTTGCATGTCCACCTCCCTAATTGCCAGACATACAGTCACAGATCCCTTCCGGTTTCAGATATTCTCATATGTTCAGGCTGGATGGCCAGAGAAAGTCCCAGGTGAATTTTGTCCGTACTTTGCCAGAAAATGTGAGCTTGTGACTAATGCTGGTTGCCTACAGTGGGGCAATACAGTGGTTATACCTCAGTATTTGCAACCAACCATGCTAAGGATACTGCATGAGGGCCATCCTGGTGTGGTGCGCATGAAGCAGCGAGCCCTGAGCTATGTTTGGTGGCCACAAATGGACACAGCAATTGAAGATTATGTGGCTCAATGTCCTGGGTGCTGTCAAGCTCAGTGACCCCAAAAGAAAGGAACCCTGCTACCTTGGCCATGGCCGACAGACCCGTGGTCAAGAATCTCGATTTTGCTGGCCCAATCCAGGGTAAAATGTATTTTGGGGGGCGTGGCCTGGACATGGCTGAGTGAGGCAGCTTTCTCTTTGAGCTCCCGACCTGAACCCTCACTCTCCGGCATAAAATAGGACCTCACACCGGTATTAACTCTACGAACAAGTACAGGACGCGAGCAGCTACCAGGGGTACCCCAGCGGGCAAGATTTCTGGCGAAATCCACAAATATTTCAAAAGCTTACAGGAGTCGTCCCCCGGAGCCACTGTGGCAGCGGCGTGAGGCTCAACACGTGGCACCCCTCAGAAGGCCCAGGCATCTGCAACAGGGGACCATGTTCCCGGGACCCCGACACCCTCCGACTGCTCTCAGGACCTGTTTGCTGAGCAGCAGCAAGCCAAGATGGCATTCTCACACCAGCCGGAGGCCTTGGCCCTAGATCAGGACATCAGGGAGATGTTGCAGGCCCTCCCGACCCAGACGGCCATAGAGGCCCTAATCCTCTGGCTGGAGGAGACACACAGGAGGGACATACAAGAAGTGAGAGGAGAGGTGTCTACCCTGGCTGATCGAGTGGGGTCGGGAGAAGCCTCGCTGTCCTCCCTCGAAAACCGAGTGTCTGCCCTGGAGCGTTCGAAGGACCAACACTGAGACACCGCGGTCGCTCTCCAACTGCATCTGGAGGACATCGAGGATCGTAGCCGACGCTGCAACCTGCGGTTCAGAGGGATCCCCGAATCTGTGGAGGATGTCGGAGCTGCGGTGAAGGAGATCTTCTGAATCGTTCTTGACGACCCAGACGCAGACATACTCCTGGACAGGGCTCACAGAACCCAAGGCCCTAGGCCTACCGATCCTAGCAGGCCGCGGGATGTGGTGTGCAGGCTCCACAGGTATACCCAGAAAGAGTCGGTACTGCGGGCAGCCTTGGACCATGGAGATGTCGATTTGGCCGGAGCACAGGTCCGTATACTGCCGGACCTATCGAGGGCGACCTTGCGGAGAAGAGCTTTACTGAAGCCCGTGCTGGAGGCGGCGAAGCATAAGGGGATCTCCTACTGTTGGGGCTATCCTCTGTCGGTGTCGTTTCGTGGGGACTCCGGGATGTTTACCTTGCAGAACACCGCTGACTTACCTGCCCTCCTCCGATTCCTCGAGGTGGCGCCGATTCAGGTCCCGGACTGGCTCCAGATCCTCCCGCGCCAGATAGGCATATCCGGCATCTCTGCACAGCACGGTCCGCTGCCATCCCGCCGACAGAGAGGTAGACGGAGACGCCGATCCGCCTCTGGGGACCAGCCACGTGAGTAGGCCCTGGGCCACACTTCCCTGATCCATACACGCACGCTCTCCCCTGATCCTCCCCACATTGCCCGAACCAGCAGCTGCCTTAGACACTGTCCCCTGCGTGACGGAGAACCGAGCCTGCAGCTCTGACCGCAGCCCGCCTGGGGGGAGATGCGTGCACCCCCCGCCTCACCCTCTGACCCACATGTGATGTTAGACACAGGGGATACAGCAGTGGGAACATACATTCAAGGATGGATGCTGGAAGGCTCAAGCCGTGGTTTTGAGGGGGGCTGCTCCCCCCCCCGCCTGGTAGCACTTTATGACATGGTGGGGATGGAGGTGATGTGATGGTTCCCCACGGCCTGGATGTCCTCTGCACTCTGCACTGGCATCGCCGGCCCCCCACGCACATGTTTGTGTCCCCCCTGCAGTGCACCTGCAACTTAACAACATTGGAACACTACATTGCCGGCACTGATATGCCTATGGAAACATTGGGGTCTGAGGGAGGGGGGGATGGTTGGGACTGCCTGTGGAGGGGGGGGTATTGGGGGTCTCCTCCTTTTCGGCCCTAGGGAGGGGGCGGGGGACGGCAACGTGGGTGTTCTGGCGGAGCAACCATTTTGAAACGGCACTGTTGCCCTCTTATCTTTACCCTGGCCACAACAGGCCGAAATGAACACCTCCAAGGGGCTTAGGACATGCATGCTCTGGACTTCACTGAAAATGGCGGAATACTGACACTGGGGAGAGGGGCGGGGATTGCACTGCCGCGGGTTGGGGATGGGATATGAGGCTCACGCTTCACAGAAGTCTGCACTACATAGTTTATTGCTGCTAAAGTTAATTGCACTGTTCTATGTTCTGTTTCTTGTATGCCGCCTAAGTTCATGTTCATTTGGTATCTCATTTCATTTGCACTGCTTTACCGGTTCATGGTTCATCTGATATTACTAATTTGCCAGGGTGGGGGCTTATCCACCGGCCCTGTCTGTCCACCACCCCACATAGGTTTGTGCTCCGTATCCAGGCTACCCCTGGGGAGCACCTCTGCCATTAGGGCTATTTTAGTTCCTCTCCAGTTGCTGCACTCTCTGGTGCTAGCCTCCTAACTTCTTCTTGTTCTCTTCTATTTCTCTTAGGGGTCCCACCCCTCTATTTACCTTTCCTGTATTTCTCTTTCTTATTTATCCAAAATAATTCATCTATTCCCCCCTCCCTCTCTCCTTCCTATTCCTCCCCCCCCATTTATTTTTGGAACGTTCTAACTATGGGTGATATCCACGTAATATCCCTCAACGCCAAGGGTCTTAACACCCCAGAGAAGCGTCGGATGTTGATGCACCTCATGCACCGCATGAGAGCGGATATAGTTCTATTACAAGAGACACACTTCTGGGATAATAATCTACCGCTACTTAAGAATAGGCATTACCCCACGGCCTATCACTCTAAATACACGGAGGCGAAGTCACGAGGGGTGTCCATCCTTATTTCTGCCAGGGTACCCTGGAAACTTTTAGACTCACAGACTGACACCGGAGGCCGATACTTATTTTTGAAGGGCCTGATTGGGGACAGGAGGGTCACCTTGGTGAACCTTTATGCTCCAAATGACCATCAGGATGTGTTCCTCAGGCGGCGCGTGGAACATCTCATGCGCTTCTCGGAGGGACAACTCATAGTGGGGGGTGACCTGAACATGCCGCTGCTGCCAGCGGAGGACACCTCCTCCGGGAGGTCCTCCGCTTCCAGAGACACACGTACACGTATCGGGACCACACTACACTCTGCGCGTTTGGTGGATGCCTGGCGTCTTCTCCATCCGGGTGTACGCGATTACACTTTCTTTTCGAAACCTCATCAGACGTACACGCGTATAGATTATTTTTTTATACCCCACGGGCAGTTGCACGCGATCACGGAGACCTATATCAGTTCCATAACGTGGTCAGACCACGCTCCGATAGGGCTTCGATACTCATTATCTGCTGCCCTGACGGGACAACGGCCTCCGTGGAGACTTAACAAAGGCGAATAAGACCCCTGGCAGTGACCCCGGGGTGGTCTGGGAGGCTCACAAAGCAGTGATCAGGGGATCTCTTATCAAACATGGTGCAAGACTAAAACGAGAACGGACGGCGCAGCTAGACCTGCTCCTCGCCAAACTACAATCACTAGAAGCGACGCATAAGGCGACCCCATCCAGACAACTGGGCCTGGACCTTAACACTGTCCGGCTGCAGATAACCGACCTCCTTCAATTTAAAGTGGTTGTAAACCCACTTTTTCAACTTGCACCTACAGGTAAGCCTAGATTAAGGCTTACCTGTAGGTGCAAGAAATATCTCCTAAACCTACACGGTCTAGGAGATATTTAGTTAAATGACAGGCGCCGCTGTCTACGGCGCATGCGCGCCGTAGACAACGGCGCATTTATGGGGTTAATCCCATTCACAAAATCGGCTACTTCCCAGCAATCGCTGGGCGTAGCCGAATGTGACGGCTCCCGCGCTCATGCGCAGAGTGACGTCTCCGCCGCTCTGGCCAATCACAGCGCTGGAGCGGCGCTGTGATTGGCTGGTGCGGCGATTCCTCGAAAGTAACATTCTGGCTATCGCCGCAGCGATGGCTGCGGCTCAAGACAGGGACACGGACGGCTTCGGGGGCCCCGGTCTAAGGTAAGTGGTACATAATGAGCTAGTATGCTAGTCATACTAGCTCATTATGCCTTTCTCTTGCAGGTGGGGTAAAAAAAAAACGATTAGTGGGTTTACAACCACTTTAAGGCCAAAGCGGTGATTCAAATCTGCCGCAGGAAGTCCTACGAATCGGGCAATAATTGTGGGAGACTCCTTGCCCGAACACTACAAGCACAGCGAGTGGCCTCGTACATACCACATATCCAAACGGCTGCCGGGGAGAAGCCGTGCTTACCCCAACATATTACACAAGAATTCAGGACTTTTTTTAGCAGCCTGTATAATATACCAGACACGCCGTCCACCCCGGGAGACACTGGGGACTATCTAGATCGGTCACTAATGCCCTTGCTCCCAGAAGAGACACGGCTCTGCTGGAGGAGCCCATTACATTGCCTGAAGTGCAACAAGCCCTGAAATATACTAAGCAAGGCAAAGCCCCTGGCCCCGACGGACTGACTGTCATGTACTATAAGACCCTCTTACCCTCTCTAGGCCAACATATGGTGAATTTGTTTAACAGTGTTGGCTCGGGGACGCACTTTCATGACTCCACGCTGTTGGCGCAGATTTCAGTTATACCGAAGGAGGGTAAAGACCCGGGCCAATGCGGGAGCTATCAACCGATCTCCCTTCTAAATGCAGACCTCAAGATCTTTACCAAGATCCTGGCCTCCAGGCTGCAGCGGCACCTCCCAACCCTAGTTCATCTCGATCAGGTGGGCTTCGTCCCTACCAGGGAGGCTAGGGACAATACTACAAGTCCTTAATCTCCTCCACATAGCAGATCAAAGCAAAACGCTGTGTGTCTTCCTTGGAACTGATGCGGAAAAGGCGTTTGATCGGGTTAACTGGAGCTTCCTGTTCTCTACGCTGAGATACATAGGGTTGGGAGAGACGATGCTGAACTGGGTGACTGCTGCCTACACGGCCCGAGGGCCAGGATGAGAGCGAACGGGGTGCTATCTGAGACATTTCCGATTAAAAATGGGACCAGGCAGGGCTGCCCTCTATCACCCCTATTATTTGCCCTGACCTTAGAGCCCTTCCTCTGCCACGTCCGAATGAATT
This sequence comes from Rana muscosa, assembly GCA_029206835.1. NCBI lineage: Eukaryota > Metazoa > Chordata > Amphibia > Anura > Ranidae > Rana > Rana muscosa. The sequence continues at coordinate 1,058,843,644 of CM055117.1, read as the reverse complement.
CGGATATTACGGGTGTAGAGGTCAACGGTACGCAGTATAAGGTATCTGCTTACGCAGATGACCTGCTGTTCTCCCTTACAAACCCCATAATCTCCCTTCCAAACCTTCTGAGAGATTTTGACATCTATGGCCGCTAGGGATGAGCTTCATGTTCGAGTCGAACATACGTTCGACTCGAACATCGGCTGTTCGATCGTTCGACGAAGATCGAACGATTTGGGCCGTTCGCGCCAAATTCGAGTGACGCGAACGGCCCACAATGCACTACGCCATCGCAGTGTCATCCAGGCGCTGTGATTGGCCAAGCATGCACTGTGACCCCGCATGCTTGGCCAATCACAGAGCCGGCAGCGAGGAGAGCAATGATTGGCCACAGGCAGGATGCCTGTGGCCAATTATTGCTGAGGGGGTTTAGTACACGCCCCACACTATAAAAGGCCGCCAGCGCGGCGGCCTTGTGTAGTGTGTTCCGGAACAGGGAAAGAGAAGCATAGGCAGGGACAGTGTCATTATTTTTCCTTTACTAATCCTGGATTCCTTGTGTTTAGGGACAGATAAGGATAGGTAGGGAGAGTGTCAGTGACAGTGTGCTATTCTGTGCTAATCCTTGTTTGTAGGGACAGAGAGGTACAGTGAGGGAAAGTGTCAGTGTGCTATTCTGTTCTAAACCAATCTTGCTGAACCATATTTTCAATCCTTGAGTTTAGGGACAGAGAGGTACAGTGAGGGAAAGTGTCAGTGTGCTATTCTGTTCTAAACCAATTTTACTGTTCCATATTTTCAATCCTTGAGTTTAGGGACAGAGAAGGACACTCGTGGCAATTTTCAGTGTGCTATTCTGTGCTAAATCTTGTTTGTAGGGACAGAGTAGGACAGTGAGGGAAAGTGTCAGTGTGCTATTCTGTTCTAAACCAAGTTTGCTGTTCCATATTTTCAATCCTTGAGTTTAGGGACAGAGAAGGACACTCGTGGCAATTTTCAGTGTGCTATTCTGTGCTAAATCTTGTTTATAGGGAGGGACAGAGTAGGACAGTGAGGGAAAGTGTCAGTGTGCTATTCTGTTCTAAACCAATTTTGCTGTTCCATATTTTCAATCCTTGAGTTTAGGGACAGAGAAGGACACTCGTGGCAATTTTCAGTGTGCTATTCTGTGCTAAATCTTGTTTGTAGGGAGGGACAGAGTAGGACAGTGAGGGAAAGTGTCAGTGTGCTATTCTGTTCTAAACCAATTTTGCTGTTCCATATTTTCAATCCTTGAGTTTAGGGACAGAGAAGGACACTCGTGGCAATTTTCAGTGTGCTATTCTGTGCTAAATCTTGTTTGTAGGGAGGGACAGAGTAGGACAGTGAGGGAAAGTGTCAGTGTGCTATTCTGTTCTAAACCAATTTTGCTGAACCATATTTTCAATCCTTGAGTTTAGGGACAGAGAGGTACAGTGAGTGAAACTGACAGTGTGCTATTCTGTTCTAAACCAATTTTGCTGTTCCATATTTCAAATCCTTGAGTTTAGGGACAGAGAAGGACACTCGTGCAAATTATCAGTGTGCTATTCTGTGCTAAATCTTGTTTGTAGGGAGGGACAGAGTAGGACAGTGAGGGAAAGTGTCAGTGTGCTATTCTGTTCTAAACCAATTTTGCTGAACCATATTTTCAATCCTTGAGTTTAGGGACAGAGAGGTACAGTGAGTGAAACTGACAGTGTGCTATTCTGTTCTAAACCAATTTTGCTGTTCCATATTTCAAATCCTTGAGTTTAGGGACAGAGAAGGACACTCGTGCAAATTATCAGTGTGCTATTCTGTGCTAAATCTTGTTTGTAGGGAGGGACAGAGTAGGACAGTGAGGGAAAGTGTCAGTGTGCTATTCTGTTCTAAACCAATTTTGCTGAACCATATTTTCAATCCTTGAGTTTAGGGACAGAGAGGTACAGTGAGTGAAACTGACAGTGTGCTATTCTGTTCTAAACCAATTTTGCTGTTCCATATTTCAAATCCTTGAGTTTAGGGACAGAGAAGGACACTCGTGCAAATTATCAGTGTGCTATTCTGTGCTAAATCTTGTTTGTAGGGAGGGACAGAGTAGGACAGTGAGGGAAAGTGTCAGTGTGCTATTCTGTTCTAAACCAATTTTGCTGAACCATATTTTCAATCCTTGAGTTTAGGGACAGAGAGGTACAGTGAGTGAAACTGACAGTGTGCTATTCTGTTCTAAACCAATTTTGCTGTTCCATATTTCAAATCCTTGAGTTTAGGGACAGAGAAGGACACTCGTGCAAATTATCAGTGTGCTATTCTGTGCTAAATCTTGTTTGTAGGGAGGGACAGAGTAGGACAGTGAGGGAAAGTGTCAGTGTGCTATTCTGTTCTAAACCAATTTTGCTGAACCATATTTTCAATCCTTGAGTTTAGGGACAGAGAGGTACAGTGAGTGAAACTGACAGTGTGCTATTCTGTTCTAAACCAATTTTGCTGTTCCATATTTCAAATCCTTGAGTTTAGGGACAGAGAAGGACACTCGTGCAAATTATCAGTGTGCTATTCTGTGCTAAATCTTGTTTGTAGGGAGGGACAGAGTAGGACAGTGAGGGAAAGTGTCAGTGTGCTATTCTGTTCTAAACCAATTTTGCTGAACCATATTTTCAATCCTTGAGTTTAGGGACAGAGAGGTACAGTGAGTGAAACTGACAGTGTGCTATTCTGTTCTAAACCAATTTTGCTGTTCCATATTTCAAATCCTTGAGTTTAGGGACAGAGAAGGACACTCGTGCAAATTATCAGTGTGCTATTCTGTGCTAAATCTTGTTTGTAGGGAGGGACAGAGTAGGACAGTGAGGGAAAGTGTCAGTGTGCTATTCTGTTCTAAACCAATTTTGCTGAACCATATTTTCAATCCTTGAGTTTAGGGACAGAGAGGTACAGTGAGTGAAACTGACAGTGTGCTATTCTGTTCTAAACCAATTTTGCTGTTCCATATTTCAAATCCTTGAGTTTAGGGACAGAGAAGGACACTCGTGCAAATTATCAGTGTGCTATTCTGTGCTAAATCTTGTTTGTAGGGAGGGACAGAGTAGGACAGTGAGGGAAAGTGTCAGTGTGCTATTCTGTTCTAAACCAATTTTGCTGAACCATATTTTCAATCCTTGAGTTTAGGGACAGAGAGGTACAGTGAGTGAAACTGACAGTGTGCTATTCTTGGAAAAAAATATAAAGAAACTGCGCTATAGTGTAAAACCTGGTAAATAATTAAAATTTACCTAGAAAAAAGGGGAAATAAAGGAAAGCAGCAACTATTCTGAAAACAATCATCAGTGCATGTAAATAAGAAAAAATATATATAGTCGCGCTAACTTATGACTGAACATAAGCCCACCACTGAATAATTGAAAAAAATCCAAATACCAACAGTGATAAATCATATAAATACTCAATGAAGAACCATGAAAAATCAGTAAATTATAAATAATAATAAGGTGAGTGAACCATGATTAAACAGTTAATAAGATGATAGTCCACAACTGCTATATGAAACTCTCAAGGTTCACGTCTAAAAGTCCATAATAAACAAAACACCCGTGAGTAAGTGTCCAAAAAAGCCAACGACAGAAATCTTCTTATAATCCGTGACTTTCACCACCACCAGTAAGAATTCCTGCTTACCAAAAAGCGATGGTCCCCTATGACAGAGGACCTAAAACAGCCTCAAATGATACTCAGTGGAACCTCCGGATTTCAGCAGATGATGAACTTCAATGGTTTAGTAGCCCGACAGCTCATACAGCCTCATGCGAATGTTCAACATCAACATGAAAAGAAGGAAGGACACCGAATAGTGTAAAATCCTTGGTGTACATTTATTAAAAGAATATTGGAATCATACTCACAAAAGCAGTTAAAAAGACAGCCTTAAAGTGTGTCAGCGCCGACCGGTCAGAGGCGCTGGCACACAAATACGTCCGTGGAAGCCGAGCAGTGGAGGGTGACGTCAGCACAAAGCTCTATCCTGCCCTACGCGTTTCGTGAAAATTCACGTCGTCTCGGGGCACGGGCGATGGGCTGCGTCACCCCCTCTTTATAGGGAACACACCAGAGGAAGGTCCAACCCGAAGAAGAGCGCGCGCATGCGTGCGCGTCACGCCACGAGGCAACCACGTCTCGCTAACGTGCCGCTAAGCCAGTCCAACGCCGGGTGCGCACGCATCTCTCCCCACGAGGAAACCAAGCCTCGTTTGAAAAAACGTTATGTGCACGTCATCACGCTAAACCGGAATGACGAAAGCACAAGGGGAGAGAGTGTGCCGCACATCCGCGTGACCATGGCAACAGGGATCATAGCAACGATACGCACGCCCTCCAAGGGGGAGGGAACCCCCCAGGTGTGTCACAAGAAGCAGTAAAGCCCACAACCTCCGCCGCAACCCACAAACAATGGGTGCAGTGGGCGCAATGGGACAATAAGCTGCTCCGGATGTTAAATCCTAACAACAGAAAAAATATACATTGATACTGGAACTAAGGAGCATACTAGTTCATACCGATATCAAAAAACATACAAAAATTACAATAGACAAAAAATAATAAAATAAATTTGCCTAAATATTATTTAAAAAATTATTAATAATAAATGACACTAAAACCACATAGATTAACCACTTAACGACTGCCCACCGCCGATTTACGTCGGCAGAATGGCACCGACAGGCAGAATCACGTAGATCTACGTGATCGCCTTTGTGCAGTTGGGGGGTCCATCCGGACCCCCCTTCACTGCAGTGAGCGGCCGTTAAGTGTTCGGGAGCGATCAGGCATGAGGGGGCGGCCTCTCGATTCCGCCCCCCCCCCCTTCGCGATCGCTCCCGGCGAATGAAATTGCTTCCTCCTGCCTGAAATGTAAACACAGGCTGGAGGAAGTGATGTCATCTCCCTCGCCGCGGTCTTTTCGTTCCCGGCGCCGAGGAGAGAAGAAACAGGTTAGTGCACCAACAGTCCACTGACACGTAGGTACACATAGGCACACAAATCACCCCCCAGTCACCCCCAGATCACCCCCCAGGTCACCCCAAAGCCCCCAATCACAGTGTCACTGATTGCAGTGATCATTTATTTTACTGATCACTGCATTTAGTGTCATCTGTGATTGTAAAAAGTTGCAGGGCAGTTAGGATTAGGCCCCTTTAGGTCAAGGGTAGCCCCCTAACCCCCCCTAATAAAGGTTTAACCCCTTGATCACCCCCCAGGTAACCCTTTCACCCCCTAACTTCAGCGTCACTAAGCGATTGTTTTTCCGATCGCTGTATTCGTGTCGCTGGTGTTTTAGATAGGCAGTTATTTTTTTTTAGGTTCGCCGCAGGTTTTTATTAGTGTCAGGTACCCCCATATATTATTTTAACCCCCTGATTGCCCCTAGAGTTAACCCTTTCACCAGTGATCGCCGTATAAGCGTCACTGGTGTCACTGGTTAGCCAGTAAGTTATTTAGTTATTTAGGTTACCCGTCAGGTTTTTATATAGTGTCAGGTACCCCCATATTTAACCTAATAAAGGTTTTAACCCCCTGATTGCCCCTAGTTAACCCTTTCACCAGTGATCACCATATAAAGGTTACGGGTGACGCTGGTTGATTAGTTTGCTTTTTATAGCATCAGGGCACCCGCCGTATATAACCCAATAAAGGTTTAACCCCCCTGATCGCCCGGCGGGTGAGATCAATTAGGTTTTAGCGCCAGAGAGGGTCTGCGTCGCCCCAGGCAGTGTTAGGTTAGTGCCATTAACGCTAACACCCACGTGCAAAGCATACACCCCCCTTAGTGGTATAGTATCTGATCAGATCTATACTAGCATCCCCAGCGGTTTAGGGTTCCCAAAAACGCAGTGTTAGCGGGATCAGCCCAGATACCTGCTAGCGCCTGCGTTTAGCCGCTCCGCCCATCCCAGCCCAGCCCAGCCCACCCAAGTGCAGTATCGATCGATCACTGTCACTTACCAAACACAACACACATAACTGCAGCGTTCGCAGAGACAGGCCTGATCCCTGCGATCGCTAACAGTTTTTTTGTAGCGTTTGATATATTTGCTGACGACAGTCAGGTGCTTTTTTTCCTGTGAATCTTACTAGTGTACCCCTAAATTTAGAGCCCAAAATGGCAAGACGAAGGTACACTAGTAAAGAGGCCTACGAGATTCTGAGCATGACAGATAGTGAAGAGGAGGTCACGTATCTGTCAGATTCAGGCTCAGAATATCTTCCCGTAGAAGACAGTGACGTCAGCGGCCCCACGTCAGATAGCTCTGACGACGAAGTTGAGGTCCCTGCTAAGGTCAGGTGTACCCGATCCCGATCTTCTGAGGTTGTTGAGGAGCAAGAACCGCAGGTCTCTCGTATCATGGAGCAGAGTAGTACTAGCGCCGCTATTCCTTCTGGTGAACTGGCAAGCACCAGCGGCCTAGTACAGCCTGGACGTACATCCAGCACTGCAGTAACACTTGGTGACGTGGCGAGTCCCATAAGTGCAGTTCAAGCTGGCGAGGTGGCAAGCACAAGTAGTGTCCCGCTGCCACCAAGAAGACAAAGGCAGGCCCGTCGTGCCCATACTGCCCTTCCTGCAGAATTCGCCTATCCTGATTGGGTCCCCACCACTTCTGCAGAACCCGTACTTCCCCCATTCACTGCCCAACCCGGTATTCAGGTGGAAACAGCTGATTTTATTCCAATTGATTTTTATTCGCTGTTTTTCACAGAAGATCTCTATAGATCTATTGTGGACCAGAGTAATTTATATGCTGGTCAATTTATCGCCGCTAACCCCCAGTTGCCTAAAATTGCCAGAAATTGGAAACCAATTACGGTTTCCGAATTTAAGACCTTTCTGGGCCTTTCCCTCAACATGGGCACACATAAATTTCCGTCATTGCGTGCTTATTGGTCCACGCACCCAATTGACCACATGCCCGTGTTCTCTGCCTCCATGTCCAGGGCACGATATGAGCAGATTTTGCGGTTCATGCACTTCAACGACAATGAACTTTGTCGTCCACGTGGGGACCCTGAATACGACCGGCTCTATAAAATTCGGCCCCTCATAAACCACTTCAACGAACGTTTTGCAGCCTTGTTTACTCCCGATCAAGTTGTCTGCGTTGATGAGTCCCTGATTAAATTTTCTGGCCGCTTGTCTTTCAAGCAGTACCTTCCCAGCAAGCGTGCCAGATACGGGGTCAAGCTCTACAAGTTCTGTGACAGGGCAACAGGCTATGTAGTGAACTTTACGGTTTATGAGGGAAAAGATAGTCAGATTGAGTCGGTCAACTGCCCGGATTACATAGGGAGCGCTGGCAAGATAGTGTGGAACTTGGTGTCACCCTTATTCGGAAAGGGGTACCACTTGTATGTGGACAATTATTACACGAGCGTGCCACTGTTTAGTCACTTGTTTGATCATCAGATTGGAGCATGTGGCACCGTGCGACCTAATCGCCGGGGCTTTCCCCAGCAGCTTGTAGATGCCCGTCTTAGGCTGGGGGAGAGAGCCTGCTTGAAGTGTAATAACTTGCTCGCTATGAAGTGGAGGGACAATAAGAATGTTTTCCTTCTTACCTCCCTTCATGCAGACACGACAGTCCAAATTCGTACGGCGACTGGTGTTGTGGAGAAACCCCTCTGTGTCCACGAATATAACCAAAATATGGGAGGGGTGGACCTCAACGACCAGTTGATGGCGCCGTATCTAATTGACCGTAAGGCGAGACGCTGGTACAAAAAAGTGTCTCTATCATTATTCCAATTGGCTTTGCTGAACGCTCATGTGCTATACAGAGCTTCAGGCGGGACGTTATCTCTTCTAAAATTCCAGAATGAGATAGTCACAGAACTCCTGTATCCAGGCGGTTCTGCACCTCATCATCCCCTACCAAATGCAGTAAGCCGGCTGCATGAGAGGCATTATTCGTATGTCCTCCCGAGTACCCCTACCCAAAGCCACCCCCAAAAAAGATGTCGTGTCTGTAGCAAGCGCGGATTTAGACGTGACACCCGTAGTTTTTGTCCACTCTGTCCTGACAAGCCTGGTCTTTGCCAAGGTGAATGTTTTGAACGCTACCACTCAAAAGTGAAGTTTTAGCGTAGGGTACAGCATTTCACAGACAAGGACACACTTACACAGGGTCTCCCAAGATGCCATTACATTTTGAGAGACCCGAACCATTACAGTTGTAAAGTTACAAAAAAAAGTGTAAAAAAGAAAAAAAAATACGTAAAAAACAAAACACAAAAAAAATATAAAATAAAAAAACCAAAAATAGTTGTCGTTTTATTGTTCTCTCTCTCTCTATTTTCTCTCTATTGTTCTGCTCTTTTTTACTGTATTCTATTCTGCAATGTTTTATCATGCTTGCTTTTCAGGTATGTAATTTTTTGTTTTCAGGTGCGCCATTCAACTGCAGCGCGGAATTATTTATCTTGACAGCAACAGCGTTTGCTCCCACGATACATAAAGCCGTGACTCCAGTGCTGTAGGAGGTGATTTCACCACCACAGTTAAAAAAAAGAGCATATATGCCGAAGCATGGGGGCAGCAGGGGCGGAGGAGCGATTTTGCTCCTAATGCCGTGTACATACGGTCGAAATTCCGACGGAGGCCTGCCCGTGGAAAATTCCGACCGTGTGTACGCGGCATAACTTTTTTGCGGGAGGATGCCCCCATGCTTCGGCATATATATATTTTAGGCACAGGTTGCGTTAAAACATTTTTTTATTTTTTACTAGGTTTTGTTTTGGTATTTGCTTTGCAGGTATGGCATGGTAAGGTCTTACTGTTGTACTGTAATGTTACTTTGTTTTAATGTTAACCACCATTTGCTTAGCAGGTACGCCATTCAGTTGCAGCGCGGATCTATTTATCTTGACAGCAACAGCGTTTGCTCCCACGATACATAAAGCCGTGACTCCAATGCTGTAGGAGGTGATTTCACCACCACAGTTAAAAAAAAGAGCATATATGCCGAAGCATGGGGGCAGCAGGGGCGGAGGAGCGATTTTGCTCCTAATGCCGCGTATATACGGTCGAAATTCCAATGGAGGCTTGCCCGTGGAAAAGTCCGACCGTGTGTACGCGGCATAACCTTTTATGCCGCGTACATACGGTCGAAATTCCGACAAAGGCTTGACCGTGTGTACGCGGCATAACTTTTTTGCGGGAGGATGCCCCCATGCTTCGGCATATATGCCCATCATTAGAAGTGGGTGGATGAAGGGAGGTATTCTAATGGTGGGCATACCCACCAATCAATCTCTTTTTTTCGTTCAGCCAATAGGCTGTATGAAAAAAAAGATTACAATACATGTCCAACAAGGACCAGCAACGTACTGGTATGTTGCTGGACTTTGAATGTTTATACCAGAATGATGCCTGCGGGTTTAGGTATCATCTTGGTATCATTCTTTTCAGCCAGCAGCCGGCTTTCATGTAAAAGCAATTCTAGCAGATAATTAGCCTCTAGACTGCTTTTACAAGCAGTGGGAGGGAATGTCCCCCCCCCCGGATATAAAAAGCGTCATTGGGAAATTGGGAAAGCATTTTATCACACCGATCTTGGTGTGGTCAGATGCTTTGAGGGCAGAGGAAAGATCTAGGGTCTAACCCCCCAATTTTTTTCAAAAAAAGAGTACCTGTCACTACTTATTGCTATCATAGGGGATATTTACATTCCCTGAGATAACGATAAAAATGGTAAAAAAATAAAATATGGAAGGCACAGTTTAAAAATAAAATAAAAAAGCCAAATAAATAATAAAAAAATAAAAAAAAGCACCGCTGTCCCCCCCTGCTCTTGCGCAAAGGCGAACGCAAGCGTCGGTCTAGCGTCATATGTAAACAGCAATTGCATCATGCATGTGAGGTATCACCGCGAAGGTCAGATCGAGGGCAGTCATTTTAGCAGTAGACCTCCTCTGTAAATCTAACGTGGTAACCTGTAAAGGCTTTCAAATGCTTTTAAAAATGAATGTAGTTTGTCGCCGCTGCGCGTTTGTGCGCAATTTTAAAGCATGTCGTGTTTGGTATCCATGTACTCGGCCTATGATCATCTTTTTTATTTCATCAAACATTTGGGCAATATAGTGTTTTTTAGTGCATTAAAAATAAAAAAAGTGTGTTTTTCCCCCAAAAAATGCGTTTGAAAAATCGCTGCGCAAATACTGTGTGGAAAAAAAAAATGCAACACCCACTATTTTAATCTGTAGGGCCTTTGCTTTAAAAAAATATATAATGTTTGGGGGTTCAACATAATTTTCTTGCAAAAAAAACATTTTTTTCATGTAAACAAAAAGTGTCAGAAAGGGCTTTGTCTTCAAGTGGTTAGAAGAGTGGATGATGTGTGACATAAGCTTCCTAATGTTGTGCATAAAATGCCAGGACAGTTCAAAACCCCCCCAAATGACCCCATTTTGTAAAGTAGACACCTCAAGCTATTTGCTGAGAGGCATGTTGAGCCCATTGAATATTTTTTTTTTGTCCCAAGTGATTGAATAATGACCAAAAAAAATAAAAAATGTACAAAAAGTTGTCACTAAATTATATATTGCTCAAACATGCCATGGGCATATGTGGAATTACACCCCAAAATACATTCTGTTGCTTCTCCTGAGTACGGGGATACCACATGTGTGGGACTTTTTGGGAGCCTAGTCGCGTACGGGACCCCAAAAACCAAGCACCGTCTTCAGGATTTCTATGGGTGTAAATTTTTGATTTCACTCCTCACTGCCTATCACAGTTTCGGAGGCCATGGAATGCCCAGATGGCACAAAACCCCCCCAAATGACCCCATTTTGGAAAGTAGACACCCCAAGCTATTTGCTGAGAGGTATGTTGAGTATTTTGCAGATCTCGCTTTTTGTCACAAAGTTTTGAAAATGTAAAAAAAGAAAAAAAAAAAAGAAAAAAAAAATATCTTTCTTAATTTTCAAAAACAAATGAGAGCTGTAAAATACTCACCATGCCTCTCAGCAAATAGCTTGGGGTGTCTACTTTCCAAAAGGGGTCATTTGTGGGGGTTTTGGGCTATTTTGACATTTTATGGCCTTCAAAACTGTGATAGGTAGTGAGGAGTGAAATCAAAAATGTATGCCCTTAGAAACCTTGAAGGCGGTGCTTGGTTTTTGGGGTCCCGTACGCGGCTAGGCTCCCAAAAAATCCCACACACGTGGTATCCCCGTACTCAGGAGAAGCAGCAGAATGTATTTTGGGGTGTAATTTCACATATAACCATGGCATGTGTGAGCAATATATCATTTAGTGACAACTTTTTGTACATTTTTTTTTTCTTTTTGTCATTATTCAATCATTTGGGGAAAAAAAAAAATATTCAATGGGGTCAACATGCCTCTCAGCAAATAGCTTGGGGTGTCTACTTTCCAAAATGGGGTCATTTGGGGGGGTTTTGTGCTATTTTGGCATTTTATGGCCTTCGAAACTGTGATAGGTAGTGAGGAGTGAAATCAAAAATTTACGCCCTTAGAAATCCTGAAGGCGGTGCTTGGTTTTTGGGGCCCTGTACGCGGCTAGGCTCCCAAAAAGTCCCACACATGTGGTATCCCCGTACTCAGGAAAAGCAGCAGAATGTATTTTGGGGTGCAATTCCACATATAACCATGGCATGTGTGAGCAATATATAATTTAGTGACAACTTTTTGTACATTTTTTTTTTCTTTTTGTCATTATTCAATCATTTGGGACAAAAAAAAAATATTCAATGGGGTCAACATGCCTCTCAGCAAATAGCTTGGGGTGTCTACTTTCCAAAATGGGGTCATTTGGGGGGGTTTTTTGCCATCTTGGCATTTTATGGCCTTCAAAACTGTGATAGGTAGTGAGGAGTGAAATCAAAAATTTATGCCCTTAGAAACCTTGAAGGCGGTGCTTGGTTTTTGGGGTCCCGTACGCGGCTAGGCTCCCAAAAAGTCCCACACATGTGGTATCCCCGTACTCAGGAGAAGCAGCAGAATGTATTTTGGGGTGTAATTTCACATATGCCCATGGCATGTGTGAGCAATATATCATTTAGTGACAACTTTGTGCAAAAAAAAAAAAGTTTGTCATATTCCCGCAACTTGTGGCAAAATATAAAATATTCCATGGACTGAACATGCCTCTCAGTAAATAGCTTGGGGTGTCTACTTTCCAAAATGGGGTCATTTGGGGGGGTTTTGTGCTATTTTGGCATTTTATGGCCTTCGAAACTGTGATAGGTAGTGAGGAGTGAAATCAAAAATTTGCGCCCTTCGAAATCCTGAAGGCGGTGCTTGGTTTCCGGGGTCCCGTACGTGGCTAGGCTCCTAAAAAGTCCCACACATGTGGTATCCCCGTACTCAGGAGAAGCAGCAGAATGTATTTTGGGGTGCAATTCCACATATAACCATGGCATGTGTGAGCAATATATCATTTAGTGACAACTTTTTGTAATTTTTTTTTTTTTTTTGTCATTATTCAATCACTTGGGACAAAAAAAAAAATATTCAATGGGCTCAACATGCCTCTCAGCAATTTCCTTGGGGTGTCTACTTTCCAAAATGGGGTCATTTGGGGGGTTTTGTACTGCCCTGCCATTTTAGCACCTCAAGAAATGAGATAGGCAGTCATAAATTTAAAGCTGTGTAAATTTCAGAAAATGTACCCTAGTTTGTAAACGCTATAACTTTTGCGCAAACCAATAAATATACGCTTATTGACATTTTTTTTACTAAAGACATGTGGCTGAATACATTTTGGCCTAAATGTATGACTAAAATTGAGTTTATTCGATTTTTCTTATAACAAAAAGTAGAAAATATCATTTTTTTTCAAAATTTTCGGTCTTTTTCTGTTTATATCGCAAAAAATAAAAATCGCAGAGGCAATCAAATACCATTAAAAGAAAGCTCTATTTGTGGGAAGAAAAGGACGCAAATTTCATTTGGGTACAACATTGCATGTCCGCACAATTTACAGTTAAAGCAGCGCAGTGCCGAATCCCAAAAACAGGCCTGGTCCTAATGGCCCGAAATGGTCCGGGGCTTAAGTGGTTAAAGGCTGTCATCATTTAGTCACACCCCTCCCTACACCCCATTCAATGTAACTAAAAGACAAAATCAGTAACTAAATGTCCATAGGAAAAAAAGGGGAGAGGGGATGGGGGGGGGGGGAAAGATTCAAATGCGGCGCAATATCAATCGACACACTATATCATACAGTCAATATTATTAATCCCGGAAATCTGTTATAAAAACATGATTATCAATGGATAAGAAAAAAACTAGGAATTATTGATAAAGGCATTGACATCGGTGTCAATGTTGAGACCAAATGGAACATAAGTTCTCAACCTGTACACCCATGCCATTTCCTGCTTGGAGATTTCTCTAACAAGCGAACTGCCTCTCCAGTGAGGTCTGTATTTGTCAATTGCAATAAATAGCATACCAGACGGGTCCCTCTTATGGACCTGATCATAGTGCCGGGATACAGAATGCTTATCGAATCCTTTCCGTATATTAGCTATATGCTCATTAAGTCTTACCCTTACTGCCCTTTTGGTCCTCCCCACAAAAAAGAAAAGCTATTGATCTTTATTTGAAAATGAATGGGGTGTAGGGAGGGGTGTGACTAAATGATGACAGCCTTTAATCTATGTGGTTTTAGTGTCATTTATTATTAATAATTTTTTAAATAATATTTAGGCAAATTTATTTTATTATTTTTTGTCTATTGGAATTTATGTATGTTTTTTGATATCGGTATGAACTAGTATGCTCCTTAGTTCCAGTATCAATGTATATATTTTTTCTGTTATTAGGACTTAACATCCGGAGCAGCTTATTGTCCCATTGCGCCCACTGCACCCATTGTTTGTGGGTTGCGGCGGAGGTTGTGGGCTTTACTGCTTCTTGTGACACACCTGGGGGGTTCCCTCCCCCTTGGAGGGCGTGCGTATCGTTGCTATGATCCCTGTTGCCATGGTCACGCGGATGTGCGGCACACTCTCTTCCCTTGTGCTTTCGTCATTCCGGTTTAGCGTGATGACGTGCACATAACGTTTTTTCAAACGAGGCTTGGTTTCCTCGTGAGGAGAGATGCGTGCGCACCCGGCGTTGGACTGGCTTAGCGGCACGTTAGCGAGACGTGGTTGCCTCGCGGCGTGACGCGCACGCGCGCGCGCTCTTCTTCGGGTTGGACCTTCCTCTGGTGTGTTCCCTATAAAGAGGGGGTGACGCAGCCCATCGCCCGTGCCCCGAGACGACGTGAATTTTCACGAAACGCGTAGGGCAGGATACGAGCTTTGTGCTGACGTCACCCTCCACTGCTCGGCTTCCACGGACGTATTTGTGTGCCAGCGCCTCTGACCGGTCGGCGCTGACACACTTTAAGGCTGTCTTTTTAACTGCTTTTGTGAGTATGATTCCAATATTCTTTTAATAAATGTACACCAAGGATTTTACACTATTCGGTGTCCTTCCTTCTTTTCATGTTGATGTTGAACATTCGCATGAGGCTGTATGAGCTGTCGGGCTACTAAACCATTGACGTTCATCATCTGCTGAAATCCGGAGGTTCCACTGAGTATCATTTGAGGCTGTTTTAGGTCCTCTGTCATAGGGGACCATCGCTTTTTGGTAAGCAGGAATTCTTACTGGTGGTGGTGAAAGTCACGGATTATAAGAAGATTTCTGTCGTTGGCTTTTTTGGACACTTACTCACGGGTGTTTTGTTTATTATGGACTTTTAGACGTGAACCTTGAGAGTTTCATATAGCAGTTGTGGACTATCATCTTATTAACTGTTTAATCATGGTTCACTCACCTTATTATTATTTATAATTTACTGATTTTTCATGGTTCTTCATTGAGTATTTATATGATTTATCACTGTTGGTATTTGGATTTTTTTCAATTATTCAGTGGTGGGCTTATGTTCAGTCATAAGTTAGCGCGACTATATATATTTTTTCTTATTTACATGCACTGATGATTGTTTTCAGAATAGTTGCTGCTTTCCTTTATTTCCCCTTTTTTCTAGGTAAATTTTAATTATTTACCAGGTTTTACACTATAGCGCAGTTTCTTTATATTTTTTTCCAATTCTTACATAAACTACCATTAATTGCTGCTTAGTGAGTGGTCGATATTTTGACCAAAATGGATATTTTTGATTTCCGAGCGAATCGGATAGTCAATACGACTGGGGTGTTTGATTCCACCCCGGCCTCGGGAGGTTCTGATATCAGTGGTCTCTTTATGAGATTAAAGAACCTCATGACGACCGAGATACATACTCAGTGGGACATAGCGTTTCTTGAGAATTATATTAGAAATGCTATGGTCCCAAGAAGCCTCCGTTGGGAGGTAAGCCCTCAAAAGGGCGAGTCAGATTTAGAGGTTTGGGCCAAATATTTTAATGAGGCTGGAGTCTCTTTTTTGCGATTTCTGGCTCAACGAAAGAGCGAGAAGTTGCAAAGACTCGATACCGAAATTAAAATGGTTAGGGACCTGCTGGCCTCTTCGAAAAATGGAGAGGAATACAGGGAGTGTTCCAACTCTCTCCCAAAACTTTGGAGAGGGAAGAAAAGGACCAAAAAGTGAAAAAGAAGAAAAAGTACCTTAGAGACTTTGAAGATTATCAGTCTGGTCTGGTTTTTTTGTGGCAGAAGAAGCTGGCAGCTGAGGAGACAAACGAGGTTGTAATGGATACTGCCCCTCAGGGTGTAGTGCCACCCGGTTTGGTTGGCATTCCTCCTATGACTGGTAGGGGAGGGGTTTCTAACCCCCCCATACCGACTCCAGCTCAACGCAATAATAAGGCCAAAACTAAGAATGGGCCCAAACAAGGCACTTTTTCATCTAAAACGCCTAAAAAAATGAAAACTCATAAACCTGATGCACAGTTTCAACACTATCGGGATGAATCTTTGGGAGGTTGGGAGCATCCTTCATCTAGATCCACCCATCATGATGTGGGGTACAACCAGGGATTTATGAGACCCAGCTTTGAGACCAATGGCAGGTGGGAGTATAACACCCCCACCCAAAATCGTTTTTTTCCTTTAACAGACTCACTGGGGCCTCAAGGCCGTGAACCTGTGGAAAGACGATTTGGATTTGACAACCAGGATAGGAATGGTCAGTTCCCTCAGTCTAACTATTATGACAGGGGTTACGATTATTCTAGACCTCCCTACCCCCCAGGTCAATATGACTTTAGACCCAACCCCAGTTGGGGTTTTCCCATGGGCCACCAAGGTCGGTTCGGCCCACCGGAACGAAGAGAGGGGTCAGAGGGGGGAGGAGGGCCCAGTTGCTCAAAAAGAAAAAGAATATAGGCACGGGCATCTTTAATTTGAGCCAACAGCCTCTATCAGAATCCGAACAATGCCTGCTGGATAAGGGTTTGAAATTTGCTCCGCCAAGGAGCTTGAGCAAGTTTCAAACCTTTATGGACGTTCACAAGTTTGCGAGAAAGCTCAATATTAAAAGGCATTTTCTGTCTAATCCTATTACGGATAGAGTGAATCCTTTACCTGAGTACAAACATACTGGTTTAGCCAATGCATCCTTGTTCAATCCCCCCGGCTCATTGGCCCCGAGCATTAAAATATTCAGGGATGTGGTACTTAAAGATCTGGAAAAGATCAAGGTAAAAAAGGTCAAGATGCAGAGGAATTTGGAGAGTGGGCTTGAGTCCCTCTGTTCTAACAAATCTCTGGTCATCAGACCTGCAGACAAAGGGGGAGGGATAGTCATTCTCGATAGATGTGACTACCTTAAAGAGTTACACATGATCGTGGATGACAATGAAACCTACACTCCTCTTAATAGGGATCCTGTCATCAAGTATAAAAGAGAACTTGAAATTATTGTGGATGAGGGATACCGGGAAGGTATTCTCAGTGACAGGGAGAGATTGTTTCTGATACCTTGCGCCCCACGGACTCCCGTCATCTACTATCTCCCGAAGATCCATAAAAGTCTTACTTCCCCCCCGGGACGACCCATCGTTAGTGGGATACATTCGATTACGTCCCGGGTGGGGAAGTATATTGACTTTTTTCTGCAACCTTTGGTCCAGCAGATCCCCTCTTATGTAAGGGACACTAGACATGTCATTAACTTACTTAAAGACCTTACTCCCACAGAGGGTATATGGATGGTCAAGGCAGACGTGACCTCACTTTATACCATCATCCCCCATGAGTGTGGTTTTGAGGCTGTAGAACTGTATTTGACGAGAGGTTCAGACTTGCCACCCCGGCAAATTGAATTTATTGTGACTTTGCTGAAATATGCAGCAAGTCACAATTATTTTTGGTGTGATAATCAATTTTTCCACCAGGACCGTGGTGTGGCGATGGGGGCGAAGTATGCCCCCAGCCTGGCCAATCTTTTTATGGCCAAATGGGAGGAGGACGTCGTCGATGTTTGCCGGAGACCAGAGGTTGTACTCTGGGTAAGGTACATCGACGACGTCCTCCTCCTATGGGACGGTAGTGAACCTGCTTTGCGGGATTACATGCTGTCCCTGAATGATAACAATAGGGGCATTAGATTTTCCTTTGAGGCAAGCCAGGAATCAGTTCACTATCTCGATTTGAAAATTTCAGTGGCTGACAGCAAATTTGTCACGACCACTTATTTCAAACCAACCGATAGAAATTCATATATCCCGCTTGACAGCTGCCATTATGCCCCCTGGCTGAAGGCTGTCCCTCAGGGATAACTCACTAGACTGAGACGCAATTGTACAGATCTAGAGGCTTTCAAAGGCCAGGCCGAGATCCTCTCTAAGAGATTTGTGGATAAAGGTTATCAACAAACTGATATGTCTCGATTGATACAATCTGTGAGTGTGGTTGATCGAGGATCACTTTTGGTTGATAAGGAGAGGGTGGTGAGGGATGGTAAGTTTTCTCTTCCATTTATCACCACTTTCTCCATGCAGCATCAGACCATCAAAAGCCTTATACGTAGGCACTGGCATGTCTTAACCAGTGACTTAGTGTTGGCATCTTCTCTTCCAGAAAAAACAGTTATTGTGTTTAGAGGTGCTTCAACACTTTCCAATAGAGTGGCCCCAAGTGTCCAGGATCCCCCACGGGCCAATAGGACATTCTTAGAGAACCTGACAGGGTACTATAGATGTAAGAAATGCCAAGTGTGCAGCTTGAATAGCTGCAGGGACAGGAAGATGAGTCATTTTTCTTCAACAAGTACTGGCCAAACCTATGAAATCGAACCTTTTATAACATGCTCATCTTTGGGGGTTGTCTACCTTATACAGTGCCCTTGTGGTTTCCAATATGTGGGGAGGACCAAAAGGGCAGTAAGGGTAAGACTTAATGAGCATATAGCTAATATACGGAAAGGATTCGATAAGCATTCTGTATCCCGGCACTATGATCAGGTCCATAAGAGGGACCCGTCTGGTACGCTATTTATTGCAATTGACAAATACATACCTCACTGGAGAGGCAGTTCGCTTGTTAGGGAAATCTCCAAGCAGGAAATGGCATGAGTGTACAGGTTGAGAAGTTATGTTCCATTTGGTCTCAACGTTGACACCGATGTCAATGCCTTTATCAATAATTCCTAGGTTTTTTCTTATCCATTGATAATCATGTTTTTATAACAGATTTCCGGGATTAATAATATTGACTGTATGATATAGTGTGTCGATTGATATTGCGCCACATTTGAATCTTCCCCTCCCCTCTCCCCTTTTTTTCCTATGGACATTTAGTTACTGATTTTGTCTTTTAGTTACATTGAATGGGGTGTAGGGAGGGGTGTGACTAAATGATGACAGCCTTTAATCTATGTGGTTTTAGTGTCATTTATTATTAATAATTTTTTAAATAATATTTAGGCAAATTTATTTTATTATTTTTTGTCTATTGTAATTTATGTATGTTTTTTGATATCGGTATGAATTAGTATGCTCCTTAGTTCCAGTATCAATGTATATATTTTTTCTGTTGTTAGGATTTAACATCCGGAGCAGCTTATTGTCCCATTGCGCCCACTGCACCCATTGTTTGTGGGTTGCGGCGGAGGTTGTGGGCTTTACTGCTTCTTGTGACACACCTGGGGGGTACCCTCCCCCTTGGAGGGCGTGCGTATCGTTGCTATGATTCCTGTTGCCATGGTCACGCGGATGTGCGGCACACTCTCTCCCCTTGTGCTTTCGTCATTCCGGCTTAGCGTGATGACGTGCACATAACGTTTTTTCAAACGAGGCTTGGTTTCCTCGTGGGGAGAGATGCGTGCGCACCCGGCGTTGGACTGGCTTAGCGGCACGTTAGCGAGACGTGGTTGCCTCGCGGCGTGACGCGCGCTCGTGCGCGCGCTCTTCTTCGGGTTGGACCTTCCTCTGGTGTGTTCCCTATAAAGAGGGGGTGACGCAGCCCATCGCCCGTGCCCCGAGACGACGTGAATTTTCACGAAACGCGTAGGGCAGGATACGAGCTTTGTGCTGACGTCACCCTCCACTGCTCGGCTTCCACGGACGTATTTGTGTGCCAGCGCCTCTGACCGGTCGGCGCTGACACACTTTAAGGCTGTCTTTTTTAACTGCTTTTGTGAGTATGATTCCAATATTCTTTTAATAAATGTACACCAAGGATTTTACACTATTCTGTGTCCTTCCTTCTTTTCATGTTGATGTTGAACATTCGCATGAGGCTGTATGAGCTGTCGGGCTACTAAACCATTGAAGTTCATCATCTGCTGAAATCCGGAGGTTCCACTGAGTATCATTTGAGGCTGTTTTAGGTCCTCTGTCATAGGGGACCATCGCTTTTTGGTAAGCAGGAATTCTTACTGGTGGTGGTGAAAGTCACGGATTATAAGAAGATTTCTGTCGTTTGCTTTTTTGGACACTTACTCACGGGTGTTTTGTTTATTATGGACTTTTAGACGTGAACCTTGAGAGTTTCATATAGCAGTTGTGGACTATCATCTTATTAACTGTTTAATCATGGTTCACTCACCTTATTATTATTTATAATTTACTGATTTTTCATGGTTCTTCATTGAGTATTTATATGATTTATCACTGTTGGTATTTGGATTTTTTTCAATTATTCAGTGGTGGGCTTATGTTCAGTCATAAGTTAGCGCGACTATATATATTTTTTCTTATTTAGTGTGCTATTCTGTTCTAAACCAATTTTGCTGTTCCATATTTCAAATCCTTGAGTTTAGGGACAGAGAAGGACACTCGTGCAAATTATCAGTGTGCTATTCTGTGCTAAATCTTGTTTGTAGGGAGGGACAGAGTAGGACAGTGAGGGAAAGTGTCAGTGTGCTATTCTGTTCTAAACCAATTTTGCTGAACCATATTTTCAATCCTTGAGTTTAGGGACAGAGAGGTACGGTGAGTGAAACTGACAGTGTGCTATTCTGTTCTAAACCAATTTTGCTGTTCCATATTTCAAATCCTTGAGTTTAGGGACAGAGAAGGACACTCGTGCAAATTATCAGTGTGCTATTCTGTGCTAAATCTTGTTTGTAGGGAGGGACAGAGTGGGACAGTGAGGGAAAGTGTCAGTGTGCTATTCTGTTCTAAACCAATTTTGCTGAACCATATTTTCAATCCTTGAGTTTAGGGACAGAGAGGTACAGTGAGTGAAACTGACAGTGTGCTATTCTGTTCTAAACCAATTTTGCTGTTCCATATTTCAAATCCTTGAGTTTAGGGACAGAGAAGGACACTCGTGCAAATTATCAGTGTGCTATTCTGTGCTAAATCTTGTTTGTAGGGAGGGACAGAGTAGGACAGTGAGGGAAAGTGTCAGTGTGCTATTCTGTTCTAAACCAATTTTGCTGAACCATATTTTCAATCCTTGAGTTTAGGGACAGAGAGGTACAGTGAGTGAAACTGACAGTGTGCTATTCTGTTCTAAACCAATTTTGCTGTTCCATATTTCAAATCCTTGAGTTTAGGGACAGAGAAGGACACTCGTGCAAATTATCAGTGTGCTGTTCTGTGCTAAATCTTGTTTGTAGGGAGGGACAGAGTAGTACAGTGAGGGAAAGTGTCAGTGTGCTATTCCGTTCTAAACCAATTTTGCTGTTCCATATTTTCAATCCTTGAGTTTAGGGACAGAGAAGGACACTCGTGGCAATTTTCAGTGTGCTATTCTGTGCTAAATCTTGTTTGTAGTGAGGGACAGAGTAGGACAGTGAGGGAAAGTGTCAGTGTGCTATTCTGTTCTAAACCAATTTTGCTGTTCCATATTTCAAATCCTTGAGTTTAGGGACAGAGAAGGACACTCGTGGCAATTATCAGTGTGCTATTCTGTGCTAAATCTTGTTTGTAGGGAGGGACAGAGTAGGACAGTGAGGGAAAGTGTCAGTGTGCTATTCTGTTCTAAACCAATTTTGCTGTTCCATATTTTCAATCCTTGTGTTTAGGGACAGAGAAGGATAGGCAGGGGACAGTGTCAGTGTCATTGTTGCTAAGCCTCCTGCACAGTATACACCTGAAGGTAGCCCTTATTGCTCTTTTTCCCATCTCCCTGCAGGCCATCCATTAAAATGTCTGGAAGGCAAACAAGGAGAGGCAGACAGTCAGGAGGCAAAAAAAGAGGGCAAGCAGGGTCTGTGTCTGGGGGCAACAGTGCTGGTCGTGGACACGGTGCATTGTCATCAGCACATGGCCATGGGACACGCTTGTCCTTCTTTTCGGCAGCTGGACATGTTGAGCCACATCATGCCGAAGACTTGGTAGAGTGGATGACCAAGCCCACCTCATCCTCCTCATCCTCTCTCACCCAGGCTCAGGGTACTGGCAAAGCAGCTGCCAAAGCGTCCTCTTCTCTGGTATCATTATCTTCATTAGTCAATCCTTCCCTAGACCCACCATGTCCTCCTCCTGAGGAGTCCCCCGAACTGTTTGAGCACAGTGTTGGGTACATGCTCCAGGAGGATGCCCAGCGTTTGGAAGCATCTGATGATGATACCCAGCTAGAGGAAGGCAGCAGCGTGAGAGCAGAGAGAGGGGATGCTCAAGAAGGACACCAATCTGGCAGTCATGCTCCAGCAGCTGCAGCATACTGCCAGATTGGCTCCAGTGATGAGGAGGGAGGGGATGATGAGGTCACTGACTCCACGTGGGTGCCTAAAAGGAGAGAGGAGGAGGAGGAGGAGGATGAGGAGGAGGCACATCTCCAACGAGGCAGGATGCCCTTGAGTGGCCAGCGTATGGGCAGCACACCGACGGAATCACACCGCAGAGCTCCGCCTGTGCAGGGCGCTGCCTCTGCCCGTCATTCAAAAAGTTCTTTGGTGTGGGCCTTTTTTGAGGTGAGTGCATCAGATCGCACAGCTGCTGTTTGCAACATATGTCTCAAGCGTATATCGCGTGGCCAAAACATCAGCCGCTTGGGCACCACATGCTTGATCAGACATATGTTGACCTGCCATGCAGCTCGTTGGCAAGCCTACCTTAAAGACCCACACCAAAGAACAAAGCTGACCTCTTCTTGCACCGCATCAGCTGGGATCTCCAACCCCACTATACCTTCACTCCTCTCTGAAACCTGGTCTGAGAGGAATGAAGGTGTAGAATTAGGTGTGTCACAGCCAAGTACTTGCGGGCACTCTGCTAGCAGTACACCAACGTCCGATTCTAGCAGGCAAATTTCCCTGCCCCAGCTGCTGGACCGTCGAAAGAAGTTCACTCCCAGCCATCCACATGCCCAGCGGTTGAATGCTAGCTTGGCTAAATTGCTAGCGCTTCAACTGCTGCCTTTTCAGTTGGTAGACTCGGCCCCCTTCTGTGAGTTTGTGCAATGTGCGGTTCCTCAGTGGCAGGTTCCCAAACGCCACTTTTTCGCACGGAAGGCGATTCCGGCTCTCTACAGGCATGTGGAAGGCAATGTCTTGGCCTCGCTGGACAGGGCGGTCAGCGGTAAGGTGCATATTACCGCTGACTCATGGTCCAGCAGGCATGGACAGGGACGTTACCTTTCTTTCACGGCCCATTGGGTCACTCTTTTGGCAGCTGGGAAGGATGCAGGACAAGGTGCAGTAGTGTTGGAGGTTGTTCCACCGCCACGCCTCCAAAATGCTACTACTGGTTGTGACACACCTCTCTCCTCCACCCCCTCCTCTTCTTCTTCCTCGATGGCCTCTTCCTGTGGTTTGTCCTCGGAACCAGCGGTGCTCCATAGGCGTTCAAGGGGCTACGCAAGTACGCAGGCAAAAAGATGCCATGCCGTGCTTGCGCTGGTGTGTTTGGGGGACAGAAGCCACACTGGGGCAGAGGTCCTGTCTGCTCTGCAGGGGCAGGCCGAGAGGTGGTTGACGCCACGCCAGCTTAAGCCAGGAATGGTGGTTTGCGACAATGGCACCAACCTCCTCTCCGCCCTCCGACAGGGACAACTGACCCATGTGCCCTGTATGGCTCACGTCCTTAACCTGGTGGTGCAGCGGTTCTTGGGCAGGTACCCGGGCTTACAGGATGTCCTGAGGCAGGCCAGGAAAGTCTGTGTGCATTTCCGCAGATCTTATAATGCCAGTGCTCGCCTGGCTGAGCTGCAAAAGGAGTTGAACCTGCCCAAGAACCGCCTTATATGTGACATGCCCACCAGGTGGAACTCAACGTTGGCCATGCTGCAGCGGCTGCACACGCAGCAGAGGGCCATCAATGAGTACCTGTGCGACTACGGCACCAGGACAGGGTCAGGGGAGCTCGGGTTTTTTTCACCACGCCAGTGGGGCATGATCAGGGATGCATGCACTGTCCTGGCACCATTTGAGGAGGCCACGAGGATGGTGAGCAGTGACAGTGCATGCATCAGTGACACTGTACCTCTTGTCCACCTGTTGGAGCACACGCTGCGTGGAATAATGGACAGGGCACTTGAGGCAGAACAGAGGCAGGAAGAGGAGGACTTCCTTGCCTCTCAAGGCCCCCTTTACCCAGACAGTGTTCCTTCTGTCCCACCCATCGCACAGGAAGAGGAGGAGGAGGAGGAGGAGGAGGATTGTGTCAGCATGGAGGTGGAGGCTGGCACTCAGCATCATCAGCAGCAGTCTTTTAGGGATGATTTACAGTCCCAAGAAACCAGTGGACTTGTACGTGGCTGGGAGGAGGTGGCTGCGGATCATGTCGTCCTTAGTGACCCAGAGGACTCCGGACTGAATGCCTCAGCTAACCTACGCTGCATGGCCTCCCTGATCCTGCAAAGTCTGCGGAAGGATCCTCGTATTCTTCGGATCAAGGTGAGGGACCATTACTGGCTGGCCACTCTCCTTGATCCACGGTACAAGGGTAAGGTTGCGGACCTTATCGTACCGTCGCAGAGGGAGCAGAGGATGAGACAACTCCGGGAGGCCTTGCAGAAAGGTCTGTGCAACGCGTTCCCAGAGACTGGGAGGTTACAAACTCCTGGTCCTGGACAACGAGTTGCTGAGGCTTCGGGCAGTCAAAGAAGGAGCGGTGGGGAAGGTGGCCGTCTGACCGATGCGTTCAGACAATTCTTTAGTCCGCAGCCCCAAAGTATGATCGGTTCCAGCAACCATCGCCAGCGTCTGATATACATGGTCCAGGAATACCTAGGGGCAAGGTCAGACTTGGACACCTTCCCCACCGAAAATCCTCTGGCTTACTGGGTCTTGAGGATGGATCACTGGCCAGAGCTTGCACAGTATGCAATTGAGCTACTGGCCTGTCCTGCATCCAGCGTTCTTTCAGAACGCACATTCAGTGCTGCTGGAGGATTTGTCACGGATCACAGGGTGCGCCTGTCCACCGACTCGGTTGATCGACTGACTTTCATCAAGATGAACCAGTCTTGGATCACCACCAGCTACCACACACCAGATGCTGATATAACAGACTAATTGATTTTAAAATGTCACATCCCTTCAAGACTGATGCTGATGCTGAGTGCCTGTGCTGTTATGTTGACTGGCTATCCTCCTCCTCCTCCTCAATGATACGATTAATGATGATAGCTTGGAAGATCATTTTGGTTTATGGGTGACGCCACCAGTGGCTAAGGCCCAATTTTTCAGCCCCTGTTTAACAGGGGCGTGTAATTAAAATTTTTGATGCAATACTTTGCAACAGGCCTCATTGCTGTGCTCCAAGTACAGTATCTGTGAGGGGTTGCAGTGTTGTGCCACCAGTGCCTAAGGCCCAATTTTTCAGCCCCTGTTCAACAGGGGCATGCAATTATAATTATTGATCTAATAATTCACAGCAGGGCCCATTGCTGCGCCCACCAAGAGTAACTGTCAGGCCTTACAGTGTTGTGGCACCAGCACCACCATCACCACCACCACCACCACCAAAGGCCCAATTTTTCAGCCCCTGTTCAACAGGGGCATGCAATTATAATTATTGATCGAATAATTCACAGCAGGACCCATTGCTGCGCCCACCAAGAGTAACTGTCAGGCCTTACAGTGTTGTGGCACCAGCACCACCATCACCACCACCACCAAAGGCCCAATTTTTCAGCCCCTGTTCAACAGGGGCATGCAATTATAATTATTGTTCGAATAATTCACAGCAGGGCCCATTGCTGCGCCCACCAAGAGTAACTGTCAGGCCTTACAGTGTTGTGGCACCAGCACCACCATCAAAGGCCCAATTTTTACTACCACTGTTCAACAATTATATGTTATTACAATTCCTGATATAATAGTTGACAGCAGGGCGTTCCAGCACCCACCAAGAGTAACTGTGAGTGCTTATAGTGTTGTGCCAACACCAACACCTAAGGGGCCAATTTCTGCAGAGTATATACGGCAGGTCCCTACTTTCAAACATCCAACTTACAAACTACTACTACTTGCAAACGGAAGAAGACAACAGGAAGTGAGAGGAAATCTACCCCTTGGAAGGAAAATTCTCTCCTGTAAGAATTAATATGGGAGAAAGGTGTCTCCTCTCTACTGATGCTTTATCACCAATCCTTGTTTCAATAAAAACACCACATTTCAAAAACAGTTGTCATTGGGACGCAAAGTGAGGTGAAATGTTCTGAACAGGGGCACAGACAGCAAAAAAAATGTGACAGGGGTGATAACCGTTCCCTATGTTTTGCAAAAAGCTAAAAAAAAGGAATTTGGCATGGAGCTACACTTAAACAATGCAGCTGTTCAAAATTACAAACAGATTCTACATAAGAACAAACCTACAGTCCCTGTCTTGTATGCACCGCCTGTATACGGCTGTTCAGAGTATATAGGTCCTTTTTTATTTTGTGTGCGGGGTTCCCCTTAATATCCATACAAGACCCAAAGGGGCTGGTAATGGGCTGGGGTGGGGGGGGGGGGTTGATGGGGTAGCTATGCCATTTCTCCTAAAGATTTTCATCCATATTACCGGGACCAGACATTGCATTAAAGCCGCAAGCAGTTTTAAATGGCTTTTTTTCCTTTAGAAATGTTATTTTGTGCAGGGACAGTTCTAAACACGGGAAACACGTGGCACTTCACAGGCATACTTTAGACACCCCCCAGGTACAATATTTAAAGGAATATTTGACTTTTTTTTTTCACTTTATGCATCATTAAAATGACTGCTCCCGTAAAACGTCCGTTTTTAAAACTTCTTTTTGCATTGATACATGTCCCCTGGTGCAGAACCCGGGTTCCCAAACTCTGTTTCGGACAATAACATGGATAATAGTCGTTATAATTAGCACTTTAGAATCCGAACGTTCGCATCCATTGTATTTAATAGGGTTCTAATGTTCGTGCGAACTTTCGGTCCGTTCGCGGGTTCTGGTGCGAACCGAACCCGGGGGTGTTCGGCTCATCACTAATGGCCGCCTATCAAATCTAAAGATCAATTTCACCAAGTCAGAGGCAATGGGCATAGGGATAGCGCCACACCAAGTTAAGCTCCTTTAGAGACAGTTTCCACTTAAAATGGACTGACACAGCTTTGAAATATCTGGGCACAGCTATACCTGCGAAGTTGTCCAAACTGTTCGCTCTTAACTTTCCACCCCTTCTGAGGAAAGTCCAGGGACTGTTGGATGGATGGGATGGCGGCCTATATTCATGGATCGGCCGCTGTAACATCCTCAAAATGTCAGTACTACCTAAATTCTTATATCTCCTACAGGCCCTCCCGATATCAATCCCTGAGAGCTATTTCAGGCAGGTCCATGCGGCTTCCACCCGTTTCCTCTGGGCCGGGAAGCATCCACGCCTAAAGAGGAGTATACTCTCACTGCCAAAGATGCACGGGGGCCTGGCATTGCCAGATGTCCACGCATACTACCAGGCAACACATCTAGGCAGGCTCCTGGACTGGTGCAGACACAGGGACACCAAACTGTGGGTAGGCCTCGAACAGGACCAGAGTGACATACCACTCCCCGGCGCGCCTTGGTGCCATTCTGTACTGCCGCCGACACTTAAAAAGCATCCCCTGATAGGCAACACTGTGAATGTCTGCTCTCGACTGTTGACCCGACCCTCCCTTTCATCTCCGACGTCACCTCTGAGACCGGTGACTGGCCACCCCCGGTTCACCCCGGGACTGCATGACAGGAAATTCCTCATGCTACGAGAAGCTGGGCTCTACCGGGCATCCCACTACAGTATGCAGGGGAGGTGGAGGACACACGTGGAACTGTCAGACCAGGGAGGCCCCTACAGACTGGACTTCATGAGGGCACTACAGCTCAGCCACTTCCTGACTAGCCTTGCGCCACCCCCTAATGACTCACATCAGCCCGTCACGACTCTGGAGGGCCTATGTATGGAGTCGGGAACAATACACCATATGCTATCACTGACCTATGCTATGTTGAATGAACCACTGAGACCCTATCAAATTCCGAGCTTCACTAGGTGGGAGAGAGACTTAGACTGCCACCTTTCTGGCAAAAGGAAGCAGCACATACTTAGGTTCGCCCACAAATCTTCCCTGTGCACCAGAGCCCAGGAAACCAACTACAAACTCCTTACGTGTTGGTATAGGACCCCCTCCCTTTTACACAAACTGTTTCCTACGACCACTGACCGCTGCTGGCGATGCCAGGAGGGAGAGGGCACCCTTCTGCACATCTTCTGGTCCTGTCCGCGGCTGCGGAACTTCTGGGGTGAGGTTCGCCGCATTACCCAGGGCTTCTCAGACCGCACTGTACCGGACGAGCCGCCATATTTCCTCCTCCATGTGAATGACACACCTGCAAAGGTATATAAAAAGTCGGTAGTCCGCCACCTTCTTGACGCGGCCAAAGCCTGCATTCCCCTCAATTGGAAATCTCCACACCCACCGTCAATTGCCCAATGGCTCAGCAGAGTAGACGACATTAACCACATGGAAGACCTAATTCTCACCAGCCAACATAGACAGGAAACCTACACCAGGACGTGGAGACTGTGGAATATATTCAAATATTCTGACGAAGGACAATCCCTTAGGGGGATCGAGCCACCCACATGATGTTCTACCCGACATCTGCTCCCCTAAATGCTTGATCGTTGGCGAATTGCGACGCTCTGGCCAAATATGGGGGTATTATCACCACCCCCACGGGGTAATCACCCACACCCTGATTTTCTACTAGTCCTTCCCCTTCCCTACTGTAACGACTACCCAAGTATGAAAGGGGTTAACGCCGTTTAGATATCTTCCCTCTCCTGGACACACATTCGCTGCTGATCCTCCACACTCAGACGACCACTTCCCATAGGAATTAATCTTTCCGAGGCATTGGGGAAGCTGAAGCAAGGGTATCTCATACTTTCTAAGGGATTCTGGGTTCCCCGGGCCTTCCCGTTACACCTACCCCTCCCCTTCCCCCTCCCCTGCCACACTTTGTATTATTTCTTACATATTATTCCTTTTTCTCTTTTCCGTAAGATTACTTAAACTCTTTATTATTGTAAATTCTTCTCTTCTTTCTTTCCTATGAGTAAATGTGAAAACTAGAGGGGAGCCTGTAACCACGGGACTCGAACATTCGCATACCCTCCTCCCACAGACATGCATACTCACATTTACCACAGTTAGACTCATCACAGCCCTATTGTGGACCCCCCCTTTCTGGGGTGACACGCCTCTGTGGGACCTACTAGGCACCTAGTGCTTCTGGGGTATAGTTTTTTCTGTGTTTCACGCTGCTTTGTTGTATTGATGTATGCAATGACTGTCTACTGTTGGAGTCCATGTGGACCAGTTCCCCTGTTATAAATAAAGAATAAAAAAAAAAAAAAATGTATTTGATCATGGTAGATGCACATTCAAAATGGCCGGAGGTTTTTCAAATGCCTTCTGTTACCTCAGCTGCTACCATTCTAGTCTTAAGGAAGCTCTTTGCTCAATATGGCTTGCCAAAACCCATAGTCTCGGACAATGGGACTCAGTTTACATCATAGTCACATAGTAACATAGTTACATAGTTAGTCAGGTTGAAAAAAGACACAAGTCCATCCAGTTCAACCATAAAAAAAAAAAAAAAAATATATCGTACAATCCCATATACCCAATTCTATACCCACAGTTGATCCAGAGGAAGGCAAAAAACCACAGCAGAGCATGATCCAATTTGCTACAGCAGGGGAAAAAATTCCTTCCTGATCCCCCGAGAGGCAATCGGATATTCCCCGGATCAACTTTACCTATAAATGTCAGTACCCAGTTATATTATGTACATTTAAGAAATAATCCAGGCCCTTCTTAAAGCAATCTACTGAGCTGGCCAGAACCACCTCTGCAGGGAGTCTATTCCACATTTTCACAGCTCTTACTGTGAAGAAACCTTTCTGTATTTGGAGGTGAAATCTCTTTTCCTCTAGACGCAAAGAGTGCCCCCTTGTCCTTTGTGTTGACCGTAAAGTGAATAATTCAACACCAAGTTCACTATATGGACCCCTTATATATTTGTACATGTTGATCATATCCCCCCTTAATCTCCTCTTCTCAAGAGTGAATAAATTCAGTTCCTCTAATCTTTTCTCATAGCTGAGCTCCTCCATGCCTCTTATCAGTTTGGTTGCCCTTCTCTGCACTTTCTCCAGTTCCCCAATATCCTTTTTGAGAACTGGGGCCCAAAACTGAACTGCATATTCCAGATGAGGTCTTACTAATGATTTGAACAGGGGCAAAATGATATCTCTCTCTCTGGAGACCATACCTCTCTTAATACAAGAAAGGACTTTGCTCGCTTTGGAAACCGCAGCTTGGCATTGCATGCCATTATTGAGCTTATGATCTACCAAAACCCCCAGATCCTTCTCCACTACGGATCCCCCCAGTTTTACTCCCCCTACTATGTATGATGCATTCATATTCTTAGCCCCCAAGGGCATAACTTTACATTCATCAATATTAAACCTCATCTGCCACATAGTCGCCCAATTAGACAGAGCATTGAGGTCGGCTTGTAAATTGGCGACATCCTGTAAGGACGTTATTCCACTGCATAGCTTGGTGTCATCTGCAAAGACAGAAATGTTACTTTTGATCTCAGACCCAATATCATTTATAAACATATTAAAAAGTAAGGGTCCCAGCACTGAACCTTGGGGTACACCACTGTTCAGGGCTGGTCCGAGACGGGGTGCAGGTGGTGCACTGCACCGAGGCGCCAGAGGGGAGGGGGCGCCAAAGTGTCAGGAGCAGGAGTGTGTTGCCAACGAGTCTGGCGCAGTACTTTCACCACCCACTGACTCGCCCGCCGGCACGCCCGCAGCAGTGTGAACATCCCCCACCCGGCGCCCGCTGTACAAGGAGGGAAGAGGAGGTAAGTTAGGTCTGCCCCATGTATCCCCTGTGCCCGCCCACAACCCCTTGTGCGGCCAATCTGTGCCTGGAAAGGGGTGTGGGCGGGAGATTTCAAAGCAGCCAGATGCCAGTGACACTGATCCGATTTTGCTGCGCTGGACACCGTCTCCTCCAGCCAGAGGCGGCTTGTCACACATTCCTGCTGCACAGGCACTACTCTCCTATCAGCGAACTTTGCCCTGCCTTCCGAGATCTGTCAGTGTCCACTGACATGGAGGTGGCTCAAGAAGGCATACTCCGCATGTTTCCCCCGCCCGCAGCCTTAGCCCTTCACACATGGATGAGCAGGGAGTCGGGGACGAGAGCACTGCTACAGGACATGAGTGAGTAACTTCAGCAGAACGACTGGAGCTTCCTTTTACTTCAGATTCTGCACTGTAAACTATGCAGCCTGGGACATAGGAGTGGAAGGGACAGGGTTAGTGATCCATTTTTCACTCCTTCTCCTCTTACCCCCTCCTCCTCCTCTCCCCTCCCCTCCCCCCCTCCTCCTCTCCCCCCCTCCTCCTCCTCTCCCCCCTCCTCTCTCCCCCCTCCTCTCCCCCCTCCCCCCCTCCTCCTCTCCCCCCCTCCTCCTCCTATCCCCCCTCCTCCTCTCCCCCTCTCCTTCTCTTCTCCGCCTCTCCTTCTCTTCTCTCCCTCTCCTTCTCTTCTCTCCCTCTCGTTCTCTTCTCTCCCTCTCCTTCTCTCCCTCTCCTCTCTTCTCTTCTCAGCCTCTCTTCTCTTCTCTTCTCCCCCTCTCTTCTCTTCTCTACTCTCCCTCTCTTCTCTTCTCCCCCTCTCTTCTCCCCCTCTCTTCTCTTCTCCCCCTCTCTTCTCTTCTCTTCTCCTCCTCTCCCTCTCCCTCTCTTCTCTTCTCCTCCTCTCCCTCTCTTCTCCTCCTCTCCCTCTCTTCTCTTCTCCTCTCCCTCTCTTCTCTTCTCCTTCTCTCCCTCTCTTCTCTTCTTCTCCTCTCCCTCTCTTCTCTTCTTCTCCTCTCCCTCTCTTCTCTTCTTCTCCTCTCTTTTCTTCTTCTCCTCTCCCTCTCTTCTCCCCCTCTCCCTCTCTTCTCCTCTCCCTCTCTTCTCCCCTCCCTCTCTTCTCCTCCTCCTCCCTCTCTTCTCTTCTCCTCCTCCTCCCTCTCTTCTCTTCTCCTTCTCTCCCTCTCTTCTCCTCCTCTCCCTCTCTTCTCTTCTCTTCTCCTCCTCTCCCTCTCTTCTCCTCTCCCTCTCTTCTCCTCTCCCTCTCTTCT
The DNA here is from genome assembly GCA_029206835.1 of Rana muscosa. NCBI lineage: Eukaryota > Metazoa > Chordata > Amphibia > Anura > Ranidae > Rana > Rana muscosa. Next base: position 1,058,811,632 of record CM055117.1, on the reverse strand, counting down.
CCTCCTCCTCCCTCTCTTCTCCTCTCCCTCTCTTCTCCTCTCTTCTCCTCCTCCTCCCTCTCTTCTCTTCTTCTCCTCCTCCCTCTCTTCTCTTCTCCTCCTCTCCCTCTCTTCTCTTCTCCTCCTCTCCCTCTCTTCTCTTCTCCTCCTCTCCCTCTCTTCTCTTTTCATTCTCCTCCTCCTCCTCTCTCCCCCTCCTCCTCCTCCAATGGGCACAGTGACACTGATTAATGGGCACAGTGGCTGCATTTTTATGGGCACAGTGACGCTTTCGGAGGGGCACAGTGATGCTGATTAATAGGCACAGTGGCTGATTTATGATGGGCACAGTGAGGCTTCTTTATGATGGGCACAGTGACACTAATTAATGGGCACAGTGAGGCTGCATTTTGATGGGCACTAGTAGGCTGCATTTGGTGGGCACTGATGAGGCTGCATTTTATGGGCACCGATGAGTCTGCATTTGATGGGCACTGGTAGGCTACAATTGGTGAGCAATAGTAGGCTGCATTTTGTGGGCACTAGTAGGCTGCAGTTGGTGAGCAATGGTAGGCTGCAATTGGTGGGCACTGATGAGCTGCATTTGATGGGCACTGGTGAGGCTGCATTGATCTCTTTTACCATGTCTGCAGTCTCTGACCATCTCCTGTATTATGTTTGCAGTCTCTGACCATCTCCTGTATTATGTTTGCAGTCTCTGACCATCTCCTGTATTATGGGGGGCTCTTTCTAAACAAACTCTCTAACAGAGGCCCTCTCTGTGTCCATTAGAGAGACCCCTTTCCAAGTCCAATTAGAGTACTCTGCTTCTCTTCCTGTATTTTGTTTATTGTTAAGAGATCGTGGGAGGATCCCAGAATAACGATGACTCCTTAGGGGAGCATCTCAGTGTTTGAGTCCTTGCCATAGAAACATTTGTAAAGGGGGAGGAGTTAGTAAGGTGACCACGCCCTTGTAGGGGTGCCAGAAATATTTCTGCACCCAGGCGCATGTGACCCTAGGATCGGCCCTGCCACTGTTAACCTTGGACCATTCAGAGTAAGAATCATTAACCACTACTCTCTGAATTCTGTCTTTTAGCCAGTTTTTTATCCATTTACAAACTGATATTTACAATCCTGTAGACTTTACCTTGCACATGAGCCATGTGTGGGGAACTGTATCGAACGCTTTTGCAAAATCCAAGTATACAATCGCATGAGTTTCAATCCTTCCTCAGTGGCTTGGGCATCCAACACTACAAAACAGCTCCTTATCATCCAGCCTTGAATGGGCTGGCAGAACGGTTTGTGCAGACGTTTAAGAAGCACTTACTGTCCACTCTGGACCAAGTCAGAATGTCAGAGTAGAAGCTACTGGAGTTCTTGACCATTTACCGAAACACAAAACACGCCATTACTGGGCTGTCCCCAGATTTTCTTATGTTTGGCAGGCATCTCCGCACCAAATGTGATTTAGTTCGTCCACATTAACAGTCACCAACACCTCCTCCGCTAGGCCGTCCTGGATTTCGTGCCGGCGATCTTGAATGGTTTTGGAATTACAGAATTTTGCCTCATTGGCTTCCTGGCATTATTGATTGACCTCTTGGACAACGAATGTACCTTGTTCGCCTGAAGAATGGCATTTATGTTCGAAGACACCTTTCGCAATTGAGGAAGCGCATTTGCCTGCCAGCAGAAACAAACCCGACCTCTCTTTCTACCCTACCACCAGAGTCTACTCAGGGCTCTACTGGGGACATATGGCATGGTGTCTGGCATGATCCCACAAGTTTACAACCAACCCCTGAAGCGGTTGGTGACCATATTCCTGAGGAGCCCGGACATGTGCCCGGAGTTGCAGAGACTGATTTGTCTGTTGGACACCCACTGACATCTCCAGAACCTTTGACAGCCTCTACCCCTCCTAGTGCTCTGCCACTTCGTAAGTCTGCCCGCTAAAGACATCAAACTCCTCTTTGGCAAAGCACTGAAATCTTACGGGACACTTTGGAGGTCAGGAAACAGAGACTCATAACGTGATGCGGGAGCCACAGAACTGAGTTGGAGATACTACTTGCTGAACTGATCCAACTTGCCTTGATATTTTATGTGTTGAGTATTTTATGTGTTGAGTATTTTGTCTAAGGGACATAACAAGTAGCAACTGCTCTATGGCTGCACTGTATTGTGTACTGTGTACACCACCAGAAAAGTAGTAGCAACTGCACTACGGCTGCACTGTATTGTGTACTGTGTGCACCTCCAGAAAAGTAGTAGCAGCTGGACTACGACTGCACTGTATTGTGTACTGTGTACACCACCAGAAAAGTAGTAGCAACTGCACTACGGCTGCACTGTATTGTATACTGTCGACACCACTAGAAGTGTAGTAGCAACTGCACTACGGCTGCACTGTATTGTGTACTGAGTACACCATCAGAAACGTAGTAGCAACTCCACTACAGGTGCACTATATTGTGTACTGTGTACACCACCAGAAAAGTAGTAGCAACTGCACTACAGCTGCACTGTATTGTGTACTGTGTACATCACCAGAAAAGTAGTAGCAACTGCACTACAGCTGCACTGTATTGTGTACTGTGTAAACCACCAGAAAAGTAGCAGCAACTGCACTACAGCTGCACTGTATTGTGTACTGTGTACACCACCAGAAAAGTAGTAGCAACTGCACTATGTCTGCTCTGTATTGTGTACTGTGTACACCACCAGAAGTGTAGTAGCAACTGCACTATGGATGCACTGTAATGTGTACTGTGTACACCACCAGAAGTGTAGTAGCAACTGCACTATGGCTGCACTGTATTGTGTACTGTGTACACCACCAAAAAAGTAGTAGCAACGGCACTATGGCTGCACTGTTATGTGTACTGTGTACACCACCAGAAAAGTAGTAGCAACTGCACTATGGCTGCACTGTATTGTGTACATCACCAGAAAAGTAGTAGCAACTGCACTACCGCTGCACTGTATTGTGTACTGTGTAAACCACCAGAAGTGTAGTAGCAACTGCACTACGGCTGCACTGTATTGTGTACTGAGTACATCACCAGAAATATAGAAGCAACTGCACTACGGCTGCACTGTATTGTGTGCTGAGTACACCACGGAATGCACTGTAGATATAGGCACTGGATGCAGACTTGCAGAGTATATATATATATATATATATACACGAGACTGTATATATATATATTAATACACCACCTGAAGTGTATTAGAAATGGTACACACCTAACAAATGCCACTAAGTTACAATTTTGAAGTAAGAAGTTCCAATACCAATATCACTCGGTATACTCCTCTTATTCGAGGGGAGTGACTGTGCTGGTAAGAAGAGGAGTGGCATTCTCCTGCAGGCAGATGAGCATAGATGAGTCAGGGCGGTATGTTTTTCTTAATTGTGTAATAGAAAATAGGGAGTATGTTCTTGCAAATATTTACATTTCTCCACCTTTTAAACAAGAAGTTATGTAAAGACTAATGGAATTTATGATGGGTAAAACTGGGATACCAGTTATAGTAGTGGGGGACTTCAATGAGGTCATAAACAAAAAATTCGACAGGTTCCCACCAGGAATACGGGTGCAGAGTTTGTCTGAGAGTCGGTTATACCAATTTTTACAAGAAGCAGGGTTTTTTGATATATGGAGAGTGTGAAATCCAGATGCTCTGCCATACTCTTGTTTCTCAAGCTATTATTCCGCACTCACCAGGATAGATCTGGCCTTGGGTAACGGGGAAGCATCTCAGATAATAAAGGATATAGTATATCAACCTAGGGGGGTGTCGGATCACTCACTGATGACGGTCTCTGTGAATTTGGAGGGGAAAAGATCTTTTAGGGCATGGAAGATGAGTCCATTTTGGTTTGAATTAATGGGGAATCCAGATGAGGTACAACTTAAGCTAAAAGAGTTCGTAGAGTTTAATGAATGTACAGTGACAGGGGGAGTGACGGGGGGAGTGACGTGGGACGCGATGAAGGCATCCCTTAAGGGTATATTTATTCAACAGGTGGCAAAAATGAAAAAGGCATCAAGGGAGTGGGAGAACAGGATTAGGAAGGAGCTAGCGAATGCAGAAAGGGAATATGTGGAAGACCCAACCCCAGAGAAACAAAGAGTATGTTGAATAAACAGCAGGAATATAAAGTAGTAGTGACTAGGAAATCAGAGAATAAGCAACTTTTCCAGAAGCAAGTCGCATTCGGGTAGGGGGAAAACGTAGGATGGATGCTAGCCCACCTGGTGAGAACCAACTCCTCCACCTCTGCGGTCCCCGCAATTAAGACAGTAAAGGGAGAAATCCCATCCCAGGTGTCGGATATTACAGACACATTTAGAGAATATTATGATAATCTGTATAGGTTGCAGGGGCGGCAGGAGGGGAGGAATTTGATACATTTTTTAGGAAGATGGAGATACCCGTTGTTGCCTTATGGTTTTATGTGAAATCTCCATTAATAGCTGTAAAATATTGTAATTATAAATATATTTCATTTGGCTTGCATCTATGAAAGCCGGGCAAAAAGGTGTCGCAAAAGCCTTTTGTTAAAAAGCAGACATTGCGGTGCCCCAAGCTTGGAGAGACAATTCCATTGTTTTAAACCCACGCTCTTCAATGGATCCCATGCTGGGATATACAATGAAGAGAGCCTGGGAAAATCCTGTAATCCTGGGAAAATTCTATTAAATCTCCTGCTCATATATAGTCACCAGGACTTGCATGAAAGGGGGCTGACTTATGTAGTAAGCCCTCCAATCATGATCCAAGCTAGGCCAACCTATGAGGTATCAGGCTAGAGAGATATAGAAGGGAGCTCTATTTTATGGAAGGATAGCCTGAAGGATGGTTCTAAAAGGGTACCTATTGTAAAGGTATGTCTGACATGTAACTACACATGCTTGTACTCTAATGTTTTAGAGGAATATGCTCTATATTCCTCCATGTAAATGTAGCGGCCTCACCCCCCGTCCCCCTTGTAAATAAAACGGCTGGCTTGTCTAGGGGTATGCGGGAGGAGGATGAGCTTCGCTACGGCCCATGTCCTCTAGTATGTAGAGGTGAAGGCCAACACTTATGTTACCTTCGGGTCTGTGTTCTAGCTGGAGCCTCTGGCGCTCCTGAAGAGGGGAAGTTTGACTGTCAGTAATGGAGCCCCACACCATAAAAAGTCCAACACTCCTTTATTCTTCTTTCACATGAACAGCATCAGTTTAACTTTTAAAACGAACAGACAGGGTGTGGATACGAGTAGGCCCAGGCACAGTGAACACTCCTATTCCTTTTTCTTGCGAATAGGCTTGGCGCACGGTCTCTGCCACCAACCGCGAGATTGGTCGCTGCCACCGACCGGGTGAACTGTTGAGGCCCCTGCCACAGGCCTAATAGCAGGTCTCTGCCACCGACCTGAGTTGACTAGATGAACCGCTGCCACCGGTCATAGAACATGAATCACCTTCCCTGATGAATTGGCCCTTGTTCGGTAAAGATATCCATCCGGACGGTCTCCAGAGGTTCACCCGGCACTGGCAATATGCTGCACCAGATCTTCGGTTGAATCCCTCCTCTGGTCCATTACGCCTCTGGATTCAGGGGCCCAACACCTGGGGCACCCTAGGACAATCCCTCCCTTGCGGGACCCAGTGGAAGGTACTGGGCCCCAGGCCTTCGGTTGAGTACCTCACCCCAGACTGAAGGTGTCTGGGATGGAACGCGAACTCCACGTGTACAGGACAAGGGCGACTGGACACCGATCACGGACAGCAGCCCGCAGGCTGAAGGTGCCTGGGACTCGGACCTCGTGGTGAAGATGTCCGCCCCCTTTATACCCTCTCCCAGCAAGCACAGCGGGTTCCCCGCCCCGCAGTACAACTGCTGCGAGAGGTCAAAAAGGGTACGGCACTGCAGTAGTGGTTCAACCCCAGCTCAGAAGGACAACGCCACCTACTGAGCCGCAGGGAACTCAACACCACTGATATCCTCACACAAATAAAACATAGCCCTGCTCTACCAATAGTGCATCTGGGTCATACTACCACCCAGATGCTACCCCTAAATAGTACATACCCGCTACATAAATATTTGTATTTTAACCTACTATTTCCTGCTTGTTTAAGACTATAGATAGTTTCTGTGTGTTAGATTAGACTTTAACAATTCTCTAATAGATGTTTATTATATTGAAGCTTTCACTTCTGGTCAAAAGAACTCTTATTTAACCCATATCATATCTTTGAGATATTAAATCTTAAATATAGATTTTAAATAGCAACACCGTCCTTACAGAAGTGGATAAAGAGGGAATAGAGGCCCTGATAAGGAAATACAGCTAGCAGTTGCAGAGATGGCTAATCAGAAATCCCCCGGACCAGACGGTCTCCCAGTGGAGACTTATAAATATTATGGGAAAATACTGCTCCCGGAGTTTCTTAAAGTGTTGAAATGGGCGGAGGAGGAGGGGAAACTGCTCAATTCGATGACAGAGGCAACAATAATAGTGTTGCATAAAGAGGGGAAAGATCCACTAGGGACCACGTCTTATAGACCAATTTCCAAAATATTGGCTAAAGTAATGGCAGCCAGGCTGAATAAAATCATTTTCAAACTCATACATTCAGATCAAACAGGGTTTATCCCCAACAGATCAACCAGCATGAATATAAGGAGGGTATTTCTTAATTTGCAGACACCAATTGAAAATATGGGCACAAGGGCGGTCATGTCCTTAGACGTGGTTAAGGCCTTTGATAGCCTAGAGTGGGGGTATATCTGGCGAGTACTGGGGGAATTTGGCTTTGGGCCTTCGTTCATCAGGTGGATAAAAATATTGTATAAAGGACCAAGCGCTAAAATTAGAGTTAACAACGATTATTCAGATAAGATTCAATTGGAAAGGGGGACAAGACAGGGGTGAACATTGTCACCCCTGCTCTTTGCGCTTGCAATGGAGCCACTGGCTATAACAATAAGGTCAAATATAAATATGGAAGGGTTTTTGAGAGCGACAGGTGAGGAGAGAATCGCATTATATGCGGATGATGTTCTCCTCTTCCTGGGGATGTTCAGTTTAGAACACACGAACACCCGATGTTCGAGTCGAACTTATGTTCCACTCGAACCGCTGGCTCATCCCAACTCCTTGGCGGTATTCTCGAGTGTGGCTCGGGGTGAAATTTCAGTATCAATAGCGGTAACCCCAAGCCACGGGATTGCATCGCTGGATCCTGGAACAGGTGACTTACCTTGTCCCCACGATCCCGCGATGTACTTCCGCTGTGTCCGGCGGCCGAATCTTCCGCCCGATGCTCTGTGTGTTCCGGCTTCCCTTCCCTGCGAGCGTCGTGACGCAGGGGGGTGAAACCGGCGGCAGATTCAAAATGTATAAATCACAACACACACAATACATTGTAATCTTATTGGATTACATTACTGTATCAAATCATTTGACCTCAGTTTGCCCCCCAGTGCTTTGTCCAGTGCCCTTGTCTGCAGTTTTACTGTTCTTTCTGCCTGGAAACTGGAGAATGTCCATGGCATCCAAAAAGCGTACCTCTACATCAAAAGCGGTTTATGACCTGCTGGAAAACAGCGCTAGCGATACAGAATCACTTGCGGAATTGAGTGATAGCTATTTGTGGGGAAATTCGTCATTAGACACAGAAAGTGATTTCAGCGACAATCCTGGGACTGAGCTCAGTGATGTGTGGACTTGGTGCTCTATTGACTGCCGTACGGATCACGCAGCGCCCCCAATATTCCAATTTACTGGAGCACCTGGTATGAAAGTGAATGTTGAAGATGACAACCCCTTGGCATACCTACTATTTCTGACCGAGGTTATTGAAAAAATTGTTACGGAGACAAACAGGTACCAAGCGCAACAAGCTGCTACGCATCAGAAGTTTTCAAGAAGTAGAAAGTGGGAACCAGTGACCAAAGAGGACATTTGGAAATTTCTGGGCCTAATAATTCTTTAGGGATTAGTGGGGAAACCCCTGCAGAAGTGGTATTGGACAACCAATATATTACTTGCCACTCCATTCTTTGGCACGGTCATGTCAGAGTACAAATTTTCCCTGATAATGAAGTATTTGCACTTTGAAAACAATGAAGAATTTGATGAAACTACTGATCCGGCACCAAAACTCAAGAAAATTTGGGAAGTATATCAAATGATTCTGAAGAATTTCCAACGGAGCTATGTGCCAGATAGAGACATCAGCATAGATAAAAGTCTAATGGCCTACAAGGGAAGGCTCAGCTGGATACAATACATTGCATAAAAGAGAGCACGATTTGGCGTAAAATCCTTCATGCTATGCGAATCGACAACTGGTTACTTTTGGAATTCTGTCCAATACACTGGGAAAGGAACCAAATTCAACCCAAAATACATGACCGTGTAGATAAGATGTCTGTAACGAGCCCCTTTGCTCGCTCGGCTCCACTCTCCCGACACTCCTCTGCTCTATTGGATCATCCGGTGCTCCAGGATTCAAACTACAGCTATGTGCCATTCGAATCCATTTGTGGTCGGTCAGAACAAACACCAGGCAGGCTGTATGTAAGTTCAACCAAGAGAGACTTTATTAGAACCAAAAACAAGTCTTATATACAGAAACAGAGGGAGTAACCAGAACATAATTAACATGAGCTAATTAACTAAATCCTTTAGCCAGCCAAGTTGACTCATAGATATGACCGTTCAGGGTAGACGTCCCGACTCCTACCTGTCTCACCTGCTATACAATACCGATTATCATAAGTGTAAACATCACACATTTTAGCACAGAGTACAGACAGATGGCTGGAGGTGATTGTATTCGCATATCCTTAGTGTGAAGGTGTGAACGTCCCAACAGTATGACTTAGTCACTCTAATATGGCATATACAGGGTCCCCAGAGTCTGTGTGTCTTGGGGGACATGGACCTGAATCCAAAGTAACACCCCCCCAAGGGTCCCCAGGCATACAGCTCACAAAGAGCACCGTTCCCCCAAATGCCAGGGCCCATGGTCGCAGGGCAAGAGGCTTGCATTCAGTCCCCTCCAAAAGCCCCTGTCCCGGCCAGGTCCGTCACACATCTCCCCTTTTGGCAGGAAACTAACATAGGAGGAGACCCCAAACGGATTGACTCCGAAATTAGTCCATAGTTCTATTCCCCCAATGCCGGTATCCACACAGTACCCCAAACAAATTGCTCCCAACAGAGAATCACTTACCCAGCCAACCCCTGCCTCTCTCAGAGAACACACCCGCCGCTGGGGAGAGGCGTGGACTGGCCCTTCTCCCTGGAGTCCTTTCTGCTGCTGGAGAGAAGACAGGGTGACTGGGCTCAGTCCGTCATGCTGTTGGGGATCTGGGTCGACTGCCCGGCCTCCCTGGGGTATACAAGTGGAGACTGAAGTCCCATCCACTTGTGGTAGGTGAAAATCTCCCAGTGCATGCAAAGCAAGGCTGACATCCTCCTGTCTCAGTGTCACACCATTTTCTGGGGTTGTGTCAGTGAGGACTAAAGTCCCATCCAATACCACAGGAACTCCCTCTTCTGTTAGTTGGGAGCCGAGGCCCATGGCGCTCGGCTCTGTTGCCAGCTCTTCTGCTGGGTTGCTGTGAGTGGAGACCGCAGTCCCATCCACCGATATCCGCTCAAGTGGCAGTTGTGTGCAGCGGCCAGTAGCATTCTGCCCTGCTGCCCGTGATTCAGCTGGGGGTAAAAGCTTTACCACCTCAGCTTGTTGCTGGGGAGAGGGGCCAACTGCCCCAGCTCCCTGAAACTCCACAGTGGTTTCCGGTGCTGGGCAGAGGTGGGTACCACTCTGCCCTGTTGCCAGCACTTCTGCTGGGGACTCCACACCATCTGCTCTGGTTAACTGTTGGGGGGGGGGGAGATGGCCTGCTTCTCCTCCCTGCATCTCTCGCAACCTCCTTCCGAATTCCTCCTCCATGGCGGCTGGTTCTTTAGGTGGTGTCTCCGATTGCCGTATTACCGCCATTCTCCACTCATGTTGTCGCTCTAGTTCTCTCTTTTGTCGCTCTCGTTCTCTCTCTTGTCGGGCATCCTGCAGCTGGATGTCTTTAATGGCTTCCTGTATGGCGGTCTCTGATGGGTTAGCCCCATATAATGCCAACCGCTGCCGCACTCGTTGCTGAAACAAATCTTCAACTGACCGGGGTCCTGCATCACCCTTCTTCTGGTCCATCTCGGCTCTCAAGTAGGTCTTTCAGCGTGACTTTCCTGCAGGCTGCATAGCTGGTCATTCACTGTGGTGGTTTGGAGTGTCCCAGGAACTGGAGAGCAAATCCCACTGCTGCCACCAATGTAACGAGCCCCTTTGCTCGCTCGGCTCCACTCTCCCGACACTCCTCTGCTCTATTGGATCATCCGGTGCTCCAGGATTCAAACTACAGCTATGTTCCATTCGAATCCATTTGTGGTCGGTCAGAACAAACACCAGGCAGGCTGTATGTAAGTTCAACCAAGAGAGACTTTATTAGAACCAAAAACAAGTCTTATATACAGAAACAGAGGGAGTAACCAGAACATAATTAACATGAGCTAATTAACTAAATCCTTTAGCCAGCCAAGGTGACTCATAGATATGACCGTTCAGGGTAGACGTCCCGACTCCTACCTGTCTCACCTGCTATACAATACCGATTATCATAAGTGTAAACATCACACATTTTAGCACAGAGTACAGACAGATGGCTGGAGGTGATTGTATTCGCATATCCTTAGTGTGAAGGTGTGAACGTCCCAACAGTATGACTTAGTCACTCTAATATGGCATATACAGGGTCCCCAGAGTCTGTGTGTCTTGGGGGGACATGGACCTGAATCCAAAGTAACACCCCCCCAAGGGTCCCCAGGCATACAGCTCACAAAGAGCACCGTTCCCCCAAATGCCAGGGCCCATGGTCGCAGGGCAAGAGGCTTGCATTCAGTCCCCTCCAAAAGCCCCTGTCCCGGCCAGGTCCGTCACAATGTCCCACCTTGTTTTGTGTCTGCCCGACCATGAGTACTCACCATCCCCCTTGCTATTAACTAAATTAATGAGACCACACATGAATTGGAGTACAAATGGCCATAGCAGCCTTTTTATTAACAAAAACAATTTATCAGCCTGTTGGTCTTATGACGGCACCCAGAATTTCAACTTGTTCCACTTGTAACACTGCAGGACCTTTTACCATACCAGGTCTCCAGCCATTATACACCAGCTCGGAGACAACCCACACCCGCAGTGCAACCATTACCGTATTCCAGCTAACTTTAGTAAATGGAATACACCAGAGGGGCACATACCACTGATGAGCCCCCCACACTTCCATCTCATCCGTATTTTCTTCCACTGTCAAAAGACCAACCACCGCCACACGATCAGCTGCCATTACGTCCTTTGCTCATATTGCACCTGCAAAGAGATAAAGCAAACCAACCAAACAAAACACAGGGAGGGTGGGTGGGAAACTGCCTGCTTGTCACCTGTCCCTTCTCTGCTGTCCAGGAGACCCTTTACTAACTACCACAAACCCCTCCTCATCCTGTTGCTGCAACCAATCCACCTCTCCCCCATTCTCCACCTACAATCATTAACCCCATAGTTGCTTCCCCTTCTCACACTGTCCTTCCGGCCCTGCACTATCTTTCATTTTATTCTCTCTCGCTCCGGGCCTTACTGTAATTATGGAATGGCAACATCTTCCGTTCTTTCACTGATTGAGCCATTGCTAAATTAGGGCTATTGTGTAACTACAGACAACTTTTAGACCCTTTTCACACTGGGTCGTTTTGCAGGCGCTATTGCACTAAAAATAGCGCCTGCAAACCGACCTGAAATAGCCGTTGCTATGTCTCCAGTGTGAAAGCCCAGAGGGCTTTCACACTGGAGCGGTGCGCTAGCCATACAGTAAAAAAAAGTCCTGCTAGTCACATCTTTGGAGCGGTGAAGGAGCGGTGTGTATACCGCATCTTCATCGCTCCTGCCTATTGAAATCAATGGGACAGCGCGGCTTTGCTGTGGTTTTTAACCCTTTCTCGGCCGCTAGTGGGGGGTAAAACCGCACCGCTAGCGGCCGAATAGCGCTGCAAATCTGTCGGTAAAGCGCCGCTAAAAATATCGGCGCTTTACCGCCGACGCACCTCCCGCCCCAGTGTGAAAGGGGCCTTACACAGCTTTTAAAAAAAATTATTACCACCCATCTTCAGCAATAAGAAGCTCAAGACTTGAGAAATGGTTGCCTGGCAGAAAGGCAAAATGATGGCACTGCGATGGCGTGACAAAAAAGATGTGTGCCTAATAAGTACAATCCATAATATCTTCACTGTCATGGTACGCACAAAAGGTGGGAAAGACATCATGAGTAGGGATGAGCTTCGTGTTCGAGTCGAACATACGTTCGACTCGAACATTGGCTGTTCGATCGTTCGACGAAGATCGAACGATTTGGGCCGTTCGCGCCAAATTCGAGTGACGCGAACGGCCCACAATGCACTACGCCATCGCAGTGTCATCCAGGCGCTGTGATTGGCCAAGCATGCACTGTGACCCCGCATGCTTGGCCAATCACAGCGCCGGCAGCGAGGAGAGCAATGATTGGCCACAGGCAGGATGCCTGTGGCCAATTATTGCTGAGGGTGTTTAGTACACGCCCCACACTATAAAAGGCCGCCAGCACGGCGGCCTAGTGTAGTGTGTTCCGGAGCAGGGATAGAGTAGCATAGGCAGGGACAGTGACTGTTATTTCTTTCTTGCTTAACCTGGATTCCTTTAGTTTAGGGAAAGAGAAGGATAGGTAGGGAGAGTGTCAGTGTGTTTTGTGCTTCTGCTATAGTGTGCTTAAAAAAAACATTTATTCTAGGGACAGAAAACTCTAGGTAGGGACAGTGTCAGTTTCTTTCACTCTGCAAGTCCTTGTTTCCAGGGACCTGTAAGGACAGTGAGTTAATTGTCCTTGTGCTATATTGTGCTTAAAAAAAACATTTATTCTAGGGACAGAAAACTCTAGGTAGGGACAGTGTCAGTTTCTTTCACTCTGCAAGTCCTTGTTTCCAGGGACCTGTAAGGACAGTGAGTTAATTGTCCTTGTGCTATATTGTGATTAAAAAAAACATTTATTCTAGGGACAGAAAACTCTAGGTAGGGACAGTGTCAGTTTCTTTCACTCTGCAAGTCCTTGTTTCCAGGGACCTGTAAGGACAGTGAGTTAATTTTCCTTGTGCTATATTGTGATTAAAAAAAACATTTTTTCTAGGGACAGAAAACTGTAGGTAGGGAGAGTGTTTTTTTTCTTTCACTCTGCAAGTCCTTGTTTCCAGGGACCTGTAAGGACAGTGAGTTAATTGTCCTTGTGCTATATTGTGCTTAAAAAAAACATTTATTCTAGGGACAGAAAACTCTAGGTAGGGACAGTGTCAGTTTCTTTCACTCTGCAAGTCCTTGTTTCCAGGGACCTGTAAGGACAGTGAGTTAATTTTCCTTGTGCTATATTGTGATTAAAAAAAACATTTATTCTAGGGACAGAAAACTCTAGGTAGGGACAGTGTCAGTTTCTTTCACTCTGCAAGTCCTTGTTTCCAGGGACCTGTAAGGACAGTGAGTTAATTTTCCTTGTGCTATATTGTGATTAAAAAAAACATTTTTTCTAGGGACAGAAAACTGTAGGTAGGGAGAGTGTTTTTTTTCTTTCACTCTGCAAGTCCTTGTTTCCAGGGACCTGTAAGGACAGTGAGTTAATTTTCCTTGTGCTATATTGTGCTTAAAAAAAACATTTTTTCTAGGGACAGAAAACTGTAGGTAGGGAGAGTGTTTTTTTTCTTTCACTCTGCAAGTCCTTGTTTCCAGGGACCTGTAAGGACAGTGAGTTAATTGTCCTTGTGCTATATTGTGCTTAAAAAAAACATTTATTCTAGGGACAGAAAACTCTAGGTAGGGACAGTGTCAGTTTCTTTCACTCTGCAAGTCCTTGTTTCCAGGGACCTGTAAGGACAGTGAGTTAATTTTCCTTGTGCTATATTGTGATTAAAAAAAACATTTATTCTAGGGACAGAAAACTCTAGGTAGGGACAGTGTCAGTTTCTTTCACTCTGCAAGTCCTTGTTTCCAGGGACCTGTAAGGACAGTGAGTTAATTTTCCTTGTGCTATATTGTGATTAAAAAAAACATTTTTTCTAGGGACAGAAAACTGTAGGTAGGGAGAGTGTTTTTTTTCTTTCACTCTGCAAGTCCTTGTTTCCAGGGACCTGTAAGGACAGTGAGTTAATTTTCCTTGTGCTATATTGTGCTTAAAAAAAACATTTTTTCTAGGGACAGAAAACTGTAGGTAGGGAGAGTGTTTTTTTTCTTTCACTCTGCAAGTCCTTGTTTCCAGGGACCTGTAAGGACAGTGAGTTAATTGTCCTTGTGCTATATTGTGCTTAAAAAAAACATTTATTCTAGGGACAGAAAACTCTAGGTAGGGACAGTGTCAGTTTCTTTCACTCTGCAAGTCCTTGTTTCCAGGGACCTGTAAGGACAGTGAGTTAATTTTTCTTGTGCTATATTGTGATTAAAAAAAACATTTTTTCTAGGGACAGAAAACTGTAGGTAGGGAGAGTGTTTTTTTTCTTTCACTCTGCAAGTCCTTGTTTCCAGGGACCTGTAAGGACAGTGAGTTAATTTTCCTTGTGCTATATTGTGATTAAAAAAAACATTTTTTCTAGGGACAGAAAACTGTAGGTAGGGAGAGTGTTTTTTTTCTTTCACTCTGCAAGTCCTTGTTTCCAGGGACCTGTAAGGACAGTGAGTTAATTGTCCTTGTGCTATATTGTGCTTAAAAAAAACATTTTTTCTAGGGACAGAAAACTCTAGGTAGGGAGAGTGTTTTTTTTTTTTCACTCTGCAAGTCCTTGTTTCCAGGGACCTGTAAGGACAGTGAGTTAATTGTCCTTGTGCTATATTGTGCTTAAAAAAAACATTTATTCTAGGGACAGAAAACTCTAGGTAGGGACAGTGTCAGTTTCTTTCACTCTGCAAGTCCTTGTTTCCAGGGACCTGTAAGGACAGTGAGTTAATTTTCCTTGTGCTATATTGTGCTTAAAAAAAACATTTATTCTAGGGACAGAAAACTCTAGGTAGGGACAGTGTCAGTTTCTTTCACTCTGCAAGTCCTTGTTTCCAGGGACCTGTAAGGACAGTGAGTTAATTGTCCTTGTGCTATATTGTGCTTAAAAAAAACATTTATTCTAGGGACAGAAAACTCTAGGTAGGGACAGTGTCAGTTTCTTTCACTCTGCAAGTCCTTGTTTCCAGGGACCTGTAAGGACAGTGAGTTAATTTTCCTTGTGCTATATTGTGATTTAAAAAAACATTTATTCTAGGGACAGAAAACTCTAGGTAGGGACAGTGTCAGTTTCTTTCACTCTGCAAGTCCTTGTTTCCAGGGACCTGTAAGGACAGTGAGTTAATTTTCCTTGTGCTATATTGTGATTAAAAAAAACATTTTTTCTAGGGACAGAAAACTGTAGGTAGGGAGAGTGTTTTTTTTCTTTCACTCTGCAAGTCCTTGTTTCCAGGGACCTGTAAGGACAGTGAGTTAATTTTCCTTGTGCTATATTGTGCTTAAAAAAAACATTTTTTCTAGGGACAGAAAACTGTAGGTAGGGAGAGTGTTTTTTTTCTTTCACTCTGCAAGTCCTTGTTTCCAGGGACCCGTAAGGACAGTGAGTTAATTGTCCTTGTGCTATATTGTGCTTAAAAAAAACATTTATTCTAGGGACAGAAAACTCTAGGTAGGGACAGTGTCAGTTTCTTTCACTCTGCAAGTCCTTGTTTCCAGGGACCTGTAAGGACAGTGAGTTAATTTTCCTTGTGCTATATTGTGATTAAAAAAAACATTTTTTCTAGGGACAGAAAACTGTAGGTAGGGAGAGTGTTTTTTTTCTTTCACTCTGCAAGTCCTTGTTTCCAGGGACCTGTAAGGACAGTGAGTTAATTTTCCTTGTGCTATATTGTGATTAAAAAAAACATTTTTTCTAGGGACAGAAAACTGTAGGTAGGGAGAGTGTTTTTTTTCTTTCACTCTGCAAGTCCTTGTTTCCAGGGACCTGTAAGGACAGTGAGTTAATTGTCCTTGTGCTATATTGTGCTTAAAAAAAACATTTTTTCTAGGGACAGAAAACTCTAGGTAGGGAGAGTGGTTTTTTTTTTTCACTCTGCAAGTCCTTGTTTCCAGGGACCTGTAAGGACAGTGAGTTAATTGTCCTTGTGCTATATTGTGCTTAAAAAAAACATTTATTCTAGGGACAGAAAACTCTAGGTAGGGACAGTGTCAGTTTCTTTCACTCTGCAAGTCCTTGTTTCCAGGGACCTGTAAGGACAGTGAGTTAATTTTCCTTGTGCTATATTGTGCTTAAAAAAAACATTTATTCTAGGGACAGAAAACTCTAGGTAGGGACAGTGTCAGTTTCTTTCACTCTGCAAGTCCTTGTTTCCAGGGACCTGTAAGGACAGTGAGTTAATTGTCCTTGTGCTATATTGTGCTTAAAAAAAACATTTATTCTAGGGACAGAAAACTCTAGGTAGGGACAGTGTCAGTTTCTTTCACTCTGCAAGTCCTTGTTTCCAGGGACCTGTAAGGACAGTGAGTTAATTTTCCTTGTGCTATATTGTGATTAAAAAAAACATTTTTTCTAGGGACAGAAAACTGTAGGTAGGGAGAGTGTTTTTTTTCTTTCACTCTGCAAGTCCTTGTTTCCAGGGACCTGTAAGGACAGTGAGTTAATTTTCCTTGTGCTATATTGTGATTAAAAAAAACATTTTTTCTAGGGACAGAAAACTGTAGGTAGGGAGAGTGTTTTTTTTCTTTCACTCTGCAAGTCCTTGTTTCCAGGGACCTGTAAGGACAGTGAGTTAATTGTCCTTGTGCTATATTGTGCTTAAAAAAAACATTTTTTCTAGGGACAGAAAACTGTAGGTAGGGAGAGTGTTTTTTTTTTTTCACTCTGCAAGTCCTTGTTTCCAGGGACCTGTAAGGACAGTGAGTTAATTTTCCTTGTGCTATATTGTGCTTAAAAAAAACATTTATTCTAGGGACAGAAAACTCTAGGTAGGGACAGTGTCAGTTTCTTTCACTCTGCAAGTCCTTGTTTCCAGGGACCTGGAGAGACATTGAGTGAATTGTCCTTGTGCTATATTGTGATTAAAAAAAACATTTATTCTAGGGACAGAAAACTCTAGGTAGGGACAGTGTCAGTTTCTTTCACTGTGAAAGTCCTTGTTTCAAGGGACAGAGAAGGACACCTGAAGGTAGCCCTTATTGCTTTTTTCCCATCTCCCTGCAGGCCATCTATTAGAATGTCTGGAAGGCAAACAAGGAGAGGCAGACAGTCAGGAGGCAATAAAAGAGGGCAAGCAGGCTCTGTGTCTGGGGGCAACAGTGCTGGTCGTGGACGCGGTGCATTGTCATCAGCACATGGCCATGGGACACGCTTGTCCTTCTTTTCGGCAGCTGGACATGTTGAGCCACATCATGCCGAAGACTTGGTAGAGTGGATGACCAAGCCCTCCTCCTCCTCCTCATCCTCTCTCACCCAGGCTCAGGGTACTGGAAAAGCAGCTGCCAAAGCGTCGTCTTCCCTGGTATCAATGTCAGACAAATCATCAGTCACTCCTTCCCTAGACCCACCATGTCCTCCTCCTGAGGAGTCCCCCGAACTGTTTCAGCACAGTGTTGGGTACATGCTCCAGGAGGATGCCCAGCGTTTCGAAGGGTCTGATGATGAAACCCAGCTAGAGGAAGGCAGTAGCGTGAGAGCAGACAGAGGGGATGCTCAAGAAGGACACCAATCTGGCAGTCATGTTCCAGCAGCTGCAGCATACTGCCAGATTGGCTCCAGTGATGAGGAGGGAGGGGATGATGAGGTCAATGACTCCACGTGGGTGCCTAATAGGAGAGAGGAGGAGGAGGAGGATGAGGAGGAGGCACATCTCCAACGAGGCAGGATGCCCTTTGGTGGCCAGCGTAAGGGCAGTACACCGACGGAATCACACCGCAGAGCTCCGCCTGTGCAGGGCGCTGCCTCTGCCCGTCATTCAAAAAGTTCTTTGGTGTGGGCCTTTTTTGAGGCTAGTGCATCAGATCGCACAGCTGCTGTTTGCAACATATGTCTCAAGCGTATATCGCGTGGCCAAAACATCAGCCGCTTGGGTACCACATGCCTGACCAGACATATGTTGACCTGCCATGCAGCTCGTTGGCAAGCCTACCTCAAAGACCCACACCAAAGAACAAAGCGGACCTCTCCTTGCACCGCATCAGCTGGGATCTCCAACCCCACTATAACTTCAGTCCTCTCTGAAACATGCACTGAGAGGAATGAAGGTGTAGAATTAGGTGTGTCACAGCCAAGTACTTGCGCCCACTCTGCTAGCAGTACACCGACGTCCGATTCTAGCAGGCAAATTTCCCTGCCCCAGCTGCTGGACCGTCGAAAGAAGTTCACTCCCAGCCATCCACATGCCCAGCGGTTGAATGCTAGCTTGGCTAAATTGCTAGCGCTTCAACTGCTGCCTTTTCAGTTGGTAGACTCGGCCCCCTTCCGTGAGTTTGTGCAATGTGCGGTTCCTCAGTGGCAGGTTCCCAAACGCCACTTTTTCTCACGGAAGGCTATTCCGGCTCTCTACCGGCATGTGGAAGGCAATGTCTTGGCCTCGCTGGACAGGGCGGTCAGCGGTAAGGTGCATATTACCGCTGACTCATGGTCCAGCAGGCATGGACAGGGACGTTACCTTTCTTTCACGGCCCATTGGGTCACTCTTTTGGCAGCTGGGAAGGATTCAGGACAAGGTGCAGTAGTGTTGGAGGTTGTCCCACCGCCACGCCTCCAAAATGCTACTACTGGTTGTGACACACCTCTCTCCTCCACCCCCTCCTCTTCTTCTTCCTCCATGGCCTCTTCCTGTGGTTTGTCCTATGAACCAGCGGTGCTCCGTAGCCGTTCACGGGGCTACGCAAGTACGCAGGCAAAAAGATGCCATGCCGTGCTTGCGCTGGTGTGTTTGGGGGACAGAAGCCACACTGGGGCAGAGGTCCTGTCTGCTCTGCAGGGCCAGGCCGAGAGGTGGTTGACGCCACGCCAGCTTAAGCCAGGAATGGTGGTTTGCGACAATGGCACCAACCTCCTCTCCGCCCTCCGACAGGGACAACTGACCCATGTGCCCTGTGTGGCTCACGTCCTTAACCTGGTGGTGCAGCGCTTCTTGGGCAGGTACCCGGGCTTACAGGATGTCCTGAGGCAGGCCAGGAAAGTCTGTGTGCATTTCCGCAGATCTTATAATGCCAGTGCTCGCCTGGCTGAGCTGCAAAAGGAGTTGAACCTGCCCAAGAACCGCCTTATATGTGACATGCCCACCAGGTGGAACTCAACGTTGGCCATGCTGCAGCGGCTGCACACGCAGCAGAGGGCCATCAATGAGTACCTGTGCGACTACGGCACCAGGACAGGGTCAGGGGAGCTTGGTTTTTTTTCTCCACGCCAGTGGGGCATGATCAGGGATGCATGCACTGTCCTGGCACCATTTGAGGAGGCCACGAGGATGGTGAGCAGTGACAGTGCATGCATCAGTGACACTGTACCTCTTGTCCACCTGTTGGAGCACACGCTGCGTGGAATAATGGACAGGGCACTTGAGGCAGAACAGAGGCAGGAAGAGGAGGACTTCCTTGCCTCTCAAGGCCCCCTTTACCCAGACAGTGTTCCTTCTGTCCCACCCATCGCACAGGAAGAGGAGGAGGAGGAGGAGGAGGAGGAGGAGGAGGATTGTGTCAGCATGGAGGTGGAGGCTGGCACTCAGCATCATCAGCAGCAGTCTTTTAGGGATGATTTACAGTCCCAAGAAACCAGTGGACTTGTACGTGGCTGGGAGGAGGTGGCTGCGGATCATGTCGTCCTTAGTGACCCAGAGGACTCTGGAGCGAATGCCTCAGCAAACCTACGCTGCATGGCCTCCCTGATCCTGCAAAGTCTGCGGAAGGATCCTCGTATTCTTCGGATCAAGGAGAGGGACCATTACTGGCTGGCCACTCTCCTTGATCCACGGTACAAGGGTAAGGTTGCGGACCTTATGTTACCGTCGCAGAGGGAGCAGAGGATGAGACAACTCCGGGAGGCCTTGCAGAAAGGTCTGTGCAACGCGTTCCCAGAGACTGGGAGGTTGCAAACTCCTGGTCCTGGACAACGAGTTGCTGAGGCTTCGGCCAGTCAAAGAAGGAGCGGTGGGGAAGGTGGCCGTCTGACCGATGCGTTCAGACAATTCTTTAGTCCGCAGCCCCAAAGTATGATCGGTTCCAGCAACCATCGCCAGCGTCTGATAAACATGGTGCAGGAATATCTAGGGGCAAGGTCAGACTTGGACACCTTCCCCACCGAAAATCCTCTGGCTTACTGGGTCTTGAGGATGGATCACTGGCCAGAGCTTGCACAGTATGCAATTGAGCTACTGGCCTGTCCTGCATCCAGCGTTCTTTCGGAACGCACATTCAGTGCTGCTGGAGGATTTGTCACGGATCACAGGGTGCGCCTGTCCACCGACTCGGTTGATCGACTGACTTTCATCAAGATGAACCAGTCTTGGATCACCACCAGCTACCACACACCTGATGCTGATATAACAGACTAATTGATTTTAAAATGTCACATCCCTTCAAGACTGATGCTGATGCTGAGTGCCTGTGCTGTTATGTTGACTGGCTATCCTCCTCCTCCGAGTCCTCAATGATACGATTGATGATGATAGCTTGGAAGATCATTTTTGTTTATGGGTGCCGCCACCAGTGCCTAACGCCCAATTTTTCAGCCCCTGTTTAACAGGGGCGTGTAATTACAATTTTTGAAGCAATACTTTGCAACAGGGCTCATTGCTGTGCTCCAAGTACAGTATCTGTGAGGAGTTGCAGTGTTGTGCCACCAGTGCCTAAGGCCCAATTTTTCAGCCCCTGTTTAACAGGGGCGTGTCATTACAATTTTTGAAGCAATACTTTGCAACAGGGCTCATTGCTGTGCTCCAAGTACAGTATCTGTGAAGGGTTGCAGTGTTGTGCCACCAGTGCCTAAGGCCCAATTTTTCAGCCCCTGTTCAACAGGGGCATGTAATTACAATTCTTGATCTAATAATTCACAGCAGGGCCCATTGCTGCACCCACCAAGAGTAACTGTCAGGGCTTACAGTGTTGTGGCACCAGCACCACCATCAAAGGCCCAATTTTTACTACCACTGTTCAACAATTATATGTAATTAAAATTCCTGATATAATAGTTGACAGCAGGGCGTTCCAGCACCAACCAAGAGTAACTGTGAGTGCTTACAGTGTTGTGCCAACACCAACAACTAAGGGGCCTATTTCTGCAGAGTATATACGGCAGGTCCCTACTTTCAAACATCCAACTTACAAACGACTCCTACTTGCAAACGCAAGAAGACAACAGGAAGTGAGAGGAAATCTACCACTAGGAAGGAAAATTCTCTCCTGTAAGAATAAATATGGGAGAAAGGTGTCTCCTCTGTACTGATGCTTTATCAGCAATCCTTGTTTCAAGAAAAACACCACATTTCAAAAACAGTTGTCATTAGGACGGAAAGTGAGGTGAAATGTTCTGAACAGGGGCACAGACAGCAAAACAAATGTTACAGGGGTGATAACCCTTACCTATGTTTTCCAAAAAGTATAAAAATAGATTTTTGGTCTGGAGCTACACTTCAACAATGTACCTGTTCAAAATTACAAACAGATTCTACATAAGAACAAACCTACAGTCCCTGTCTTGTATGCACCGCCTGTATACGGCTGTTCAGAGTATATAGGGCCTTTTTTATTTTATGTGCGGGGTTCCCCTTAATATCCATACAAGACCCAAAGGGGCTGGTAATGGGCTGGGGTAGGGGGGGGGTCATGGGGTAGCTATGCCATTTTTCTTAAAGATTTTCATCCATATTACCGGGACCAGAGATTACATTAAAGCCGCAAGCAGTTTTAAATGGCTTTTTTTTCCTTTAGAAGTGTCATTTTGTGCAGGGACAGTTCTAAACACGGGAAACACGTGGCACTTCACAGGCATACTTTAGACACCCCCCAGGTACGATATTTAAAGGAATATTTGACTTTTTTTTTTTCACTTTATGCATCATTAAAATGACTGCTCCCGGAAAACGACCGTTTTTAAAACTTATTTTTGCATTGATACATGTCCCCTGGTGCAGAACCCGGGTTCCCAAACCCTTTTTAGGACAATAACATGCATAATAGTTGTTATAATTAGCACTTTAGAATTCGAACGTTCGCATCCATTGTATTTAATAGGGTTCTAATGTTCGTTCGAACTTTCGGTCCGTTCGCGGGTTCTGGTGCGAACCGAACCCGGGGGTGTTCGGCTCATCACTAATCATGAGGCCACAGGTAGTGATAGACAACAACAACACTATGGGAGGTGTTGACAGAGCTGACCAAGCAACTACATTTTATCCAGCAATGAGAATACGACAAAAGAAGTATTAGAAGAAGACCTTCAGACATCTTCTTGAGCAATGCTTGTGGAATGCCTACATTCTGCTCAAAAAAAGAGTGACAAGCCTGTGGTTCATGCTGACTTTGTTTGGAAAGTTGCCAAACTGATCTTTCTGAACCACCAAACACCAACGGCTGTGAATAGAGCTGGACGTCCAGCTGCTGGCGTTGTCAACCCAGAACGCCTGACTGGTTGTCACTTCATGGACTACATCCCACCAACTGAGAAAAAGTCAGCACCCACAAGGATGCGCGTGGCTTGTTGCTCAAAGCGGGAAGACAGTGGAAAGAAAATCCGAAAGGAAACCAGGTCGGACTTTGTGCAGTCCCATGTTTCAAAATGTATCAGACCTGGGATGTTTACTGAAGCAATATGACTAGTAATATTGCACCCTTGTTTGGACAAAAAAATGTCAGTGTTTTTGATTTGATTATATTATTGACAAATATGTATTGACTACAATGTATTATTAATATATTAGTATTTGTTATTATTTATAGTTATTTTTTAAATTATAATTTATGATTTTGTGTTTCAAACTTTATCATACCCGGGATATCTACTAGATTCTTGTTTGGACAGATACAAGTGAGTTATTCCTAAGACCCCTTTCACAATGGGGCTTTTTCAGGCGCTTTGGCGCTAAAAAAAGCACCTGTATAGCGCCTGAAAGAAGTCTCATCTGTAATCCCAATGTGAAAGCCTGAGGAGTGCTTTGAGAGCCCTTTCACACTGCCAGCTCCCGAAAAACGCTGGTAAACCTCCGCTAAAAACCCCTTTCACACTGGGGCGTTTTTCAGGCGCTTTGGCGTTAAAAAAGCGCCTCAATGGGAAGGGGTGCTTTAGGAGCAGTGTATTCAACGCTCCTAAAGCGCTGCAAAGAAGCTGCTTGCAGGACTTTTTTTGACGCCCTGCCAGCGCAGCGCCTCAGTGTGAAAGTATTCAGGCTTTCACATTGGGATTGCAGATGAGGCTTCTTTCAGGCATTTTACAGGCACTTTTTTTAACGCTAAGACCCCTTTCACACTGGGGTGTTTTTCAGGCGCTTTAGTGTGAAAGCACTGGGCTTTCACATTGGGATTGCAGATGCAGCTTCTTTCGGGCGCTTTACAGGCCCTTTTTTTAACGCTACAGCGTCTGAAAAACGCCCCAGTGTGAAAGGGGTCTTAGGCCCCTTTCACACTGGGGCGGTGGGAGCGGTGGCAGTATAGTGCCGCTATTTTTAGCGGCGATATACCGTCGGAATTGCGGCGGTATTCGGCCGCCAGCGGTGCAGTATTAAAGTGGTTGTAAACCCACTTTCTAAACAAAGACCTACAGGTAAGCCTAGATTAAGGCTTACCTGTAGGTGCATGAAATATCTCCTTAACCTACACAGTTATGGAGATATTTGCATTTAAATGCGGCGACGGTGACGTCACGCGCATGCGCATGGGGTTAATCCCATTCACAAATTCGGCTAGGTCGCAGTATTCGACGACGTAGCCGAATTCGACGGGTCATGCGCGCATGCGCAGAGTCACGTCTTCGCCGCTCCGGCCAATCACAGCGCCGGAGCGGCGCTGTGATTGGCTGGTGCGGCGATACCCGGAACTAACATTCCGGCTATCGCCGCAGCGATGGATGCGTCTAGATGGAGGGACGCGGACTGCTTCGGGGGCCCCGATCTAAGGTAAGTGGTACATAATGAGCTAATATGCTAGTCATACTAGCTCATTATGCCTTTCTCTTGCAGGTGGGGGGAAAAAAAAAAACGAAAAGTGGGTTTACAACCACTTTAACCCCCGCTAGCGGCCGAAAAAGGGTTAATACCGCCAGTAATGCGCCTCTGCAGAGGCGCATTGCCGGCGGTATTACCGCGGTTTCCCATTACTTTCAATGGGAAGGAGCGGTGAAGGAGGGGTAACACACCGCTCCTCTCACCGCTCCAAAGATGCTGCTAGCAGGACTTTTGGAGCGGTCCTGCTAGCGCACCGCCTCAATGTGAAAGCACTCGGGCTTTCACATTGAGACTGCAGGGGCAGGAGCTTTCAGGCGGTATTTAGGCGCTATTTTTAGCGCTAAACCGCCTGAAAAACTCCTCAGTGGGAAAGGGGTCTTAGAATTACAGGCCCACACAATAAATGCCAAATTTCCATGCAAAACAATTGTACCGCTTTCAGCATAAAAAATCTGACATAATCATACTGCCAGGGAGGCTAAACAGTAAGTAAACCCAACATTTCATATTCCTGATATATGCCTGCTGTACCGTGTACTTGTATGAGAAAGTCTCCTGTTCTCTTTGTATTGCTTCCTTTGTGTGACATCCCTGGTGTTCCTGCCAGTCCCTCTGCTTTCCTGCCAGTCCCTCTGCTTTCCTATTAAAAACTGACTACACTAGGCAGAAAAGCACAGCGTGGTCAGTTCTTTAGCTGTGCTGGGAACTCTGCATGCTCTCTTACAATGATCAGACTTGTCCTGACATGCCCCCCCCCCCCTACACAGCCATTCACTGGGAAGATTAGTGAGCTACTGTTTCTCCTCAGCTCTTATGCAGCTGAGAACAGAGATTATGGGGTTGATTTACTAAAGGCAACTCCACTCTGTTTTTTTTTTCCTTGCATGTCCCCCTCGGATCTACAGCGACTGCACTTCCAAGTGCAATTCCAAGTGCACTTGCAGTGCAAAGTAGATTTGCCTTTGGTAAATAAACCCCTATGTGTTCATTTATAAAAGAGGCATTTGTAATGTATTATATATACACACACTCACCGGCCATTTTATTAGGTACACTTGTTCAATTTGCATTTAGGCATCTAGATGTGGTGAAGACGACTTGCTGAAGTTCAAACCCAGCATCAGAATGGGGAAGAAAGGGGATTTAGGTGATTTTGAACGTGACATGGTTGTTGGTGCCAGACGGGCTGGTCTGAGTATTTCAAAAAGTGCTGATCTACTGGGATTTTCACACACAACCATCTCTCAGGTTTTCAGAGAATGGTCCGAAAAAGAGAAAATATCCAGTGAGTGGCAGTTGTGTGAAGGAAAATGCCTTGTTGATGTCAGAGGAGAATGGGCAAACTGGTTTGAGATGATAGAAAGGCAACAGTAAGACCTAATGTACACTGCTGCTGATAAACAGATGTTTAGGAGCAGTTGGGTGTTTTTTTTTCAGCTGCCCTGAACTCTCCTCTATGTTATCTTATCTGTCCATGTACACTGAGTCGTTTAGAGGCAGTTGAGTTTAGTGGCATTTATTTTAAAGCAAATAATTGCGTTCAGGACGGAAGTTTATTGGCATTTGAAACGCCAAATGCTTGTAACAGTGTGCAAACGCGTCTAAACTGAGTTTTTTATAACTCGCGTTTATAAGCTTTTTGTTTAGAGGTGCTTTCAATGGGGATACATTTCTGACCATTTACAATGTAAAAACGCTTCTATGCGCTAAACGCGCATAAACGCGACATGTAAACGTGGCAAAAAGGACATTTTTAACCATAGATAACTAGCTGTCAAGTTCCAGCATTCAGGAGAGTTTTTCAAACATCCCTTGTACATGAAGTCTAACTCAAATAACCACTTGTTACAACCAAGGTATGCAGAATACCAACTCTGAACACACAACACATCAAACCTTACAGCAGATGGGCTACAGAAGCAGAAGACCACACCGGGTGCCACTCCTGCTAGCTAAGAACAGGAAACTGAGGCTACAATTCGCACAGGCTCACCAAAATTGGACAATAGAAGATTGGAAAAACAATGCCTGGTCTGATGAGTCTCGATTTCAGCTGCAACATTCAAATGGTAGGGTCAGAATTTGGCGTAAACAATGGTGGTGTGGGGGGATATTTTCTTGGCACACTTTGGGCCCCTTAGTACCACTTGAGTGACGGTTAAATGCCACGGCCAACCTGAGTATTGTTGCTGACTATGTCCATCCCTTTATGACCAGGGCCGGACTGGCCTACCGGGATACCGGGAGATTTCCCGGTAGGCAGCCTGCCCTGAGGCCACTTTGAGTTGTGGCTACAGTGTTCCCCTCTCTCCTGCTCCTGTGTATCACGGAGCTGACTGGGTCTGTGTTCAGCTTTGGCGGTGACGCTGTAACACGATCCCACCCCCCTAGACCGGCTCGTGTGATAGTAGATAGAATCAGTGTTCAGCCTATCACACGAGCCGGTCTAGGGGGGCGGGACCATGTTACAGCGCCGCCGCCGAACACAGACCCAGGCAGCTCCGTGATACACAGGGGGAGATGCTCGCCGTACAGTACAGCCTGTGTGCCTGGATGGGAGGATCGGCAGGGGGGCCGCATATAGAGGAAATGAGCTTTCTATATTCCTCCATACAGCCGCTAAATGCTTGCAGGAGGGAGAGGAGGAGAATCAAGAATTCCACGGCTGTATGGAGGAATATAGAAAGCTCAATTCCTCTATATGTAGCCGCCCTGCTTCTCCTCCTATCCAACTTCTTTTGCTGGCCCCTCCCAGTTCTCCTTGTGGCTCCCCCCCCAGTGCTCTCCTCCCCCACCACACTCTCCAGCCCCCCCCCCACAGTTCTCTCCACACCTGTTCTTTCTGCCCCCCTGCTCTCCAGCTCTTCCCATCACTCTCCAGCCCCCACCCCAGTGCTCTCCAGCCCCCCGTGCTCCCCACCCCTGTTCTTTCTCCCCACCCCCAGTGCTCTCCAGCTCCCACCCCAGTGCTCTCCAGCCCCCGTGCTCCCCACTCCTGTTCTTTCTCCCCCCCAGTGCTCTACAGCCCCCACCCCAGTGCTCTCCAGCCCCCCGTGTTCCCCACCCCTGTTCTTTCTCCCCCCAGTGCTCTACAGCCCCCACCCCAGTGCTCTCCAGCCCCCCGTACTCCCCACCCCTGTTCTTTCTCCCCCCCCCAGTGCTCTCTAGCTCTCCCCATCACTCTCCAGCCCCCACCCCAGTGCTCTCCAGCCCCCCATGCTCCCCACCCCTGTTCTTTCTGGCCCCCCAGTGCTCTCAAGCTCCACCCATCGCTCTCCAGCCCCCCAGTGCTCTCCGCCCCCGTGCTCTCCACCCTGTTCTTTTTGGCTCCCCCTCCAGTGCTCTCAAGCTCCCCCCAGCACTTTCCGCTCCCCACCCCTATACTCTCCACTCCCCCCTGCATTTTGCCCCCACCCATGTGCTCTCCAACCCCGCCAGTGCTCTCTGCTCCCCATAGTGCTCTCCAGCCCCCCATACTTTCCACCCCTGTTCTTTCTGGCCCCCACTGGTGCTCTCAGGCTCTCCATTGCTCTCCACCCCCCAATGCTCTCCACTCCCCCCTGCTCTTTGTACCCCCCAGTGCTCTCCAGCCCCCGTGCTCTCCACCCCTGTTCTTTCTGCCCCCCAGTGCTCTCAAGCTACCCCCCAGTGCTCTTTGCCCCCACACTCTTAGCCCCCTCAGTGCTCTCCAGCCCCCCTCTCAGCCTCCCGTGCTCTCCACCCCTGTTCTTTTTGGCTCCCCCCAGTGCTCTCAAGTTCCCCCCCATCAGCGCTCTCTGTGACCCCTGTGATCTCCACTCCCCCCTGCTCTTTGCCCCCACCCATGTGCTCTTCAACCCCGCCAGTGCTCTCCGCTCCCCCTTCTCTCCTGCTCCCACCCAGTGCTCTCACTTCCCCAGGACCAGAGGACAGGCTGACTGGGGCCGGAAAATGAGGACGGCTAAAGGTGCAGGTGGCCAGGGACCACTCCATCTCACAGCAAACAGATCCTCTGGAAGGAGCACTGTCCCCATCCAAAATGAGAACAGACCTTGCCTGCTTCTGGCGATCATGGATATCCTGCTGGCATGGAAGGTACCGTACCGAGCATCAACAACACACCTTCCCACAGACAGGGACTGCAGACTGGGACATGGGGCATAGGAGGGGCTGCAATGATAGGCAAAGTGAGGCTGCATTTGTGGGCACAGTGAGACTGCATTCATGGGCACAGTAAATCTGCATTCGATGGGCACAGTGATGCTGCATTGATGGGCACAGTGAGGCTGCAATGGTGGGCACAGTGAGGCTGCATTCATGGGCACAGTAAAGCTGCATTTGATGAGCACAGTGAGGCTGCATTTATGGGCACAGTGAGGCTGCATTTATGGGCACAGTGAGGCTGCAATGGTGGACACAGTAAGGCTGGAATGGTGGGCACAGTGAGGCTGCATTGATGGGCACAGTGAGGCTGCATTTATGGGCACAGTGAGGCTGCATTGATGGGCACAGTGAGGCTGCATTTGATGGGCACTGGTGAGGTAGAACTGAGCTCTTGTATCATGTCTGCAGCCTCTTACCATCTCCTGTATTATGTCTGCAGTCTCTGAGGGAGTCTGGAGAGGAGTCAAGAGTGGGAGCACCGCCGGGATGGGGGTCATGGGAGAAGTCAGATGTGTGTGGACTGTGGAGAGGAGACTATAGGATAAAACCAGAGCCACCGAGCTGGAGCCGACTGACTGAGCCCTGCACGGTGCATCTGAGAGGAGGTCAGTGACAGCACCGCTAGGCCAGTCTGAGGGGGGGTCACTGATGTAAGGGGGGAGTGAATACGATAATGTAAGGGGGCACTGATATAAAGCTTTCCCCCTTATATCAGTAACCCACCCCCCTTACCTTAGTGTATTCTTTCTGCGGAAGGTGGTCCCCCCCCCCCCCCGCACCTTCTGAGTTCCTGGGGTCCCCCTTGATGATTGACCACTTTTACAACTTTTAACTGGAATTTGCTTTCATATAGATAAAGCCCTATGTGCTTTCATATCTGTGTTCTCTATATATAATACACTCTTCAAATGTGCTTTAAAATGTATGGTTTTCCCTTTCATGGACAAGAAAATAATGACGTTATGCTGTTACGCTGGTATAATAATGCTGTGGGGCTGGTATGACATTTTCCAGGGCTGGATTTTATTCCCAGTCCGGCCCTGTTTATGACTAGTGACCCATCTTCTGATGGCTTCTTCCAGCAGGATAATGCACAATCTCACAAAGCTCAAATCATCTCACCACTGGACAATGAGGTCCCTGTACTCCAATGGTCTCCACAGTCACCAGATCTCATCCAATAGATCACCTTTCGGATGTGGTGGAATGGGTAATTCACATCATGGACTGCAGACACTGTTTATATATATACACAAATGTTTTGCCTTTGATTTCTATTTTAAACTAAACGGGTTGTTTAAAAGGTGCGGGTTTACATATACTTTAAGCCACTCTGTTTATCTTGTGCTGCTCGTTTTGGTATCTACAAGTTTTTTTTTAATGTCAGTTTTCTTGTTGTTTTTTTCTGAACGTCCTGTCCTGTGGACCATGTTTTACCAGGCAGGGAAATCTCTCTATCGATGTCACGGATAGAACCTAACAGGAGTTCTAACCTTTCCCCATCATATCCAAAATGAAAATAAAAAGGTTTCGGGTATACATACACTTTAAGCTTTTTCTAGAAGGTCCTGGATTTCTATTATATTTTGGGTATCCCCCAAAAATTATATTTTCTCTTATTTCTAGCACTTGGCAGAGCAGGAGGTATTCAGAGGGTTGTACAGGACGCCAAGGTTGGGTCCTGGACGGGTGCTATGTAGCACCAATATTTGGGTTATGGTCCCTTTAACGAGTGGTAATAGTGTTCAGGAGGTCACCCAATGGGTGAGGAATTTCTGGCAAAATAAATAGTCCAGAGAGGACTGGCTCGCAGTCCTCTTTGTCTTAATAGAGAGGTATTTGGGGCCCGGAATTTCGGAGGCTCTAAAGTGACATTCGGGTGGGATAGAGCCTCCACTCCTGACCACTGGGAGTCAGCACACAGGGGGTTAAGGGCTTCCAGGAAGACAGCTCATAAAACAGGAAGTGATGCTAGAGGTGTGTGGAAGGAGTATGAGGATTGCACCTGTGGAGAGGAGCTGTCTGTTTGCTGGGAGCTTGGAAAGATTCAGCAAGGGCTCTGGAAGTTCCCCTACAAAACTGTATGTGTCTTTCCTTTGGTTTATTTTTGTGCTGAAGACAAGCAGGACTTTTGATTTATGCTGGAAGATAAGTGGACTTTAGTGTATACTTTTCTGTGTGCTGAATTAAGCGTTATTTTTGCTTTATTCACAAATAAAAGCCTTTCTGTTTAAAAGTGAACGGTTTATGCACTTAATCCCGTGGAGCTATAATCCCCAAAAGTCCACAACTGGTGCCTTGGATGCGTGCAAAGTGCATTTGCAGCTGCAAAAACCGTTTAAAAAACAAACTGACATTTAAAGAAACAGTGGGCTTATGGCATGTCTTGGGTGAAGTCAGCTCAGACATTGCAAACAGCAGACAAAGGCATGGAGGAGGTCATCAAGGCTTTGGCACAAGCCACTGCGACCCAGCAGCAAGCCACTGCGACCCAACAGCAAGCTTTAGCAGAGGCAAACCGTCGCCATGCGGAAAGCACACTGCTGCTAACTACCCAGTTTACGGCCCAGCAGGAGTCCACTCGAGCACAGGTGGCTGCCTTGCAGGAGGCAGTACAGCGGCTGGCTCAGGGACGAGAGCAAGCGGTCGTTGCCGCTGGCAACCAAGTGTCCGTGAGAGCCACCCATTTCTTACAAAAACTAACACCCAGCGATGATGTAGAGGCCTTTCTCACCACCTTTGAAAGAATAGCAGAGAGAGAGGGGTGGCCCCGTGACCAATGGGCTGGCATTATCTCCCTTTTCCTCACCGGTGACCCGCAAAAGGCCTATTTTGATCTCCCATCTGAGCACATCAGCGACTATGAACGGCTGAAGGCAGAGATCCTGGCCCGCCTGGGAGTGACCACAGCCGTCCGGGCTCAGAGGGGGCATCGCTGGCGGTACAAACCTGACCGACCACCTAGGTCCCAAATGCACGAACTAGTGCAACTGGTGAAAAAATGGCTGCAGCCGAAAAAATTGTCAGGCCCACAAATGGTGGAACGGGTGGTGATTGATTGGTACCTGCGGTCCCTGCCAGATGCCCTACAGCGCTGGGTAAGCCATGGAGACCCTGCAACTGCTGACCAGCTGGTTGAGTTGGTCGAAAGGTGCACCGTGGTAGAGGACCTGCTTGGGCCTGCCAAGTGTCGGGAACCCACACCAAGGGCAACCAGACCAGCCACAGCACCGAGGAGAGGAGCCCTGCCTGACGTTGGAACCCGCAAACCTGCATCATCCTCCGCAGAACCACGAAGGTTGGTTCCTGTCCCACGGATGGGGGACCTACAGTGTTGGCGATGTCGGTCCTGGGGGCATACCCGGGCACAGTGCCCGCTGCAGGAGGAGCCCATGGACTGTGTGACCGGTCGGAGAAGCTCCTTCTATGTGCAAAGAGTGTGTGCCACTCATCTTGATCTGGCTGAAGGACGGTTCGAGTGTGAAGTGTGGGTGAACCACCTTCCTGCCAAGGCGCTCCTGGACTCCGGCAGCATGATAACACTGGTACATGCCAGGGTGCTCGGGAGACTCGGCCCAGTGAATAAGACTCTACGGGTAGTGTGTATCCATGGGGACACCAGGGAGTACCCCCTGGTCCCAGTAACGGTTTCCTATGGCCATATTTCAGTTACACAAGAGGTTGGGGTGGTGAAAAGCTTAATACATGACATCATAGTGGGGCAGGACTGTCCACTATTTCTTGAACTATGGAACCAGGTACAGATGGGGCTGCCCGGAGTACTGGGGACACAGGGCCTGGAAGGGACAGAGTCTGAGGGATCCGGGCCTGAAACCCCCACAACACACCCCTCTAATATGGAGATACCCGTCACTGATAGTGAAGTTACAGAGAATACTAATGTGGGTGATAATGTTTCTGTTCCAGGTCTTAAAACCGAGTTGATCTCTGAGGGGGGGGAAGTTTTCCCATTACAAGTCATGCTGGGGGAGGAAGATGAGGAGCTCTCTCCGGCTGAGGAGGATGAGGGGGAAACATCCTCAAGGCCAGTGCATCCAGACCTGGATGTATCCAGGGGTGCATTCGGCACCGCCCAATTACAGGATCCTACCTTGATCAATGCTCGAGAGCAGGTTTCTGTTATTGATGGGGTCTTACAAATTCCAGGGGCAGATCAGAGGTTTCCTCATTTTGCATTGAAGGGGGACTTGGTATATCGAGTCGCTGAGAGCTGAGGGGAAACTGTAGAGCAGTTGCTGGTTCTCCAACCATATCGGCGGATGCTCCTTGATCTAGCCCACAACGACGCACTAGGAGGACACCTGGGGGCAGAGAAAACAGAGGCCAGGATAACCGACCGGTTTTATTGGCCAGGAGTGAAGGCCGAGGTTAAAAAATATTGTGCATCTTTTCCCATTTGCCAGTTAACTGCCCCGATGCCCCACTATAGAAACCCTCTAGTACCCTTGCCAATTATTGAGGTCCCATTCGAGCGGATCGCTATGGATCTGGTGGGACCCCTGGTAAAGTCGGCAACTAGGTATCCAGAAGCAATCCCTTTGAGGAAAGCTTCCTCTAAGGCCATTTCCCGGGAGTTGTTTCAAATGTTCTCACGGACTGGGTTCCCCAAACAGATACTGACGGACCAGGGCACCCCTTTTATGTCAAAGGTGATGGCGGACTTATGCAAACTGTTTCAGATTAAGCAGTTGCGGACGTCCGTTTATCATCCGCAGACCGATGGCCTAGTCGAGAGATTTAATAAAACTCTAAAGTCCATGTTGAAAAGAGTGGTCCAGAAAGACGGGAAGGATTGGGATATGTTACTCCCTGCCTTGTTGTTTGCCATCCGGGAGGTTCCACAAGCATCCACGGGCTTCTCGCCGTTTGAGCTAGTGTATGGACGAAGGCCCCGGGGGTTGCTCGACCTAGTAAAAGAAACATGGGAAAGTGAGTCCTCACCACATAAAACTGTGGTAGAACATATCTCTCAAATGTGAGAGAGGGTGGCTAAGGTGATGCCGCTGGTGAGGGAGCACATGCAGAAGGCTCAGGATGCCCAAAGAAGAGTGTATAACCGGTCGGCTAAAATTAGACAGTTTCAAGTAGGAGACCGGGTGGCTGTTCTAATACCCACGGTGGAGAGCAAATTCTTGGCCAAGTGGCAAGGCCCATTTGAGGTAGTAGAGAAAGTAGGTGAGTTGAACTACAAGATACACCAGCCAGGGAAAAGAAAACCCTATCAAATCTATCACGTGAATTTATTGAAACCCTGGAGAGACAGGGAACAGGTATCTGCGGTGGTAGGGGTACAGTCAGGGGACCATGCAGGGATCGACCTGGTGCAGGTTGCTGCCACCCTGACTAGACCCCAAACCCAGCAAGCAAAAGAGTTTCTGCAAAGAAATAGGGTCATGTTTTCAGAATTGCCTGGTCTCACCAACGTCATCAAGCATGACATCGTAACCGAACCCAATGTAAAAATCCGGTTAAAGCCTTACCGTATCCCAGAAGCTCATAGGGTGGCGGTATCTGACGAGGTTAAAAGAATGCTCGAACTTGAAATCATTGAAGAGTCACAAAGCGAGTGGTCAAGTCCAATCGTGTTGGTACCCAAACCCAACGGCACCCTCCGCTTCTGTAACGACTTCAGAAAACTTAATGAAGTCTCCAAGTTTAATGCGTATCCCATGCCACGAGTAGATGAGCTAATTGAGAGGTTAGGTCCTGCCAGGTACATCACCACGCTGGACCTCACAAAAGGGTACTGGCAGATTCCCCTGACCAAGGAAGCCAGGGAGAAAACGGCCTTCTCTACCCCTGAAGGCCACTTCCAATACAAAAGGATGCCATTTGGTCTACACTCTGCCCCTGCCACGTTCCAAAGGGCCATGGACAAAACTCTGCGCCCACATCAACAGTACGCTTCCGTCTACTTAGATGACATAGACATCTTCAGCACTGATTGGGAGTCCCATCTTCCCCGGGTTCAGGCAGTGGTAGACTCCTTGAGAAGAGCAGGGTTCACCATCAATCCGGAGAAGTGTGCCATTGGGATGGAGGAAGCCAAGTACCTAGGGTATATTGTGGGTAGGGGGTTGGTGAAGCCCCAAATGAGTAAGGTGGAAGCCATACAGGACTGGCCCCGTCCCCTAACCAAGAAGCAGGTCAGAGCGTTTCTGGGCATAGTTGGCTATTATAGGAGGTTTGTCCCCAACTTCGCCACCATTGCTGCACCGCTGACGGACTTGACCAAGGGCAGAAAGTCAGTGATGATAAAGTGGAATGCCGAGGCCGAGAAAGCTTTTCAAAAGCTTAAGACGGCATTGTGCCAGGATCCGGTGCTTGTAGCTCCGGATTTCGCAAAAGATTTTGTAGTGCAGACAGATGCTTCAAGTGAGGGATTGGGAACAGTCCTGTCGCAGGAAAGCAATGGGGAAGAGCATCCCGTAGTTTTTCTTAGTAGGAAGCTGACAGCAGCTGAGAAAAACTACGCTGTGGTAGAGCGGGAGTGTCTCGCCATCAAGTGGGCTTTGGACTCCCTACGATATTTCCTCCTAGGTAGGAAGTTTCGCTTGATGTCAGACCACGCTCCCCAAACCTGGATGAGGCAAAACAAGCACACCAATGCCAGGGTGACAAGGTGGTTCCTTTCTCTCCAGGAGTTCAATTTTGTGGTAGAACACAGACCCGGGAGACAACCTCAGAATGCCGATGCCCTCTCCCGAGTCCATTGTATGGTGTCGAGTGGTGCCTCCAACACCTCCGCGTTGAGGCAGAGGGGGGGAATGTACAGGACACCAAGGTTGGGTCCTGGACGGGTGCTATGTAGCACCAATATTTGGGTTATGGTCCCTTTAACGAGTGGTATTAATGTTCAGGAGGTCACCCAATGGGTGAGGAATTTCTGGCAAAATAAATAGTCCAGAGAGGACTGGCTCGCATTCCTCTTTGTCTTAATAGAGAGGTATTTGGGGCCCGGAATTTCGGAGGCTCTAAAGTGACATTCGGGTGGGATAGAGCCTCCACTCCTGACCACTGGGAGTCAGCACACAGGGGGTTAAGGGCTTCCAGGAAGACAGCTCATAAAACAGGAAGTGATGCTAGAGGTGTGTGGAAGGAGTATGAGGATTGCACCTGTGGAGAGGAGCTGTCTGTTTGCTGGGAGCTTGGAAAGATTCAACAATGGCTCTGGAAGTTCCCCTACAAAACTGTATGTGTCTTTCCTTTGGTTTATTTTTGTGCTGAAGACAAGCAGGACTTTTGATTTATGCTGGAAGATAAGTGGACTTTAGTTTATACTTTTCTGTGTGCTGAATTAAGCGTTATTTTTGCTTTATCCACAAATAAAAGCCTTTCTGCTTAAAAGTCAACGGTTTATGCACTTAGTCCCGTGGAGCTATAATCCCCAAAAGTTCACAGGGTATAGACTTCCCCCTCCCATATAGACCGTTTCTATCATAAGGAAAGGAATGGCTGAATGACATCTCAGGATGACAGCCAAAAAATAGTATTCCTTTATTGAAAAGACACGTACATCGCTTTAACAGCCTACGTATTTCGGACGTTACCCATGTGATTGGACACAGCCGATCACATGGGTAAAGAGCCGTGGGCATGCGATCGTGGCTAAACTGGGCGCCGTCATATGACGTCGTCCGAGAACAAGAGCCGACCCACTCCGCCGTCAGTTGTCTATATGGCGGGCGGGATGGTGTTAAAGGGGTAGTAAGCCTACGTGTTTTTTCACCTTAATGCATCCTATGCATTAAGGTGAAAAAACACCTTGCAGTGTCCGGCCCCCCAGCCCACCCGTTTTACTTACCTGAGCCCCGAATTTCCATGGGTGCGATCCCACGTCGCTGTCTCCACAGTTTCTTGGCTCTTCATTGGATAGATTGATAGCAGCGCAGCCATTGGCCATCGGGGGGCGGGGCTGACTCATACGCCCGCAAGTTAACCCCCTCGGGAGAGAGCTTCCCAGAGGGGGTTATCTAATGCGGGGAGGAGCCGCGAGAGACACCAAGGGACCCCAGAAGAGGACGATCGGGGCCACTCTGTGCAAAACGAACTGCATAGTGCAGGTAAGTATGATATGTTTGTTATTTAAAAAAAAAAAAAAACTTGTACCTTTAACCACTTAACGACCGCCCACTGTAAATATACGTCGGCAGAATGGCACCGACAGGCAGAATCACGTACATATACGTGATTGCCTTTGTATAGTTGGGGGGTCCGATCGGACCCCCCTTCTTTACAGTGGGTGGTCGTTTTACCTTCGGGAGCGATCCGGCATGAGGGGACGGCCGTTCGATTCCGGCCCCCCCCTCTCGATCGCTCCCGGCGAATGAGAGAGTTTCCCCTGCCTGCCAGGCAGGAGGAAGTGATGTCATCTCTCCTGCGGCGCTCACATATACCGAGTGCCGTACAGGAGAAGATGCAGGTTAGTACACAAAACACTACACTGACACCAGGACACATAGGCACATAAATCGCACCCCCAGATCACCCCCCAGCCCCCAGTCACAGTGTCACTGATTGCAGTGACCATTTATTTAGTGATCACTGCAATCAGTGACATTTGTGACTGTAAAAGTGTCACTACATTTAGTTTTAGGTCCAGTGTAGCCCCCTAACCCCCCCTAATAAAGGTTTAACCCCCTGATCACCCCCCAGATAACCCTTTCACCCCCTAGCACCGCCGTCGCTAAGCGATCATTTTTCTGATCGATGTCTTAGCGTCAGTGATGCTGATCGGTAGCCAGTAATTTTTTTTAGGTTCGCCGCAGGTTTTTATAGCGTCGGGTACCCCCATATATTACCTAATAAAGGTTTAACCCCCTAATTGCCCCTAGTTAACCCTTTCACCAGTGATCATCATATAAGTGTTACGGGTGACGCTGGTTAGTTAGTTTGCTTTTTATAGTGTCAGGGCACCCGCCGTATATATAACCCAATAAAGGTTTAACCCCCTGATCGCCCGGCGGGTGATATCAATTAGGTTTTAGCATCAGAGAGGGTCTGCGTCACACCCCAGGCAGCGTCAGGTTAGTGCCAGTAGCGCTAACACCCACGCGTTAAGCATACACCCCCCTTAGTGGTATAGTATCTGAACAGATCAATATCTGATCTGATCAGATCTATACTAGCGTCCCCAGCAGTTTAGGGTTCCCAAAAACGCAGTGTTAGTGGGATCAGCCCAGATACCTGCTGGCACCTGCGTTTTGCCCCTCCGTCCAGCCCAGGCCACCCAAGTGCAGTATCGATCGATCACTGTCACTTACAAAACACAACACACATAACTGCAGCGTTCGCAGAGACAGGCCTGATCCCTACAACTCCAGTGCTGTAGGAGGTGATTTCACCACCACAGTTAAAAAAAAAAAAGCATATATGCCGAAGCATTGGGGCAGCATGGGCGGAGGAGCGATTTTGCTCCTAATGCCGCGTACATACGGTCGAAATTCCGACGGAGGCTTGCCCGTGGAAAAGTCTGACCATGTATACGCGGCATAACTTTTGCGGGAAGATGCCCCCATGCTTCGGCATATAGAAATGGTGCATGTATGCCCATCATTAGAAGTGGGTGGATGAAGGGCGGTATTCTAATGGTGGGCATACCCACCGATCAATCTTTTTTTTTTTCGTTCAGCCAACAGGCTGCATGAAAAAAAAGATTACAATACATGTCCAACAAGGACCAGCAACGTACTGGTATGTTGCTGGACTTTGAATGTTTATACCAGAATGATGCCTGCGGGTTTAGGTATCATCTTGGTATCATTCTGTTCAGCCAGCGGCCGGCTTTCATGTAAAAGCAATCCTAGTGGCTAATTAGCCCCTGGACTGCTTTTACAAGCAGTGGGAGGGAATGTCGTCGTCCCCGGATATAAAAAGCGCCATTGGGAAATTGGGAAAGCATTTTATCACACCGATCTTGGTGTGGTCAGATGCTTTGAGGGCAGAGGAAAGATCTAGGGTCCAATAGACCCCAGTTTTTTCAAAAAAGAGTACCTGTCATTACCTATTGCTATCATAGGGGATATTTACATTCCCTGAGATAACAATAAAAATGATTAAAAAAAAAAATACTTGGAAGGAACAATTTTAAAAATAAAATAAAAAAGCAAAATTAATAATAAAAAAAAAAGAAAAAAAAAGCACCCCTGTCCTGCCCTGCTCTTGCCCAATGGCGAACGCAAGCGTCGGTCTGGCGTCATATGTAAACAGCAATTGCACCATGCATGTGAGGTATCACCGTGAAGGTCAGATCGAGGGCAGTAATTTTAGCAGTAGACCTCCTCTGTAAATCTAACGGGGTAACCTGTAAAGGCTTTTAAAAATGTATGTAGTTTGTCGCCAATGCGCGTTTGTGCGAAATTTTAAAGCATGTCGTGTTTGGTATCTATGTACTCGGCCTAAGATCATCTTTTTTATTTCATCAAACATTTGGGCAATATAGTGTGTTTTAGTGCATTAAAATTAAAAAAAGTGTATTTTTTCCCCAAAAAATGTGTTTGAAAAATCGCTGCGCAAATACTGTGTAGAAAAATAAAATGCAACACCCACCATTTTATTCTGTAGGGCCTTTGCTTTAAAAATATATATAATGTTTGTGGGTTCAACATAATTTTCTTGCAAAAAAAAATATGTTTTTATGTAAACAAGTGTCAAAAAGGGCTTTGTCTTCAAGTGGTTAGAAGAGTGGATGTAAGCTTCCTAATGTTGTGTATAAAATGCCAGAACAGTTCAAAACCCCCCCCCCAAATGACCCCATTTTGGAAAGTAGACACCCCAAGCTATATACTGAGAGGCATGTCGAGTCCATGGAATATTTTATATGTTGACACAAGTTGCGGAAAAAGACAATTTTCTTTTTTTTTTTGCACAAAGTTGTCACTAAATGATATATTGCTCAAACATGCCAAGGGCATATGTGGAATTACACCCCAAAATACATTCTGTTGCTTCTCCTGAGTACGGGGATACCACATGTGTGAGACTTTTTGGGAGCCTAGCCGCGTACGGGACCCCAAAAACCAATCACCGCCTTTAGGCTTTCTAAGGGTGTCAATTTTTGATTTCACTTCTCACTGCCTATCACAGTTTCGGAGGCCATGGAAAGCCCAGATGGCACAAAACCCCCCCAAATGACCCCATTTTGGAAAGTAGACACCCCAAGCTATTTGCTGAGAGGTATTGTGAGTATTTTGCAGATCTCGCTTTTTGTCACAAAGTTTTGAAAATTAAAAAAAAAAAAAGAAAAAAAAAATGTTCTTTCTTCATTTTCAAAAACAAATGAGAGCTGTAAAATACTCACCATGCCTCCTCAGCAAATAGCTTGGGGTGTCTACTTTCCAAAATGGGGTCATTTGGGGGGGTTTTGTGCTATTTTGGCATTTTATGGCCTTCGAAACTGTGATAGGTAGTGAGGAGTCAAATCAAAAATTTGTGCCTAGAAATCCTGAAGGCGGTGATTGGTTTTCGGGGTCCCGTACGCGGCTAGGCTCCTAAAAAGTCCCACACGTGGTATCCCCGTACTCAGGAGAAGCAGCAGAATGTATTTTGGGGTGCAATTCCACATATAACCATGGCATGTGTGAGCAATATATCATTTAGTGACAACTTTTTGTAATTTTTTTTTTTTTGTCATTATTCAATCACTTGGGACAAAAAAAAAATATTCAATGGGCTCAACATGCCTCTCAGCAATTTCCTTGGGGTGTCTACTTTCTAAAATGGGGTCATTTGGGGGGGTTTTGTACTGCCCTGCCATTTTAGCACCTCAAGAAATGAGATAGGCAGTCATAAATTTAAAGCTGTGTAAATTCCAGAAAATGTACCCTAGTTTGTAAAAGCTATAACTTTTGCGCAAACCAATAAATATACGCTTATTGACATTTTTTTTTACTAAAGACATGTGGCTGAATACATTTTGGCCTAAATGTATGACTAAAATTGAGTTTATTCGATTTTTCTTATAACAAAAAGTAGAAAATATCATTTTTTTTTTCTTTCCAAATTTTCGGTCTTTTTCCGTTTATATCGCAAAAAATAAAAATCGCAGAGGCAATCAAATACCATTAAAAGAATGCTCTATTTGTGGGAAGAAAAGGACGCAAATTTTGTTTGGGTACAACATTGCATGTCCGCACAATTTACAGTTAAAGCAGCGCAGTGCAAAATTCTGAATTCACCTCTGGTCCTTTAGCTACCAAATGGTCCGGGGCTTAAGTGGTTAATATCACTTTAAGCTGCCTAGAACAGGAATAGATATCACATATCAACGCATGTATAGCACCCTAAGAGGGGATTTCCCTCACTTTTGGGGAGATTTCCTCTCACTGCTTGTTATCTCTACAGAACAGAAAGTAAAGGGAAATCTCTCTTATGCCTCGTACACAGGACCGGTTTTCCCATCAGGAAAACTGCCATGAGAGCTTTTGGCCGGGAAAACCGGCCGTGTGTATGCTCCATCGCAGTTTTCCCGACGAGAAAACTGCCGGAAAAAAAAGGAGAGAACCAGGTTTCTTTTTTCCCGTCGGGATTCCCGGTGGACTTTTTCCCATCGGGAAAACCGGTCGTGTGTATGCTTTTCCGAGGGGAAAATAACCGCGCATGTTTAGAATCAAGTATGAGAAGGGAGCGCTCATTCTGGTAAAACTAGCATTTGTAATGGAGATAGCACATTCTTCACGCTGTAACGAACTGAAAAGCACGAGGCTGAAAAGCGCGAATCGTTTCTCACCAAACTTTTACTAACACGAGGATCAGCAAAAGCATCCCAAAGGGTGGCGCTGTTTGAATGGAACTTCCCCTTTATAGTCCCGTCGTACGTGTTGTACGTCACCGCGCTTTGGACGGGCGATATTTGGCCTGAACGTGTGTATGCAAGGCAGGCTTGAGAGGAATCCAGTCAGGAAAAACTGTTTTTTCCTGCCGAAAAAAACGGTCGTGTGTAAAATTTTAATAAAGGAAATGTGGCATATGCACGTATTTATGTGTATTTGCATGTAATTGCGTGACCGGCAAATCAGATTTCTGTATTTTTTTTATATATACGCAGCACATGTTTACTGTATGTACAGGCACATTGAAAACAATGGGCTGCATTTAGACCAATTAAAAAAAAACTAATTTTATGCCTAAAAACTGGCATCAGTGTGCAAGCGTCCTAAAGGGACACCAATGATTTAATTTATTTATTTTTTTTAAAAACAGGGTTTTACTTTAAATAAATAAATAAATAAATAAAACAAGTCTTGACTTTAGATTTACACAAAGGAAAAAGCGCATCATCATTTTAAAGCATATTCTGCACGTTCATGCAAAACATTTCTTTGGAAACCTGAACCATGCAGGAAATACCGCAGATTTATTTATGGTTTACAATGTGTTATCTCCAGATCTACACGTAAATTTCTGCATCTGATACTGGAAGTTAAATATGGATTCACGGGCTGACTTTATCCTTTGGAATGTTGGTATCACCCAGAGGCGTAACTAGAAACTTCAGGGCCCCGGTGCAAGAAATCATGAAGGCCCCCCCCCCCCCCCCTGAAAAGCATGATTTTGATACTTTATCTTTGTCTATACTTTACTGCGGGTAGACACCCTCTTAGTGCAGACCCCCACAGTATAGACACCCCCCTTAGTGCAGACACCTGCAGTATAGACACCCCCCTTAGTGCAGACCCCCGCAGTAGACACCCTCTTAGTGCAGACCCCCACAGTATAGACACCCCCCTTAGTGCAGACCCCTGCAGTATAGACACCCCCCTTAGTGCAGACCCCTGCAGTATAGACACCCCCCTTAGTGCAGACCCCTGCAGTAGACACCCTCTTAGTGCAGACCCCCGCAGTATAGACACCCTCTTAGTGCAGACCCCCGCAGTATAGACACCCTCTTAGTGCAGACCCCCGCAGTATAGACACCCTCTTAGTGCAGAACCCCGCAGTATAGACACCCTCTTAGTGCAGACCCCCACAGTATAGACACCCCCTTAGTGCAGACCCCCGCAGTATAGACACCCCCTTAGTGCAGACCCCCACAGTATAGACACCCTCTTAGTGCAGACCCCCGCAGTATAGACACCCTCTTAGTGCAGACCCCCGCAGTATAGACACCCCCCTTAGTGCAGACCCCCGCAGTATAGACACCCCCTTAGTGCAGACCCCCGCAGTATAGACACCCCCTTAGTGCAGACCCCCGCAGTATAGACACCCCCTTAGTGCAGACCCCCGCAGTATAGACACCCCCCTTAGTGCAGACCCCCGCAGTAGACACCCCCTTAGTGCAGACCCCCGCAGTATAGACACCCCCTTAGTGCAGACCCCCGCAGTATAGACACCCCCTTAGTGCAGACCCCCGCAGTATAGACACCCCCTTAGTGCAGACCCCCGCAGTATAGACACCCCCTTAGTGCAGAACCCCGCAGTATAGACACCCCCTTAGTGCAGACCCCCGCAGTATAGACACCCTCTTAGTGCAGACCCCCGCAGTATAGACACCCTCTTAGTGCAGACCCCCGCAGTATTGACACCCCCTTAGTGCAGACCCACAGTGTATTACACAGCCCCCCTTAGTACAGAACCCTGCAGTATAGACACCCCACTTGGTGCAGTCCCCCGCAGTATATACACACCCCCTTAGTGTAAGGTGACCAGATTTTTAAAATGAAATCCGGGGACATTTTTTTTTTTTTTTACTAGTAATGGCGGCAATCAGCGACTCTCTGCCCATCGCCGCCCGCCTCACAGCCTCACAGCCTGTCAAGTCTTACTCTTCGGGCCCCGGCTACTACTGGGTGGGGAGCAGAGGAAGATCACTCCACCAGGGAAGGCAAGGAGATAAGCAGGCAGGCAGCTGGCCGGGACTTGAGCCAAGGCAGAAGAACATGCGAGCGGAGCTGAATGGGCACCCGAAACTGAAGAAATATTCCCTCCTCTCCGACCAGCACATGATCCTCAGAAAGGGGCACAGATAATGGAAAAAAATAAACCCCCCTAAGCTAGTAGGAGCGGCGGAGCAGGGGGGTGTAATTCAGATTATTTATTTTTTAATTCTGCACTGACTGTCTTTGAAATTGAACCAGCACCTGTTCAAATGCAATCCGGGGACAAAACCGGGGACAGACTTGATCCGGGGACAGTGTCCTCAATCCGGGGACTGTCCCCGGAAACCGGGGATGTCTGGTCACCCTACCTTAGTGCAGACCCACGGTGTATTACACAGCCCCCATTAGTACAGACCCCTATACATACAGTATATACACACACACACTATACATACAGTATATATACACACACACACACACACACACACACTATACATACACACACACAGTATATACACATAGACACAGTCACACACCAGCATTTTTTACCCCAAAATCAGCCTTATTGAACACACTGCTGCCCCCATCTCCTGGCATGCTGGGACTTGTAGTGCCCCAGCAGCTCACAGACACATTAGTTGGTAATACAGGAGAGGAGGGGACTGTGCTTGTTTAGTCGTTTGCAGCTAATGAGTAGGAGATGTAGTTAGTAAGGATTGGGGAGACATTCATGTTCTTCCTCCAGCAGCAGTGCTCTTCTCACACACAAAATCGATCTACTAGCCTCAGAGACAGGAGGAGCCATGCTAGAGGTAACACATCCTCTCCCTCACTGCTCACCAGGCTAATCCATCGACAAGAATCCATTAGGCCCCTTTCACACTGGGGC
Organism: Rana muscosa; assembly: GCA_029206835.1. Taxonomy (NCBI): domain Eukaryota; kingdom Metazoa; phylum Chordata; class Amphibia; order Anura; family Ranidae; genus Rana; species Rana muscosa. The sequence goes on along the minus strand of CM055117.1, from coordinate 1,058,767,492 downwards.
GGGCAGGAGCGGTGGCGGTATAGCAGCGCGATTTTCAGCGCTGCTATACCGTCGTTCTTACCGCGGTATGTGGTCGCTAGGGGGGTAAATTTAACCCCCGCTAGCGGCCGAAAAAGGGTTAATACGCCCGCAAACCGCGGCTATTGCCGTGGTTTGGGGGCGGTATTACCGCGCTGTCCCATTGATTTCAATGGGAGACCGCTGTAAAGGAGCGGTGAACACACCGCTCCTTTACCGCTGTAAAGAAGCGGCTAGCAGGACGTTTGGAGCGGTCCTGCTAGCGCACCGCTTCAGTGTGAAAGCCTTCAGGCTTTCACATTGAAGGCTAAAGGGCATGATTTTTTCATGCGGTATAATAGCGCTAATATTAGCGCTAAACCGCATGAAAAAGGCCCCGGGGTGAAAGGGGCCTTATGTAAAGCTCAGCCAGCTTACCTTATCAGGCAGCAGTCCGTCCCACACTGCAGGCTGTGTCCCCACCTCCCTCTCCTCTCCTCATCTCCTGCTCTTGGGTCAAAAAACCGCGCTGTGGAAGGGGGCGTGTACAGCATGTTCCTATTGGCTGAGGGGGCAGTGAAGAGGCGGGGCAGCTATAATCTGACCGAATGGTTAGTCCTCCCCTGCCAGCAATGCCGTGACGGGCGGGTGGCGGGCCCCGGGACTTGGCAGAACTACAGGGCCCAGTCGCAACTGCGACTGCTGGGACCATGAAAATTCCGCCACTGGTATCACCACAGTAATTTTGCTTTGCGGAAGACAGTCTAATTATGTATTGAAAAATATTGTGCATCCTTTCACATAATTTTTTTTATCTTGTGTAGCGCTACCCCCAGTTAAGAGAGCCGCTGAGTTTTGTTTTGGGCCCTGTATACAGCACCGCCAACCCCCGGCAATCTACTCAGCCCACACTGGCACAGTTAGTCTAGGGATTGTTACCTTGTAACGGTCTATACCTGATTATACACAATCTGGCAGCATGGATAGATAACCACTATCTGCAAAGATGACACCAATACCCATGTGATAAAATATAACTGGATTTACTTTGATGTAAAGATTCAAGTTAAACACATCACATAATATACATGCAGAGCCCTGCAGCAATAAACATATACCTCAGTGATAGTGCAGAGTGATCACCCGCCACGTGCAACTATCTTTTCCTATGCGCAATATGGCGCAGCAACAAAGTTTTAACCCCCACCCTGGTCAGGCCTGACCCAGATTAAAACTCAGTCCCTTATGAGAATAATTCTTCGCATGCAACTTGAACGGTGGTGCACTTTCAGGAAACAATATTTGTAATCCAACGTTAGTAAATTAACAAGATGAGCCAAGGCAGTCACTAGGCCTAACAAAGTAAAAGGGTAACCAAGTGAGCAAGTGCTCGCTCACCACTCTGGACGCAATCCCAGTCCGGGCTTCCACCACTGTGTATCGGCACACAGTGTCTCCAACGGCCGGGTCTCCGGTCCAGCTGATGTCCGCAAACTCGAACAGAAACAGGTGCCACCCAGGCTCCGCAGTGGGGTGGAAGGCTCTTTGGTCGGTATGCAAGGCCCAGGCTTCAGGCCTTACACAACAGCAGATCCGCACAGGGAGTCCTATTGCTTGCAGCGCGGTGTCCAAAGAGGCCGAGCTTAGCCTCGCCCCGTTCTTTTATAGCCCCACCCATGAGTCTCTGCGGTGGCCAAATGCACCCTGGGTGCCGAACAGGGATCTGGGTAACGTAGTCCAGGGGCCTTAAAGGAGACCCCGCTACACTTCCTTATCAAAGTGTACGTATAGGGACAAAATATTTTCATGCAAAGATTTATTCTTTCTTCCTGTTGCATGTCTGGGACAGGAAGTAAAACATTTCCCCAATATTATATAGACAGTAACCTGGTAGAGGTTTGCTGTCACTAGGGGGCATCTCAGTTCATTGTGGTTGGGCAACAGGGTGCTATACATACACATTAATGCCCAACTGGAGTCACTATCCCCCAAAAAAAGTAGGCTGTTCCATTGTGTGCTTTTATATATTTTCTCCACAGACCCACTTCCTGGGAGTGGTAAAATGTAATTTAATAGGTTTTTTAATATGTCTTACCGGGAATATATAAAACACTATCATTAAAATGTTAAAAACTTTATTACATCATTAACCTCTTGACCTTTCGGAAAATTTACCCTTTTTGCTATACATCACTGTATCGCAAATACTGTATTGCAATACATCACTACTTAAAGTGGAGCTCCCCTGAAAAAAAAAATATTAAAAGCCAGCAGCTACAAATACTGCAGCTGCTGACTTTTAATATTAGGACACTTACCTGTCCTGGAGTCCAGCGACGTCGGCAGCAGAAGAAGAGCGATTGCTTGTCACTCTGCTGCCCCCACCACCATCCTCGGTGAGGGAACCAGGAAGTGAAGCCTTGTAGCTTCACTGCCCGGTTCCCTACAGCGCATGCGCGAGTCGCGCTGCGCCGTTCTCACTGGTCCCTGTTGTGTTCTGGGAGCCGAGTGTCTCCCAGAACACAAAGGGTATTCTGCGGGAAGTGACGTACTACCCGCAGAATACCTGCAGAGAGGACTATTGGAAGTGGGTGCAAATACCTATCTTAGACAGGTATCTGCACCCCCCCCCCCCCGAAAGGTGCCAAATATGACACCGAATGGGGAGGAGGGTTCCGATGAGCGGAAGTTCCACTTTAGGGTGGAACTCCGCTTTAAACTGACCATTGCGCGGTCATGTACCCAAATAAAATGTATGTGCAAATAGAGCTTTCTTTGATCCCTCTATAAACAAAAAAACAGACAATTTTGAAAAAAAAAAAAAACAATATTTTTTACTTTCTGTTATAAAACATATCCAATAAAAAAATGTAAAAAAAATCTAATTTCTTCATACATTTAGGCTAATATGTATTCTACTACTTATTTTTGGTAAAAAATCCCAATAAGAGTATATTGATTGGTTTACGCAAAAGTTATAGCATCTACAAACTATGGGATATTTTTATTTATTAATAGTAATGTCGATGACTTATAGCAAGACTGTGATATTTAAGGCAGACATTCTGATACTAACTGACACTTTTGACACTTCGCCTGGAACCAGTGACACAAATACAGTGATCAATGCTAAAGAATATGCACTGTCACTGTACTAATGGCACTGGCTGGGAATGGGTTAACATCAGGGACAATCATGTGTGCCTAGCCAGTGTTTTACTGTACTGTGTGAGGTGCTTTTATTAATGGAAGAGATGGAATTTATTTCCTGCTTTACAGGACCACAAACATCATCTCTTCTCCTCTGTCAGAACAGCGATCTGCCTTGTTTACATAAGCAGATCGCAGTTCTGTCTCTTTGATCGACAATCGAGTACCCGGCACCCGATGATCGGCTTCCGCTGTGTGTAATGACATTGAAAGCAAGCCAGGGCGCATGCGCAGCCCCTACCGGGAAGTATTGGATCCTGTGTATATATACATGATTTTGCTATAGCGCAGACGTAAAGTGGTCATAAAACATTAAAATCATATACCAAAATACATCAAATGCCATACAATTGTAAGTGTAACAGATGCATGTTTATAATTCAAAATTGGCATAATGGATCGACGCATTTCACAGTATTACTGATTCCTCAGGATCCACGCCTCTGTTATGACAGATGATATGGTTCAACAACTGTTTAACCACTTAAGCCCCAGACCATTTGGTAGCTAAAGGACCAGAGGTGATTTCAGAATTTTGCACTGCGCTGCTTTAACTGTAAATTGTGCGGACATGCAATGTTGTACCCAAAGGAAATTTGCGTCCTTTTCTTCCCACAAATAGAGCTTTCTTTTAATGGTATTTGATTGCCTCTGCGATTTTTTTTTTTTGCGATATAAACGGAAAAAGACCGAAAATTTTGAAAAAAAATGATATTTTCTACTTTTTGTTATAAGAAAAATCGAATAAACTCAATTTTAGTCATACATTTAGGCCAAAATGTATTCAGCCACATGTCTTTAGTAAAAAAAATGTCAATAAGCGTATATTTATTGGTTTGCGCAAAAGTTATAGCGTCTACAAACTAGGGTACATTTTCTGGAATTTACACAGCTTTTAGTTTATGACTGCCTATCTCATTTCTTGAGGTGCTAAAACGGCAGGGCAGTACAAACCCCCCCCCCAAATGACCCCATTTTGGAAAGTAGACATCCCAAGGAAATTGCTGAGAGGCATGTTGAGCCCATTGAATATTTTTTTTTTGTCTCAAGTGATTGAATAATGACTAAAAAAAAAAAAAAAATTACAAAAAGTTGTCACTAAATGATATATTGCTCACACATGCCATGGTTATATGTGGAATTTCACCCCAAAATACATTTTGCTGCTTCTCCTGAGTACGGGGATACCACATGTGTGGGACTTTTTGGGAACCTAGCCGCGTACGGGCCCCCGGAAACCAAGCACCGCCATCAGGATTTCTAAGGGCGCAAATTTTTGATTTCACTCCTCACTACTTATCACAGTTTTGAAGGCCATAAAATGCCAAAATAGCACAAAACCCCCCCAAATCACCCCATTTTAGAAAGCAGACACCCCAAGGAAATTGCTGAGAGGCCTGTTGAGCCCATTGAATATTTTTTTTTTTGTTCCAAGTGATTGAATAATGACAAAAAAAAAAAATAATTACAAAAAGTTGACACTAAATGATATATTGCTCACACATGCCATGGTTATATGTGGAATTGCACCCCAAAATACATTTTGCTGCTTCTCCTGAGTACGGGGATACCACATGTGTGGGACTTTTTAGGAGCCTAGCCGCATACGGGACCCCGAAAACCAAGCACTGCCTTCAGGATTTCTAGGCACAAATGTTTGATTTCACTCCTCACTACCTATCACAGTTTCGAAGGCCATAAAATGCCAAAATAGCACAAAACCCCCCCAAATGACCCCATTTTGGAAAGTAGACACCCCAAGCTATTTGCTGAGAGGCATGGTGAGTATTTTACAGCTCTCATTTGTTTTTGAAAATGAAGAAAGAAAATATATATTTTTTTTTTCAATTTTCAAAACTTTGTGACAAAGAGCTTGAGGTGTCTACTTTCCAAAATGGGGTCATTTTGGGGGGGGGGGGTTTGTGCCATCTGGGCATTCCATGGCCTCCGAAACTGTGATAGGCAGTGAGAAGTGAAATCAAAAATTTACACCCTTAGAAAGCCTGAAGGCGGTGCTTGGTTTTGGGGTCCCGTACGCGGCTAGGCTCCCAAAAAGTCTCACACATGTGGTATCCCCGTACTCAGGAGAAGCAACAGAATGTATTTTGGGGTGTAATTCCACATATGCCGATGGCATGTTTGAGCAATATACTGTATCATTTAATGACAACTTTGTGCAAAAAAAAAAAAATTGTCTTTTTTCCGCAACTTGTGTCAACATATAAAATATTCCATGGACTCGACATGCCTCTCAGTATATAGCTTGGGGTGTCTACTTTCCAAAATGGGGTCATTTGGGGGGGTTTTGAACTGTTCTGGCATTTTATACACAACATTAGGAAGCTTACATCCACTCTTCTAACCACTTGAAGACAAAGCCCTTTTTGACACTTTTTGTTTACATGAAAACATTTTTTTTTTTGCAAGAAAATTATGTTGAACCCCCAAACATTATATATATTTTTAAAGCAAAGGCCCTACAGATTAAAATGGTGGGTGTTGCATTTTTTTTTCTTCACAGTATTTGCGCAGCGATTTTTCAAACGCATTTTTTGGGGAAAAAATACACTTTTTTTTATTTTAATGCACTAAAACACACTATATTGCCCAAATGTTTGATGAAATAAAAAAGATGATCTTAGGCCGAGTACATAGATACCAAACACGACATGCTTTAAAATTTCGCACAAACGCGCATTGGCGACAAACTACATACATTTTTAAAAGCTTTTAAAAGCCTTTACAGGTTACGCTGTTAGATTTACAGAGGAGGTCTACTGCTAAAATGACTGCCCTCGATCTGACCTTCGCGGTGATACCTCACATGCATGGTGCAATTGCTGTTTACATATGACGCCAGACCGACGCTTGCGTTCACCATTGGGCAAGAGCAGGGCAGGACAGGGGTGCTTTTTTTTATTATTATTTTTTTATTATTATTAATTTTGCTTTTTTATTTTATTTTTAAACTGTTGCTTCCATATTTATTTATTTTTTATCATTTTTATTGTTATCTCAGGGAATGTAAATATCCCCTATGATAGCAATAGGTAGTGACAGGTACTCTTTTTTTGAAAAAACTGGGGTCTATTGGACCCTAGATCTTTCCTCTGCCCTCAAAGCATCTGACCACACCAAGATCGGTGTGATAAAATGCTTTCCCAATTTCCCAATGGCGCTTTTTATATCCGGGGGGGGGGACATTCCCTCCTACTGCTTGTAAAAGCAGTCCAGAGGCTAATTAGCCACTAGAATTGCTTTTACATGAAAGCCGGCCGCTGGCTGAAAAGAATGATACCAAGATGATACCTAAACCTGCAGGCATCATTCTGGTATAAACATTCAAAGTCCAGCAACATACCAGTACGTTGCTGGTCCTTGTTGGACATGTATTGTAATCTTTTTTTTCATGCAGCCTGTTGGCTGAACGAAAAAAAAAGATTGATCGGTGGGTATGCCCATCATTAGAATACCGCCCTTCATCCACCCACTTCTAATGATGGGCATACATGCACCATTTATATATGCCGAAGCATGGGGGCATCTTCCCGCAAAAGTTATGCCGCGTACACACGGTCGGACTTTTCCACGGGCAAGCCTCCATCGGAATTTCGACCGTATGTACGCGGCATTAGGAGCAAAATCGCTCCTCCGCTCCTCCGCCCCTGCTGCCCCAATGCTTCGGCATATATGCTTTTTTTTTTTTAACTGTGGTGGTGAAATCACCTCCTACAGCACTGGAGTCGCAGGGATCAGGCCTGTCTCTGCGAACGCTGCAGTTATGTGTGTTGTGTTTTGTAAGTGACAGTGATCGATCGATACTGCACTTGGGTGGCCTGGGCTGGACGGAGGGGCAAAACGCAGGTGCTAGCAGGTATCTGGGCTGATCCCACTAACAGTGCGTTTTTGGGAACCCTAAACTGCTGGGGACGCTAGTATAGATCTGATCAGATCAGATATTGATCTGTTCAGATACTATACCACTAAGGGGGGTGTATGCTTCACGCGTGGGTGTTAGCGCTACTGGCACTAACCTGACGCTGCCTGAGGTGTGACGCAGACCCTCTCTGACGCTAAAACCTAATTGATATCACCCGCCGGGCGATCAGGGGGTTAAACCTTTATTGGGTTATATACGGCGGGTGCCCTGACACTATAAAAGCAAACTAACTAACCAGCGTCACCCGTAACACTTATATGGTGATCACTGGTGAAAGGGTTAACTAGGGGCAATTAGGGGGTTAAAACCTTTATTAGGTAATATATGGGGGTACCTGACGCTATATAAAAACCTGACGGCGAACCTAAAAAAAATTACTGGCTACCGATCGGCATCACCGACACTAAGACAGCGATCAGAAAAATGATCGCTTAGCGACAGTGGTGATAGGGGGTGAAAGGGTTACCTGGGGGGCGATCAAGGGGGTTAAATCTTTATTAGGTAATATATGGGGGTACCCGACGCTATAAAAACCTGCGGCGAACCTAAAAAAAAATACTGGCTACCGATCTGCATCACCGACGCTAAGACAGCGATCAGAAAAACGATCGCTTAGCGACAGTGGTGATAGGGGGTGAAAGGGTTATCTGGGGGGCAATCAAGGGGGTTAAACCTTTATTAGGTAATATATGGGGGTACCCGACGCTATAAAAACCTGCGGCGAACCTAAAAAAAATAACTGGCTACCGATCGGCATCACCGACGCTAAGACAGCGATCAGAAAAATGATCGCTTAGCGACAGTGGTGATAGGGGGTGAAAGGGTTATCTGGGGGGCAATCAGGGGGTTAAACCTTTATTAGGGGGGGGTTAGGGGGCTACACTGGACCTAAAACTAACTTTAGTGACACTTTTACAGTCACAAATGTCACTGATTGCAGTGATCAGTAAATAAATGGTCACTACAATCAGTGACACTGTGGCTGGGGGCTGTGGGGTGATCTGGGGGGTGATCTGGGGTGTCTGGGGGGGCCTGGGGGCGATTTATGTGCCTATGTGTCCTGGTGTCAGTGTAGTGTTTTGTGCACTAACCTGGCATCTTCTCCTGTGCGGCGCTCGGTATATGTGAGCGCCGCAGGAGAGATGACATCACTTCCTTTGCCTGTGTAAACATTACACAGGCAGGGAAGCTCTCTCATTCATCGGGAGCGATCGAGAGGGGGTGGTCGGAATCGAACGGCCGTCCCCTCATCCCGGATCGCTCCCGAACACTTAACGGCCGCTCACTGTACAGAAGGGGGGTCCGATTGGACCCCCCAACTATACAAAGGCAATCACGTAGATATACGTGATTCTGCCTGTCGGTGCCATTCTGCCGACGTATTTTTACAGTGGTTAATAGCAAGGCAAGGCATAAAATCAGAACAGACGTCACAATAAAGCATTTCTACATGCCCCAATTTTTATTTTATTTTTTATGTGTAGCAGGGCTTTTAAATCTAGGGGAATGTTTGAGTGGTAGTTGTACTCAAACACCTTGATTGTTAGGGCTTTGCTAACCATTTTGTACCGCAGGTGGAATACTAGTGTAGCGGGTGGTTACATTTAGGGGGAAGCATCTGAGTGGTAACTAGGCTCAGATGCACTAATTGTTAGGTTTCATGGACCATTTCTATCCCTGGGAGATGGTACTTATGTGTAGTTCCCTGGGGCCTATAGGTGGCGCTGTTACCATGGGCCCAGGTTGAACCGCAGTACAAGGTTGTGCCTTTTTTTGTCCCCTCTTGGCAGCAGTACAGCGGGGCGGGGAACCTGCTGTGCCTGTCGGGAGAGGATATAAAAGGGGGCGGCCATCTTCCAGAGGGGTCGGTTCCGCGCTCAGGCACCTTAGGCCTGGGTGCGTGTGTGTCGCCTCCGGGTGCCCTAGGCCCGGAGGCCTGGTCGGGTTGTCTCTGGGTGCCATAGGCCCGGAGACGGAGCTGCTGTTCCATCTCAGACACCCTAAGTCTGGGGTGAGGTACTTTGGAGAAAAGCCCGGAGCCCAGCAGCCTTCGGCTGGGATCTACCAGGGACCGAGACTCCCAGGGATCTGCCTTGCGAGGGGACCCGTATCCAGGACGAGGAGGCCAGGGAGGTGACCCTTTCTGAAGACCCAGCGCAGAGTCGTGGTGACAGATGGGGCCTCTGGTAACTCTCCGGAGGGATGTTCTTGTCCTATAAAGGGCCAGTTTACTAACGGAAGGAAGTGCGTGTTCTTTGAGTCATAGTGGCAGGGACACTATGCACCCAAGGTCAGTGGCAGTGGCTTTCATCATCTTTTTCACCCGGTCAGTGGCAGTGACCAACTTCAGGGCCTGTGGCAGAGACCGTGCGCCAAGCCTGTTCGTGATAATCGGAACAGGAGAAAACCCAATTCAAGTTTGTGCCTGGACCTCCTCCCACCTTATCTGACCTGTGTCTTGTCCCAACCTGTCTGCTCTCAAAGAGACTGTTTATTGTGCTAAAAATAATAAATAAGAGTTGGACCTTTCAGTTGGTGTGGACAGTTGCTTACTAGGGAGAACTAAAGGCTTGTTTCTGACTACCACAGAAACAAGGTCAGCACTGGAGGTTTTTAAACACTGGCTGCAAGCAGGCCCGAGAAACTAACACCGCTCAACCTCCCATTCAGGAGGGTACGGGCTTGTGGTTCGGTGTGCCTCCTCCTTTCCTGCGGAGGAGCCAAGCAGAAGAAAGCATGTAAAGTCTGGGGTTGGTGCGCTACACAAGTGTATAGTTCCCTGTGGCCTGTCGGTGGCGCTGCCATCGGAGGCTAGGGTTGAACCGCTGGTATAGTGCTGTGCCTTGGGTGTCCCTTCTCGGCAGTGGTATGGTGGGCGTGGTCGGCCTGCTGTGCAAGCCGGGAGAGGATATAAAAGTGGCAGACGCTGCCTGTTTGGGGTTCGTTCGTCTTCCACCCCAGGATTGGGGTTCCGTGTCCTGCTCCCGGGGGTCCTACCCCGGGACCAGGGTTGCTGTCTGGTGAATCAGTCCCAGGCACCTTTAGCCCTGGGGCTGCAACAAAAAGGCCTTGGGCCCAGCACCTTCGGCTGGGGCCCACAGAGGATCGAGGAATCCCAGGGTGCTGCCTTGCAAGGATGAGGAGGACCGTTCCAAGGGACTGGTGAGAAGTCACAGTGAAGGAATGGGCCTGGTAACTCTCTGGAGGGATGTCATCTCCTTGAAAGAGGCTTAGCATTGCAACCAAGTTCACCAGGTCTGTGGCAAAGACCCAAGTTCATCAGGTCTGTGGCAGAGACCCAGGTTCATCAGATCTGTGGCAGAGACCCAGGTTCGTCAGGTCTATGGCAGAGACCCAAGTTCACCGGTTCTGTGGCAGAGTTTGTACAGAGACTGTGTGTATCTAGTTCGAGCACCATTCCGGCTGCTAGAATCCTCTCTGTATGAGACTATCCAGATGGGCTAAGTCTACTTGAGAAGCTAAGTAGTGAGACATATTTTGTTTGTGCCTGGACCTCCTCCACACTTCCGCTGTCCTGTTCTCCATCCAACCTTTCCTATCTAGAGACTGTGCTTTAAGTAAATAAACTCTACGTTGGAGTTGTAACTGGTGTGGACCTTGGAGTTATCGGGGGAAATAGAGACTTGTCTTTATTGTGCATGGAGATGAGAACCATTCTCTGGAGAACCTCGCTGTGGAGACCCTGTTCTAACACCGCTCAACCTCTTCACACAAGAGGGTACGGGCACATAGCACGGTGTGCTTTTTCCTGCCAAGGAGCCAAAAGCAGGTAAAGGGTTCGTGTGCTACATATGTAAGGTGCCTCTCCAATATTTAAAACTTTCAATAATATCTTTGATGTTTTGCAATATTCAACTTTAAAGTATATCATGGATAAAACAGACTATCCACATAAATAAAGATATTTCAACAGATATCGCTCTACCCCTCAGAGGCCACAGTTCTATTGATCCATGTTCATGGTGAGAAAAAAAAATATGGAAGCAATAATACTTTGAAATGCGTTGATCCGATGCCAACTTGCCAATTTGGAACCAGAAACATTTGTTGCACTCAAAGTGATATGGCATTTGAAGTATCTTGGAGTATGATTTTAATGTTTTTTTAAATGGTGTGTAGTGCTTGATTGCTACTAGTAACAAACCTCCTCCAAATCACCCTACTGCCAGACCCCCATAGATCACTTCTGGGACAATGAGCAGTCATTTGCGTTGTTTTGTTTTGTTTATTTGGGGGATATAACTTGGTTGGGGTAAAGGGGATATGGGATGCCCATAGCACTTGTTGAATTGCCATCACATTTAGAGAACATTGATTAGCAGATTTAGCCCTGAAAAACTGATGCACTTCTAACATTCACAGTCTCTTCCCCGGCATATCTCCATGCAGACTATTGCTCCTCCTCCTTTGCACTAGCTCCTGCAGAATATCACTCCCAGGACTTTTCTCCTTCTGCACAAATCTTCCTCTGTAAAACTGTTAGATTCCTGTCTCATCACCTCCAGTATGACAAAAGGGGATCACTCTGAATAACCCCAGTTTGCTGGATGTACTTAGTTACTGTTGTAAAGTTCCTTGAATGGTGTTACTTGAGCGCTGTTACTAGGCCAGAGGTCTGCAGTACCTCTCCCCGGTGGCCTAGCAGTTTTAGTAGCACATGGTAACAAACGGACCACTGCTCCCAGCCAGTCCGACCTGCAAATCCTGCTCCCTTAGGCCACAGCGACTTGACACTACACCCCACAGTCTCTCCTCTGGTCCTGGACTCCTCACCAATGACCAAGATGAGGACCCCATCCATGACCAAGTAAGGATAAAGTTCCCTCCCAGACTTCCTGGCATGCCTCTGCACTAGGGATGAGCTCGGTATTCGAGTCGAACGCATGTTCGACTCGAACATCGCCTGTTCGCCTGTCCGGCGAAACCAGAACTTTGTGGGCCGTTCGTGCCAAATTCGTGTGACGCGAACGCCCCACAATGCACTGCGCCATCGCACTGCATTGCCGGCGCTGTGATTGGCCAAGCATGCACTGTGACCCCGCTTGCTTGGCCAATCACAGCTCCGGCACCTAGGAGAGCCATAATTGGCCACTGGCAGGATGCCTGTGGCCAATCATAGCTCAGGGGGGTTTAGTACACGCCCCACACTATAAAAGTCCGCCAGCGCGGCGGCCTTGTGTAGTGTGTTCCGGCGTGCAGGGAAAGAACTACATAGGCAGGGACAGTGTGTTCTACAGTGTGTTCTTTTCTCAGGCATCTGCAGGAGTTAGTGGGTTTTGTGTGCCTCCAGCGCAGTATACACCTGTATCTACCCTTTATTGCTGTTCTCTAAGCTAGATAGGCAGGCAGGGACAGTGTGTTCTTTTCTCAGGCATCTGCAGGAGTTAGTGGGTGTTGTGTGCCTCCAGCGCAGTATACACCTGTATCTACCCTTTATTGCTGTTCTCTAAGCTAGATAGGCAGGCAGGGACAGTGTGTTCTTTTCTCAGGCATCTGCAGGAGTTAGTGGGTGTTGTGTGCCTCCAGCGCAGTATACACCTGTTTCTACCCTTTATTGCTGTTCTCTAAGCTAGATAGGCAGGCAGGGAAAGTGTGTTCTTTTCTCAGGCATCTGCAGGAGTTAGTGGGCGTTGTGTGCCTCCAGCGCAGTATACACCTGTATCTACACTTTTTTGCTGTTCTCTAATACAGGCATCTGCAGGAGTTAGTGGGTGTTGTGTGCCCCAGCACAGTATACACCTGTATCTACACTTTTTTGCTGTTCTATAATACAGGCATCTGCAGGAGTTAGTGGGTGTTGTGTGCCCCAGCACAGTATACATGTCAGGGACCTGCCAGAAATAGAAAACAATTCCTGCTTCCCTCTGTACCTGTGCGCCGGCTTACGCGCTAAACAAGATGGCGCCATTAGGCCTTTAAAAAGCCAGCAGTGGCAATAGTGCATTGCTGTCTGATCTGCAGCTTTGTAACCTGAATACCTGCACACCTGCTATCAGATACCTGTACCGACCCGGCTTGCTTGACCACCCGATATATCTCCAACCCTGACCTCGGCTCGCCTTGACCCTGCTCTGTCTCCTACCTGCCTACCCGCTGCCAGACCCTGCCTGTATTCCTGACTACGTCTAAGCCTGCTGAACCATACATCTGACTACCTGCTCTGACCCGGCTTGTCTGACCCTCCTGCTGTCTGCTGTTCGTGTGCACCTAACCAGGCTTGTCTTACCCTGCTCCAGCTTCCGCTGTTCCGGTATCCGCCAGCTCCCGGGTCGCTGACCTGCAACCACCTGCTCTGCTGCCTACAGCTCCAGCCATCCCTGGAGGATCACCACCTTGCCACGGTGCCAACCACTATACCTACCGCAGGCACTCCTACCTCACCGGGCTCTCGAGCTCACTGTCCCCACTCCAGTGACTCCTGAGCCAGGGCTGTAAAAGAGGTCTCCTCCTACAAAGTCAGGCTCTACGACCAGGTACGTTCTGTACATAACAGTATCAGACAGCCATGACAGAGCCTGCATGAGAAGTTCCTGCCGTGGAGGAGATTTGCAAACACCTGGCAGCCCTCACACAAGCAGTGAAGAGTCTACAGGAAGGCTACATCCGGCTGGAAGGACAAGTTCAGAACCTCGCTGCCTCCGGTGATGCGGCCCCTGCACCCTCTGCCAGGCCTTCATCAACTGCCTCTGCTTCCACCCGAACCCAGAGTTCCTGTCCCCGAGAGGTTTTCAGGAGACCGGACAAAATTCCAGGCCTTCCGTAAAGCCTGTCAGCTTTATTTTGCCCTACAACCCCGGACTTTCTCCTTAGAAGTCACTAAGGTGGGATTTGTGATCTCGTTACTCCAGGGTGAACCCCAGACCTGGGCCCATCGGCTACTAGGAGAAAATAATGTCCAGACTCAATCCCTGCTATCCTTCTTCCAAGCCATGGCCCAGCTTTATGATGATCCCCAACGGACTACCACCGCTGAGTCTGCTCTGCTTGCGCACTATGTTACGGACTTTAGACGCTGGAGCGCAGACACTCAGTGGAACGACGCAGCCCTGCATCACCAATTCCACTTGGGCCTTTCCGAGGGGCTGAAGGACGAACTCGCCCGCGTGGGGGTACCAGAGACCCTTGAAGCCTTGATCACCACAGCCATCCAGATTGATCGCAGACTCCGTGAACACCGGGCAGAGCGTTCCTCCCAGCAAAGTCGCCCAGTATGGATGACCACAAGAGCTCCCATGCCTGCTTCCCATTACCTGCCACCCACCTGTTTAAATCCTGCCAATTCTAGTCTGGACACCTCTGAACCCATGCAACTTGGGATAATGCGACCAACCCTGCTACCTGAAGAACAGGCACGCCGTCGCCAACTGAACCTATGCCTCTATTGCAGTGAAGCAGGTCACTACGTGCGCAACTGTCCTGTCAAGATGCGTAAGGGCCCTTCTTTCATTCCTGCTAATCTCGCAGCTTTATCTGCCAATGCAACCCACCTAGCTCTCTCTCTCTCGTTGCAGCTCCAGGGAAGGACAGTCCCAGTCAACGCTATCATTGACTCTGGCGCATGTAGCTGTTTCATCGACTCCACCTTTGCCAATCAACATAACATCCCTCTTCAGGAAAAGACTCATGGACTTTCTGTTTACTTGGCCGATGGCTCCCGTATAAAATCAGGACAGGTAACCCAGGAGACCCTTCCTCTGCCTGTCACCTCTACCGCTCAACATAAGGAGTGGCTGACTCTGGATGTTATCTCTTCCCCCCTGTTTCCCGTGATCCTGGGTATACCCTGGCTCCAGGCTCACAACCCCCAAATCAACTGGGTGTCTGGAGAAGTGTCATTCATGTCCCCTTACTGCCAGAAGCACTGTCTACCTGGATCCTTCAGTCCATCCACCACTCTGTTATGTATAGACTCTGACCAGAACCTGCTTCAGTCCGTCCCAGGACCTTACCATGAATTCATTGATGTCTTCAGTAAACGGGGGGCTGACTCCCTTCCGCTTCACCGCCCTTATGACTGCCCCATCGAGCTCCTTCCTGTGGCTGAGATTCCCTTTGGGCGCATCTTCCCCTTATCAGAAAAGGAACAAGAGGCTCTGAAAATCTACATCAATGAAAATCTGGGCAAAGGGTTCATTCGCCCATCTACCTCACCAGCAGGCGCCGGAATATTTTTCGTCACCAAGAAGGATCAGACCCTCCGCCCATGTGTGGACTACCGTGAGTTAAACAACATCACGGTCAAAAACCGTTATCCGCTTCCCCTGATACCTGAACTCTTCCAAAAACTAAG
This sequence comes from Rana muscosa, assembly GCA_029206835.1. NCBI lineage: Eukaryota > Metazoa > Chordata > Amphibia > Anura > Ranidae > Rana > Rana muscosa. The sequence continues at coordinate 1,058,752,034 of CM055117.1, read as the reverse complement.
GTCTGCTGTCATCTTCACCAAATTAGACCTAAGGGGGGCCTACAACCTGGTCCGCATCCGTTCCGGGGACGAGTGGAAGACAGCTTTTCGTACCCGATTCGGCCACTACGAATATTTAGTCATGCCCTTCGGCCTGTGCAACGCTCCTGCCACCTTCCAGCACTTTATCAATGATGTGTTCAGAGACCTTCTTGATATCTTTGTCATTGTCTACCTTGATGACATTTTAGTCTTCTCCGGATCACTTGACAGACATCGGGAACATGTCCGCACGGTACTAGGCCGCCTCCGCCAACACGGACTGTATGCCAAGGCGGAGAAATGCGAATTTGAGCAGCAGACTATTCAATTCCTAGGGTTGGTAATCTCCCCCACTGGGATCAGGATGGAACCTCAAAAAGTGTCCGCTATACTAAACTGGCCTGTACCTTTGGATAAGAAAGGAGTGCAACGCTTTGTGGGTTTTTCAAATTTCTACAGGAGATTCATCAAGGGATTTTCTGCAATAATCACACCCATCACACAATTAACCAAGCAGAACTCACGTTTCCACTGGAACCCTGAGGCCCAAAGGGCCTTTGACACACTTTAAGGACTTTTCACATCAGCTCCAATTCTCAGCCATCCTGATCCTGCACTACCTTACATTCTTGAAGTGGATGCATCTGAAGTTGCCGTTGGGGCTGTCATCTCCCAACGCCAAGGTAACAAGGACTTAATGCACCCTGTGGGGTTCTTCTCTCAAACTCTCCCCTGCAGAGAGAAATTATGATGTTTGTGACCGGGAATTACTTGCCATCAAAGCCGCCTTAGAGGAATGGAGGTACCTGTTGGAGGGCGCTGCCCACCCAGTATTAATTTATACCGATCACAAGAGCTTAGAATATTTAAGATCCGCTAAATGGTTGAAGCCTCGGCAGGCCCGTTGGGCTTTATTTTTCTCACGCTTCTGCTTTCACATCACCTACCGGCCAGGTTCAAAAAACATCAAATCAGTTGCGCTATCACGCATGCACGACAACCCCAAGGATCTATCTGTTCCCGACACCATTCTACCAGCAGGTAATTTTTTACTTCTACAAACTGATCTGCTCTCTCAAATTAGACAAGCATACACAGACTCTTCCAAACACCCTGGTACCACCTTGACTTCCTGAGATGGATTATTTTGGAGAGGGAGCCAAATTTTTGTTCCAGGAAGCACTCGGGTTGATGTACTAAGCTCCTCCACGACCATCCGCTGGCAGGACATTTTGGAGTCCGCAAGACTCTTGAGCTGGTACGGCGCACATTCTGGTGGCCGGGTCTGGAGGAGTTCTGCAAATCATACGTCAGTGCATGCCCCGTCTGTAACCAAAACAAGACATCAAGGAACCGAGCCTGGGGACTACTGAAACCCCTACCTGTGCCTGATAGACCATGGAAGATGATTGCTATGGATTTTATAGTGGAGCTTCCATGTTCTGAGGGGTGTACAGTAATCTTTGTGGTCGTAGACTGCCTGTCTAAAATGGCCCATTTCTTGCCACTAAAGGGCACCCCATCCGCTGCTGAGACTGCCCGTGTTTTCATTAAGGAAATCGTCAGACTACATGAAGTCCCTTCAAACATCGTGTCAGACAGGGGGGTCCAGTTCACTTCACGTTTTTGGAGAGCTCTGTGCGAAATCTTGGAAATTCAACTTGCCATGTCCTCAGCTTATCACCCCCAAACCAACGGACAAACTGAGAGGATAAATCAGACTCTTGAACAGTATATCAGATGTTTCACGTCCTTTGCACAAGATGATTGGGTGTCCCTATTGCCCTTAGCAGAGTTCGCCTACAATAATGCCAACCATTCGGCCACTGGGCAATCCCCTTTCTTTGCCAATTACGGCTTTCATTTAACATTTTTACCTGATTTCCTTGCAGAATCTCCAGTCCTGGCAGTACAGAGCACAGTGGATTTCCTCAGCCGCAACAACCGGGTGTTGCAGGAAGCAGTAACCAAGGCCCAAGCGGACAGCAAGAAAGCCTATGACAGGAAGAGGAGAGGGGAGCTGGACCTTCAACCAGGTGATCAGGTATGGCTTTCCACGAACAACCTCAAGTTGGCCTGCCCATCCAAGAAGCTGGCACCCAAGTTCATGGGACCCATCCCGGTAAGAAGAAAAATCAATGAGGTATCTTACGAATTATCCTTACCTGACTCTCTAAAGGTTCACCCAGTGTTTCATGTTTCATTGTATAAAACAATATTTAGAGGAGCATCCAAAGGGTAATCATAAATAATGTAAAACAATAAAATCGTGCACAATAAAAATTGTAGACAATAAATACTGAAAAACACTAAAAATTTAAACCATATGACTGTCCATAAATAGTGTTGCAGCGCTCTTGTCATAAATGACAAGCTTCTTTATGTGTCACTGTGCACATAGAGGAACTGATGAGTGGAGGGAGAGTGTAACTCTTTATCCCAGTGCAATGATGCAGTTCAAAGGTTCATCCGTCATGTATCGCATTAAAAGTAGAGAAGTCCCCCTTTGGGGATGCACTCACCAAAATGTAGACATAGATAAGCCTTATCACCAAACATAGGATCACCTCTTCCCTTTCTTTCACTCTTCCACCGATATCCTGCTCTCTTTTGCTCAGGTGTTTAGGTTATTCATATGGGAAAGAAATAGCCACATAGCGTGATATTGCTTTAAAATATTTATTTCCCATAGACAGCCCCCCTTGCAAATGGATACGTACAAAACAGAAAATTAAAATGGGCAGATAAAGTGCTGTTGCTTGGCTGCACAGTACACCAAAGGCGCCAGTAGATGGGGGTCCACGCTATCTTGGACAGCGTGTAAACTCGTTACCACTTCCTGGTTCCTGGATTCGATGGAGCGCAAGCGTCACTCCCGGTACGGCGAGACCACGAAGCTGACGCGTTTCGTCACTTCCGGACTTCGTCTGAGGGCATGGTCTCAAGCCGCAGTTACCAGTATTTTATCTGTGAGAGGCGGACGTCACCCCTGCGCTGTAAACCAATCACAGTGGAGTGCTCGCTCACACCCCCAGCAATGCTGATCGGAGCCTGCTGGTTAAATGAGAGGAGCACGCCCAGGGGGAGGACCTGCATCTTTCAAAGCATTTAGACAGCAGCGTAATGTCCGCAAATGAATCCATGATCCGTAACAGGGGGGAATAAAATGATGTGCATATATACTCCACGGACACTGTTGCTGGTATTCAATTTGTAAAAAAAATTATATAATAAAAAACATCTCCATTGTGGTTAATTACACTTAATGTGCAACTCAGTATAGTCCATGGGTATTGATGCATAACGCTTGTGCAGGGGAGCGAAGCCCAAGATAGGGTAATCGCATTGCTGTTAATGTGCCGAGATGGATCCCCACACATGCAGCCAGGGCCGGATTAACATAGGGGCTATTGGAGCTGCAGCTCCAGGCCCCTTCCCCAAGATAGGCCCATTTGCCCAAAAAAAAAAATCTCAAATAAAATCTCAAAAAAAAAAGATCGACTTCGAGGATTGTAGCTCGTCGACCAGGGCCCACAGAGACCCCATATTTGGGGGGTATTTAGATGATGACCCACCCCACCACTGATCAAAATATGGGGCTGCTATCATTTATGGTTCCGGAGATATGGGGCTGCTTGCGCAGCCTGTCAGAAGCTATATACAGAACGGCCAGTTTAAATACAAGCTGACACACTCTGCAGCAGAGAGGATGAGCTCACAGGGCTTATCATAATTATTTGTATGTTACTAAGACTGCTTTCACACTATGCCGCTCCGAGCGTTGGCGGTAAAATAGTGGTAAAGCTCTGCTATTTTACCGTCGGATTTGTGGCACATTTCGGCCACTAGCAGGGCGCTTTTAACCCCCGCTAGCGACCGAGAAAGGGTAAAAACCGCCCGAGATGCGCCGCTACAGCGGCGTATTGCCGGCGGTACGGCGGTGCTGCCCACTGATTTCACCGCTCCTAATGCGCTCCAAAGAAGTTGCTGGCAGGACTTTTTCTGACGCCCTGCCAGCGCACCGCTCTAGTGTGAAAGCCCTCTGGCTTTCACACTGGAGTGAATAGAGCAGCTGTTTAAGGGCAGATTGCAGGCGCCATTTTTAACGCTATAGCGCCTGCAAAATGCCCTCAGTGTGAAAGGGGTCTTATAGTAATTAACCCCTTGCCACTTAGGCCAATTCTGACATTTCTCTCCTACATGTAAAAATCATCATTTGTTTTTTGCTAGAAAATTACTCAGAACCCTCAAATATTATATATATTGTTTTAGCAGACACCCTATGGAATAAAATGGTGGTCTTTGCAGCTTTTTATGTTACATGGTATTTGCGCAGAAATTTTTCAAACGTGTTTTTTTTGGAAAGAAACTGTTTCATTCATAAAAAAAAAAACACTAAAGTTAGCACGATTTTTTTTGTATACTAAGCGATGCTTTCATTTTTTTTACAGGTTACATTTTTAGAGTTACAGAGGAGGTCTAGTGCTAGAATTATTGTTCTCGCTCTAACGATCGTGGCGTATGTAACCTGTGTGTATCTGGCTCTGATACTAGCCAGGGCCTACCCAGCCACTGACAAGTATCTCTCCCCAGCCTGTCCCCCCACACTCTCTCATCTGCTGACCTGTGGATGGGGGAATCACTCCTGCAGTGTTATTGTGTTCTGCCTGTGAATACAATGATCAGTGCTGCTAACTATAGCTGGCAGCACTGATTGTTTTGGGAAAAACCTGACAGGCTGGTTGTACTCAAGTCAGATAATAGATTGACTTGTGAAAAACCAGCTAGCCCATACATAGATCGACTATGGCTGGTCTCTGCTTAATTGGCGTAATTTCAATCCATGTATGGCTCGCTTAACCACTACGCAGTCCCTAAACATCCTTCCACAAACCTTTACATTTTTCCTTCCCAGATTCCCTTCATCTTCCTCACCTGTACATACTCTCCACACTTCTCTCCTGTACATACTGCTCACTGTCATACCCTCCACACTTCTCTCCTATACATAGTGCCCACTGTCATACCCTACACACTCCTCTCCTGTACATTGTGCTTGTTGTCATACACGTCTCTCCTGTACATAGTGCCCACTGTCGTACTTTCCACACTCCTCTCCTGTACATACAGCTCACTGTCATACCCTCCACAATCCTCTCCTATACATAGTGCCCACTGTCATACCCTCCACACTCTTCTCCTGTACATACTGCTCACTGTCTTACCCTCCACACTCATTTAATGTACCTACTGCTCAGTATCATACTGTCTACACTCCTCTCCTGTACATACTTCTCACTGTCATACCCTCCACACTCCTCTCCTGTACATACTGCCCACATTCATAAACTCCTCTATTGTACATAGTGCCGACTGTCATACCCTCCACACTCCTCTCCTGTGCATACTGCCCACTATCATACCCTCCACACTCCTCTCCTGTACATACTGCCCCCATTATACCCTCCACACCCCTCTCCTGTACCTACTGCCCACTATCATACCATCCACACTCCTCTCCTGTACATACTGTAACCCAACCTTACCCTCCACACTCCTATCCTGTACATACTGTAACCTAACCTTACCCTTCACACTCCTCTCCTGTACATACTGCCAACTATCTTTCTCTCCACATTCCTCTCCTGTACATACTGCCCCAATCATACCCTCCACATTCCTTTCCTGTATATACTGCCCACTGTCATACCCTCTACACTTCTCTTCTATACATAGTGCCCACTGTTATACCCTCCACACCTCTATCCTGTACATACTGCCCACTGTCATATCCTCCCCACTCTTCACTGTCATACCCTCCACACTTCTCTCCTATACATAGTGCCCACTGTCATACCCTCTACACTTCTCTTCTGTACATACTGCTCACTGTCTTACCCTCCACACTCATCTCATGTACATACTGCTCTGTATCATATCATCCACACTCCTCTCCTGTACATACTGCCCACTTTCATAAACTCCTCTATTGTACATAGTGCCGGCTGTCATACCCTCCACACTCCTCTCCTTTACATACTGCTCGCTCTCATACCCTCCACATTCCTTTCCTGTACATACTGCCTATTGTCATACCCTCCCCACTCCTCTCCTGTACATACTGCCCACTGTCATACCCTCCACACTCCTCTCCTGTACATACTGCCCCCATTATACCCTCCACACCCCTCTCCTGTACATACTGCCCACTATCATACCATCCACACTCCTCTCCTGTACATACTGTAACCCAACCTTACCCTCCACACTCCTCTCCTGTACATACTGTAACCTAACCTTACCCTTCACACTCCTCTCCTGTACATACTGCCAACTATCTTTCTCTCCACATTCCTCTCCTGTACATAGTGCCCCAATTATACCCTCCACAATCCTTTCCTGTATATACTGCCCACTGTCATACCCTCTACACTTCTCTTCTATACATAGTGCCCACTGTTATACCCTCCACACCTCTATCCTGTACATACTGCCCACTGTCATATCCTCCCCACTCTTCACTGTCATATCCTCCACACTTCTCTCCTATACATAGTGCACACTGTCATACCCTTTACACTTCTCTTCTGTACATACTGCTCACTGTCTTACCCTCCACACTCCTCTCCTGTACATACTGCCCACTTTCATAAACTCCTCTATTGTACATAGTGCCGGCTGTCATACCCTCCACACTCCTCTCCTTTACATACTGCTCGCTCTCATACCCTCCACATTCCTTTCCTGTACATACTGCCTATTGTCATACCCTCCCCACTCCTCTCCTGTACATACTGCCCACTGTCATACCCTCCACACTCTTCTCCTGTACATACTGCTCACTGTCTTACCCTCCATACTCATTTAATGTACATACTGCTCAGTATCATACTGTCTACACTCCTCTCCTGTACATACTGCTCACTGTCATACCCTCCACACTCCTCTCCTGTACATACTGCCCACATTCATAAACTCCTCTATTGTACATAGTGCCGACTGTCATACCCTCCACACTCCTCTCCTGTACATACTACCCACTATCATACCCTCCACACTCCTCTCCTGTACATACTGCCCCCATTATACCCTCCACACCCCTCTCCTGTACATACTGCCCACTATCATACCATCCACACTCCTCTCCTGTACATACTGTAACCCAACCTTACCCTCCACACTCCTCTCCTGTACATACTGTAACCTAACCTTACCCTTCACACTCCTCTCCTGTACATACTGCCAACTATCTTTCGCTCCACATTCCTCTCCTGTACATACCACCCCCATCATACCCTCCACATTCCTTTCCTGTACATACTGCCCACTGTCATACTCTCCACACTCCTCTTCTGTACATACTGCCCACTTTCATACCCTCCACACTCCTCTCTGGTACATACCACCCTCTGTCATACCCTCCACACTCCTCTGCTGTGCATGCTGCCCACTGCCATACCCTCCACACTCCTCTCCTGTACATAGTGCCCACTGCTAGACCCTCCACATTCCTCTCCATTACCTGCACATACTTCCCAGGTTTATACCGTCCGATCACTGCACTGTGATCAATCCGGTGGGTCCTGGGTGCTTCCATTTTCACCCGGTCTTCCTTCTGGGTTCTGTGCCTTCGGTTACTTACCTTGGCTGGGCTGCGTTGATGTCATTCCCACGCATGCTCATGCGCATCCTCTCTCTCTCATCCCCCCTTTCTCTCTCATCCTCCCTCCCTTACCCCTCACTCCTCTCTCATCCTCTCTCTCTCTCTCTCTCCCTCTCTCTCATCCTCCCTCTCTCTCTTTAATTTAATTTGTTATAACAAAAAATTGTTTGCATATTTATTTATTTATTATTTATAAAAGGCCCACCAAAATCCTCAGCACCAGGCCCATGATGTTCTTAATCTGGCCCTGCATGCAGCGATATCTAATATGCAACAAATTCATACAACAATCCATAAATTGTTACTTATGAAAATAATATCTTCATAGAATGATGAAACTATGTATAATAAAAGGAGGTATAGAAAAAGTATAAAATTATGTATAAAAATATATATATATATATATATAAAACAATATATAGAAAATTATATACATAAAAATATGTTCATAAAAATATATCCGTAAAATATATATCTACATATACATACATATAAAACATACATATAATATATATATATATAAATATATATATATATAAAATGTAAAATATATATACAAATATGCAACGAGGACCTAATGTAAACTAACAGGGTCCCCGTTGTTAAGCCATCCTGACTTCAACATGGGTGAGATGCCATATGGCACACATGATAAGCAGTGACTAGAATAGAATATTCAATAGTGTACATCATTCTTTAAATATTCTAAAACAACCAAAAACCTAAAATGTATATATATATGTGAGATTTGCCCTCAATGAATAGTGTATGTGTGGGAACAGATGAGAGAGACAGCAAAGGTGGGTATGTGAGAAACCAAAGAGGTGAGGGTGATATCAAGTATCACTGATGAAGCAATTGATATCAAGCTCAATATTAAGGCTTTTCGGGGATAAAACATCGGTTAGATATATCCATCTCACCTCCAGATGTATGAGTGTAGGCAAAATCTGTATACTCTCTCTCCTTTACAATGATCCCTCCAGCATTTGTAACCTTCTCCTTCTTACCTCCACCGATGCTGTTAGTATGGTAATCCTAAAGGGGAGGGGGAAAGCGGGGGATCGGTTCCAATGGGGTATTGGCTCCGGGATGGGGAGAGAGAGAGAGTCTCCAATAGTGTAGTATATGTTTAAAAAATAGGGGAATTTATTTAAAATAGTAATGCTCGTACATGCCAAATGAACAAGATAAGCATAAATCGCTTAAGCCTCGTGACTTCTTCAGAGTCGGTCTGCGGTACCTCTCAATCTCCCTACGGCGTTACGTCACGTACCATGTGACTTCTTCAGAATCCCCTGAAGAAGTCACGAGGTACGTGACGTAACGCCGTAGGGAGATTGAGAGGTACCGCAGACCGGAAGTACCCGGACTACTAGTAAGACGGTGATCGCGCCGCTTAAGCGATATATGCTTATCTTGTTCATTTTCGCATGTACGAGCATTACTATTTTAAATAAATTCCCCTATTTTTAAACATACTACACTATTGGAGACTCTCTCTCTCTCCCCATCCCGGAGCCAATACCCCATTGGAACCGATCCCCCGCTTTCCCAGTCCCCTTTAGGATTACCATACTAACAGCATCGGTGGAGGTAAGAAGGAGAAGGTTACAAATGCTGGAGGGATCATTGTAAAGGAGAGAGAGTATACAGATTTTACCTACACTCATACATCTGTAGGTGAGAGTCCTGTGAGACCTTAGTTTGGAGATATTCACAATATATCAGAATATTTGCATATTTGTTCACCGCATCCCAGCAAGGATCATGTGTTTGAGAGACTATTTGTTTATTTTTCACCTATATATTCATCTTACATTTCATGAATATTTTTCCACACTTGATATCACTATGGATTATTGGATTCCTTAACCCATTCATGTTCACATGTATATTTGTATATTCACGTGGTTTATATTGCACAGGCACTTTATTTACAGGGTTATATTATTTTCTCTGTATGTCTTTATGCATTATTTATAGACACCAGTGATATTTCCTTTTATGATATTTTCTTTCATGGTTCAATTGGTTTTATAATTATTTATGCACATTTGTTTCACTATTTGTGGTGTGTCAGTAACCAGCGCGGAAACATTTTCTTTATTTTGTTCCTGAAGCCTGCACCGCTCTCCCAGCCTTTTCACAGCCGCCCTTTTAGATCACGGCATGGCTGGGGGACAGAGACTAAAGGTCAGCTGACTGGTGAGGAATGTGAAGTGGGAGGGGCTGGAGGAGACCCTATCTCCTGATTTCGGCATAGGTGTCACTGCTGCGAGACACCACATAGCTGGAGACACAGAGAGTAAAGCCCCGTACACACGATCGGTTTAACTGATGAAAACCGTCCGATGGATGGTTTTCATCAGACAAACCGATCGTGTATGGTACCCATCGGTCTTTTTTCCATCGGATGGAAAAAATAGAACTTGTTTTAAATTTTCCCGATGGATCAAAAACCGATGGGAATTTCCGATCGTCTATGAGCAAGTCCATCGGATAAAAAACCCACGCATGCTCAGAATCAAGTCGACGCATGCTCAGAAGCATTAAACTTCATTTTTCTCGGCTCATCGGAGTGTTTTACGTCACCGCGTTTGGAACGGTCGGTTTTTTGACTGATGGTGTGTGGCCAAGACTGATGAAAAACAGTTTCATCGGATTTCCGATGGTCAAATCCATCGGACGAAAATCCATAGGTTATCCGATCGTGTGTACGGGGCTTAACACTATCTGTAATTATAGTTGCCATTAAAAGTCCCAACTACAGTTCTTGGATCAGCAGATGACCATGATTATCCACTTAAGGACCGCCTCACGCCGATATACATCGGCAGAATGGCACGGCTGGGCACATCAACGTACAGGTACGTTGCCCTTTAAGAGCCCAGCCACGGGTTGCGCGCACGCCGCCGCCGGTGCGCTCGCATCCCGGTCCTGAGCTCCGTGACCGCGCACCCGGGACCCGCGGACCCGATCGCCGCCGGTGTCCCGCGATCGGGTAACAGAGCTGAAGAACGGGGAGAGGTGAGTGTAAACAAACCTTTCTCTGTTCTTCTCCGTGGCATGTCAGTGATCGTCTGTTCCCTGTCATCGGAACAGACGATCAGTGACATGTAACGTGTAGCCACGCCCCCTACAGTAAGAATCACTTCTTAAGGTACACTTAACCCCTACAGCGCCACCTAGAGGTTAACACCTTTACTGCCAGTGTCATTTTCACAGTAACCAGTGCATTTTTATGGCACTGATCGCTGTGAAAATGACAATGGTCCCAAAAATGTGTCAAAAGTGTCCGATGTGTCTGCCATAATGTCACAGTCACAAAAAAATCACTGATCGCCGACATTACTAGTAAAAAAAATAAAAAAATAATAAAAATGCCATAAAACTACCCCCTATTTTGTAAACGCTATAACTTTTGCGCAAACCAATCAATAAACGCTGATTGCGATTTTTTTTTTACCAAAAATATGTAGAAGAATACGTATCGGCCTAAACTGAGGAAAATAAATGTTTTTTTATGTATTTTTGGGAGATATATATTATAGCAAAAAGTAAAAAAATATTGAATTTTTTTCAAAATATTCGCTCTATTTTTGTTTATAGCACAAAAAATAAAAACAGCAGAGGTTATCAAATACAACCAAAAGAAAGCTCTATTTGTGGGGAAAAAAGGACGCCAATTTTGTTTGGGAGCCACGTCGCATGATCGCGCAATTGTCTGTTAAAATCACGCAGTGCCGAATCGCAAAAAGGGGCCTGGTCCTTTAGCTGCATATTGGTCCCGCGCTTAAGTGGCTAAGAGCACCTAAGTTGGCTTATCAGAACTCCCCCCAGCACTGCCACTGATCCCACCCCCCACCAGCTCTGCCACTCATCCCAACTCCCCGCCAGCACTGCCACTCATCCCATTCCCCCCCCCACCCCCACCAAGGAGTGAGAGAAGGAATAAAAATAGAGAATGCATGGAAGGGAGAGGGAAAGAGGGGGAGGAACAAAGAAAAAGGGAGAGAAAGAATAAGAGAAAGAACAAGAAATATGGATAGAGAGAGGGATGGGGGAAACAGGAAATTATGATAGAGAGATATACAAGGGAAAGAAAGGAGAACAAAGAGAGTGGTACATCCTAAAATGTACCATAAGGGGTTTTAATACTATACGAGTGGAAGGGACTCCGGGAGCGCTAAATGTCCGTGGGTTAGGGGCGCACATTACTTGCCTTGCCTTGGGTGCTGACAACCCACGCTACGAAAATATTTTTTCTGTTAGGGGTCCCCACAACTTGGAAAATGTTATCAAGGGGTCACGGCACTTGAAAGGTGGAGAACCACTGGTCTAGTACTTTGTAGGTTTCTCCATCAGATAGCGTGTCTGATATTTGATTGGTGTAAAATTCTTTGGACAGTATCACGACTCCTCTCCCTTTGTCTGCAGGTCTGATGATAATGTCTTTTCTTTTTTCAAGCATCTCAATACCTTCTCCTATATGTTGATAGTTGACCTCTTTCTTGGGTTTGATGTGGTCTAAATCCCGTAAGACTAATCCCTTAAACAATTCTACCTGATGGTTGGCATTATTCAGTGGGTTAAATAGGGATTTGTTTTTTAGACCACTATTAGTTACTCTCTGGGTATTACCAATATTGGTTGCTACATTGGTATCTTTCCCCAAAAAATATTTCTTTATGTTTAGTTTTCTTACATATTTGTGCACGTCTATGTATACATTGAAACAATTGATTGGTTTTTTCATGCCGCATTTCAGTCCCATGTTCAGTATATTCATTTCTTTATGTGTAAGCTCGGCAGGACTAAGATTAAATATTCCACCTAATCCTGCTTGAGTCTTCTCGAAAAAAAAAAAAAGAAGACTCGACATGACAATGACCCAAAGCAAAAATTACAACACAGTGGTTGAAGGAGAAAAAGGTGAATGTCCTTACATGGTCTAGTCAGAGCCCAGACCTAAACCCCATTGAAAATCTGTGAAATTACTTGGTGCTAGTGAGCAGCACAGTGGTGTAGTGTAGTGGTTAGCACTTTTACCTAACAGCAAAGGGGTCGCAGTTTCGAACCCCAACCACAACACCACCTGCCTGTAGTTTGCATGTTCTCCCTGTGTGGGTTTTCTCCAGTTTTCTCCCACACTCCAAAGACATGTGGGTCGGTTAATTGGATCCTGTCTAAATTGGCCCTAGTGCAGTATAGGTATGAATGTGAGTTATGGATCTTAGATTGTAAGCTCCTTGAGGGCAGGGACTTATGTGAATGTACAATGTATATGTAAAGCACTGCATCTATTTATGGCGCTATAGAAGTACCTGAAATAAATAAATTCATAAATAAGATTGCAGTCCACAAATGTAAAATTTAACTGAACTTGAGCAGTTCTGCAAAGAAGAGTGGGCAAATATTGTAGTCTAGATGTGCAAAGTTAGTAGAGACATATCCCAACAGACTAAAGGCTGGAATCAAAGCAAAAGGTGGTTCAACAAAATACTGGCACAAGGGGGGGGGGGGGGTGATCCTTTTTCCAACTCAGTGATTCTGTTTTTGATTTTGTTTTCTTTTTTTCTGACATGTTGGTTGCACTTGAATGTTATAAGTTGCACTAGTAAATACAACAGCTGGATAAAACAAAAACTGTGTCTGTCTTCATTTCAGGTTGCAAAGCAACACAATGTAATTATTTCAAAGGAGGTGATTATTTTCTATACCCACTGTAACCACTTGCCGACCAGTATTTATACTGTGAGCGGGCAGCAGCTGCAGGCTCAGCTACATACTGGTACGTCACTGAGCACATGCGCACTAGCGTGAACCCGTGATAGCGGTGATCGTTATCCGCCCACTATGGGTGTCCAGGGTATCATGTGATGGCTATGATTGGTCATAGTGATCACATAATTAGAATGTCAACAAAACAGTCATTCATTCATGACTGTTTTGCTTAGTAAAGTGATGCTGTGAATTGCCCACAGCTATCACATAGTACCTGGGCCAATTACAGCACCCTGTACCATGTGATTAGCTGTAGAAAATTAGCTGATGGCCTACAGCTATCACATAGTACATGGACCAATCACAGCACCCTATACCATGTGATTAGCTGTAGCCAATCACAGATCACAATAGTAAGCAAGCTGTCATAAATTAAAGCCATTCATGACAGATAAAACTATTGCTTATAATAGTGATCATCACTGTTATAAGCAATAATAGTGCAATAAAAAAAAATACCTGATCACCCCCTAGAGTAGATCAGTGTCACTTTGGTGACACTGAACTACTCTGATGACAGGATGTAAAAAAAAAAAAAAATAGTAAAAAAAAAAAAGTTTACAAAATGTAATAAAAACATTTTTTTTCCTTACTGTCACCAGCCAGTGTCCCAGGTCACGTGCACACCAGTCATATGAGGACGCTGTACTGCACAATTTATTTTTTATTTCTTCCTCTATACTTCTTGGGGGTTTTTTTGTTCAGATACAAATATTTGCAGTAGCTTTTACAATCAATACAGACATGTATTATGTGGAGTTTGTGCAGCTCTGTAGAACTGTTGTGTCATCCATCAGTATAATTAGTCCTTCATATATTGGGTTGTCTTTCCAACTAAATCCTATAAAATTACACAGGAATAGGGATGAGCTTCGTGTTCGAGTCGAACATACGTTCGACTCGAACATCGGCTGTTCGATCGTTCGACGAAGATCGAACGATTTGGGCCGTTCGCGCCAAATTCGAGTGACGCGAACGGCCCACAATGCACTACGCCATCGCAGTGTCATCCAGGCGCTGTGATTGGCCAAGCATGCACTGTGACCCCGCATGCTTGGCCAATCACAGCGCCGGCAGCGAGGAGAGCAATGATTGGCCACAGGCAGGATGCCTGTGGCCAATTATTGCTGAGGGTGTTTAGTACACGCCCCACACTATAAAAGGCCGCCAGCACGGCGGCCTAGTGTAGTGTGTTCCGGAGCAGGGATAGAGCAGCATAGGCAGGGACAGTGACTGTTATTTCTTTCTTGCTTAACCTGGATTCCTTTAGTTTAGGGAAAGAGAAGGATAGGTAGGGAGAGTGTCAGTGTGTTTTGTGCTTGTGCTATAGTGTGCTTAAAAAAAACATTTATTCTAGGGACAGAAAACTGTAGGTAGGGACAGTGTCAGTTTCTTTCACTCTGCAAGTCCTTGTTTCCAGGGACCTGGAAGGACAGTGAGTCAATTGTCCTTGTGCTATATTGTGCTTAAAAAAACATTTATTCTAGGGACAGAAAACTGTAGGTAGGGAGAGTGTCAGTTTCTTTCACTCTGCAAGTCCTTGTTTCCAGGGACCTGGAAGGACAGTGACTGAATTGTCCTTGTGCTATATTGTGATTAAAAAAAACATTTATTCTAGGGACAGAAAACTGTAGGTAGGGAGAGTGTCAGTTTATTTCACTCTGCAAGTCCTTGTTTCCAGGGACCTGGAAGGACAGTGACTGAATTGTCCTTGTGCTATAGTGTGCTTAAAAAAAACATTTATTCTAGGGACAGAAAACTGTAGGTAGGGACAGTGTCAGTTTCTTTCACTCTGCAAGTCCTTGTTTCCAGGGACCTGGAAGGACAGTGACTGAATTGTCCTTGTGCTATATTGTGATTAAAAAAAACATTTATTCTAGGGACAGAAAACTGTAGGTAGGGAGAGTGTCAGTTTATTTCACTCTGCAAGTCCTTGTTTCCAGGGACCTGGAAGGACAGTGACTGAATTGTCCTTGTGCTATATTGTGATTAAAAAAAACATTTATTCTAGGGACAGAAAACTGTAGGTAGGGAGAGTGTCAGTTTATTTCACTCTGCAAGTCCTTGTTTCCAGGGACCTGGAAGGACAGTGACTGAATTGTCCTTGTGCTATATTGTGATTAAAAAAAACATTTATTCTAGGGACAGAAAACTGTAGGTAGGGACAGTGTCAGTTTCTTTCACTCTGCAAGTCCTTGTTTCCAGGGACCTGGAAGGACAGTGAGTGAATTGTCCTTGTGCTATATTGTGCTTAAAAAAAACATTTATTCTAGGGACAGAAAACTGTAGGTAGGGAGAGTGTCAGTTTATTTCACTCTGCAAGTCCTTGTTTCCAGGGACCTGGAAGGACAGTGACTGAATTGTCCTTGTGCTATATTGTGATTAAAAAAAACATTTATTCTAGGGACAGAAAACTGTAGGTAGGGAGAGTGTCAGTTTATTTCACTCTGCAAGTCCTTGTTTCCAGGGACCTGGAAGGACAGTGACTGAATTGTCCTTGTGCTATATTGTGATTAAAAAAAACATTTATTCTAGGGACAGAAAACTGTAGGTAGGGAGAGTGTCAGTTTATTTCACTCTGCAAGTCCTTGTTTCCAGGGACCTGGAAGGACAGTGACTGAATTGTCCTTGTGCTATATTGTGATTAAAAAAAACATTTATTCTAGGGACAGAAAACTGTAGGTAGGGAGAGTGTCAGTTTATTTCACTCTGCAAGTCCTTGTTTCCAGGGACCTGGAAGGACAGTGACTGAATTGTCCTTGTGCTATATTGTGATTAAAAAAAACATTTATTCTAGGGACAGAAAACTGTAGGTAGGGAGAGTGTCAGTTTATTTCACTCTGCAAGTCCTTGTTTCCAGGGACCTGGAAGGACAGTGACTGAATTGTCCTTGTGCTATATTGTGATTAAAAAAAACATTTATTCTAGGGACAGAAAACTGTAGGTAGGGACAGTGTCAGTTTCTTTCACTCTGCAAGTCCTTGTTTCCAGGGACCTGGAAGGACAGTGAGTGAATTGTCCTTGTGCTATATTGTGCTTAAAAAAAACATTTATTCTAGGGACAGAAAACTGTAGGTAGGGAGAGTGTCAGTTTATTTCACTCTGCAAGTCCTTGTTTCCAGGGACCTGGAAGGACAGTGACTGAATTGTCCTTGTGCTATATTGTGATTAAAAAAAACATTTATTCTAGGGACAGAAAACTGTAGGTAGGGAGAGTGTCAGTTTATTTCACTCTGCAAGTCCTTGTTTCCAGGGACCTGGAAGGACAGTGACTGAATTGTCCTTGTGCTATATTGTGATTAAAAAAAACATTTATTCTAGGGACAGAAAACTGTAGGTAGGGAGAGTGTCAGTTTATTTCACTCTGCAAGTCCTTGTTTCCAGGGACCTGGAAGGACAGTGAGTGAATTGTCCTTGTGTTATATTGTGATTAAAAAAAACATTTTTTCTAGGGACAGAAAACTGTAGGTAGGGAGAGTGTTTTTTTTTCTTTCACTCTGCAAGTCCTTGTTTCCAGGGACCTGTAAGGACAGTGACTGAATTGTCCTTGTGCTATATTGTGCTTAAAAAAAACATTTATTCTAGGGACAGAAAACTGTAGGTAGGGAGAGTGTCAGTTTATTTCACTCTGCAAGTCCTTGTTTCCAGGGACCTGGAAGGACAGTGACTGAATTGTCCTTGTGCTATATTGTGATTAAAAAAAACATTTATTCTAGGGACAGAAAACTGTAGGTAGGGAGAGTGTCAGTTTATTTCACTCTGCAAGTCCTTGTTTCCAGGGACCTGGAAGGACAGTGACTGAATTGTCCTTGTGCTATATTGTGATTAAAAAAAACATTTATTCTAGGGACAGAAAACTGTAGGTAGGGAGAGTGTCAGTTTATTTCACTCTGCAAGTCCTTGTTTCCAGGGACCTGGAAGGACAGTGACTGAATTGTCCTTGTGCTATATTGTGATTAAAAAAAACATTTATTCTAGGGACAGAAAACTGTAGGTAGGGACAGTGTCAGTTTCTTTCACTCTGCAAGTCCTTGTTTCCAGGGACCTGGAAGGACAGTGAGTGAATTGTCCTTGTGCTATATTGTGCTTAAAAAAAACATTTATTCTAGGGACAGAAAACTGTAGGTAGGGAGAGTGTCAGTTTATTTCACTCTGCAAGTCCTTGTTTCCAGGGACCTGGAAGGACAGTGACTGAATTGTCCTTGTGCTATATTGTGATTAAAAAAAACATTTATTCTAGGGACAGAAAACTGTAGGTAGGGAGAGTGTCAGTTTATTTCACTCTGCAAGTCCTTGTTTCCAGGGACCTGGAAGGACAGTGACTGAATTGTCCTTGTGCTATATTGTGATTAAAAAAAACATTTATTCTAGGGACAGAAAACTGTAGGTAGGGAGAGTGTCAGTTTATTTCACTCTGCAAGTCCTTGTTTCCAGGGACCTGGAAGGACAGTGAGTGAATTGTCCTTGTGTTATATTGTGATTAAAAAAAACATTTTTTCTAGGGACAGAAAACTGTAGGTAGGGAGAGTGTTTTTTTTCTTTCACTCTGCAAGTCCTTGTTTCCAGGGACCTGTAAGGACAGTGACTGAATTGTCCTTGTGCTATATTGTGCTTAAAAAAAACATTTATTCTAGGGACAGAAAACTGTAGGTAGGGAGAGTGTCAGTTTATTTCACTCTGCAAGTCCTTGTTTCCAGGGACCTGGAAGGACAGTGACTGAATTGTCCTTGTGCTATATTGTGATTAAAAAAAACATTTATTCTAGGGACAGAAAACTGTAGGTAGGGAGAGTGTCAGTTTATTTCACTCTGCAAGTCCTTGTTTCCAGGGACCTGGAAGGACAGTGACTGAATTGTCCTTGTGCTATATTGTGATTAAAAAAAACATTTATTCTAGGGACAGAAAACTGTAGGTAGGGAGAGTGTCAGTTTATTTCACTCTGCAAGTCCTTGTTTCCAGGGACCTGGAAGGACAGTGAGTGAATTGTCCTTGTGTTATATTGTGATTAAAAAAAACATTTTTTCTAGGGACAGAAAACTGTAGGTAGGGAGAGTGTTTTTTTTCTTTCACTCTGCAAGTCCTTGTTTCCAGGGACCTGTAAGGACAGTGACTGAATTGTCCTTGTGCTATATTGTGCTTAAAAAAAACATTTATTCTAGGGACAGAAAACTGTAGGTAGGGAGAGTGTCAGTTTATTTCACTCTGCAAGTCCTTGTTTCCAGGGACCTGGAAGGACAGTGACTGAATTGTCCTTGTGCTATATTGTGATTAAAAAAAACATTTATTCTAGGGACAGAAAACTGTAGGTAGGGAGAGTGTCAGTTTATTTCACTCTGCAAGTCCTTGTTTCAAGGGACAGAGAAGGACACCTGAAGGTAGCCCTTATTGCTTTTTTCCCATCTCCCTGCAGGCCATCTATTAGAATGTCTGGAAGGCAAACAAGGAGAGGCAGACAGTCAGGAGGCAATAAAAGAGGGCAAGCAGGCTCTGTGTCTGGGGGCAACAGTGCTGGTCGTGGACGCGGTGCATTGTCATCAGCACATGGCCATGGGACACGCTTGTCCTTCTTTTCGGCAGCTGGACATGTTGAGCCACATCATGCCGAAGACTTGGTAGAGTGGATGACCAAGCCCTCCTCCTCCTCCTCATCCTCTCTCACCCAGGCTCAGGGTACTGGAAAAGCAGCTGCCAAAGCGTCGTCTTCCCTGGTATCAATGTCAGACAAATCATCAGTCACTCCTTCCCTAGACCCACCATGTCCTCCTCCTGAGGAGTCCCCCGAACTGTTTCAGCACAGTGTTGGGTACATGCTCCAGGAGGATGCCCAGCGTTTCGAAGGGTCTGATGATGAAACCCAGCTAGAGGAAGGCAGTAGCGTGAGAGCAGACAGAGGGGATGCTCAAGAAGGACACCAATCTGGCAGTCATGTTCCAGCAGCTGCAGCATACTGCCAGATTGGCTCCAGTGATGAGGAGGGAGGGGATGATGAGGTCACTGACTCCACGTGGGTGCCTAATAGGAGAGAGGAGGAGGAGGAGGATGAGGAGGAGGCACATCTCCAACGAGGCAGGATGCCCTTTGGTGGCCAGCGTAAGGGCAGTACACCGACGGAATCACACCGCAGAGCTCCGCCTGTGCAGGGCGCTGCCTCTGCCCGTCATTCAAAAAGTTCTTTGGTGTGGGCCTTTTTTGAGGCTAGTGCATCAGATCGCACAGCTGCTGTTTGCAACATATGTCTCAAGCGTATATCGCGTGGCCAAAACATCAGCCGCTTGGGTACCACATGCCTGACCAGACATATGTTGACCTGCCATGCAGCTCGTTGGCAAGCCTACCTCAAAGACCCACACCAAAGAACAAAGCGGACCTCTCCTTGCACCGCATCAGCTGGGATCTCCAACCCCACTATAACTTCAGTCCTCTCTGAAACATGCACTGAGAGGAATGAAGGTGTAGAATTAGGTGTGTCACAGCCAAGTACTTGCGCCCACTCTGCTAGCAGTACACCGACGTCCGATTCTAGCAGGCAAATTTCCCTGCCCCAGCTGCTGGACCGTCGAAAGAAGTTCACTCCCAGCCATCCACATGCCCAGCGGTTGAATGCTAGCTTGGCTAAATTGCTAGCGCTTCAACTGCTGCCTTTTCAGTTGGTAGACTCGGCCCCCTTCCGTGAGTTTGTGCAATGTGCAGTTCCTCAGTGGCAGGTTCCCAAACGCCACTTTTTCTCACGGAAGGCTATTCCGGCTCTCTACCGGCATGTGGAAGGCAATGTCTTGGCCTCGCTGGACAGGGCGGTCAGCGGTAAGGTGCATATTACCGCTGACTCATGGTCCAGCAGGCATGGACAGGGACGTTACCTTTCTTTCACGGCCCATTGGGTCACTCTTTTGGCAGCTGGGAAGGATTCAGGACAAGGTGCAGTAGTGTTGGAGGTTGTCCCACCGCCACGCCTCCAAAATGCTACTACTGGTTGTGACACACCTCTCTCCTCCACCCCCTCCTCTTCTTCTTCCTCCATGGCCTCTTCCTGTGGTTTGTCCTATGAACCAGCGGTGCTCCGTAGCCGTTCACGGGGCTACGCAAGTACGCAGGCAAAAAGATGCCATGCCGTGCTTGCGCTGGTGTGTTTGGGGGACAGAAGCCACACTGGGGCAGAGGTCCTGTCTGCTCTGCAGGGCCAGGCCGAGAGGTGGTTGACGCCACGCCAGCTTAAGCCAGGAATGGTGGTTTGCGACAATGGCACCAACCTCCTCTCCGCCCTCCGACAGGGACAACTGACCCATGTGCCCTGTGTGGCTCACGTCCTTAACCTGGTGGTGCAGCGCTTCTTGGGCAGGTACCCGGGCTTACAGGATGTCCTGAGGCAGGCCAGGAAAGTCTGTGTGCATTTCCGCAGATCTTATAATGCCAGTGCTCGCCTGGCTGAGCTGCAAAAGGAGTTGAACCTGCCCAAGAACCGCCTTATATGTGACATGCCCACCAGGTGGAACTCAACGTTGGCCATGCTGCAGCGGCTGCACACGCAGCAGAGGGCCATCAATGAGTACCTGTGCGACTACGGCACCAGGACAGGGTCAGGGGAGCTTGGTTTTTTTTCTCCACGCCAGTGGGGCATGATCAGGGATGCATGCACTGTCCTGGCACCATTTGAGGAGGCCACGAGGATGGTGAGCAGTGACAGTGCATGCATCAGTGACACTGTACCTCTTGTCCACCTGTTGGAGCACACGCTGCGTGGAATAATGGACAGGGCACTTGAGGCAGAACAGAGGCAGGAAGAGGAGGACTTCCTTGCCTCTCAAGGCCCCCTTTACCCAGACAGTGTTCCTTCTGTCCCACCCATCGCACAGGAAGAGGAGGAGGAGGAGGAGGAGGAGGAGGAGGAGGAGGATTGTGTCAGCATGGAGGTGGAGGCTGGCACTCAGCATCATCAGCAGCAGTCTTTTAGGGATGATTTACAGTCCCAAGAAACCAGTGGACTTGTACGTGGCTGGGAGGAGGTGGCTGCGGATCATGTCGTCCTTAGTGACCCAGAGGACTCCGGAGCGAATGCCTCAGCAAACCTACGCTGCATGGCCTCCCTGATCCTGCAAAGTCTGCGGAAGGATCCTCGTATTCTTCGGATCAAGGAGAGGGACCATTACTGGCTGGCCACTCTCCTTGATCCACGGTACAAGGGTAAGGTTGCGGACCTTATGTTACCGTCGCAGAGGGAGCAGAGGATGAGACAACTCCGGGAGGCCTTGCAGAAAGGTCTGTGCAACGCGTTCCCAGAGACTGGGAGGTTGCAAACTCCTGGTCCTGGACAACGAGTTGCTGAGGCTTCGGCCAGTCAAAGAAGGAGCGGTGGGGAAGGTGGCCGTCTGACCGATGCGTTCAGACAATTCTTTAGTCCGCAGCCCCAAAGTATGATCGGTTCCAGCAACCATCGCCAGCGTCTGATAAACATGGTGCAGGAATATCTAGGGGCAAGGTCAGACTTGGACACCTTCCCCACCGAAAATCCTCTGGCTTACTGGGTCTTGAGGATGGATCACTGGCCAGAGCTTGCACAGTATGCAATTGAGCTACTGGCCTGTCCTGCATCCAGCGTTCTTTCGGAACGCACATTCAGTGCTGCTGGAGGATTTGTCACGGATCACAGGGTGCGCCTGTCCACCGACTCGGTTGATCGACTGACTTTCATCAAGATGAACCAGTCTTGGATCACCACCAGCTACCACACACCTGATGCTGATATAACAGACTAATTGATTTTAACATGTCACATCCCTTCAAGACTGATGCTGATGCTGAGTGCCTGTGCTGTTATGTTGACTGGCTATCCTCCTCCTCCGAGTCCTCAATGATACGATTGATGATGATATCTTGTAAGATCATTTTTGTTTATGGGTGCCGCCACCAGTGCCTAACGCCCAATTTTTCAGCCCCTGTTTAACAGGGGCGTGTAATTACAATTTTTGAAGCAATACTTTGCAACAGGGCTCATTGCTGTGCTCCAAGTACAGTATCTGTGAGGAGTTGCAGTGTTGTGCCACCAGTGCCTAACGCCCAATTTTTCAGCCCCTGTTTAACAGGGGCGTGTAATTACAATTTTTGAAGCAATACTTTGCAACAGGGCTCATTGCTGTGCTCCAAGTACAGTATCTGTGAGGAGTTGCAGTGTTGTGCCACCAGTGCCTAAGGCCCAATTTTTCAGCCCCTGTTTAACAGGGGCGTGTCATTACAATTTTTGAAGCAATACTTTGCAACAGGGCTCATTGGTGTGCTCCAAGTACAGTATCTGTGAGGAGTTGCAGTGTTGTGCCACCAGTGCCTAAGGCCCAATTTTTCAGCCCCTGTTTAACAGGGGCGTGTCATTACAATTTTTGAAGCAATACTTTGCAACAGGGCTCATTGGTGTGCTCCAAGTACAGTATCTGTGAGGAGTTGCAGTGTTGTGCCACCAGTGCCTAAGGCCCAATTTTTCAGCCCCTGTTTAACAGGGGCGTGTCATTACAATTTTTGAAGCAATACTTTGCAACAGGGCTCATTGCTGTGCTCCAAGTACAGTATCTGTGAGGGGTTGCAGTGTTGTGCCACCAGTGCCTAAGGCCCAATTTTTCAGCCCCTGTTCAACAGGGGCATGTAATTACAATTCTTGATCTAATAATTCACAGCAGGGCCCATTGCTGCACCAACCAAGAGTAACTGTCAGGGCTTACAGTGTTGTGGCACCAGCACCACCATCAAAGGCCCAATTTTTACTACCACTGTTCAACAATTATATGTAATTAAAATTCCTGATATAATAGTTGACAGCAGGGCGTTCCAGCACCAACCAAGAGTAACTGTGAGTGCTTACAGTGTTGTGCCAACACCAACAACTAAGGGGCCTATTTCTGCAGAGTATATACGGCAGGTCCCTACTTTCAAACATCCAACTTACAAACGACTCCTACTTGCAAACGCAAGAAGACAACAGGAAGTGAGAGGAAATCTACCACTAGGAAGGAAAATTCTCTCCTGTAAGAATAAATATGGGAGAAAGGTGTCTCCTCTGTACTGATGCTTTATCAGCAATCCTTGTTTCAACAAAAACACCACATTTCAAAAACAGTTGTCATTGGGACGGAAAGTGAGGTGAAATGTTCTGAACAGGGGCACAGACAGCAAAACAAATGTTACAGGGGTGATAACCCTTACCTATGTTTTCCAAAAAGTTTAAAAATAGATTTTTGGTCTGGAGCTACACTTCAACAATGTACCTGTTCAAAATTACAAACAGACTCTACATAAGAACAAACCTACAGTCCCTGTCTTGTATGCACCGCCTGTATAGGGCTGTTCAGAGTATATAGGGCCTTTTTTATTTTATGTGCGGGGTTCCCCTTAATATCCATACAAGACCCAAAGGGGCTGGTAATGGGCTGGGGTAGGGGGGGGGTCATGGGGTAGCTATGCCATTTTTCTTAAAGAATTTCATCCATATTACCGGGACCAGACATTACATTAAAGCCGCAAGCAGTTTTAAATGGCTTTTTTTTCCTTTAGAAGTGTCATTTTGTGCAGGGACAGTTCTAAACACGGGAAACACGTGGCACTTCACAGGCATACTTTAGACACCCCCCAGGTACGATATTTAAAGGAATATTTGACTTTTTTTTTTTCACTTTATGCATCATTAAAATGACTGCTCCCGAAAAACGACCGTTTTTAAAACTTCTTTTTGCATTGATACATGTCCCCTGGTGCAGAACCCGGGTTCCCAAACCCTTTTTAGGACAATAACATGCATAATAGTTGTTATAATTAGCACTTTAGAATTCGAACGTTCGCATCCATTGTATTTAATAGGGTTCTAATGTTCGTTCGAACTTTCGGTCCGTTCGCGGGTTCTGGTGCGAACCGAACCCGGGGGTGTTCGGCTCATCACTACACAGGAATGATTTTCTGTTCTTGGAGTCGACCCAACACACCGCCCCGGGTTCAGATTAGTTCTTGCCTAACAAGAAAATATTAATTCAAGAGTGAAGAGAAAATAATAGTTAGCCAACTACCATGGAACTATTAAAAAAAAAATACTTCCATAGATATATTCATTCATAGATTCCGCACGTACACTTGATATATTTATCTAATTATATTATTGGCTAATAAACTTACTGCATGCCAATAGTATAATGTACAGGAGTTCTGTATAATCTGCCCTATCACCCCTAATAATGTCATTTCATAATGTGATTGCGGGAATAATGCATCCACAGCAAGTCTTCATATATCATTCTTCAGAAATCGCACATTATTTATTGTACTACAAGACAATAGTATAACAAACAACATTTGGTTCATGAAAAGTGTTCGAGGATAAACCAGTACAAGACACGGTTAACCACTTACCTCCCAAGCCAATTCTGACACTCTCCTACATGTAAAATCATAATTTTTTTGCTAGAAAATTACACAGAACCCCCGAAAATTATATAAACCGTATTTGTCGCACCATAAGACGCACCTGACCATAAGACGCACCTAGGTTTTTGAGGAGGAAAAACAAGAAAAAAAAATTCTGAACCAAATGGTGTACTAAAATATTTTCCAGTGCCCATGAAATGCAGCCTTACCATTGCCAAAGAAATGCAGAGTGACCATTGCCATAGAAAATGCAGAGTGACCATTGCCATAGGAAATGCAGAGTGACCATTGCCATAGGAAATGCAGAGTGACCATTGCCATAGAAGATGCAGAGTGACCATTGCCATAGAAGATGCAGAGTGACCATTGCCATAGAAGATGCAGAGTGACCATTGCCATAGAAGATGCAGAGTGACCATTGCCATAGAAGATGCAGAGTGACCATTGCCATAGAAAATGCAGAGTGACATTTGCCATAGAAAATGCAGAGTGACCATTGCCATAGAAAATGTAGAGTGACCACTGCCATAGGAAATGCAGAGTGACCATTGCCATAGAAAATGCAGAGTGACCATTGCCATAGAAAATGCAGAGTGACATTTGCCATAGAAAATGCAGAGTGACCATTGCCATAGGAAATGCAGAGTGACCATTGCCATAGGAAATGCAGAGTGACCATTGCCATAGGAAATGCAGAGTGACCATTGCCATACAAAATGCAGAGTGATCATTGCCATAGAAAATGCAGAGTGACCATTGCCATAGAAAATGCAGAGTGACCACTGCCATAGGAAATGCAGAGTGACCACTGCCATAGGAAATGCAGAGTGACCATTGCCATAGAAAATGCAGAGTGACCATTGCCATAGAAAATGCAGAGTGACCATTGCCATAGAAAATGCAGAGTGACCATTGACATAGAAAATGCAGAGTGACATTTGCCATAGGAAATGCAGAGTGACCATTGCCATAGGAAATGCAGAGTGACCATTGCCATAGGAAATGCAGAGTGACCATTGCCATAGGAAATGCAGAGTGACCATTGCCAAAGAAAATGCAGAGTGATCATTGCCATAGAAAATGCAAAGTGACCATTGCCATAGAAAATGCAGAGTGACCATTGCCATAGAAAATGCAGAGTGACCATTGCCATAGAAAATGCAGAGTGACCATTGCCATAGAAAATGCAGAGTGACCATTGCCATAGAAAATGCAGAGTGACCATTGCCATAGAAAATGCAGAGTGACCATTGCCATAGAAAATGCAGAGTGACCATTGCCATAGAAAATGCAGAGTGACCATTGCCATAGGAATTCAGAGTGACCATTGCCATAGGAATTCAGAGTGACCATTGCCATAGGAAATGCAGAGTGACCATTGCCATAGGAAATGCAGAGTGACCATTGCCATAGGAAATGCAGAGTGACCATGCCATAGAAATACAGAGTGACCATTGCCATGGGAAATGCAGATTGACCATTGCCATAGGAAATGCAGAGTGACCATTGCCATAGGAAATGCAGAGTGACCATTGCCATAGGAAATGCAGAGTGACCATTGCCATAGGAAATGCAGAGTGACCATTGCCATAGGAAATACAGAGTGACCATGCCATAGAAATGCAGAGTGACCATTGCCATAGGAAATGCAGAGTGACCATGCCAAAGAAATGCAGAGTGACCATTGCCATAGGAAATGCAGAGTGACCATTGCCATAGGAAATGCAGAGTGACCATTGCCATAGGAAATGCAGAGTGACCATGCCCATAGAAATGCAGAGTGACCATGCCCATAGAAAATGCAGAGTGACCATTGCCATAGGAAATGCAGAGTGACCATTGCCATAGAAAATGCAGAGTGACCATTGCCATAGAAAATGCAGAGTG
This sequence comes from Rana muscosa, assembly GCA_029206835.1. Classification (NCBI taxonomy): domain Eukaryota; kingdom Metazoa; phylum Chordata; class Amphibia; order Anura; family Ranidae; genus Rana; species Rana muscosa. The sequence goes on along the minus strand of CM055117.1, from coordinate 1,058,725,282 downwards.
ACCATAGCCATAGAAAATGCAGAGTGACATTTGCCATAGAGAATGCAGAGTGACCATTGCCATAGGAAATGCAGAGTGACCATTGCCATAGGAAATGCAGAGTGACCATTGCCATAGGAAATGCAGAGTGACCATTGCCATAGAAAATGCAGAGTGACCATTGCCATAGAAAATGCAGAGTGACCATTGCCATAGAAAATGCAGAGTGACCATTGCCATAGAAAATGCAGAGTGACCATTGCCATAGAAAATGCAGAGTGACCATTGCCATAGAAAATGCAGAGTGACCATTGCCATAGAAAATGCAGAGTGACCATTGCCATAGGAAATGCAGAGTGACCATTGCCATAGGAAATGTAGAGTGACCATTGCCATAGGAAATGTAGAGTGACCATTGCCATAGGAAATGCAGAGTGACCATTGCCATAGGAAATGCAGAGTGACCATTGCCATAGAAAATGCAGAGTGACCATTGCCATAGAAAATGCAGAGTGACTATTGTCATAGAAAATGCAGAGTGACCATTGTCATAGAAAATGCAGAGTGACATTTGCCATAGAAAATGCAGAGTGACCATTGCCATAGAAAATGTAGAGTGACCATTGCCATAGGAAATGCAGAGTGACCATTGCCATAGAAAATGCAGAGTGACCATTGCCATAGAAAATGCAGAGTGACCATTGCCATAGGAAATGCAGAGTGACCATTGCCATAGGAAATGCAGAGTGACCATTGCCATAGGAAATGCAGAGTGACCATTGCCATAGAAAATGCAGAGTGATCATTGCCATAGAAAATGCAGAGTGACCATTGCCATAGAAAATGCAGAGTGACCACTGCCATAGGAAATGCAGAGTGACCATTGCCATAGAAAATGCAGAGTGACCATTGCCATAGAAAATGCAGAGTGACCATTGCCATAGGAAATGCAGAGTGACCATTGCCATAGAAAATGCAGAGTGATCATTGCCATAGGAAATGCAGAGTGACCATTGCCATAGGAAATGCAGAGTGACCATTGCCATAGAAAATGCAGAGTGACCATTGCCATAGAAAACGCAGAGTGACATTTGCCATAGGAAATGCAGAGTGACCATTGCCATAGGAAATGCAGAGTGACCATTGCCATAGAAAATGCAGAGTGACCATTGCCATAGAAAATGCAGAGTGACCATTGCCATAGAAAATGCAGAGTGACCATTGCCATAGGAAATGCAGAGTGACCATTGCCATAGGAAATGCAGAGTGACCATTGCCATAGGAAATGCAGAGTGACCATTGCCATAGGAAATGCAGAGTGACCATTGCCATAGGAAATGCAGAGTGACCATGCCATAGAAATACAGAGTGACCATTGCCATGGGAAATGCAGATTGACCATTGCCATAGAAAATGCAGAGTGACCATTGCCATAGGAAATGCAGAGTGACCATTGCCATAGGAAATGCAAAGTGACCATTGCCATAGGAAATACAGAGTGACCATTGCCATAGAAATACAGAGTGACCATTGCCATAGGAAATGCAGATTGACCATTGCCATAGGAAATGCAGAGTGACCATTGCCATAGGAAATGCAGAGTGACCATTGCCATAGGAAATGCAGAGTGACCATTGCCATAGGAAATGCAGAGTGACCATTGCCATAGGAAATACAGAGTGACCATTGCCATAGAAAATACAGAGTGACCAATGCCATAGAAAATGCAGATTGACCATTGCCATAGAAATGCAGAGTGACCATGCCATAGAAATGCAGAGTGACCATGCCATAGAAATGCAGAGTGACCATGCCATAGTAAATGCAGAGTGACCATGCCATAGTAAATGCAGAGTGACCATGCCATAGTAAATGCAGAGTGACCATTGCCGTAGGAAATGCAGAGTGACCATTGCCGTAGGAAATGCAGATTGACCATTGCCATAGGAAATGCAGAGTGACCATTGCCATAGGAAATGCAGAGTGACCATTGCCATAGGAAATGCAGAGTGACCATTGCCATAGGAAATGCAGAGTGACCATTGCCATAGGAAATACAGAGTGACCATGCCATAGAAATGCAGAGTGACCATTGCCATAGGAAATGCAGAGTGACCATTGCCATAGGAAATGCAGAGTGACCATGCCCATAGAAATGCAGAGTGACCATTGCCATAGGAAATGCAGAGTGACCATTGCCATAGAAATGCAGAGTGACCATGCCATAGAAATGCAGAGTGACCATTGCCATAGGAAATGCAGAGTGACCATTGCCATAGAAATGCAGAGTGACCATTGCCATAGGAAATGCAGAGTGACCATTGCCATAGAAATGCAGAGTGACCATGCCATAGAAATGCAGAGTGACCATGCCATAGAAATGCAGAGTGACCATGCCATAGTAAATGCAGAGTGACCATTGCCGTAGGAAATGCAGAGTGACCATTGCCGTAGGAAATGCAGAGTGACCATTGCCGTAGGAAATGCAGATTGACCATTGCCATAGGAAATGCAGAGTGACCATTGCCATAGGAAATGCAAAGTGACCATTGCCATAGGAAATACAGAGTGACCATTGCCATAGAAATACAGAGTGACCATTGCCATAGGAAATGCAGATTGACCATTGCCATAGGAAATGCAGAGTGACCATTGCCATAGGAAATGCAGAGTGACCATTGCCATAGGAAATGCAGAGTGACCATTGCCATAGGAAATGCAGAGTGACCATTGCCATAGGAAATACAGAGTGACCATTGCCATAGAAAATACAGAGTGACCAATGCCATAGAAAATGCAGATTGACCATTGCCATAGAAATGCAGAGTGACCATGCCATAGAAATGCAGAGTGACCATGCCATAGAAATGCAGAGTGACCATGCCATAGAAATGCAGAGTGACCATGCCATAGTAAATGCAGAGTGACCATGCCATAGTAAATGCAGAGTGACCATTGCCGTAGGAAATGCAGAGTGACCATTGCCGTAGGAAATGCAGATTGGCCATTGCCATAGGAAATGCAGAGTGACCATTGCCATAGGAAATGCAGAGTGACCATTGCCATAGGAAATGCAGAGTGACCATTGCCATAGGAAATGCAGAGTGACCATTGCCATAGGAAATACAGAGTGACCATGCCATAGAAATGCAGAGTGACCATTGCCATAGGAAATGCAGAGTGACCATTGCCATAGGAAATGCAGAGTGACCATGCCCATAGAAATGCAGAGTGACCATTGCCATAGGAAATGCAGAGTGACCATTGCCATAGAAATGCAGAGTGACCATGCCATAGAAATGCAGAGTGACCATTGCCATAGGAAATGCAGAGTGACCATTGCCATAGAAATGCAGAGTGACCATGCCATAGGAAATGCAGAGTGACCATTGCCATAGAAATGCAGAGTGACCATGCCATAGAAATGCAGAGTGACCATGCCATAGAAATGCAGAGTGACCATGCTATAGTAAATGCAGAGTGACCATTGCCGTAGGAAATGCAGAGTGACCATTGCCATAGGAAATGCAGAGTGACCATTGCCATAGGAAATGCAGAGTGACCATTGCCATAGGAAATGCAGAGTGACCATTGCCATAGGAAATGCAGAGTGACCATTGCCATAGGAAATGCAGAGTGACCATGCCATAGAAATACAGAGTGACCATTGCCATGGGAAATGCAGATTGACCATTGCCATAGAAAATGCAGAGTGACCATTGCCATAGGAAATGCAGAGTGACCATTGCCATAGGAAATGCAAAGTGACCATTGCCATAGGAAATACAGAGTGACCATTGCCATAGAAATATAGAGTGACCATTGCCATAGGAAATGCAGATTGACCATTGCCATAGGAAATGCAGAGTGACCATTGCCATAGGAAATGCAGAGTGACCATTGCCATAGGAAATGCAGAGTGACCATTGCCATAGGAAATGCAGAGTGACCATTGCCATAGGAAATACAGAGTGACCATTGCCATAGAAAATACAGAGTGACCAATGCCATAGAAAATGCAGATTGACCATTGCCATAGAAATGCAGAGTGACCATGCCATAGAAATGCAGAGTGACCATGCCATAGAAATGCAGAGTGACCATGCCATAGAAATGCAGAGTGACCATGCCATAGTAAATGCAGAGTGACCATGCCATAGTAAATGCAGAGTGACCATTGCCGTAGGAAATGCAGAGTGACCATTGCCGTAGGAAATGCAGATTGACCATTGCCATAGGAAATGCAGAGTGACCATTGCCATAGGAAATGCAGAGTGACCATTGCCATAGGAAATGCAGAGTGACCATTGCCATAGGAAATGCAGAGTGACCATTGCCATAGGAAATACAGAGTGACCATGCCATAGAAATGCAGAGTGACCATTGCCATAGGAAATGCAGAGTGACCATTGCCATAGGAAATGCAGAGTGACCATGCCCATAGAAATGCAGAGTGACCATTGCCATAGGAAATGCAGAGTGACCATTGCCATAGAAATGCAGAGTGACCATGCCATAGAAATGCAGAGTGACCATTGCCATAGGAAATGCAGAGTGACCATTGCCATAGAAATGCAGAGTGACCATGCCATAGGAAATGCAGAGTGACCATTGCCATAGAAATGCAGAGTGACCATGCCATAGAAATGCAGAGTGACCATGCCATAGAAATGCAGAGTGACCATGCCATAGTAAATGCAGAGTGACCATTGCCGTAGGAAATGCAGAGTGACCATTGCCGTAGGAAATGCAGAGTGACCATTGCCGTAGGAAATGCAGATTGACCATTGCCATAGGAAATGCAGAGTGACCATTGCCATAGGAAATGCAGAGTGACCATTGCCATAGGAAATGCAAAGTGACCATTGCCATAGGAAATACAGAGTGACCATTGCCATAGAAATACAGAGTGACCATTGCCATAGGAAATGCAGATTGACCATTGCCATAGGAAATGCAGAGTGACCATTGCCATAGGAAATGCAGAGTGACCATTGCCATAGGAAATGCAGAGTGACCATTGCCATAGGAAATGCAGAGTGACCATTGCCATAGGAAATACAGAGTGACCATTGCCATAGAAAATACAGAGTGACCAATGCCATAGAAAATGCAGATTGACCATTGCCATAGAAATGCAGAGTGACCATGCCATAGAAATGCAGAGTGACCATGCCATAGAAATGCAGAGTGACCATGCCATAGAAATGCAGAGTGACCATGCCATAGTAAATGCAGAGTGACCATGCCATAGTAAATGCAGAGTGACCATTGCCGTAGGAAATGCAGAGTGACCATTGCCGTAGGAAATGCAGATTGGCCATTGCCATAGGAAATGCAGAGTGACCATTGCCATAGGAAATGCAGAGTGACCATTGCCATAGGAAATGCAGAGTGACCATTGCCATAGGAAATACAGAGTGACCATGCCATAGAAATGCAGAGTGACCATTGCCATAGGAAATGCAGAGTGACCATTGCCATAGGAAATGCAGAGTGACCATGCCCATAGAAATGCAGAGTGACCATTGCCATAGGAAATGCAGAGTGACCATTGCCATAGAAATGCAGAGTGACCATGCCATAGAAATGCAGAGTGACCATTGCCATAGGAAATGCAGAGTGACCATTGCCATAGAAATGCAGAGTGACCATGCCATAGGAAATGCAGAGTGACCATTGCCATAGAAATGCAGAGTGACCATGCCATAGAAATGCAGAGTGACCATGCCATAGAAATGCAGAGTGACCATGCCATAGAAATGCAGAGTGACCATGCTATAGTAAATGCAGAGTGACCATTGCCGTAGGAAATGCAGAGTGACCATTGCCGTAGGAAATGCAGAGTGACCATTGCCGTAGGAAATGCAGATTGACCATTGCCATAGGAAATGCAGAGTGACCATTGCCATAGGAAATGCAGAGTGACCATTGCCATAGGAAATGTAGAGTGACCATTGCCATAGGAAATGCAGAGTGACCATTGCCATAGGAAATACAGAGTGACCATGCCATAGAAATGCAGAGTGACCATTGCCATAGAAAATGCAGAGTGACCATTGCCATAGGAAATGCAGAGTGACCATGTCCATAGAAATGCAGAGTGACCATGCCATAGAAATGCAGAGTGACCATTGCCATAGGAAATGCAGAGTGACCATTGCCATAGAAATGCAGAGTGACCATGCCATAGAAATGCAGAGTGACCATGCCATAGAAATGCAGAGTGACTATGGCATAGAAATGCAGAGTGACCATGTCCATAGAAATGCAGAGTGACCATGCCATAGAAATGCAGAGTGACCATTGCCATAGGAAATGCAGAGTGACCATTGCCATAGAAATGCAGAGTGACCATGCCATAGAAATGCAGAGTGACCATGCCATAGAAATGCAGAGTGACTATGGCATAGAAATGCAGAGTGACCATGCCATAGAAATGCAGAGTGAACGTTGCTACAAACGCAGTCTTACCTGATGTTATCACTTCCGCCTAACAGAAGACAGAGCAGCCTGTCTCAGGAACCAGCCGGAAGATCGTCCGGCGCCCACGTGGGGTTTGGAAGTCTGTCCCCCGCTCTCCTGCCTCTCTTCCGGTGGTGTTGGGGGTAGGCGATGCAAGCGGTGGCAGGGGGCGGTGCCAGCGGTGGCGGGGGGGGGGGTGCCTGTCATCTATCCATAAGATGCAGGGACATTTTCCCCCATGTTTCTGGGGGAAAAAAGTGTGTCTTATGCCACGTACACACGGCCGTTTTTCTCGTCGAGAAAAACAAAATTTTTCCCATTCGACGAGAAAAACGATAGTCTGTGGGCTTTCTGTCGTTTTTTTCGACGAGAAAAACGGCATTAAAAACGACGAGAAAAATTAGAACATGTTCTAATTTTTCTCGTCGTTTTTTTCGACATGTTTTCCGTGGCAGTGTTTCCCATAGGGAAACACTGCCGCGGAGCCCACAGACGGTCGTTTTTCTCGACAAGAGAAAAAACGACGTGAAAAACGACTGTGTGTTGGGAACAAGCCGTTCCCTCGTTTTTAATGACAATATTCACTGCGGTTTTTTAACCGATGTGAATAATGATCGTGTGTACGCGGCATTTTAGTCCGAAAAACACGGTATATATTTTTAAGCAAAGACCCTAGGAAATAAAATGGCGGTTGTTGTAACTTTTTATGTCACACAAAATTTGCGCAGCCATTTTTCAAACACGATTTTTTGGGTAAAAAAAACACTTTCATGAATTTAAAAATAAAAAAAAACACAATATTTACCCCAATTTTTTTGTATTATGTGAAAGATGATGTTATGTAGAGTAAATAGATACCTAACATGTCACGCTTTAAAATTGCGCACACTCATGGAATGGCGCCAAATTTCGGGTCCTAAAAATCTCCATAGGCGCTGCTTTATTTTTAATTACAGGTTACCAGTTTAGAGGTACAGCACTAGACCTCCTGTCTAGTGCTAGAAATATTGCTCTCACTCTAACGTTCATGGCGATACCTCACATGTGTGGTATGAATGTCATTTACATATGCATTTGCTTCTGCGTGCAAAAACAGGTGGACGGGGGCGCTTTAAAATGTCTTTTTTTTAATTGTTTATTTTATTAAAAAAATATATTTTTACACTTTCCCTTTAATTTTTTACTTTTTGATCACTTTTATTTATATTACAAGGTAATATAAACATCCCTTGTAATAGGAATAGGGCATGACAGGTCATCTTTATGGAGAGATCTGGGGTCTATAAGTCCCCAGATCTCTCCTCTATGCTGGAAAGTCTGAGATAAAAAAAAATCGATCTCAGGCTTTCCAACAAAAAAATTGCAGTGTTTACATCTGCCGGCGCCGGAAGTGAAGTCATGACGTCGCTTCCGGCCTCTGAGGGTCATAGAGATGGCTGGGGACCCTCTGGTCCTCGGTCAGCTCTATGGTAAACCTCTGCTGCCGGCCGATTCATTCTCCAGCTTGCCGATCACACGTAGGGCGAGGGGGGGGGGGGGTATTAAAAAATACCTTTCCTTTATAATCTGCAGCTCTGTAATTTTCTGAAAATGCAATGCAATATGGCAACCTGGTGGTGTTCTGTGCAGAATTTTTACTAACCAACCCCCAGAAACATAATTTCCTGCTTGTGTGATTGGCTTACTGATTTTACCAGAAGTAGACAGCAGAAACCAGCTTCGGTATGTTAAAGCGGTTGTAAGCCACTGGCCTTTTTTTTTTCTGGTAACCTGCAAGGTAAAGGCATAATGTGCTAGTATACATTGCATACTAGCACATTATGTTAAACTTACCTTAAAACGAAGCCCTCCCGCACCGAGAAGTCAGCGCTACAGGTTCTCCCATCTTCACCCGTCTTTCTTCCGGGTTCGTGGACTCCGGCTCTGTGACTGGACGGAGCTGCGATGAATTCATTCCCGCGTGGGAGCCGCCGTTTACGGCACAGGTAGCCGTTCCTTCAGAGTGCATGCGCCAGTGATGTCACTGGCTGCGTGTAATGTAAATATTTACACTACCTATAGGTAAGCCTTATTATAGGCCAGTGATGGTTAACCTTGGCACCCCAGATGTTTTGGAACTACATTTCCCATGATGCTCATGCACTCTGCAATGTAGTTGAGCATCATGGGAAATGTAGTTCCAAAACATCTGGGGTGCCAAGGTTCACTATCACTGTTATATGTGTAGCACCCATCCCACTTTATGGGACGCTATATGTGTAAATTTAGGGGTGGTCCGAGCCAATAGTTGCGCTCGGACCTGTTGATTAGAACAAATTGTGCTTCTGCTTTGGATGCGATGCTGCCTGGCAGTACAGTTCCCTGTTGCCTGGGGGTGGCGCTGTCACTTCGGGCTCAGGTTGAACAACAGGAGGTATCGCAGCACCATTGGGTGTCCTCTCTCGGCAGCGGTGCGGTGGGCGTGGTCAATCTGCTGTGCCTGCTGGGAGGGGGTACTTAAGGGGCAGACGCCATCAGGTGGGGTGGTTGGACTCCAGGGGACACCTTGGCCCTGGAGGACGTGTGGCGCGTACCCCACCTTTGTGGCCCTCATGGCCAGGGGGTGCGTGCATGTGCTTCAGTCTCAGGCACCTTCAGCCCCAGCTGCATCGCTGTTTGGTAGGCCCGGCTCGGCTGGCTGGGGCCTACACCTTACGGAGGGATCCCAGGCTGCCCACCATTTGGGAGCCCAACTTTAGGAGAGGAGTCCAGGGGAGGATCGGTCCCAAGAGGAGATCAGCGACGGTACTGCTGTGTCAGGGAGAGGCCTGGAAACTCGCCTAAAGAGGGATCCGCCATATTTATTTGTGGAGGTTCAGGACAGTAATCATTCCTGTGGTAGAGGAATTCTCCTGATCGCATCCTATTAAAAGGAAAGGAAAGCTTTAATCCGTGCTCCACTCCAGCTGCTAGGACTGCTCTTAAAGGGACTATCCGGGTGAGCTATACCCACTCAGGCTTGAGAGGCGACGAAAGTGTTCTCTAAGTGTTGCGTGTCTGAACATTCCCCTACTCTGTCGTTTCTACTCTCTCTCTCTTCCAAGTTTTACCTCAAGCAAAAGAATAAAACCTTGCTGCTTAGGTTTTACACCTGTGTGGACATTGGCTTTATTACAAAGGGACTTCCGCCTAGACAACAGAGACCAGGGATCCACTCTGGAGAGGTAACTCGCCGCAAGGCCCAAAATCTAACACCGCTCGCCTCTCCATACATGGAGTTGGATACCGGGCAAGTAGCAGGTGTGCCTTACTGCAAATGGGTGAAGCAGAAGGGTCTGTGTGCTACATATGCTTACCTATAGGTAGAAGCAAAAGATGGAAGTTTACTTCCACTTTAATACTGTAGAAACCACATATTTCCTAGGAATATAACTTTATGCAAAACAAGCTGATATGGAAGAGGAATGGAAACCGGGATAGTCAATTCCTCCTCCTTCTGGGGGCATAGTAGGGGCTGCCCTTAGCTTTCCGATACTACTTATGCAAAACCAGCTGATATATCATGGATCTATGGCCCAGGGCCAGGTGAAAGATTTGAACATGTGGGATTCTACAGAACACCTACGTGTTTATTTTTTTAAACACACACACATCCTGCTTGAGAACAAATAGCTTGGCACAAGTGGAATGTCAAGAATGAGTTTCACTTCTATTTTAATGAAAAGTTTGGTTCTTTGGAAGGCCCTCCATGGATTAATATAGCGTGATTTGGGCATTTTTTCTAGGGCAATAATCTAGGCATATTTCAGGTAGCATTAATGTGGGCATCTGAGCCCATTTTTCATGGATTGTTACATTAGATTGGCCAGTGATTTTTATTCTTGATGTTACTTTTATTGTGTTCTTTGGTTATTGAAGGACCGCCACTCAAGGGTATAAACCAGTGGTCTCCAAACTGCGGCCTAGTGGCCAGACGTGGCCCTTTGATTTCCTTCATCCAGCCCTCGGGACACTTTTCCTTCCACTGAGACCAACATTGGGGGATCATTTCTGCCACTGATACCAACAATGGGGCACTATTCCTCCCACTGGCACCAATGATGGGGCATTATTCCTTCCACTGACACCAACAATGGGGGATAATTCCTGCCACTGGCACCAATGATGGGGCATTATTCTTCGTAATTACACCAACAATGGGGTACTCTTCTATCCACTGACACCAATGATGGGGTACTCTTACTTCCACTGACACCAACAATGGGGGATAATTTCTGCCACTGATACCAACGATGGGGCACTATTCCTTCCATTGACACCAATGATGGGGCATTATTTCTTCCACTAACACCAACGATGGGGCATTATTCCTTCCACTGACACCAACAATGGGGGACAATTCCTTCCACTGACACCAATAATGGGGCACTCTTCCTTCCACTGACAATGACGAGGGGGCACTATTCCATCCACTGACACCAACAATAGCAATTTTATAGCAGAGGAGTTTATTGTTACTCAATATTTATGGAAGTCACCATTTTTAGTTTTTTCAATTATTTAAATTATTGATTGATTGTTTACTATTGGGCGGCGCTCTCGCAACTTTTTTCTACACCGATTGCATTGTATGTGGGAATACATTTAGTGATTGCAGCAGCCTCAAAATAAATATAGGAATTAAGCCTAGTGCACACGGCCGAGATTCTCGTCAGGAAAGAAACAGTTGTTTTTCCTGATGAGATTCTTGACAAGAATCTTGTGCCAGCCGAGTGTACACACACTCCATTCCAAAGAACCGCCGTTCTTTTGAATGGAACGAACGCGGTGAAGTCATCAACTACGACGAGCATGCGCTCGTCATATTCAATGCTGTCGCCGTCATCTTGCTACACCCTACCTATGCCTATGAAGGTACCACGCATGCGTCAAAGTCATTTTGAGCATGCACGGGCTTACCGGAGGACAGGTAAGCTTGTTGTCGCATACACACACACAGTTTTCTCGTCGGGAAACAGGCCGACGAGAATCCCGAGGAGAAAATAGAGAGCAGTTTTCTCGACGAGAAAACATACACACGACCGGTTTTCTCGGCAAGAAAGCTCTCCCAGCAGTTTTCTTTTCGTTTCTTGCCGAGAAAACCGGCCGTGTGTACGAGGCCTAAAGCTAGGGTTGCCACCTTTTCTTCAAGCCAAACCTTAACACTTTAGCGGTGCATGGCAAAAAAAAATTGTAGTATAAACTATAGGATTGTAAAGACCTGGGACACCTTTGGGTGCACTAAGGAAAGCAATAATGCGGCACGCTTTATTGGACAGTGTTACCTTCTATAACACAGGGGTCATTGTCACCCCCCCTTCATAAAATACGGGTCAGTGTTACCCCCTCCATAATTTAGGGGTCCCCAATAGAGGACCCCCATTAGGTCCTCTTATATCAGCACCCCCCCTTAGAGACCTCTATTAGATAAGGGAACCCCCCATCAGTGTCCCCTGCCCCTAAAGACCCACATTAGACTGCCTAACCGAGAGCCGTTCCGAGCCAGGGAGTGCGGGAGCCAGAGTTTGGGGGCGGAGCGAAGCTGCTCTACTGTAGTGCTATTTTCCTTCTTTCCTTCTATTGTGTGGGGGTCTTGGAGAGAAGGCAAAGTAGAGGCAGGTGCTGCATCGCTGTGCTCAGTGTGTCGGCAGGACACAGGAATCAAAACACATCCGAACTTGTGCACTCGCTCACCGGGCCGCTGTTAGGAATCATGGGCCCTTGAGGGGGGAAAAGAGGTGGGGGAGGGAGGTGAGAAAGGGTGAGAGGAGGAGGTAATGGGGTGAGGAGGCAGAAGAGAGAGGGGGTGAGAAAGAGAGAGGGGGAGGGGATTGGTGGTGTGAGGGGGAGTGGGGTGAGAGAGAGAGAGGAGGGGTGGGAGAGAGAAGGGGGCTGAGAGGGAGGAGGGGTGAGAGAGAAAGGTGGTAAGAGAGGGGGTGGCCTGACACAGAGGGGGGGTAGCTGACAGAGGGGGGGAGTAGCTGACAGAGAGGGGGGAGGAGCTGACAGAGAGGGGGGAGCAGCTGACAGAGGGGGGGTAGCTGACAGAGGGGGGATGCTGAATGAGAGGGGGGATAGCTGACAGAGGGGGAGTAGCTGACAGAGGGGGGGTAGCTGACAGAGGGGGGTAGCTGACAGGCGGGGGGTAGCTGACCGGCGGGGGTAGCTGACAGGGGTGGAGCTGACAGGCGGGGGTAGCTGACAGAGGGTGGAGCTGACAGAAGAGGGGAGTAGCTGACTGAGAGGGGGTAGCTGACAGGGGAGGGTAGCTGACAGGGGAGGGGGGAGCAGCTGACAGAGGGGGGGAGTAGCTGACAGAGGGGGGAGTAGCTGACAGAGGGGGGTAGCTGACAGGGGTGGAGCTGACAGAGGGGGGGAGTAGCTGACTGAGAGGGGGGTAGCTGACAAGGGAGGGTAAGGAGAGAGTTACCGCTCAGATGTGACTGGTGACTCATTCACAAGATCCAGAGCCGTGGGTGCAGGCAATGCATATGACAATGCAAAAAATCTGAGGAAAACGCTTGGACAGCCGCACTCCAAAAAAGGTTTTTTTGCATTGACAGGGGAGGGTAGCTGACAGGGGAGGGTAGCTGACAGGGGAGGGGGGAGTAGCTGACAGAGGGGGGGAGTATCTGACAGAGGGGGGGGAGTATCTGACAGAGGGGGGGGGGTAGCTGACAGAGGGGGGGGAGTAGCTGACAGAGGGGGGAGGAGTAGCTGACAGAATGGGGGGGGGAGTAGCTGACAGAATGGGGGGGAGTACTTGACAGAGGGGGGAGTAGCTGACAGAGGGGGGGAGTAGCTGACAGAGAGGGGGAGTAGCTGACAGAGGGGGGGGTAGCTGACAGAGGTGGGATGCTGAATGAGGGGGGGAAGTAGCTGACAGAGGGGGGGAAGTAGCTGACAGAGGGGGGAAGTAGCTGACAGAGGGGGGAAGTAGCTGACAGAGGGGGGAAGTAGCTGACAGAGGGGAGGGAGTAGCTGACAGAGGGGGGAAGTAGCTGACAGAGGGGGGGAGTAGCTGACAGAGGGGGGTAGCTGACAGAGGGGGGGTAGCTGTCAGAGGGGGGATGCTGAATGAGAGGGGGAGTAGCTGACAGAGGGGGGGAGTAGCTGACAGAGGGGGGGAGTAGCTGACAGAGAAGGGAGTAGCTGACAGAGGAGGGGAGTAGCTGCAGAGGGGGGGAGTAGCTGACAGAGGGGGGAGTAGCTGACAGAGAAGGGAGTAGCTGACAGAGGAGGGGAGTAGCTGGCAGAGGGGGGGAGTAGCTGAGAGAGGGGGGGAGTAGCTGACAGATTTTGCGTTCTGGGGACTCTCTTGTCCCCCCACCTCAATTTTCCCCATAGCTGACAGAGGGGGAAGCTGACAGAGGAGGTAGCTGACAGTGGTGGAGCTGACAGAGGGAGGGGGAGTAGCTGACGGAGAGGGGGGTAGTTGACAGGGGGGTCGCTGACAGGGGGTAACTGACAGAGGGGGAGATGCTGACAGAGGGGGGTAGCTGACAGGGGAAGGGGGAGTAGCTGACTGAGAGGGGGTAGCTGACAGGGGGGGAGCTGACAGGGGGGATGCTAAATGAGAGGGGGAGTAGCTGACTGAAAGGGGGTAGCTGACAGGGGGGTACCTGACAGGGGGTAGCTGACAGGGGGGGGAGTAGCTGACTGAGAGGGGTGTGTGGCTGACAGAGGGGGGAGTGGCTGACTGAGAGCGGCAGGCTGACAGAGGGGGGTGAGAGGGCAAATCAGAAAGATACCGCAGTGAGGACTTGGAGACACAGCAGAACACGCGCCAGGCAAGGAGGCGGGGCTGGACTGTGGGTGATCGCGGCCGCCCGGAGTCCCGCCTCCTTGCCTGGCGTGTGTTCTCCACATGTGACCAGGTCCACCCGGCCAATCACAGCCCCTCGTGTTCGCCGCCGCAACGTGACCTATTCAGCAAATCACAGGCTGAATAGGTATGCCTGCTGCCCATCGCTGAGCTCCGCTCGGAGGCGGAGCGCACAGGCAGTAATAATAGGATTTTTATAACAGCTTACCTGTAAAATCCTTTTCTTGGAGTACATCACGGGACACAGAGCGACATAGTCATTACTAATGGGTTATATAGATACCTTCAGGTGCTGGCACTGGCAACTTCCAAAACCGGAAGTACCCTCCCCTATATAAGCCCCTCCCATCCGGGAGCACCTCAGTTTTGTAGCAAAGCAATAAGTGTCCCTAAAGAGGGGTGGGAGCTCTGTGTCCCGTGATGTACTCCAAGAAAAGGATTTTACAGGTAAGCTGTTATAAAAATCCTATTTTCTTTCTCGTACATCACGGGACACAGAGCGACATAGTCATTACTAATGGGATGTCCTAAAGCAATGCCCAACGAGGGGGGGGATACACCATACATAAGCTGAGCGCTATCAGACATGAGGATCTTTTGCGGCCTGCAACACACTGCGCCCAAAGGCGACATCCTCCTGACTTCTAACGTCCACCTGGTAGAACCTAGTAAACGTGTGTACTGAAGACCATGTTGCGGCCTTACAGATTTGAGCCAGGGAGGCCTGGTGATGCACTGCCCATGAAGTTCCAACTGCTCTCGTGGAGTGCGCCCTAACTTTGAACGGAGGCGGTCTCCTTCTCAAGCCATAGGCTTGCATAATGACCTGTTGAATCCACTTGGCTAAAGTAGATTTTGACGCTACCTGACCCTTTCTGGGGCCTTCCGGCAGAATAAACAAAGTATCCGTTCTGCGAATCTGAGCAGTGGCTTTTAGATAAGCTTTAACTGCTCTTACTACATCCAAAGAATGCAATAACTTTTCCTCTACCGAACTAGGTTTGGGGAAAAAAGAAGGAAGAACCACATCTTGGTTCAAATGAAAACCTTGATACCACCTTAGGAAAAAAGGCTGGATGAGGACGTAACACTACTCTGTCCTTATGGATAACCAGATATGGCTCTTTACAGGACATAGCTGCTAATTCCGACACTCTTTTAGCCGAACAAATGGCTACTAGAAAAAACAATTTCCTGGTGAGAAGAACCAAGGAACTATGCTGTAATGGTTCAAATGGTTGTTTCTGTAGAACCGACAGAACCAGGTTTAGATCCCATGGACATATGGGAATATTAACCGGAGGACTAATACGCATCACTCCTTATCTAAAGGCTTTGACTAGTGAATGCGAAGCCAAGGGCCTTTGAAAAAATATTGACAAGGCCGAAAACTGACCTTTGATAGTACTCAAGGCAAGCTTCCTATCTACAGCCCACTGTAGGAAGTCCAGAATCCTACCTATTACGTACTTATGTGGATGCCATTTCTTGGCCTCACACCACGCGATGTACGCCTTCCAGATTCTATAGTAGATCTGCCTGGATACCGGCTTCCTGGCATTGATCATGGTAGATACCACAGGATTAGAGAGCCCTCTCTTTTTTAGAATGTGGGCTTCAATAGCCAGGCCGTCAAACCTAGGGCTGGTAAGGAAGGGTGGTATATCGGTCCTTGCGAAAGCAGGTCCGGACGACGTGGGAGAGTCCAAGGACTCCCCACTGACATTTTACAATCTCCGCGTACCACGCTCTTCGGGGCCACGCTGGAGCCACCAGAAACACTGGTTTCTTTTCTACCCTGATTCTGCGGAGTAATCGAGGTAACCATTGTGGCGGTGTGAATGCATATATCAGCTTGAACTGATCCCAAGGGAACACTAGGGCAACCGAGCCGCAAGCTAGGGGATCCCTTGTCCGAGAGACAAACCTGTCCACCTTTGCGTTGAATCTGGATGCTAGAAGATCTACATCCGATGTTCCCCACCGCTGACATATTGTCCAGAAAACCTCGGGGTGAAGGGACCATTCCTCTGGGCATAATTGCTGGCGACTTAGAAAGTCTGCCTTCCAATTCTCCACTCCTGGAATGAATACCGCAGATATGGCTGGGACATATCTTTCTGCGCATTTCAGGATGTAATTTACTTCCCTCTGGGCTGCACGACTCCTGGTGCCCCCCTGATGATTGATATATGCCACTGCTGTGGCATTGTCTGATTGAATTCTGACAGGGGACCCTTGGAGTTTGGATGTCCATGCTACTAGGGCATACCGGGCTGCTCGTATCTCTAAGAGATTGATGGGCAGGGGCTTTTCTGCATCCGACCATCTACCCTGGAGAGACCATTGCTCCAGTACTGCTCCCCAGCCTATAAGGCTGGCATCTGTAGTGACCACCTTCCAAGAAATCGGACTGAAGGATTTCCCTTTTTCCAGATTCTGGGGAACCAACCACCAACGGAGGCTCTTGCGAACGGAAGGGGACAAGGACATTGTAAGTCTAGGGCCTGAACTTTTTTGTTCCAGGCTGACAGTATGGCCCCTTGCAAATTCCTTGAATGGAATTGACCATAGGGTACTGCTTCGAATGATGCCACCATTTTTCCCAGCAGCCTCATGCACAGGCGTATGGACGGCTGTCTTTTTTGTACCCACTAAGTGGATCAAATCTTTCAAAGACAACACCTTTCCTCAAGGCAAGAATATTTTTCTCTGGCCTGAATCCAACCTTAGCCCCAAGTATTCCAGACTTTTGACTGGTTTTTAGGGCTGACTTGTCTCGGTTGATAATCCAACCGTGAGATTCCAGATACTTGATTGTCTTGTGAACGACCACGTCTAGTTTTTTCACTGAGTGGTCTATCAGCAACAAGTCATCTAGATATGCCATTATCATTACACCTTGTGTTCTTAGATTGGCCAATAAAGGGCCAGAATTTTTGTAAACACTCGTGGTGCTGTGGCCAAACCGAAGGGTAAGGCTCTGAACTGAAAATGGCGCCCTTCTACTGCAAAGCGTAGAAATTTTTGGTGGACTGGAAAGATGGGAATGTGCAAATAAGCATCTTTGATGTCGATCGCGGCTAACCAATCCTCCCCTTGTAGGGCAGTGGCCACCGATCGGATCGACTCCATTGGAAAGTCCTGATATACAGGAATTTGTTTAGCCCTTTTAGAATTAATATGGGCCTCCCGTCCGCGCTTGCTTCGGGACTGTAAAGATTTTTGAGTAAAACCCGAATCCTCATTCTTCCAGGGGAACCTCCATAATTACTCCTTGGAGCAATAGTTGTTCTAGTGCCAACAGGAGGGACTCTCTCTTCCGGGGATCCCTTGGCACGTTTGACCTCAAAAATGGGAAGGAGGAGAGTCTTTTAACTCCAAACTGTATCCCAAACATACTGCGGAGAGCACCTATCTGTTTTGATCTTGTCCCACCAGGTCTCTTGCGAACAACTGGAGTCCTCCTCCCACCCGACTGAGTGGGGGCAACCCTTCAATGAATTTAACTTTGGGGGAGGTTTTGTACCTCCCCTGACCCAGGGTTTCTCATTACCCTGCTATTGTCCCTGTTTTTTACCCCCGGGAATTGACCGAGGAGGCCGTCAGAACTGTTACACAGCCGATGCCCCAGGGACTGGAGAAGCAGGCCTCTTAAAGAGGGACCTCTAACTCTGTTTTTAACCGGCAAGAGCGTATTTTTACCGCAGGAAATTTTCTGGATATATTTGTCCAGGTTTTCCCTGAATAAGCGTTCACCATGAAATGGGACGCTAACCAGCCATTCTTTACAGGGAGCTTCAGCAGACCAGTTTTTGAGCCATAGAAGCCTACGCATATGTACTAGGGATGAGCTTCGTGTTCGAGTCGAACATACGTTCGACTCGAACATTGGCTGTTCGATCGTTCGACGAAGATCGAACGATTTGGGCCGTTCGCGCCAAATTCGAGTGACGCGAACGGCCCACAATGCACTACGCCATCGCAGTGTCATCCAGGCGCTGTGATTGGCCAAGCATGCACTGTGACCCCGCATGCTTGGCCAATCACAGCGCCGGCAGCGAGGAGAGCAATGATTGGCCACAGGCAGGATGCCTGTGGCCAATTATTGCTGAGGGTGTTTAGTACACGCCCCACACTATAAAAGGCCGCCAGCACGGCGGCCTAGTGTAGTGTGTTCCGGAGCAGGGATAGAGTAGCATAGGCAGGGACAGTGACTGTTATTTCTTTCTTGCTTAACCTGGATTCCTTTAGTTTAGGGAAAGAGAAGGATAGGTAGGGAGAGTGTCAGTGTGTTTTGTGCTTCTGCTATAGTGTGCTTAAAAAAAACATTTATTCTAGGGACAGAAAACTCTAGGTAGGGACAGTGTCAGTTTCTTTCACTCTGCAAGTCCTTGTTTCCAGGGACCTGTAAGGACAGTGAGTTAATTGTCCTTGTGCTATATTGTGCTTAAAAAAAACATTTATTCTAGGGACAGAAAACTCTAGGTAGGGACAGTGTCAGTTTCTTTCACTCTGCAAGTCCTTGTTTCCAGGGACCTGTAAGGACAGTGAGTTAATTGTCCTTGTGCTATATTGTGATTAAAAAAAACATTTATTCTAGGGACAGAAAACTCTAGGTAGGGACAGTGTCAGTTTCTTTCACTCTGCAAGTCCTTGTTTCCAGGGACCTGTAAGGACAGTGAGTTAATTTTCCTTGTGCTATATTGTGATTAAAAAAAACATTTTTTCTAGGGACAGAAAACTGTAGGTAGGGAGAGTGTTTTTTTTCTTTCACTCTGCAAGTCCTTGTTTCCAGGGACCTGTAAGGACAGTGAGTTAATTGTCCTTGTGCTATATTGTGCTTAAAAAAAACATTTATTCTAGGGACAGAAAACTCTAGGTAGGGACAGTGTCAGTTTCTTTCACTCTGCAAGTCCTTGTTTCCAGGGACCTGTAAGGACAGTGAGTTAATTGTCCTTGTGCTATATTGTGATTAAAAAAAACATTTATTCTAGGGACAGAAAACTCTAGGTAGGGACAGTGTCAGTTTCTTTCACTCTGCAAGTCCTTGTTTCCAGGGACCTGTAAGGACAGTGAGTTAATTTTCCTTGTGCTATATTGTGATTAAAAAAAACATTTTTTCTAGGGACAGAAAACTGTAGGTAGGGAGAGTGTTTTTTTTCTTTCACTCTGCAAGTCCTTGTTTCCAGGGACCTGTAAGGACAGTGAGTTAATTGTCCTTGTGCTATATTGTGCTTAAAAAAAACATTTATTCTAGGGACAGAAAACTCTAGGTAGGGACAGTGTCAGTTTCTTTCACTCTGCAAGTCCTTGTTTCCAGGGACCTGTAAGGACAGTGAGTTAATTTTCCTTGTGCTATATTGTGATTAAAAAAAACATTTATTCTAGGGACAGAAAACTCTAGGTAGGGACAGTGTCAGTTTCTTTCACTCTGCAAGTCCTTGTTTCCAGGGACCTGTAAGGACAGTGAGTTAATTTTCCTTGTGCTATATTGTGATTAAAAAAAACATTTATTCTAGGGACAGAAAACTCTAGGTAGGGACAGTGTCAGTTTCTTTCACTCTGCAAGTCCTTGTTTCCAGGGACCTGTAAGGACAGTGAGTTAATTTTCCTTGTGCTATATTGTGATTAAAAAAAACATTTTTTCTAGGGACAGAAAACTGTAGGTAGGGAGAGTGTTTTTTTTCTTTCACTCTGCAAGTCCTTGTTTCCAGGGACCTGTAAGGACAGTGAGTTAATTTTCCTTGTGCTATATTGTGATTAAAAAAAACATTTATTCTAGGGACAGAAAACTCTAGGTAGGGACAGTGTCAGTTTCTTTCACTCTGCAAGTCCTTGTTTCCAGGGACCTGTAAGGACAGTGAGTTAATTTTCCTTGTGCTATATTGTGATTAAAAAAAACATTTATTCTAGGGACAGAAAACTCTAGGTAGGGACAGTGTCAGTTTCTTTCACTCTGCAAGTCCTTGTTTCCAGGGACCTGTAAGGACAGTGAGTTAATTTTCCTTGTGCTATATTGTGATTAAAAAAAACATTTATTCTAGGGACAGAAAACTCTAGGTAGGGACAGTGTCAGTTTCTTTCACTCTGCAAGTCCTTGTTTCCAGGGACCTGTAAGGACAGTGAGTTAATTTTCCTTGTGCTATATTGTGATTAAAAAAAAAACATTTATTCTAGGGACAGAAAACTCTAGGTAGGGACAGTGTCAGTTTCTTTCACTCTGCAAGTCCTTGTTTCCAGGGACCTGTAAGGACAGTGAGTTAATTGTCCTTGTGCTATATTGTGATTAAAAAAAACATTTATTCTAGGGACAGAAAACTCTAGGTAGGGACAGTGTCAGTTTCTTTCACTCTGCAAGTCCTTGTTTCCAGGGACCTGTAAGGACAGTGAGTTAATTTTCCTTGTGCTATATTGTGATTAAAAAAAACATTTTTTCTAGGGACAGAAAACTGTAGGTAGGGAGAGTGTTTTTTTTCTTTCACTCTGCAAGTCCTTGTTTCCAGGGACCTGTAAGGACAGTGAGTTAATTGTCCTTGTGCTATATTGTGCTTAAAAAAAACATTTATTCTAGGGACAGAAAACTCTAGGTAGGGACAGTGTCAGTTTCTTTCACTCTGCAAGTCCTTGTTTCCAGGGACCTGTAAGGACAGTGAGTTAATTTTCCTTGTGCTATATTGTGATTAAAAAAAACATTTATTCTAGGGACAGAAAACTCTAGGTAGGGACAGTGTCAGTTTCTTTCACTCTGCAAGTCCTTGTTTCCAGGGACCTGTAAGGACAGTGAGTTAATTTTCCTTGTGCTATATTGTGATTAAAAAAAACATTTTTTCTAGGGACAGAAAACTGTAGGTAGGGAGAGTGTTTTTTTTCTTTCACTCTGCAAGTCCTTGTTTCCAGGGACCTGTAAGGACAGTGAGTTAATTGTCCTTGTGCTATATTGTGCTTAAAAAAAACATTTATTCTAGGGACAGAAAACTCTAGGTAGGGACAGTGTCAGTTTCTTTCACTCTGCAAGTCCTTGTTTCCAGGGACCTGTAAGGACAGTGAGTTAATTTTCCTTGTGCTATATTGTGATTAAAAAAAACATTTATTCTAGGGACAGAAAACTCTAGGTAGGGACAGTGTCAGTTTCTTTCACTCTGCAAGTCCTTGTTTCCAGGGACCTGTAAGGACAGTGAGTTAATTTTCCTTGTGCTATATTGTGATTAAAAAAAACATTTATTCTAGGGACAGAAAACTCTAGGTAGGGACAGTGTCAGTTTCTTTCACTCTGCAAGTCCTTGTTTCCAGGGACCTGTAAGGACAGTGAGTTAATTTTCCTTGTGCTATATTGTGATTAAAAAAAACATTTATTCTAGGGACAGAAAACTCTAGGTAGGGACAGTGTCAGTTTCTTTCACTCTGCAAGTCCTTGTTTCCAGGGACCTGTAAGGACAGTGAGTTAATTTTCCTTGTGCTATATTGTGATTAAAAAAAACATTTTTTCTAGGGACAGAAAACTGTAGGTAGGGAGAGTGTTTTTTTTCTTTCACTCTGCAAGTCCTTGTTTCCAGGGACCTGTAAGGACAGTGAGTTAATTTTCCTTGTGCTATATTGTGATTAAAAAAAACATTTATTCTAGGGACAGAAAACTCTAGGTAGGGACAGTGTCAGTTTCTTTCACTCTGCAAGTCCTTGTTTCCAGGGACCTGTAAGGACAGTGAGTTAATTTTCCTTGTGCTATATTGTGATTAAAAAAAACATTTATTCTAGGGACAGAAAACTCTAGGTAGGGACAGTGTCAGTTTCTTTCACTCTGCAAGTCCTTGTTTCCAGGGACCTGTAAGGACAGTGAGTTAATTTTCCTTGTGCTATATTGTGATTAAAAAAAACATTTATTCTAGGGACAGAAAACTCTAGGTAGGGACAGTGTCAGTTTCTTTCACTCTGCAAGTCCTTGTTTCCAGGGACCTGTAAGGACAGTGAGTTAATTTTCCTTGTGCTATATTGTGATTAAAAAAAACATTTATTCTAGGGACAGAAAACTCTAGGTAGGGACAGTGTCAGTTTCTTTCACTCTGCAAGTCCTTGTTTCCAGGGACCTGTAAGGACAGTGAGTTAATTTTCCTTGTGCTATATTGTGATTAAAAAAAACATTTTTTCTAGGGACAGAAAACTGTAGGTAGGGAGAGTGTTTTTTTTCTTTCACTCTGCAAGTCCTTGTTTCCAGGGACCTGTAAGGACAGTGAGTTAATTTTCCTTGTGCTATATTGTGATTAAAAAAAACATTTATTCTAGGGACAGAAAACTCTAGGTAGGGACAGTGTCAGTTTCTTTCACTCTGCAAGTCCTTGTTTCCAGGGACCTGTAAGGACAGTGAGTTAATTTTCCTTGTGCTATATTGTGATTAAAAAAAACATTTATTCTAGGGACAGAAAACTCTAGGTAGGGACAGTGTCAGTTTCTTTCACTCTGCAAGTCCTTGTTTCCAGGGACCTGTAAGGACAGTGAGTTAATTTTCCTTGTGCTATATTGTGATTAAAAAAAACATTTATTCTAGGGACAGAAAACTCTAGGTAGGGACAGTGTCAGTTTCTTTCACTCTGCAAGTCCTTGTTTCCAGGGACCTGTAAGGACAGTGAGTTAATTTTCCTTGTGCTATATTGTGATTAAAAAAAACATTTATTCTAGGGACAGAAAACTCTAGGTAGGGACAGTGTCAGTTTCTTTCACTCTGCAAGTCCTTGTTTCCAGGGACCTGGAGAGACATTGAGTGAATTGTCCTTGTGCTATATTGTGATTAAAAAAAACATTTATTCTAGGGACAGAAAACTCTAGGTAGGGACAGTGTCAGTTTCTTTCACTGTGAAAGTCCTTGTTTCAAGGGACAGAGAAGGACACCTGAAGGTAGCCCTTATTGCTTTTTTCCCATCTCCCTGCAGGCCATCTATTAGAATGTCTGGAAGGCAAACAAGGAGAGGCAGACAGTCAGGAGGCAATAAAAGAGGGCAAGCAGGCTCTGTGTCTGGGGGCAACAGTGCTGGTCGTGGACGCGGTGCATTGTCATCAGCACATGGCCATGGGACACGCTTGTCCTTCTTTTCGGCAGCTGGACATGTTGAGCCACATCATGCCGAAGACTTGGTAGAGTGGATGACCAAGCCCTCCTCCTCCTCCTCATCCTCTCTCACCCAGGCTCAGGGTACTGGAAAAGCAGCTGCCAAAGCGTCGTCTTCCCTGGTATCAATGTCAGACAAATCATCAGTCACTCCTTCCCTAGACCCACCATGTCCTCCTCCTGAGGAGTCCCCCGAACTGTTTCAGCACAGTGTTGGGTACATGCTCCAGGAGGATGCCCAGCGTTTCGAAGGGTCTGATGATGAAACCCAGCTAGAGGAAGGCAGTAGCGTGAGAGCAGACAGAGGGGATGCTCAAGAAGGACACCAATCTGGCAGTCATGTTCCAGCAGCTGCAGCATACTGCCAGATTGGCTCCAGTGATGAGGAGGGAGGGGATGATGAGGTCAATGACTCCACGTGGGTGCCTAATAGGAGAGAGGAGGAGGAGGAGGATGAGGAGGAGGCACATCTCCAACGAGGCAGGATGCCCTTTGGTGGCCAGCGTAAGGGCAGTACACCGACGGAATCACACCGCAGAGCTCCGCCTGTGCAGGGCGCTGCCTCTGCCCGTCATTCAAAAAGTTCTTTGGTGTGGGCCTTTTTTGAGGCTAGTGCATCAGATCGCACAGCTGCTGTTTGCAACATATGTCTCAAGCGTATATCGCGTGGCCAAAACATCAGCCGCTTGGGTACCACATGCCTGACCAGACATATGTTGACCTGCCATGCAGCTCGTTGGCAAGCCTACCTCAAAGACCCACACCAAAGAACCAAGCGGACCTCTCCTTGCACCGCATCAGCTGGGATCTCCAACCCCACTATAACTTCAGTCCTCTCTGAAACATGCACTGAGAGGAATGAAGGTGTAGAATTAGGTGTGTCACAGCCAAGTACTTGCGCCCACTCTGCTAGCAGTACACCGACGTCCGATTCTAGCAGGCAAATTTCCCTGCCCCAGCTGCTGGACCGTCGAAAGAAGTTCACTCCCAGCCATCCACATGCCCAGCGGTTGAATGCTAGCTTGGCTAAATTGCTAGCGCTTCAACTGCTGCCTTTTCAGTTGGTAGACTCGGCCCCCTTCCGTGAGTTTGTGCAATGTGCGGTTCCTCAGTGGCAGGTTCCCAAACGCCACTTTTTCTCACGGAAGGCTATTCCGGCTCTCTACCGGCATGTGGAAGGCAATGTCTTGGCCTCGCTGGACAGGGCGGTCAGCGGTAAGGTGCATATTACCGCTGACTCATGGTCCAGCAGGCATGGACAGGGACGTTACCTTTCTTTCACGGCCCATTGGGTCACTCTTTTGGCAGCTGGGAAGGATTCAGGACAAGGTGCAGTAGTGTTGGAGGTTGTCCCACCGCCACGCCTCCAAAATGCTACTACTGGTTGTGACACACCTCTCTCCTCCACCCCCTCCTCTTCTTCTTCCTCCATGGCCTCTTCCTGTGGTTTGTCCTATGAACCAGCGGTGCTCCGTAGCCGTTCACGGGGCTACGCAAGTACGCAGGCAAAAAGATGCCATGCCGTGCTTGCGCTGGTGTGTTTGGGGGACAGAAGCCACACTGGGGCAGAGGTCCTGTCTGCTCTGCAGGGCCAGGCCGAGAGGTGGTTGACGCCACGCCAGCTTAAGCCAGGAATGGTGGTTTGCGACAATGGCACCAACCTCCTCTCCGCCCTCCGACAGGGACAACTGACCCATGTGCCCTGTGTGGCTCACGTCCTTAACCTGGTGGTGCAGCGCTTCTTGGGCAGGTACCCGGGCTTACAGGATGTCCTGAGGCAGGCCAGGAAAGTCTGTGTGCATTTCCGCAGATCTTATAATGCCAGTGCTCGCCTGGCTGAGCTGCAAAAGGAGTTGAACCTGCCCAAGAACCGCCTTATATGTGACATGCCCACCAGGTGGAACTCAACGTTGGCCATGCTGCAGCGGCTGCACACGCAGCAGAGGGCCATCAATGAGTACCTGTGCGACTACGGCACCAGGACAGGGTCAGGGGAGCTTGGTTTTTTTTCTCCACGCCAGTGGGGCATGATCAGGGATGCATGCACTGTCCTGGCACCATTTGAGGAGGCCACGAGGATGGTGAGCAGTGACAGTGCATGCATCAGTGACACTGTACCTCTTGTCCACCTGTTGGAGCACACGCTGCGTGGAATAATGGACAGGGCACTTGAGGCAGAACAGAGGCAGGAAGAGGAGGACTTCCTTGCCTCTCAAGGCCCCCTTTACCCAGACAGTGTTCCTTCTGTCCCACCCATCGCACAGGAAGAGGAGGAGGAGGAGGAGGAGGAGGAGGAGGAGGAGGATTGTGTCAGCATGGAGGTGGAGGCTGGCACTCAGCATCATCAGCAGCAGTCTTTTAGGGATGATTTACAGTCCCAAGAAACCAGTGGACTTGTACGTGGCTGGGAGGAGGTGGCTGCGGATCATGTCGTCCTTAGTGACCCAGAGGACTCCGGAGCGAATGCCTCAGCAAACCTACGCTGCATGGCCTCCCTGATCCTGCAAAGTCTGCGGAAGGATCCTCGTATTCTTCGGATCAAGGAGAGGGACCATTACTGGCTGGCCACTCTCCTTGATCCACGGTACAAGGGTAAGGTTGCGGACCTTATGTTACCGTCGCAGAGGGAGCAGAGGATGAGACAACTCCGGGAGGCCTTGCAGAAAGGTCTGTGCAACGCGTTCCCAGAGACTGGGAGGTTGCAAACTCCTGGTCCTGGACAACGAGTTGCTGAGGCTTCGGCCAGTCAAAGAAGGAGCGGTGGGGAAGGTGGCCGTCTGACCGATGCGTTCAGACAATTCTTTAGTCCGCAGCCCCAAAGTATGATCGGTTCCAGCAACCATCGCCAGCGTCTGATAAACATGGTGCAGGAATATCTAGGGGCAAGGTCAGACTTGGACACCTTCCCCACCGAAAATCCTCTGGCTTACTGGGTCTTGAGGATGGATCACTGGCCAGAGCTTGCACAGTATGCAATTGAGCTACTGGCCTGTCCTGCATCCAGCGTTCTTTCGGAACGCACATTCAGTGCTGCTGGAGGATTTGTCACGGATCACAGGGTGCGCCTGTCCACCGACTCGGTTGATCGACTGACTTTCATCAAGATGAACCAGTCTTGGATCACCACCAGCTACCACACACCTGATGCTGATATAACAGACTAATTGATTTTAAAATGTCACATCCCTTCAAGACTGATGCTGATGCTGAGTGCCTGTGCTGTTATGTTGACTGGCTATCCTCCTCCTCCGAGTCCTCAATGATACGATTGATGATGATAGCTTGGAAGATCATTTTTGTTTATGGGTGCCGCCACCAGTGCCTAACGCCCAATTTTTCAGCCCCTGTTTAACAGGGGCGTGTAATTACAATTTTTGAAGCAATACTTTGCAACAGGGCTCATTGCTGTGCTCCAAGTACAGTATCTGTGAGGAGTTGCAGTGTTGTGCCACCAGTGCCTAAGGCCCAATTTTTCAGCCCCTGTTTAACAGGGGCGTGTCATTACAATTTTTGAAGCAATACTTTGCAACAGGGCTCATTGCTGTGCTCCAAGTACAGTATCTGTGAAGGGTTGCAGTGTTGTGCCACCAGTGCCTAAGGCCCAATTTTTCAGCCCCTGTTCAACAGGGGCATGTAATTACAATTCTTGATCTAATAATTCACAGCAGGGCCCATTGCTGCACCCACCAAGAGTAACTGTCAGGGCTTACAGTGTTGTGGCACCAGCACCACCATCAAAGGCCCAATTTTTACTACCACTGTTCAACAATTATATGTAATTAAAATTCCTGATATAATAGTTGACAGCAGGGCGTTCCAGCACCAACCAAGAGTAACTGTGAGTGCTTACAGTGTTGTGCCAACACCAACAACTAAGGGGCCTATTTCTGCAGAGTATATACGGCAGGTCCCTACTTTCAAACATCCAACTTACAAACGACTCCTACTTGCAAACGCAAGAAGACAACAGGAAGTGAGAGGAAATCTACCACTAGGAAGGAAAATTCTCTCCTGTAAGAATAAATATGGGAGAAAGGTGTCTCCTCTGTACTGATGCTTTATCAGCAATCCTTGTTTCAAGAAAAACACCACATTTCAAAAACAGTTGTCATTAGGACGGAAAGTGAGGTGAAATGTTCTGAACAGGGGCACAGACAGCAAAACAAATGTTATAGGGGTGATAACCCTTACCTATGTTTTCCAAAAAGTTTAAAAATAGATTTTTGGTCTGGAGCTACACTTCAACAATGTACCTGTTCAAAATTACAAACAGATTCTACATAAGAACAAACCTACAGTCCCTGTCTTGTATGCACCGCCTGTATACGGCTGTTCAGAGTATATAGGGCCTTTTTTATTTTATGTGCGGGGTTCCCCTTAATATCCATACAAGACCCAAAGGGGCTGGTAATGGGCTGGGGTAGGGGGGGGGTCATGGGGTAGCTATGCCATTTTTCTTAAAGATTTTCATCCATATTACCGGGACCAGACATTACATTAAAGCCGCAAGCAGTTTTAAATGGCTTTTTTTTCCTTTAGAAGTGTCATTTTGTGCAGGGACAGTTCTAAACACGGGAAACACGTGGCACTTCACAGGCATACTTTAGACACCCCCCAGGTACGATATTTAAAGGAATATTTGACTTTTTTTTTTTCACTTTATGCATCATTAAAATGACTGCTCCCGGAAAACGACCGTTTTTAAAACTTATTTTTGCATTGATACATGTCCCCTGGTGCAGAACCCGGGTTCCCAAACCCTTTTTAGGACAATAACATGCATAATAGTTTTTATAATTAGCACTTTAGAATTCGAACGTTCGCATCCATTGTATTTAATAGGGTTCTAATGTTCGTTCGAACTTTCGGTCCGTTCGCGGGTTCTGGTGCGAACCGAACCCGGGGGTGTTCGGCTCATCACTAATATGTACTATAGACAGCGTAAGGCGGGAGGCCTGATGGACTGAATCCTTTATGGCGTCAACCGCAAAGCCTAAGGCTCTAGGTAGATCAGCTAGGGCAAGGCCTGCTGATCTGTCAAGTCCCTCAAGACCTGTTTCAACTGATCCTTCACTGCTTAGCAGACCTCACTGCTGGTTGTGTCACCAAGCTTGCTGTAGAAAGAAGCAGACTTTCATAAGGACTCCAATCTTTTATCTATTGGGTTCTTGAACATTTGGACATTATCCACTGGACATGTCAGTGATTTATACATACAAGAGATGGCTGCGTCCACTGTAGGGACCTTCCATTTTTTGATGAACTTATCCTCCATGGGATAGACCACCGGAAATCTCTTGGGGGAATAAATATTTTCTCAGGACGTTCCCAATCCTGGTAAATGAGCCCTTTCAGTAAAGGGTGAAGTGGAAAAGAACAGACAGTCTGGGGGCTTCTAGCGACCCCAACGAGGATACAGTAGTGGTTGATGGTTCCGCAAGGTGCATTTTTAAATGCTGATCGGACCATGTTAGTCAGAGACTGAACCCATAATCTTTCAGCTTGAGATGCTGAGAAAAGGTTCCCCCACTGTTGATTCCTCTATAACAGAATCAACCTCATCCTGATCCCCTTCAGGCAGGTCGATCCCTGTATGGGACTGTTGCTCTGCTAACAGGCACTCTGAAGGAGACGGAGATCGGGCTTGCTTTCCCTGACAGGGAGGCAGCGATCAATGTTGACAATCTCTCTCTAATCCTCCCAGAGCTGAGGAAAAAACCTCCTCTGTTACATACACAGGAGCAGGTGAACTGAGGACAGCCACAGTACCAAGTACCCCTGCGGGGTCTCTATGGTCACTTACCTCTGAACTTCAGGGGAGACTGGTGCAGCAGAAGCATGCCCAAGATCCTCAGAGCCCGATGAGACCCCCTTCGCTTCCTGGAAGATTCAGTTCCGGAGCTTCTGGACGGCATATTCCTAAGCCTAAAGCTGAGGTATTCCAGCCGTAATACACCACTTATACTGAGAATAGTCTAGCACAATTGCTGCTATATCACAGTTGGTGTCTACTAAAGTGCCTTTCTAGGGGATGCCTGCATCAACCGCCTCTGTGTGCCTTTATACTGTTGCTAGCTCTGTCTGTGCACTTCAATAGCCAGCTATAATGTGCTTTAAAACACGCTGGATGCCCGCACATGCGCAGTAGCGCCGCGGCGCACACCTGAGCGTCATCCACCCGCTCCGCCCCTTTTTCCAGATCGCCTCTATATATAGAGGCGCGTGCACGCGCCCGCGCACGGGCACGTGCGCCTTCGGCGCCTTTTTTCAAAACAATAAGGAGCTAGATGGGAGCCAGGGTCCCTTTGCCGCAGGACCCGGGGATGGATGAGCGCAGCAACAGGGCAGAGGAGACAGCTTCCCAGCAGAGAACATACCAACTGCCTGGATTTAATTCTGGAAGAAAAAAATCCACATTACAAGAAAGAGGACCATAGCGGCCTCTAGTGTCTAACACAGGTACCCCGGTCTTACTTTTTTTTTTTTTTTTCTTGCCTACTATTAAAATTTTTACATTTTCTCAGTAGTAACAGGCATACACAGAATATTAGCGGGAATACCTTAGGTAACAGGCAGAAAGACAAAATAGGCTTGGGGGTCCCTCAATAGAACCAAGTTCCCGAGGGCCCCCACTTACCTTTTCCTCGCCGCAGGACTCTGTTTGGTCCACAGAAGCCCAAACTTCACCTATCACGGCAGGCATTGTAATCAAACCTTCAGGGACCGGGTTCCCAAGGATTCCACTCCCCTGGACCTGTATAGCACCCTGCACAGAAAACATCTTGGTCGTGGGTATGACCAGAGCTCTGGATCCCAGGGTCCAGCCCTCCTAAGAGAGGCATTACAGGCAAAACCTTGCTCTTCTCTTGCAAGGCCCGGGTACCGACCGTTTAGCTATGAAGCTTTTTTGGTCGGATCCGGAATAGCTTACTGAGGCCCAAAAGAACCTGTACGCAAGCTCAGTGAAAAACACATGTTACTTCTTGGCCAACACCTTAGACACTGGCAAAAAACTGAAGTGCTCCCGGATGGGAGGGGCTTATATAGGGGAGGGTACTTCCGGTTTTGGAAGTTGCCAGTGCCAGCACCTGAAGGTATCTATATAACCCATTAGTAATGACTATGTCGCTCTGTGTCCCGTGATGTACGAGAAAGAAATATGTCTAACACTGATGGCGGGCACGGGGATCGGGATGCGCCGCTCTAGGTTGAACTGCTGATATGTGCCCGGGTTTCAGGCGACTTGAAACCCGGGCACATGTGTCCAAACCCGGGCTGTCCGGGTCAAAACCGGACAGGTGGCAACCCTACCTAAAGCCCTGTACACACGGCCGAGAATCTCGTCAGGAAAAAACCCGTAGTTTTTCCTGACAAGATTCTTGACAAGAATCTTGTGTCGGCCAAGTGTACACACACTCCATTCCAAAGAACCGCCGTTCTTTTGAATGGAACGAACGCGGTGATGTCATCGACTACGAGGAGCATGCTCTCGTCACATTCTATACCGTCACCGCCATCTTGCTACACCCTACCTATGCCTAGGAAGCTACCGCGCATTCGTCGAAGTCATTTCGAACATGCGCGGGCTTACCGGAGGACAAGTAAGCTTGTTGCCGCATACACACACAGAATTTTATCGTTGGGGAAACAGGCCGATGTGAATCCCGACGAGAAGATAGAGAGCAGGTTCTCTATTTTTCTCGTTGAGATTCTGGACAGTTTTCTTGACGAGAAACCTAAAAAGCTTCGTACACACGCATGGTTTTCTTGTCGTTTCTTGCCGAGAAAACCAGTGGTGTGTACGAGGCCTTAGTGTTTTAATTTGCTGTTGCTATATTAAGGCGCACCTTTATTACTGTTATATTTTGGTTTTCTGTTAGGGGCGTCTGACGTTTTTATTTTTTAACTGCCTCTAAACTCTCCTCCATGTTAGCCTATGTGTCCATGCACACATAAACCTTCAGAGGCGTTTGGAGGCATAAGCGTTTAGGGGCAGTAGAAAAAACACGACATCCTGTGCGTCCAGGAGCAGAGACTGTTGAGCTGTAAAAATAAAAAACGCCAAAAAAATGCTGCTGAACGCTGTAACAAGCGTTTAGCTGCGTTTAGCAACATTTTGCGTTTTTATTTGTTTTTACATTACAGGGAGTGTTTTTACTGAACAAATGCAAAAAAAAAACGCTAATGGCAAAAATGCGTAAACACGTTTATAAGCACTATTTAAAAACATGGCTAACAGCGCGTTTTTTACCCCTTTTTTTCCTGGCAGCAGCACTGGCATTTTTTAAATGTGCATGAGGCCTTACAGCCAACAGCCTCTGCTCCAGGACACACAGGCAGTTTTCTTACTGCCCCTAAATGCTTATGCCTCCAAACTCCTCTGAAAGTTTATGTGTGCATGGACACATAAGTTAACATGGAGGAGCGTTCAGAGGCAGTAAAAAAAAAACTCCAGACACCCCTAAAAGCAGCTGCAAAAATGTCCTGTGTGCATGAGCCCTTATACATATTTGCACGTAAGATGACGTAAGTTGGAGGCCACGGCCCTTGTGAAGTCACCGCCCGGGGCAAGGACGTTGCAAGGGGCGTGGCCTCCAACTTACGTCATCGGGTGGCCTCGCCCCATGCCAATATAAGTCATTGCACATGGCGGACCCGGCATTACATCGAGAACAGAGGGAGAAGACCCAGCAAAAGAGCGAGAAAACCCTGCAAAAGAGCAAGAAGATAGCAGAGAGAGAAGACAGCGCAGAGAGGAGAAGAACCAGAGGGGAGAAGGACTGGCAGAGGGAGAAGACGTCGCCAGAAGAGGGAGAAGTGCCGGAGCTGCCCTAATAAAATACTTTGTAGTGTGTTTATTTTTGACACTTTTTTTTTTAGGTGAATGGGTACCATGTACCCCATACTTATTCACCTAGGGTGGGAGGTCGGGATCTGAGGGCCATCTTGTTAAAGTGGGCTTCCAGATTCCGATAAGTCCCCCCCCCCGCAAACCCCGACAACCACCAGGCAAGGGTTGTCGGGAAGAGGCCCTTTTCCCCATCAACATGGGGACAAGGTGCTTTGGGGTGAGGGGTGCAGGGCTCCCCCTGCCCCAAAACACCAACCCACCATGTTGAGGGCATGTGGAATGGTCCAGGAGGGGGGGCGCTCGCTCGCCCCCTCCTTTCCTGACCTTCTGGGCTGCATGCTCGGATAAGGGTCTGGTATAGGTATAGATCTTGGGGGTACCCCCACGCCATTTTTGTTTTACGTGGGGGGTTTCCCTTGGTATCCATACCAGACCGAAGGGTCTGGTATCGTCTTGGGGGGGACCTCACGCAATAAAAATTTTTACTTTTTGGCGGGGTTCCCTTTCTAAATTCTCAGCACACAAGTCGCACCGCAAGTCGGATCATCTTGATTCGACTTGTGGTGCGACTTCTATTCTAATCAATGGTCTCCCATAGAGAACTAATGATTTTGAATAGAGACAGAGAAACGCC
This sequence comes from Rana muscosa, assembly GCA_029206835.1. NCBI lineage: Eukaryota > Metazoa > Chordata > Amphibia > Anura > Ranidae > Rana > Rana muscosa. The sequence continues at coordinate 1,058,692,410 of CM055117.1, read as the reverse complement.
GGACAAGGCTTAAAGGGGTTGTAAAGGTTCATTTTTTATTTTCTAAATAGGTTCCTTTAAGCTAGTGCATTGTTGGTTCACTTACCTTTTCCTTAGATTTCCCTTCTAAATATTTTTTTTCTTTGTTTTCTTTGTCTGAATTTCTCACTTCCTGTTTATCCTCAGTAAGCTGTTCAGTAAGCTGTTCTGGATGACTCCACACCACTCGGATGATGGTGTGAAGTTCAGTGAGGAGAAACAGGAAGTGAGAAATTCAGACAAAGAAAACAAACCTTTAGAAGGTAAATCAAAGGAAAAGGTAAGTGAAGCAACAATGCACTAGCTTAAAGGAACCTATTTAGAAAATAAAAAATGTACCTTTACAACCCCTTTAATACTGTGTATACAGGTGAAACTCGAAAAATTTGAATATCATACAAAAGTTAATTTATTTCACTAATGCAACTTAAAAGGTGAAACAAATGTAGCACTACCCCCCTGGGAGCTGCTGATTAGTTTTGGGCCTGTACTCTGCCTGTCAACCCCCTATAAGTTTGGCTCTATTCCCCTTGGCACAACTGGACAATACACTGATTATGGAACCCACTGGCAATTGGGAACCACAATGACACATATAACAATGCAATTACAGTTAGAATTTCGTTACCTGTATTGGCTGCCTTCCCAATGATATCAGATAAGACTCCACACCAAATTCAGTTTAACCAAGAAGTGTATAGTTTACTTGGTAAATGAGAAAAAGTTAATCACAGTTAAACAGTAACAGTGGACTTCACACAGGGCCCTGTGTGAGTCAATGGCATATATTCAATAACAATCAGGTTAATCAATGCAAAATTGAGGCCTGACCTGGGTAAGTACACAGCGGAGGGATTCCCCCAGTGCAATACGTCAACACTGAAGCACCTCTCCACCAGGTCTCACCGAGCTCTTTGAAATACGTTATATAAACAGTGAAAATATCTGCGCTAACGGTGAATAAAAAATATATAAATAATAATGAATAAGTAGCAGCTAGCACAGTCTGTTGATAGCAAACACAAATAGTAAAGTCCAAAAGTGCAGCGCTACATAAAATAACACAATAAAAAAGTCCAAAAATTGAAGATCAATCAACATTGAATAGATGAGAAAATTATGTAAAACCGCCACCAAGCTTCAGTGTGCAAAAAAGGATTTTCAAGGCACACCACACCACCGTGCTCACAATCTGCTTACCAGAAAGTGGAAAATAGCAGACAATGGGGTTGATTTACTAAAGGAAAATCCACTTTGCACTTGAAAGTGCACATGGAAGTGCAGATGCTGTAGATCTGAGGGGGACATGCAAGGAAAATAAAAAACAGCATTTTAGCTTGCACATGATTGGATGATAAAATCAGCAGAGCTTCCCCTAATTTCAGAGCTTCCCCCTCAGATTTACAGCGATCTACAGCGACTGCACTTCCATGTGCACTTTCAAGTGCAAAGTGGATTTTCCTTTAGTAAATCAACCCCAATGTATTCAAATGATGTAGAGGGTCAAACGATGACAACAGGATACTCCAAATCAGATCAATCATAGGGAAGACCAACATCAAGGCAATTTCCAGAATTCAGAGGGTGGATGTAGATACTATGCAAATCTCAGCCAGAAATTTTACCAAATATAAAGAAAAAAAGGCAGCATAGTGAAGCCCGTAGATAAAAAGCATAAACATTTATTGTAGTCTACTTACAAATAGCAGGTAACATCAAGGCATAAAAAACAACTCCGCGGCTCTCAGCGTGCTTGCATCGGCCAGCCTGACATGTTTCATCCTATGTGGATATCATCAGAGACTGTATAACAAGTGATATGATGATATGAGTCTAATGCTCTTTGGTTCCCCCTAGCGGGTAATTCCCACACACGTGTCCTTCTATACCAGTTCAAATGGACAAGCTGAATCCTGTAATAGTTCCTCGTGGTTAACAGTAATCTTCACTAGCCTTGGTTGGTGCACGTTAATAATTGGAATCCAGGGGAGGGGATAGAGTGATATAGAACAGTTAAAGCATATGATGAGAAGGAACAGATGAATGCTGGTCCTCGTCAAAGCACTAACATAATCCTGGATGCAAAGTAACCTGGCTTGCGGTACTGCAGTTTACCAACAAGCCTAAACAACAAATAAAGTTGTGGAAGTCACCTTCCTATAACACAGTTAGTTATATTTGTGGGCGAGGAGCCCTCTCACCACTTGAGGCTTTGTCTTGCTGGGATCCTCCGACAGGGCCCTCTTGGTTGGCAGCCTCCGGATGAGTAGTTGTCCCCGGTCCTCCACTTAGCCAATCGCACGGCGTTGATGGGTAGGTGACTCCGGACGCTAAGGAGTGCTGAGTTGTCTCTCTTCCCGGTCCGATCAGCAGGGATGTAGATGGGATCCCTCCGACAGGCAGTCTGGCCTCCGTCACTTTAGGCCCAGGCTTTTTCCCAGCCTAGCACCCTCGCTGCAGGCCTCTTGCCGCTTGCAAGTTGGCGTCCCAAGAGGCCGCACACAAGCCCCGCCTTCCCTTTTTAAGAGGTCCTCCCAGCAGGCAGTGCGTGGCGCTGCGCTCCCTCACAGCAAGTGGTGTTGTGGGCTTTGTAGTCCATTCCTGACCCGCAACAATACAGTCTGTGTCTCTCTGCACCACAAGATCCGTCATGCATTGTCCTACCATAGCTGAACCCAACACTTGCAGCAATATGGGGCAAATGGATAATAAAAGAGCTAAGTTCTTATAAGCACAAACTGTAGTCCATGAGCTACGTGCAAAAGTAAGACCTTGCTACACAAATATATGAGATAGATTAATTACATGCAAAGCAAGATAGTTCAAGCCGTGATTTGTCATAATTGTGATGATTATGGCTTACAGCTCATGAAATCCCCAAATCCACAATCTCAGAAAATTAGAATATTACATGCAATCAATAAAACAAGGATTGTACATAGAACAATATCGGACCTCTAAAAAATATAAGCATGCATATGTACTCAGTACTTGGTTTGGGCCCCTTTTGCAGCAATTACTGCCTCAATGCGGCGTGGAAGCTATCAGCCTGTGGCACTGCTGAGGTGTTATGGAAAACCAGGATGCTTCAATAGCGGCCTTCAGCTCTTCTGCATTGTTCAGTCTCATGTCTCTCATCTTTCTCTTAGCAATGCCCCATAGATTCTCTACGGGGTTCAGGTCGGGCGAGTTTGCTGGCCAATCAAGCACAGTAATCCCACGGACATTGAACCAGGTTTTGGTGCTTTTGGCAGTGTGGGCAGGTGCCAAGTCCTGCTGGAAAATGAAGTCAGCATCCCCATAGAGCTTGTCTGCGGAAGGAAGCATGAAGTACTCCAAAATCTCCTGGTAGACGGCTGCGGTGACCCCGGACTTAATGAGGCACAGGGGACCAACACCAGCAGATGACATGGCTCCGCAAATCAACAAGCATCTTGCAGTGTGTGCCTCTCCATTCTTCCTCCATACTCTGAGTCCTTGGTTTCCAAATGAGATGCAAAATTTGCTCTCATCAGAAAAGAGGACTTTGGACCACTGAGCAACAGACCAGGTCTGTTTTTCTTTAGCCCAGGTAAGACGTGTAGCGCCCTCCTCACTCCCCTCTTTCTCTTCAGCTCGTCTCTCTCTCTTGTCTAGGGGTATCTTTTAGAGGGGAAGGGAGTGGGGACACTACGCCAGGCCTTTGTCAAAGGTGTCAGTGTGATACAAGCAAAGTTCTTTAACCTTCGGGTCAGTGCTGTGCACCTGGAGCCTCCACCGAGAGTTACCTTGAACAATGTCTGTCAGGAAATGAGCCCCACACCATTAAAGTTCAACACTCCTTTATTCTTCTCGAATGAACACAATCAGTTGAACTCCCTTGGTAGAAACAGAACAGAAAAGGAGGTGTGGATGCGAATAGGCCCAGACACAATGTGTTCTCCACTTTCCTTCCTGAAAGTGGGTTGCAGTCTCCGAACGAGGGGGGATTTCCTTCCAAGCGGTCTCCGGTGAGAGACTCACCCGTCACTGGCAATCTGCTGCACCAGGTCTTCGAATGAGGAGCTCCCCCCGGTCCATTACGCCTTCCGGATTCGGGTACCCACTCCCAGGGTTCCCTAGGATCTCCTTCCCTTGCGGAACTCAGTGTTGGGCACTGAGCTCCGGACCTCCATCTGAGTACCTCACCCCAGGCTAAAGGTGCCTGGAATGGAACATGACGTCCAGCTGTCCTCTAGGCCTAGGCCTGCCTAGAGAACCAACACGAGCCACCGTCCACAGGCTGAAGGTGCCCTGGACTCCGACGCCGTGACAAAGATGGCCGGCCCCTTTATACCCTCTTCCAGCAAGCACGGCCGGTTCCCCGCCCCACCATACCGCTGCCGAGGGAGGACAAAAAGGAAGCACGACACACAGCAAGGATTCAACCCCAGCCCAGGGCGACAGCGCCACCTGCTAGGCTGCAGGGAATTACACATTACCAATGTCTCTGTCAAGTTCAAATTTACACCCGGGAAAGTACATACCCGCTACACTCTCCCCCTGCTGGTTTGACACTGGTCCCCAGTGTCTGGAGTAAATCAGGCCCTCAACGGCTGACATAATCTAATCCAGAAACCGACTAACAATTGTACAAAAATATAAAACTTTAGAAAAAACTATCCAACTAAAACATTGTGTCTGAGCCCTGTAAAGAAAGGAAATAAAGACAAAAGAGAAACAACAGCATTGACTCATAACTTTGAATCACATCTTCACAATTTTTCTTTTTTTCTACTTTCCCCCCCCCATCCTGACTAAGACCCACCCCATTCTCAGTGGACTTGATGGGATGCTCTCCTGCAGAGGGAAAAGAAAGGATTAACACATATAACCCTGACACCTGTATTCGTGTGATGGAAAATAAACTTCTCCGGAAAGAAATCCCTTTTCTCCAAAGAGTGAGTGCATGAAAAGTGTTTTAACGTTGCGCAACACTGCCACCTGGTGACAGCACCGTGGTAACTGCACTTGTGGAACTTTCCTCTTTCCTTTGGCCCTATCTACCCAGAGTCTATGATCTCTTGCAGGAAAGTGAAGAACCACAGGAACAGTCCTTCATTCCTTTAAGGCACAAAAGCAACGGGCCCCAGAAAGTTCAGCAGCATGATAAGAACGGAGTCTCTTTTCTCCTACAGGTAAAAACGGGGATGCGGCAGAACAAGTGGCTTCAAGTGCTGATCCATGGTTTCCAGATGATACTCCACATCTTCTCCTTCTTTGCGCCGGATCAACACTTTGTCTGCATGGATGTGCCGTCCTAACATCCATTCTGCCTTGCAGTCCTTAAAACGTTAAGAGGCCTTTGGAGAGTATGCCAGGTACCTGCGGGCGTGGAGAACCTGAAGGTGGGTCCACACAAAGTCATTGTACCAGCGCTCCCGGCACACTTCCACCTCATACAGCAGTTCCTTTGACAAGTACGGGTACTCCCATCTGTAGTCCGCAGCAACCTTCTGGCCAAATAGCCGTTGTAGTCTCGCCAAAGGAGGCATGGTAGCCCCGTCCCCTTCGTCAGGCAAAACTATTGAGTCCGGGTGGCGAGGGACCTTGATCACATCTGATCTGGGCATTGGTGCCCGCAGCAACAGTCTCTTCTCCCCAGCCTTCGGTACAGATGGCACCGTGGATGTAGAAGCAGGCTGGAGATGGGACCTCTCTTCAGGCACTGGTGCCTCCACCCGGGGTGTACTTTCCCCTGTAGACATGGGTGGATCCCTGGTCCTCCAGAATGAAGCGAGAGGTACACTATCCCGGGCCCGAGCCCCCACGTGTAGCGCCCTCCTCACTCCCCTCTTTCTCTTCAGCTCGTCTCTCTCTCTTGTCTAGGGGTATCTTTTAGAGGGGAAGGGAGCCCTGGACTCCGACGTCGTGACAAAGATGGCCGGCCCCTTTATACCCTCTCCCAGCAAGCACGGCGGGGTCCCCGCCCCACCATATCGCTGCCGAGGGAGTACAAAAAGGAAGCACGACACACAGCAATGATTCAACCCCAGCCCAGGGCGACAGGGCCACCTGCTGGGCTGCAGGGAATTACACATCACCAATGTCTCTGTCAAGTTCAAATTTACACCCGGGAAAGTACATACCCGCTACAGACGCTTCTGACGTTGTTTGTTGTTCAGGAGTGGCTTGACAAGAGGAATACAACATTTGAAGCCCATGTCCGGGACCCGTCTGTGTCCTCTTGATGCACTGACTCCAGCCTCAGTCCACTCCTTGTGAAAGTCCCCAACACTTTTGAATGGCCTTTTCCTGACAATCCTCTCCAGGCTGCGGTCATCCCTGCTGCTTGTGCACCTTTTTCTTCCACACTTTTCCCTTCCACATAACTTTCTATTAATGTGCTTTGATAGAGCACTTTGGGAACATCCAACTTCTTTTGCAATTATCTTTTGAGGCTTTTCCTCCTCATGGAAGATGTCGATGATGGTTTTCTGCTCAACTGTCAGGTCAGCAATCTTTCCCATGATTGTGGTTCCTACTGAACCAGACTGAGAGACCATTTAAAGGCTCAGGAACCCTTTGCAGGTGTTATGGCTTAATTAGCTGATTAGAGTGGGACACTTTGAGTCTAGAATATTGCACCTTTTCAAAATATTCTAATTTTCTGAGATTGTGGATTTGGGGTTTTCATGAGCTGTAAGCCATAATCATCACAATTATGACAAATCACGGCTTGAACTATCTTGCTTTGCATGTAATGAGTCTCTCTCATTTATTAGTTTCACCTTTTAAGTTGCATTAGTGAAATAAATTAACTTTTGCACGATATTCAAATTTTTCGAGTTTCACCTGTACTGTCTTGTTAAATCGCATTTAACACCTTTTACCGGCGTCTGGCGTTTTTACAGCTCTAGCGCTGGAGCCTCAGAACGTGCTGGTCCTGGTTTTTTTTGGAGCTTAAAAACGCCTAATACCACTTACAGCTCTTAAAGCGGAGTTCCACCCTTTTTTTATGTTCATTAAAAGTCAGCAGCTACAAAAAGTGTAGCTGCTGGCTTTTAATAAACATACACTTACCTGCTCCACTGTCCAGCGACGCGCCGCCTGGAGCTCCGCTCCTCTCCCCCCTCCTCCGCCGGCGCGTCCATTCACAGTGTGGGTACCCGGCTGTGACAGCTTTCGGCTTCACGGCCGGGCACTCACTGCGCATGCGCGAACGGCGCAGCGCTCTGTGAGTGGACAGGCGATCGCCTGGGACCTGTCACGTCCCAGGTGATCGCCTACAGGGAGGAGCCGCCACAAGGCGATATGACGTATCGCCTAGGCGGCTCCAGGGCGGAAGGAGGAAGTGGGACAGGAAGTCCCACTCCTACTGAAGCCCCCACTCCCCCCCCCAAAAAAATTACATGCCAAATGTGGCATGTAAGGGGGTGAGGAGTGGAATAAAAAAAAGTAAAAAAATTGGGTGGAACTCCGCTTTAAACACCTTGGTGGGCATGAGGCCATAGGCTAACATGGAGAGGCGTTTTTAAGCTGTAAAAACACGCTCCTAAAAGCGTCTGTAAAAACGTCCGTGTGCATGAGGCCTAAAAATTCTTCTAGCTTTATTTTAATGAAGGAAGTGTGGCATATGTGCTTATTTGCGCATATACCTGCAAAAATACTGACTCAGATTTATGCTTGTTTTTTTATTACCGATCTACAGGTATATGCAGTGCATGTTTATGTGCCTGTGTGTACAGGCCCATTGAACACAATGGGCTTCATTTATATCAGTAAAAAAAAAATCTTTATGTCTGGCAACTGAGAGTTTTCTGACAACAGTGTGCAAGAGGCCTAAAGAGACAAAAAAATGATCATTTAAAAAAAAATACTCTTTCCCTACTTTTTCCAAAATGAAAAAAAATAATTAAAAGTTTTGATCTACAAAAACAAAAGAACGCAAAGTATGCACGTTCATGCAAAACATTTCTTTGAAAACATGAACAATGCAGGAAATGGCGCAGATTTATTATTGTTTACATAGTGTTATCTCCAGATCTACAGTTGATATTGAATGTAAACGTGCCATTTAGAGAAATGCTGACCCTGGTAGTGGAGGTTAAATATGGGTTCACTGGCTGACGTTATCCTTCGGAATGTTGGTATTACCACAATAACGCTGCTTTACGGAAGTCTAATCATATATTGACAATTGTTTTGCATCCTTTTACGTTATTTTTTTTTAACAATATTTTGTGTTGTGTTTTTTACACATTGTATTCACACGGATACTATTTTTGAGGTGTTTTTTTTGGCCATTTTATGTAATAATTTTGTATAGGGTGTTTTGCACTAATACTGTACTTTATGGTCACTTTATTGGGAGTAGTGCCGCATTGCTTCTATTTTTGCTAATTCACATATATATATATATATATATATATATATATATATATATATGCTAGACATGTGCAGAACAAAAAAATTGTTTAATTTCTTTTCGATTCGTTATTTACATAAATTTGTTTAGTTAAATTAGTTTACTTCGTTTTCGGAATTAGTTTCGAATTCGAATTCAAATCGATTCAAAACGTTTTCAAATTCAAATAGTTTTCCAATTTCCAAAGAGAATAAAATAGAATAGAAAATAAAGAAATAGAATAGAAAAACAATAGAGTAGAATAGAAAATAATATATTTACATAAATTTGTTTAGTTAAATTAGTTTACTTCGTTTTCGGAATTAGTTTCGAATTCAAATTCAAATCGATTCAAAACGTTTTCAAATTCAAATAGTTTTCCAATTTCCAAAGAGAATAAAATAGAATAGAAAATAAAGAAATAGAATGGAAAAAACAATAGAGTAGAATAGAAAATAATATATTTACATAAATTTGTTTAGTTAAATTAGTTTACTTCGTTTTCGGAATTAGTTTCAAATTCGAATTTGGATCGATTCAAAACGTTTTCAAATTCAAATAGTTTTCCAATTTCCAAAGAGAATAAAATAGAATAGAACATAAAGAAATAGAATAGAAAAACAATAGAATAGGATAGAAAAGAATAGAACAGAAAATAAAAGAATAGAACATAATAGAGTAAACCAGAACAAAATAGGATAGAAAATAAAAGAACAGAAAAGAATGGAATAGAAAGGAATAGAATAAAATGAAATAGAAAGATTATAACCATCTTCTGAAATTTGAATAGAATAGAAAATAACAGAATTAAAAAACAATAGAATAGAATAGAATAGAAATAATATAACCATTTTCCATAATTAAAATAGAATCAATTTGAATAGAACAGAAAATAACACAATAGTATAGAAAAAAAACGGAATAGAATATAATGAATATAACCATCTTCCTATTCTAATCAATTTTTTTCTTATCTATTCAAATTTGAATTGATTATATTTTGAATTTTGGGAAATGGTTATATTCTTGCTATTCTATTCTATTCTATTGTTTTTTTAATCATATTCATTTTCTATTTTTTTTTCTATTCTATTCTATTCTATTATTTTCTATTCTATTATTTTCTATTCTATTCTTTTCTTTTCTATTCTATTCTATTCTTTTCTATTTGTGACGGGAGGGCCCCTGGAACCCAGAATCCCTTGGAGAGGTTGGGAAACCCTTGTTTCAGCTCCCCATGCACCTCCTATGTCTAAGTTACCCTGTGTCCATTAGGGGCACAGGGTGACTGAGAAAATGTGGCTTGGAATACTTAAAAAAAACTTTCAGCAAAACTCCAGGGACATCTTCCTATATACACATATATACACAGTCTATTTTACTCTCCTCCTGCACACACTTCCTTGCTCCAACTGAATCACTTCAGTCAGGTTTTCCAGTCAGATTATCAATAGCCCATTACAGGCAGGAACTCGTATCCCCTTTTTGTGTTGCACAGATGCAGTCAAACAGATTGTAACTTCTCCTCGGTGGTTACTGATCCCAGCACCACCTCTTCAGGCACTGGCAACCCGCCTGGCTGCAGCTGCCCTTTTCTCTATTTCACTAGCCCTCCAGTCCACCTAACTGACTCTTCATCAGCCCACCCGGCTGACTCTCAGGAGATCTCTCAGGAAAGGATGAAGACTTAAGCACACCGCTGTCTTCAGGGAGACTGGCTACATGTGGCAGTTTCCCCTCCCTGTTAGTTCCCACCAGTGTTGTTACTCACTCTGTCCTCTCATGCTGCCATGCCCCAGGAAAGCCTCCTCCCGTGTGTTTTAGAAGAATCCTTCCCCCACCCCGACCCCTGGCCCAAGGCAGGATACCCCACCCAGACTAGGGAGCACCCCTGAGGTCCACTGACAGCCTCCTCAACACTGTATCCCCATCTCTACCGTGACTATTTATGAGGTGGTCTCAGCCTTCTGCCAGCCCACCACTGGGGATTGACTGAGGCCTCATAAATATGCATGGCAGCTCCTCCTTACCTCCACCCTCTAATTCTAGAAGATTCTCCAACCTTCTAGACCAGGGGGGACTCCAGAGAGCTGGCAGGATGAGTCATCCAGCCCTTAGCCTTAAGCTAAACTATAATTTACCTACTTTATTTATATCACTCTATTTCTAGCACACACTAGAGAATGCTACACCAATAAAATTGTTGATTTGAATCTTTCACCCTAAGCTATAGAAGCTTTTTTCAGAGGCAGGGGGAAGCAATCAAACTCCCAGCCTGTGAGACCCTGAACAGGCCAGACCAAACTATCACTGGTTACAGAAGGAGACAAAGCTTGTTATATCCTCTGAGTTGTGAGAAACACAAGACTCTGGTCTGGAACAATGGATGTTTATTTCAGTACAGGCTGTACACTCCAACATGCATCTCAGGACAGGAATATCTTATTATTCTTCCTTACTAGGGATGAGCCGAACACCCCCCTGTTCGGTTCGCACCAGAACCTGCGAACAGACCTAAAGTTTGCATGAACTTTAGAACCCTATTAAATACAATGGACTCGAACGTTCAAAATCTAAAGTGCTAATTATAAAGGCTAATATGCAAGTTATTGTCCTAAAAAGTGTTTGGGGACCCGGGTCCTGCCCCAGGGGACATGTATCAATGCAAAAAAAAAGTTTTAAAAACTGACGTTTTTTCGGGAGCAGTGATTTTAATAATGCATAAAGTAAAACAATAAAAAGTGAAATATTCCTTTAAATTTCGTACCTGGGGGGGGGTGTATAGTATGCCTGTAAAGCAGCGCTTGTTTCCCGTGTTTAGAACTGTCCCTGCACAAAATGTCATTTCTGAAGGAAAAAAAGCCATTTAAAACCACTCGTGGCTATAATGAATTCTCGGCTCCCGGCAATACAGAGAAAAGTCATTGATAAAAAAATAAAATAAATGCGTGGGGGTCCCCCAAATTCACTTACCAGGCCCTTCAGGTCTGGTATGGATATTAAGGGGAACCCTGCATCAAATTAAAAAAAAATTACACGGGGTTCCCCCCAAATATTCATACTAGACCCTTCAGGTCTGGTATGGATTTTAAGGGGAACTCCACCCCAAATTTAAAAAAATGGCATGGAGTTCCCCCAAAAATCCATTCCAGACCCTTTATCCGAGCACGCAACCTGGCAGGCCGCAGGAAAAGAGGCGGGGACAAGAGAGCGCCCCCCCTCCTGAACCGTACCAGGTCACATGCCCTCAACATGGGGAGGATGTCCCCTGTTGATGGGGACAAGGGCCTCATCCCCACAACCCTTGCCCGGTGGTTGTGGGGGTCTGCGAGCAGGGGGCTTATCGGAATCTGGAAGACCCCTTTAACAAAGGTCCCGGGCCCCCCCTAGGTGAATTGGTAAGGGGTACATTGTACCCCTACCATTTCACAAAGAAAGTGTAAAAAAAATGTAAAAAAAACACACAGACACCTTGGAAAAGTCCTTTATTAAAAATAAAAAATAAAAAAATAAAAACCCATTCCAGCGATGTAATCCAATGTCCCGCGGCGATCCGATGTCCAGCGCTGCAGTCTCCACTCGAAATGTCATTGGCTGAGCGGACCTACACTGCGGAGGAAGTTCCCCATCAGGTCTGCTCAGCCAATGATGTAGGCGGGGTCTGAGGTACGAGGGGGCGGGGGTGGGGGCGCCCTCCTATCTCAGACCCCGCCTACGTCTTGGCTGAGCGGACCTGATGGGGAACTTCCTCTTCAGTGTAAAAAAATGAATAGACCCGCCCCTTCTCACGTCCCCCATCAGGTCTGCTCCTGATGGGGAACGTGAGAAGGGACGGGTCTATTCATTTTTTTACACTGAAGAGGAAGTTCCCCATCAGGTCCGCTTAGCCAATGTCATAGGCGGGGTCTGAAATACGAGGGTGCCCCCACCCCCTCGTACCTCAGACCACGCCTACATCATTGGCTGAGCTGACCTGATGGGGAACTTCCTCCGCAGTGTAAGTCCGCTCAGCCAATGACATTTTGAGTGGAGACTGCAGCGCTGGACATCGGATCGCCGCGGGACATCGCTGGAATGGGTATGAATTTTTTTATTTTTTATTTTTAATAAAGGACTTTTCCAAGGTGTCTGTGTGGTTTTTTTTACATTTTTTTTACACTTTCTTCGTAAAATGGTAGGGGTACAATGTACCCCTTACCAATTCACATAGGGGGGCCGGGATCTGGGGGTCCCCTTTGTTAAAGGGGTCTTCCAGATTCCGATATGCCCCCTGCCCACAGACCCCCACAACCACCGGGTAAGGGTTGTGGGGATGAGGCCCTTGTCCCCATCAACATGGGGACATCCTCCCCATGTTGAGGGCATGTGGCCTGGTACGGTTCAGGAGGGGGGGCGCTCTCTCGTCCCCCCCTCTTTTCCTGCGGCCTGCCAGGTTGCGTGCTCGGATAAAGGGCCTGGTATGGATTTTTGGGGGAACTCCACGCCATTTTTCTTTTAAACTTAAGTCAGGGTTCCCCTTAATATCCATACCAGACCTGAAGGTCCTGGTAATTGAATTTGGGGGGACCCCCACGCATTTCTTTTTTTTTTTTATCAATGACTTTTCTATGTATTGCCGGGAGCCGACAATTCATTATAGCCGCGAGTGAGTTTTAAATGACTTTTTTTTCTTCAGAAATGATACTTTGTGCAGGGACAGTTCTAAGCACAGGAAACAAGCGCGACTTTACAGGCATACTATACACACACCCTAGGTAAGAAATTTAAAGGAATATTTCACTTTTATTGTTTCACTTTAAGCATTTTTAAAATCACTGCTCCCGAAAAAACTGACGTTTTTAAAACTTTTTTTTGCATTGATACATGTCCCCTGGGGCAGGACCCCGGGTCCCCAAACACTTTTTATGACAATAACTTGCATATAAGCCTTTAAAATTAGCACTTTAGATTTCTCCTATAGACTTTTACAGGGTGTTCCGCGGCTTTTCGAATTTGCCGCGAACATCCCTAAATTGTTCGCTGTTCGGCGAACATGCGAACAGGCAATGTTCGAGTCGAACATGAGTTCGACTCGAACTCGAAGCTCATCCCTATTCCTTACATGTGCTCTAAGATGGCTACTATGCACCTTGACCCTTGTCATCACTCTTGGGTGGAGCCAGCCTTAAAGTGACATTACAAATTTCCATCTTATTCTAGGAGGGTACTACACCCACCCCCTCAAGGCCCTGTCCTTATGGGCCAACAACGCAACAGAATTTCTCTTGTTTTCAAAACTGGACTATCTCATAGTAAAACTAGGATGGGAAGGGGAAAGGGAAAAATAACAGTAAATGTGTATGTTTTCTTGGAGGAAACGGTCACCAAGTCAGAATAAAAAAATCTTTTCAGGTGACAGAACTCTTTACAGAACACATAAATACAGCCTATCTGGGTAGAACCCTACTGTGATAAATGCAGTGTCAGACCACTGCCCTTTCCACAAAGTTGTGACAAATGATTGGTCAACCTCCGACCGTGCTGTCACTGATACGCAACAATGACACTCTCAGCCTCACCCTGCACAAAGATTTTTTAGCTTGCCGGACCACAATCTAAGTGCCAACAGACTGAGAGCAATTGACACTGGGTTTGGTTAACCAAGCAATTAACTGTTTAAACTGCCACCGCCAACTACTTTTATAGGGAAATAGTAAACTTTCACAAGATTAGCAATAGCAGCTTATGATTTTAGAGTAAATGTCTGTAAAACATGCTGTCACCACAGATAGGTATAACCAGAAATTTACACTACAGTAGAGCTCTTTAAGAGACAGGGATTATTTTAGTTTGCACTAGAGCATTAGAGATCATTTTAACACTTTTCAAAATATGTTTTAATAATGAACAGGTCAAAAAATGGTGCAAAGAAAACATTTACAGAAAAAAAGTATTACAAAGAAATAAAGAGACAATAATGCAACAGAGAAATAAAAATGAATTGAGAGTGAGAATACTGAACAATGTCATGGTTCAGCCAATCAATCAAGCAAGATGGTGCATTGGCTCTCATGCGGCTTGACAGGTATTCCTTGGTTTGATATTAAACAAGAGCTGACAACTTCAGGGGGGGGGGGGGTGTTTCTGTGTTTATGATCATGACTAATCAAGAGGCTGAGTGGTAGTCATTGGATGTCTCTGTGTTTATGATCATGCCACAGATCCAGTTTTCTATAGGTGTTACTATATCTGAACACCTACAGGTTACAGTCCACTAATGTGCATATTATTGTCCAGCATGGAATTACCTTCAAAATGGATATAAATATGACAGGTTTCGAGTGTCTACTTTACCTTGTAGGGTTAATGTGTCTCGTTGGCTCCCCATATTGTCCAGTATAGGGGTGTTTGGGCTTAAAACGTTACTAAATAACTGATGGGTGTAAATATGTCCTTATTCTGGCTGTACTGTCATTATTTCAGAAGGTATGAAACATACTGAAGTTTTAGAGTCTTTGCTAATAACCATTCAATCCAGAATGTGTATTGACCATTCCACCAACTGAGCTATTTACAGTTGTTAGATGACTGATAGGCCTGGGATAAGGCGGGTATCTGTTAAAACTCTAGTTACTCAGGCTTGCGAGTCTGATGTTTTTATTAGGATTTCTAGACGGAAGTGTGGATTTGGCTATTAGGTGTGAGAGGATCTGCATCTGTCCTCTCAAGGATCTGATAAGGAGGTTCTGGCATCAGCTAACAGTTTGTGTCCTTTATGAACTGAAGGAGGAGGGAGGGGGAAGGTCACTGCAGCTATGCCTCTTTTCCGTCAAACTGTCATGGGGGGCTTGTAATCTGAACAAAATAGCTGCACAGCTTTTCGTGTGCCCAGTAGGCACAAACATTACACCTACCACTAGCTAATAAGGGTTACTGCTTTCAAAATATTAACCAAGGTGAAAATCTCTTGGCGCTGGTCACCTACAGAAGAACTGGACAATTAGACAGCTGCATGCCAGAATGACATAATAGATACACGATTGGCTCTCAGTGCTGCCCCTCTTTCACCCAGTATCAAAGATTTGAAAAGGCTGATATGAATACAGATTTAGGTAGTTATGTTAGCTATCAGTAAAAATCCATTTATTGGTTTCTAATGAACACATAAGTTCAAAGTTCAAGTTTAAATGGTGTTTTCCTGAAAGATGAGTTACAACATAGAAGAGAACAACAAACGCACAAGACCATGTATACAGGTATATACACACCTTGAGGTATACTTAAACTATGCTTAACGAGTGTGAGCTGTCAGTTATGACAAGTGGAAATGGCAAAGTCTTTGCATTTTACAGGGGGAAGGAGGAAAAAATCCATAGTGCCGCACATCCACGGAATCCTGTAGTGATGGTGGTAAGAGTGAAACTTCAGCCTGAGCTCATGCCAGGCCACGCGCACAATGTGTTTTGCTACACACACACCCCCCCCCCAGAACTTGGTCATGGGAAACATGGCATCTTACACAAGCTAAGAAAAGAGTTCCGGCAGTTGTTCCGGTGTATGGAGTAAAAATGTATTGATTATCCTTCTTGATGACAATGTGAAAGGGGTGACCCCAACGATATTTAGCTGCAATATCCCTCAAGAGGTCCAGGAGTGGCTTGACTGATCTGCGCATTGCCAGAGTAAGACGGGAACTGAACTGTGGCCCCATCAATTTTCAGTGGACCATGGTGTGGAATTCCAGCAAGGACCTCTAGGCCCCGCAACCCAATAAACACAGTCTAACTCAATATTTAATGTAGGGTCCCGGTCAAGGTACCTATTTAGAATTTTGATGACTATGAGCTTCAGGGGATGCCATGGAGACGAATGCTGTTTCTCCAGCTCCTATTCTCGCTGTCCTCTGCCCTTAGTTTGAAATGAGTAAGCTGCCCATAAAAATGTTTGGTGGCTGCTACGAGGTGTGAGATTCATTCGCAGACTGAGTGGTATCCAAAGTTGTTATCTTCGCCTCATTGACAGAAACTTGTAATTTAATGGCATCCACTTCCCCTCTCAGTGAAGCTTTAATCCTGGTGGCCCATTGCTCACACTCAGACTTGGTGGGGAGGGAGGCTAGTCTGGTCTGTATGTCCTTGAGAGCCTTCAGTGGGAGAGAAGTGGTCAGGGAGACCTTTTAGCTGTAAGATCGGGCAGGAGGGTCCAGAACACTGAGAGCAGGGGTGGCGATTGGCGAGTCTGCTTTGTCTATGGACTATGGAAGGAGGACACTTGCGGTGCGAAAATGAAGGTTTCCTATTTAGAAAAATAAGCTGTCAGGTTAGTAAAACAGAGATATCAGAACTGAGTCAGTCATACAGTTTGTAGTGTAAATATATTTGCAAAACAATGGGATAAAGGAATATTCCTGAACTTTGTTTTATCTCATGCCTACTGTGAAATTGTGTGAATGCATCAATGCAGTGCATGTTATCTCAGCTTGCAGGGCTTGGATTTACTGAATGAGTTTACCAAAAATTAAAATATTGCAGAATATACAGCCTCATGCTACATAACTAAGCACCATTTCATGCTGAATAAGCTCAATTATTAATGTATCTTAACCACTTGACCACTGGGCACTTAAACCCCCTTAATAACCAGACCAATTTTCAGCTTTCGGTGCTCTCACATTTTGAATGACAATTACTCAGTCATACAACACTGTACCCATATGAAATTTTTGTCCTTTTTTTCACACAAATATAGCTTTCTTTTGGTGGTATTTAATCACTGTTGGGTTTTTTATTTTTTGCGCTATAAGAGAAAAAAGACTGAAAATTTTGTAAAAAAATGATTTTTTTTTCGTTTCTGTTATAAAATTTTGCAAATTACTATTTTTTCTTCATAAATTTTGGCCAAAATTTATACTGCTACATATCTTTGGTAAAAATAAGTACAAATTGGTGTATATTATTTGGTCTTTGTGAAAGTTATAGAGTCCACAAGCTATGGTGCCAATATCTGAAAATTGATCACACCTGAAGTACTGACGGCCGATCTCATTTCTTGAGACCCTAACATGCTAGATAAGTACAAATACCCCCCAAATGACCCCTTTTTGGAAAGAAGACATTCCAAGGTATTCAGAAAGAGGCATTGTGAGTTTTTTGAAGTTGTCATTTTTTCCCACAATTCTTTGCAAAATCAAGATTTTTTTTTTCTCTTTTTTTTTTTTCACAAAATTGTCATATTAGCAGGTTATTTCTCACACACAGCATATGCATTCCACAAATTACACCCCAAAACACATTCTGCTATTACTCCCGAGTATGGCGATACCACATGTGTGAGACTTTTACACAGCGTGGCCACATACAGAGGCCCAACATGCAGGGAGCACCTTCAGGCGTTCTGGAGCACCAAGGCCAATTCTGACATTTCTCTCCTACATGTAAAAATCATCATTTATTTGCTAGAAAATTACATAGAACCCCAAAACATTATATATGTTTTTTTAGCAAAGACCTTAGAGAATATAATGGTGGTTGTTGCAACTTTTTATCTCGCACGATATTTGCGCAGCAATTTTTTAACGCGTTTTTTACGGAAAAAAAATGTTTTGTGCTTAAAAAAAAAAAAAACAGTAAAGTTAGCCCAATGTTTTTGCATAATGTGAAAGATGAAGTTACGCCGAGTAAATAGATACCTAACATGTCGCCCTTAAAAATTGCACACACTCGTGGAATGGCGCCAAACTTCGCTACTTAAAAAATCCCCATAGGCGACGCTTTAAATATTTTTACTGGTTACATGTTTTGAGTTACAGAGGAGGTCTAGGGCCAAAATGATTGCTCTCGCTCTAACGTTCGCAGAGATACCTCACATGTGTGGTTTGAAAACCGTTTTCATATGTGGGCGGGACTTACGTATGCGTTCGCTTCTGTATGCGAGCTCACGGGGACAGGGGCGCTTTAAAAAAAAAAAAAAATTTATTCTTCATTTTACTTTATTTATTTTAGTTTGACATGTTTTTCCGCCCTAAACATTTTTTTGATCACTTTTATACCTATTACAAGGAACGTAAACATCCCTTGTAATAGGAATATGGCATGACAGGTCCTCTTTACAGTGAGATATGGGGGGGGGGGTGTCAATAAGACCCCACATCTCACCTCTAGGCTGGGAAGCCTGAAAAAAATACAAAAAAAAAAAACAACAATCCTGGCTTTGATCGTAGCGGTGAGTCGGTAGAAGCACCGGAGGGCGGCGGGGGGGGGGGGGACATCCCCTCTCGTCTCCCGTAAGAATGATCAAGCGGCGGAACAGCCGCTATGATTGTTCTTATGGTGTAGGGAATCGCCGGCTGAAAAAGCTAATATCTGAATGATGCCTGTAGCTGCTCCCATCATTCAGATATCCCCGCACAAAGTCAAGGACGTCATATGACGGCCGGAGGGCGGGAAGTGGTTATTGCAGAGTATTGCCGGGCATTGCGGAGTATTGCCGGGCATTGCGGAGTATTGCCGGGCATTGCGGAGTATTGCCGGGCATTGCGGAGTATTGCGGACTATGGCAGGGTATTGCGGTGTATGGCAGGGTATTGCGGTGTATGGCAGGGTATAGCACGGGTATTGCACAGGGTATTGTGGAGGGTATTGCACAGGGTATTGTGGAGGGTATTGCAGAGTATTGTGGAGGGTATTGCAGAGTATTGTGGAGGGTATTGCAGAGTATTGTGGCGGGTATTGCAGAGTATTGTGCAGGGTATTGCAGAGTATTGTGCAGGGTATTGCAGAGTATTGTACAGGGTATTGCAGAGTATTGTGCAGGGTATTGCAGAGTATTTTGCAGAGTATTGCGCAGGGTATTGCAGAGTATTTTGCAGGGTATTGCAGAGTATTTTGCAGGGTATTGCAGAGTATTGTGCAGGGTATTGCAGAGTATTGTGCAGGGTATTGCAGAGTATTGCACCAGGGTATTGCAGAGTATTGCACCAGGGTATTGCAGAGTATTGCACCAGGGTATTGCAGAGTATTGCACCAGGGTATTGCAGAGTATTGCACCAGGGTATTGCAGAGTATTTCGCAGGGTATTGCAGAGTATTTCGCAGGGTATTGCAGAGTATTTCGCAGGGTATTGCAGAGTATTGCACCAGGGTATTGCAGAGTATTGCACCAGGGTATTGCAGAGTATTGCACCAGGGTATTTTGCAGAGTATTGGCAGGGTGTATTGCAGAGTATTGGCAGGGTATAGCACAGGGATGGCTGAGCAGGGATGGATGGATGGCTGGATCTGTGACTGCAATTGTCACAGATCCAGCCCACGGTGCTGCTGCTGCCATCCGCTCCCTCCCCCTCCCCTCTCACACTGTACCGATCGGTACAGAGAGGGGAGGGAGGAACCGGCGTCATCAAATGACGCCGGTCTGTTTACAAGTGATTGCTCCGTCATTTGACGGAGCGATCACGTGGTAAACGGCCGCTATCAGCGGCGATTTACCGCGATTCGTGATCCGCCGGGTCCTCTGGACCCGGCGGTCACGGAGTTTCCCGTGTGCGCGCCCCAGGGGGCGCGCGGGAGCGCGATTCTGGGAGAACGTTATATAACGTCCTCCCAGAGTTAAGCAGCCACCTTGTCGACGTTATTTGTCGGCAGGTGGTTGTTAAGTGGTTAAATAGAAAACTATCCTTAGATACATTTTTACTCCAAAAGTATTTTATTAAAATAAATTTAATAAAAATAAAAAAAAATCAGATTTAAATAAAAAAAACAGATTTTTAGATTTTTATTTTTTTTAAATCAATGATTTTTATCCACCATGTTCATCTGTACATTTCTCAGAATCTAGCCCATGATGTTTATGTCACAATGATAAAAGAAGGACCTGCTCTCTTTAAACAGATTGATGTGATTACTCACAATAGGATAAAATTCTGCAGCAACTATAAATCTGAGATCTTGCAGAGGTTACAGGGATAGATATTGATGGTGAGTCAAGATTATATTCTCAGCAAAATACTCCAGAAAAACAAGTTACAACAAAGACACAAGACTATGTATACTGATACATACACACCACTCAATATACTTGAGCTACGCTAAAGAACGAGTGTTAAATGTAATGAATGATTAGGGCACAAGACAAAATTGCCAGATTACATTTATATTTATATACAGTATATACAGTACTGTGCAAAACTTTTAGGCGGGTGTGAAGGTTGCTGTAAAGTAAGAATGCTTTAAAAAAATACAGTATATTTTATTGTTTATTTTTATCAATTTACAAAATGCAAAGTGAGCAAATAGAAGAAAAATCTAATTCAAATCAATATTTGGTGTGACTACTCTTTGGCATCAAATGAGCGTCATTTGCGCACTTGCACACTTTTTACACTTGCAAAAATTCAAGGATTTTGTAGGATAAAGCCCTGTACACACGATCGGATAACCTATGGATTTTCCTCCGATGGATTTGTCCATCGGAAATCCGATGAAACTGTTTTTCATTAGTCTTGCCCACAAACCATCAGTCAAAAAACCGACCATTCCAAACGCGGTGACGTAAAACACTCCGATGAGCCGAGAAAAATGAAGTTTAATGCTTCTGAGCATGTGTCGACTTGATTCTGAGCATGCGTGGGTTTTTGATCCGATGGACTTGCCCATAGACGATCTGAGTTTTCGATCGGTTTTTTATCCATCGGAAAAATTTAAAACATGTTCTATTTTTTAAAACCGATGGAAAAAAGACCGATGGGTCCCATACATGATCGGTTGGTCTGATGAAAACCATCCATCGGACAGTTTTCATCAGTCAAACCGATCGTGTGTACAGGGCTTTAGAGTCAAGTGATTATAAGTAATCAATTATACTAAGCAGGGGCTAATGATCATCAATTTCATATGTGGGTTGAGACACACTCATTAACCACTTCGAAACAGGGCACTTTCCCCCCTTCCTGCCCAAGCCAATTTTAAGCGCTGTCGCTTTTTAAATGACAATTGCGCGATCATGCTACACTGTACCCAAACTACATTTTTATCATTTTGTTCCCACAAATAGAGCTTTCTTTGGTGGTATTTGATCACTTCTGGTTTTTTTTTTTTTCATAAACAAATAGAAAAATTCAGAAAATTTGGGGAAAAAAAACGTGTTTCTTATATACATTTTTTGTAAATAAGTAAGTTTTCTCCTTCACTGATGGGCACAGATGAGGCTTCACTGACGGGCACTGATAAGGCGGCACTGATGGGCACTAATGAGGTGGCACCAATGAGGTGGTACTGATGGGCACTGATAGGTGGCACTGATGGGCACTCATAGGTGGCACAGATGGGCACTCATAGGTGGCACTGATGGGCACCTGAACAACCACAACATACACGGATATAAAAGGTAATACTGACATATAATCACACACATAGGTTGGACTTGATGGAATTGTGTCTTTTTTCAACCTCACCTACTATGTAACTTATAGGCGACACTGATAGGCACTGGAAGACTGCACTGAAAGGTACTTATGGGTGGCACTGATGGGCACTGATAGGCAGCACTGATGGGCGGCACTTATGGGCATCACTCATATGGAGGCACTGGCAGGCATTGCTCATGGGCACTGATTGGCATCATATGTGGGCAATGATTGGCATCCCTGGTGGTCATGGGTGGCATACCTGGTGGTCATCAGTGGTGGGCATCCCTGGTGGTCCTAGTGGCATCCCTGGTGGTCCCGAATGGGCATCCTCGGGTGGGCTGCGCAGATAATCAGCGCAGACCCCCCTGTCAAGATAGCCACCAATCGGCTCTCCTCTACTCGTGTCTGTCAGATGCGAGTGAGGAAAAGTCGATACATGGCTTTTCCTGTTTGCATCATGATCAGTTGTGAATGGACACGGCTGATCACATGGTAAAGAGCCTAAGAGCCTCCGTCAGAGGCTCTTTACTGAAATCAGTGTTGTGGTGTGTCAGACTGACACACAGCACCACCGATCGCCAGGCAGCGCCCCCCCCCCCCCCCAGGCGCGCGCCGGCTTGATATCATGATCACGTCATAGGATGTCCGGTCAGGCTAACACAACCACTTTGCGCACGACATATTGCTATATGGCGGGCAGGAAGTGGTTAACTTAAACAGAAAAAGCTGTGTAGGAGGCTTAAAACTGGATAAGGTATGGAAGGGGGTCTACGATTATCAGTCTGAACAGAGGGACCCAGAGGGATGAGGGAGGAGGGGAAGATATACGTAACAGGGAATTGTTCTATAGATATATGAATTTTATTGGTGGTTTATAGTGTATAAATCTCTGTTTAATTTGATGAAGAATAAGCTAGATTTATTTTCCTTTATATAATGGTGAGGTTGAGGGATGGATTATAGAAGGTAATATATGTAATGCCAATGAGATTGATATTGGTATTGTCCATCCCCTTCCCTCCCTCTTCTCCCCTTTTTTTTCCCCTCATCCCTTTTTGCTTTAGTCTTATCTATCGCCTTCCATTTTTTTTTTTTTTTGTTCTAAAGATAAGTCGGGGGTACGGAGGGGCCTGGAGCTTAGCTTTATAACCTCTCTGACCACTCCAGGCACACGCACCCACATAGGTTGACGCTCAAACACTGTTCAACCGGTGAGCATATTTTTTTTAGCATATAACTAATTGTATTAGGTAAAGGGGGAGTTCTCCCCCTTACTTTTCTTTTTTTTTTCTTTGCTACCTATTCCTTTTTTTTATTTTTACCCACATCTTGACTGTGAATTGAAATGGAGACCTTGAATGTGCTTTCATTGAATGCTAAGGGGTTAAATACACCCGAGAAAAGGAGGATGCTCCTGCATGATTTGCAGCGCCCCGAAACAGACGTTGCCTTCATACAGGAGACGCACTTCAGAGATGACAAAATACCGATCTTAAAAAACCGGCTATACTCAACAGTATATCACTTGACCAACCAAACAGCTAAGTCGAGAGGGGTTTCTATTCTTTTAGCAGGGAGAGTACCATGGACTCACATAGATTCTATGAGAGATCCAACAGGGCGTTTTATTTTTGTAAAAGGTAAAGTAGGAGATATAGGGGTCACACTTGCGACTCTGTACGTCCCCAATGACCATCAAGAGGTATTTTTGGGCAAGGCGATTAAGCGACTGATGGGATTTACAGAAGGACACTTGATCTTAGAGGGAGATTTGAATATTGCGTTAGTTCCAAAAGAAGATACTTCCTCGGGAGTGTCATCCATTCCCTTCAGTGCGCGGAATCGCGTTGCCCAAATCCTGCATAAAAACCAACTGATTGATATATGGCGGCTTTTTCACCCCCAAGAAAAAGATTTTATGTTCTACTCCCCTCCTCATAAAAACGTACTTTCGTATAGATATCTTCCTTGTTCCACATGCCCATCTTCATTGAGTAAGAATGGCCAAAATAGGCTTGATTACGTGGTCAGACCATGCACCTATTTTCAAGACCCATCTTTGACTAGACCAAACCAGTGGAGATTGAATGAAAGTCTTCTACAGGACAAAGATGTCCTGGAAGATATGACTAAGGAATTACCTTTTTACTTCAATACTAACGATACCCCAGACTGTGATCCCGGAATTACCTGGGAAGCACATAAGGCGGTTATCCATAGGGTGCTGATTAAACATGGAGCAAGGATCAAGAGGAGACGTACAGAACAGCTAAAACATTTACTGGAAGAACTAGCTACATTGGAGCTTAGACATAAACGGACACGCTCAATATCTCTAGAGAGAAACCTTATTGATAATCGAACACAAGTCACAGACCTCCTTTATTACAAAGCTAAAGCAGCATTACAGATATGTAGGAAGTTTTCGTATGAATCAGGGGATAAATGCGGGAAACTATTGGCCAGAACTTTACGAGAACAGAAGTTAAGTAACTATCTACCCCATATCATCTCACCGAATAAACCCAAGGCAACGAAACCACCGGAGATAGTGCGAGAATTCCAAGAATTTTATCAATTCCTTTACAATCTACAGAGTAAACCTCCTACTCAAGAGCAGATAGATCTGTATCTTTTGGCTTCATCAATGCCTAGACTTTCGGAGGCAGACAGGGATAAACTTGAGGATCCTAGAACTAGGGAAGAACTTAAGGAAGCTGTAGGCTCCATGAAATTGGGGAAAGCTCCGAGGCCTGATGGCCTTACGGCCCAATACTACAAAACACTATTCCCCTCTCTATCTGAGTATATGTTTAGGCTATTTAACACTGGGGTCTTCAGCAACCTTAACAAAAGATACCCTGTTAGCATACATTTCAGTGATACAGAAAGAGGGGAAAGATCCAGCTTCCTGTGGAAGTTACCGGCCAATTTCTTTGTAAATCTAGATCTTAAACTTTTTACTAAAGTTCTGGCGAATAGGATCCAGCAGTATGTCCCGAATTTGATACACCTAGACCAGGTTGGATTCGTCCCCTCAAAAAAAGCCTGGGATAACACCACGCAAGTTCTTAACCTATTAGAGATAGTGAATACAACACAGACGCAATCTGTATTTCTGAATACGGACGCAGAGAAGGCCTTTGACAGGGTGAACTGGAAGTTTATGCGGGCAGTTTTACAGCACAGAGGTTTTGGTAGCAAGATATTACAGTGGATTTCTTCAATCTATTCCTGTCCAACGGCTCAGGTACGGGCTAATGGACTATCAGAGCCTTTTCGTTAAACAAATGGGACACGACAGGGGTGCCCCCTGTCCCCACTTCTCTTCGCCCTGTCACTGGAACCGTTTCTTTGCACATTGCGTCTTAATCAGGATATTTTAGGAATACAAATAGGGAATATTCAATGTAAAATCTCAGCCTATGCGGACGATATGCTGTTTACCCTTAAAAATCCCTTGATCACGATCCCGAATTTGATGAGGGAGTTTGAGAAGTATGGCTCACTCTCGAATCTTCGTATTAATTTTAATAAATCTGAAGCTATGGGGGTTAATTTACCACAAACATCGATAACACAATTGAAACAAAATTTTAAGTTCAAATGGACCGATAGAGCTTTAACATATCTAGGTAATCTACTCCCAAGAAACGTAGCGAAGATTTACGAGTTAAATTTTCCACCTTTATTGCAAAAAGTCAAGATGTTATTAGATAAATGGAGTTCTGGCTTTCATACCTGGCTAGGACGCTGCAATATCATCAAGATGAGCATACTTCCTAAATTCCTTTATCTATTACAGGCATTACCAGTACATATTCCCTTGAGTTTTTTCAGAGTCAGAAGCTAAGAGAGTTCATATGGGCACATAAGCAGCCCCGGATACAACGGAAGCAATTAATGTTTGATAACCTGCTTAGCGGTATTCCCGAGTCTGGCTCGGGGTAAGATTTCAGTACCATTAGCGGTAACCCCGAGCCAGACTCGGGCTGCATCACAGGATACAGGGAGAGTTACTTACTTTGTTCCCTGGATCCTGCGGTGTCTCCCTGCAGTGTGTGCGAGCTGTCTCCTCGCTCGATTCACACACAGTGCCGCCGTTCCCTGTGACATTGCGGCGCACAGGGGCGGAGATCGGCGCCAAATTCAAAAAAAGTAAAAACACAATACACATACAGTATACTGTAATCTTACAGATTACAGTATACTGTAATCTTACAGATTACAGTACTGTATAAAAAAAAATTCACATCCCCTTTGTCCCTTGTGGTCTGTCCAGTGTCCTGCATGCACTTTTATATTATAAATACAGTTTTTTCTGCCTGGAATTAGGAGATTGTCCATAGCAACCAAAAAGTGTCCCTTTATGTCAAAAGTGGTTTTAGACCAGCTAGAAAACAGCGATAATAAATTAGAATCACTTGCAGAATTGAGCGATAGCGATTTGTGGGGAAATTCGTCATCTAACACTGAAAGTAATGACAGCGACAATCGTGCAACTGAGCAAGTTTCAGTGTTTTTAATTTGATTACATTATTGAATAATTTTTTTTGTTTTATATTATTATTTGTTATAATTATTTATAATTATTTATTATAATATAATTTATGATTTTGTGTTTCAAACTTTATCATACCCGGGATGTCTACTAGTCTCTTGTTTGGACAGATTTAAGTGAGTTATTCCTAAGAATTGCAGGACTACAATATAAAACGCCAAATTTCCATGCAAAATAATTTTACTGCTTTCAGCACCTAAAATCAGACAGAGTCATACCGCCAGGGAGGTTAGAGACAGGGAGGACTAGCTGTACCGGATATACGGAAGTATTATCAAGCAGTACACTTGAACAGAGTTATTGACTGGAATAGACAAATAGACACTAAACTGTGGGTACAAATTGAACAAGCCCAATCACCTGTGCCCTTGAGTGGAGCACCGTGGTGCTTCGCATTACTGCCTAGAGAGGTGACTAGGAACCCTGTGGTGGGCAACACGACCGGGCTTCGCTCGGCCCTGTTCCTACTATAGGTATAGTACCCACAACCTCCCCTCTATATCCGATACTAGGTAACCCCCTTTTTCTACCAGGATGTGAAGACAGTGCCTTTTGACATCTAGTGAATATGGGATGCACCCAAGCATCCAGCTATATCCACACAGGGGCATGGTTGACACTAACGGAGCTGATGGAACAAGGAAATATATTTAGATTAAAATTTTGGAACGCTTTACAGATCACTCATTTTTTTGGTACTCTCCGGCTTATTAGACCCCTTACTACATTTGGGAATGGGAAGGGAGCAATATCGCATACACTATCCGTAAGTTACGAATTATTAATCACACAGCCGGAAACCTACTCCCTGAAATGTGTTCAGGAATGGGAACGGGAACTGGGGAGGACCTTTAGCTTGGAACAGCGACAAAGGATGCTCAGGTTTACACATGAAACATCAATTTGTGTAAAAACACAAGAAACCAACTTCAAGATTTTCTCCAGGTGGTATAGAACATCAGAGAGACTAAAAAAATGTTTTCCTGATACCTCAGACCGGTGTTCGAGATGTCAGGAAGATATGGGCACAATGCTACATGTTTATTGTAACTGTTACAAACTAAGGCGTTTCTGGATGGAGAGTAAACAAATTCTCCAACTCTGTACAGATCTAACAATACCGGAAGACCCGGCGTTCTTTCTCCTACATGTAAATCAGGCACCAGAGAAGGTATATAAGGAATCATGCATCTGCCATGTTTTAGACGCCGCAAAGGCATGTATTCCTTTGAAGTGGAAGTCATCAGCGCCACCAACAATAGAGATGTGGATCCGTAAGGTGAAGGAGATCAGCAAACTAGAAGACCTAGTTCTCTCTGCACGCCACCAGCACAAAAGTTATTCCAGGACTTGGTCTTCCTGGAATACCTTCCTGGCTTCGGAGGAGGGGAAAACCCTCCTTGACAATGAAGTGAATGGGCAAGAAGTTTAATGAGCTTAATCCCATCTATTGCTGTAAATTAGGAGCACAAGAAAGGTCTGCTATTCTCTGATGCCGCGTACACACGACCGAGTTTCTCGGCGGTGAAAACACCATCGTTAAACCCGACGGGAAAAACGAGGACCGGCTTAGTCCCCTTTTTCCAGTCTACACACGGCCGTTTTTCACGACATGTTTTCTCTTGGTTGAGAAAACCGGCTGTGTGTAGGCTCCCTAGCAGTGTTTCCCTATAGGAAAACTGCAGAGGAAAAAAATGCTGTGATTCGCGACGAGAAAAATTAGTGCATCTTCTAATTTTTCTCGTTGTGATTCTCAATGGTTTTCTCGTCGGGAAAACTGCTGGAGAGCCTACACACGGGCGTTTTTCTCGTCCAAGTGAAAAAATTACAGTTTTCCCGACGAGAAAAATGGTTGTGTGTACACGGCATGACAGTCATAGAATTTTCCTTCCTTTTTTTTTTTTTTTGTTGTGTTGTTTTTTGGTTTGTTGTTATGTTACAGGCTAACTTTATGGGAAAATTTGCAGGAATAGAGAAGGATAAGTCCAAGATTACAGAGGAGACAGGCATGGGAATTTGATGTTGTTTTGAGAAACAAGCTAATATGATACATAAATAAGCTATTTCTAAGTAGCAGGAACCAGAGGGACTATAATTTGTGACTGAACCGGTGAATGGGTAGATATGAGATGTTTTAAATTTAAGACGTCCAGGGTTAGGGGGGGGGGGAGCTACCCCTCTCCTCAGTTTCCATAGGTTCAGCTTTTTATGTTTTTTCCTTATTGCCTGTCCTTAACTGGAACTCGAGCATATAGTTGTAAATTTTTTTTTTTTTTTTTTTTTTGTTTTGTATTTCTCTGTTTTCCTTTGTATTTTTAAAAAATTAAATAAAAAAATGATTGATTTGTAAAAAAAAAAAAAACTGGATGAGGAACAGCCTAACTCTGCTACTAAGGTGAGGTTGTGGAAGACAGTTTCATGTGTAGCGGGTATGTACTTTCCCGGATGTAAATTTAACTGGCAGAGACACCAGTAATGTGTAATTCCCTGTAGTCCAGCAGGTGGCGCTGTCGCCATGGGCTGGGGGTTGAGCCATTGCTGTGTGCCGGGCCTCCTTTTTGTCCTCCCTCGGCAGCGGTATGGTGGGGCGGGGAACCCGCCTTGCTTGCTGGGAGAGGGTATAAAGGGCCGGCCATCTTTGTCACGGGGTCGGGTCCCAGGCACCTTCAGCCTGTGGGCGGTGGTTCGTGTCGGTCCTCTAGGCGGCCTAGGCCTAGAGGACAGTCGGAGGTCATGTTCCATCTCAGGCACCTCTAGCCTGGGGTGAGGTACTCGGATGGAGGTCTGGAGCTCAGTGCCCAACACTGGGTTCCACGAGGAAAGGAGGTCCTAGGGAACCCAGGGATTGGGAACCCGAATCCGGAAGGTGCAATGGACCGGGGGGAGCTCCTCACTTGAAGACCTGGTGCAGCATATTGCCAGTGACAGGTGAGCCTCCCACCGGAGACCGCCTGGAAGGAAATTCCCCCTCGCTCGGAGACCGCAGCCCACTTTCAGGGAGGAAAGTGGAGAGTTCATTGTGTCTGGGCCTACTCGCATCCACACCTCCTTTTCTGTTCTGTTTTCTAAGGGAGTCTAACTGATTATGCTGTTCACTCATGAGGAATAAAGGAGTGTTGGACTTTAATGGTGTGGGGCTCTTTTCTGGTGGACATTGTTCAATGTAATCTCACGTGGAGGTCTTAGGTGCACAACACTGACCCGAAGGTATAGAAAGAACTTTGCTTACACCGCACTGACACCTGTGGTGAAGGTCAGGCGTGGTGTCCCCGCTCTCTCCTCTCTGAGGTACCCCTAGACAAGAATAGAAACGAGCTGATGCAAAGAGGGGAGTGAGGGGGGCGTTACACATGTCACAGGTCATACATCATGGCAAGACTGAGCACAGCAACATTACCCAAGGTAGGTACAGTACACTGCTTCAGCAAGGTCTCTCCCAGGCAAAGAGTTCAAAGCAGACTGGGGTTTTAGGATGTGCTGTTCAAGCACTTTTGAGGAAACACAAAGAAACGGGGAACATTGAGTGGTCAGACAAGGAACCTTAATGCAGCAGATGAAAGACACATCATGCTTACTTCCCTTCAACATTTGAAGATACCCAGCAGTGCCATCAGCACAGAACTGGAAGAAACCAGTGTGACCCAGGAAGGCCCATCTACTGTCTGGAGAAGTCTGGCCAGAAGTGGTCTTCATGAAAGAATTGTGGCCAAAAAGCCACACCTCTGATGTGGAAACAAGGCTAAGCAACTCAACTATGAATGAAAACATAGGTGCTGGGGTGCAGAAAAATGGCAGCAGGTGCTGTGGATTGATGAGTCAAAAATGTAATTATTTGGCTATAGCAGGAGGCAGTCTGTTCGATGAAGGGCTGGAGAGAGGTACAATATTGAGTATCTGCAGGTAACAGTGAAGCATGGTGGAGATTCCTTGCAAGTTTGGGGCTGCATTTCTGGTCCAAATCATTTGGTGGAGGGGGGATTGTTTTTAGGGGTTGCGCGTGACCCCTTAGTTCCAGTGAAGGCAACTTTTAAGGCATCAGCACACCAAGACATTTTGCACAATTTCATGCTCCCAACTTTGTGGGAACAGTTTGGGGATGGCCGCTTCCTGTTCCAACATGACTGAACACCAGTGCACAAAGCAAGGTCCATAAAGACTTGGATGAGCACGTTTGAGGTGAAGGAACTTGACTGGCCTGCACAGAGTCCTGACATCAACCCAATAGAACGCCTTTGGGATGAATTTAGGCCGAGACTGCGAGACAGGCCTTCTCGTCCACATCAGTGCCTGACGTCACAAATGCTCTTCTGGAAGAATGGTCAAAAATTCCCATAGACACACTCATAAACCTTGTGGACAGCCTTCCCAGAAGGGTTGAAGCTGTTATAGCTGCAAAGGTTGGCCTACTTTTTATTGAACCCTACGGGCTAAGACTTGGATGCCATTAACGTTCATGTGCGTGTAAAGGCAACCGTCCCAATACGTTTGATAATATAGTGTGTGTGTATATATAACCTCTCATGTTAATAAAAACAAACTGCACTATTCCCTCATGTAACCTGAAGCCTAGGTTTTTTACATTAAACCTGAATTCTAGCCCTTCCTTCAGTCTTGCAGTTTAAAATGCCCTACTCTGATTTCACTGCACACTGTGAGCTAATTGAGGTGTGCAACAGAAGCTTCAGCAAGTCAAATAGAGCCCGCCTCATTTCCTGGTTGGAGGACATTGAGCGTCATCTAGGTCTTTCCTCCTCAGTCTGACTGTCTCAAGCCCACTTTTTTCATTCATTGGATTTCAATTCTTTCAAATATGGAGGCTCAGCATTACATATGGGCATTACCTAGGTTGGTCTGCATCAGTGGCGGCTGCTCCATTAGGGGCGCAACCCCCCTAATCCATGCACTGGCGCCTAATCTCCATGCAGGGCGCCAGACGCATGGATTTCAATGTTTTTTTTTTTAAGCACATGATTAGAGCCTAATGCCGCGTACACACGACCGTTTTTCATGACGAGAAAAATGCCATTTTTTAAATTGGTCATTAAAAACGATCGTGTGTGGGCTCCAGAGCATTTTTAACGACGTGAAAAATGGCCTCAAAAAAATTAGAACCTTCTCTATTTTTTCTCGTCGTTTTTCACGTCGTTCTTTTTCTCGTCGCGAAAAACGGTCGTGTGTATGCTTTTCCGAGGGGAAAAAAACGCGCATGCTCAGAATCAAGTATGAGACGGTAGCACTTGTTCTGGTAAAACTAGCTTTCGTAATGGAGATAGCACATTCGTCACGCTGTAACTTACTGAAAAGCACGAAGACTGAAAAGTGTAAATCGTCTCTCACCAAACTTTATTAACACGAGGATCAGCAAAAGCGTCCCAAATGGTGGCGCCATTCGAATGGAACTTCCCCTTTATAGTGCCGTCGTACGTGTTGTACGCCACCGCGCTTTGCTCAAGCGTTTTTTTTTTTTCATGATTGTGTGTATGCAAGGCAGGCTTGGGAGGAAACACTAAAAATCATGTCGAGAAAAACGTTGTTTTTTTCCATGACATGAATAACGGTCGTGTGTACGCGGCATGAGGCTCTAATTGGCCCACCCAGTTATGTGACAATAGCGAATTGATATTCGCTATTGTCTTCCTGCTTCTCCTCCCGGACAATCAGGACCCGATTGGCCAAGAGAAGAAGCGACTATATTGGCCGGGAACAGAAGCAGGCGAGAAGCCACCAAGGAGGAGATGCAAGGGGAAGCCGTCGAAGCTGCCCACGAACTGGATGGGGTAAGTGCGGGGCTGGTAGGTGGACAGGGGAGCGACGGGTGGGGTGTGGACCGACTGAACGGGGGGACTGGTGGTTTGTTTGCCGCCCACCCCCCCCCCCCCAAAAAAAAGAGCAACAGCTGCCACTGGTCTGCATGCAAACACAGTCTACTTTGGAATGATGGCTACTCTTTCATACCCACCATCAGTGCATTTTGATATTTTCATAACTCTTTCCCAAGAGCCAGCTTGCTTCAGGACTCTCAATATTTTCTCTGAACAAAGATAGGCCTGACTAAACTCATGCACCCCCTAATTTAAATATGACCCATCACTTCCTGTCAAGGCCACACCCCTTGCTGTTTAGGAACCGCCCTGAAATTTTTGAGTGGGGACACTAGTTCTGGGGGGGGGGGATGGATTTCCCTAATTTGCATAGATTTCCTCTCACTTCCTGTTTGGCTATGGGTCTGGAAGTGAAGGGAAATCTCTGCAATGGGACAGGGATGGTAAAAAATAAAATGACAGGGGCTATAACCCTCCCTTACTCTATCTAAATTAAAAAAAGAGTGTTGCCTATAGTTCTAGAGGACTAAGAAGATCTAACCGTGCCAATGGTGCAGCAGAAAACATATAGCACAGTAAGGAAGGTTTGTGGTCCAGGATGATAGGACAGTCAAAATTAGAAGCGGTGACCCCCCACTGTTGCGGAATGTCGGCTGCTCACATACCGGAAGCAGTGCGGCCGCTTTATGGGGGCGCTAGACTAATTTGCCTCTCAGCCCAGTCCACCCCATAAGACTGGCACTACTCTAACAGTGTAGCACAAGCCAGTGGGGACTCTTTCCGTGCCGCCCCCCTGCAAAGTGCTGCCCTAGGCCTTGGCCTTGTCAGCCTAGGCCAGGATACAGCGAGCGGTGGCCATATGGCCAAACATATGTAGAGACCCCTTTTGAATTTTTGAGCTTAGGTCTTTCCAATGAAAGGGTAATGCTAATGCTACAGCATACAAAGACATTATAGACAATTGTGTGCTTTCAACATTATGACAACAGTTTTCAGTCCAATAGTGA
This sequence comes from Rana muscosa, assembly GCA_029206835.1. Taxonomy (NCBI): domain Eukaryota; kingdom Metazoa; phylum Chordata; class Amphibia; order Anura; family Ranidae; genus Rana; species Rana muscosa. Next base: position 1,058,659,257 of record CM055117.1, on the reverse strand, counting down.
CTATGCTCCCGTGCACAAAGCCAGCTCTGTAAAAGGCATGGCTTAACCAGTCTGGTGTAGAGTAGCCTTTCTCTACCTTTTTATCCCAGAGGAACTACTAAAATAATTTTCAGTGCACAAGGAACCCTTACTAAAACCATTTCCTGACAGACTCCATGGCAGACTACGTGTGGGTTAACCCCGCCTCCTCTCCACAGCTATAGGACCCCTTACCCATAAATTTGAGCTCACCTACACAGACAGGTGTTCCCTTTTTATCCTCCTCACATGGACCTTCATCATGCAATTCTGTGCGATGTCCAGGATGTGGATTGCTCGGATGGATCGGTACTGCTTGCGGTGCACCCAGGGCCCAGCTATGAGCGGGCAAGTGGTTTCAGGGCTGGAAAATACCCCTATGGTGGAAGGGATGTGGCCCCAGAGTACCGGATCGGATATCGCAGGATTCCTCGGCTGGCAAGGTCTGAAGATTTTGTTTTTCATATCTTCTTCATGGCAGACAAGTTTATGTTTGTTGTCCTGTTTTCCCTGTCTTTTCCTCCTGTGTTGCGGCATGTGGAACGCTTTTTGCGTCCCAGGACGCCATTACTTCCTGGTTCCCGGTCCGCCGCTCTTCTGCACATGCGCGAACTGCGGTGAAACCGAGGCTTGGTTTCCGCGCATGCGCAATGCGGCGGAGGGGTCAGGGGCCGCGCAGGTGCAGTGGGTCTGGTTTCTTCGGCGCATGCGCGCAGCGGGACCGGCCGTGATGTCATTTCGGCGGTTTATTTAAACCGCTGAAGAGCCCTATACAGGTGGGATAACCTGTGGGCATAGAGCGACAGCCTCCCGGAGCCTCATTACTGCTAGGACGGGGTAAGCACTTCATTTTGCAATGTATGCTTGGTATGCTTAGTGTCTCTTAAAGGGACAGTTTTAAAAAAAAAAAAAAAAAAAACTTTTTTCTTTTCTCATGCTTCTTTGCATTGATTTGCTTATCCCTAGTCTAGGCAGTGTAGTACGGATTCCTGTCTCCCTCATCATGGACTCATCCTCACCGCCATGTGGCCAGCCCTCCCGCACAAGGTATGTGCGGAGTGGGTAGGGGGTTGGTGTCTTTTGTGCCTATCTGGTGGTTGCTAACGGTTACATCCTGCCCACCTCCCCCCCCCTCCCTCTGTCTGTATTATCTCTTACAGCCCGGCAACTTCAGTTCATCGGTCACAAGAAAGGGACCTTGCCAGGCCGCATCATCACTCATCATCCAGGTCTAGACGCGACACTACGTCTAGGACCCATCGTCATAGGGGACGTTCACATACCCCCTCTAGACATAGGAGATGTTCCCATTCCTCCTCTAGTCACCGCCACCACCACCGCGATGATCGCTCTGACCACAGAGCCTGTTGGGGATGCAAGACCAGAATCTCGGAGGGCAAATCGCTATGCGACCCATGTTATGCCCGAGCGGTTGGTGAGAAAGAGACCGAAAATCAAAACCTTGAGTCTCTTGTGAAACGTGTGGTACAGCAATCTATGAAAGAAATAGTTGCCCCCCCACACAAGGAGCCAGTCCACCACCTTGTCTGACTCCTTGGCTGACGATGCCCAGGAGGATCCCGGCCAATTCCAGCCCCATGATTCCTCCCATTATTCCTTGCAAGACGAGATGGAGGGAGATGATTCTGTGATTCCTCCCATTATTCCTCGCAAGACGAGATGGAGGGAGATGATTCTGTGATTCCTCCCATGATTCCTCGCAAGACGAGATGGAGGGAGATGATTCTACGGTGGGATTCGACTACGCTTTAGTCTCTCCGCTGATCAAGGCAGTGAAGGAAACTTTGAAGTTGGAGGATACCACTGCCCCCCCAGAAAAACAAAGAAAACTGTTTAAACAACTGGGGAAAGAACGCTCCAATTTCCCACTTCCCTCTGAGCTGAAAGGAGTGTTTGAGGAACAATGGAGCAAGGGAGATAAGAAGGTTTCCATGCTAAGCAAAACCTATAGACTGTATCCCTTTAAATCGGAGGATGTCAAGCATCTGGAGAATGCTCCCCTCGTAGATGCAGCAGTAATGCGCCTAGCGAAGCATGTCACCCTCCCGCTAGATGACACCGTATCATTTAAAGATGGTCTGGATCGGAAGATGGACCTGGACCTCAAAAGAATATATAGCCTGGCCGGAACGGCATGCAAACCAGCTTTTGCCCTTGCAGTAACCTCCAAAGCAATGGAGGCCTGGGTGGAAAATGTTGACTCCGTTCTGAAAGGTGTCTCGGAGGAATTGGCACAAAGTTCAGCAGTGCAAGAACTTAAACTGGCTATTGCCTTTTTGGGAGAAGCTTCAATTGATCTCATCCGCTTGATGGCTAGATCCATGCTATCTTTGGTCACAGCCAAACGAACACTATGGTTGCGCCCCTGGCTTGTTGATCCTGCCTCAAAGCAGGCATGGTGCAAAATTCCTTTTGAAGGAACTTCCTTGTTTGGAAACAAGCTAGATAACGCTATTTCAAAGGCTACAGGCGGAAAGTCGGGATTCCTCCCTCAGGACAAACGTCCGTTTAACCAAAGAAGGCCTCAGCGGAAACGCAGCACAGAGCGTTCAAGAGAGGCACTGGAACTGGAATAGGCAGATATCTTTCCAAAAAATCTGGCAAGAAACAGACGCCCGGTGGGCGCGAGCCAACCAAGTCCTTTTGAGATTGGGCCCGCCCAAGCGGGTCGGGTAGGGGGCTCGCCTACGTTTCTGCCGGCACGTCTGGGTGACCTTGATCTCAGATTATTGGACCATCAAAACGGTCTCAACAGGTCACGCATGGTCCTTCACCAAAGTCCCTCCATGCAGACCAATGCAATCTTCACTGCCTCAATCAGAAGAAAAACAACAAGTTCTTCTTTCATTTGTGAATGCCCTGAAAGATCAAGGAGCAGTGGTGCCCGTCCCAAAGGACGAGGAATTCCAGGGGGTATACTTCCCCCTCTTCCTAGTACAAAAGAAGAACGGCTCTTGGCGTCCAGTTATAGATCTCACTTTCCTGAACAGGTACATAAAGCACGAGAAATTCAAGATGGAATCACTCTCATCCATCCAAAAAGTCGTTCAACCAGGCGACTGGTTGATCTCAATAGATGTTAAGGATGCGTATTTTCATGTTCCCGTGGCAGAAGAATTCCACAAATACCTTCGATTTCAGGTCGAACGAGAGCACTTACAATTTATTTGTCTTCCATTCGGACTAACGACCTCTCCAGGGGTCTTTTCCAAGGTACTGTTGGTAATTGTGTCTCTTATCAGAATACAGGGTGTGCGTCTGTATCATTACCTGAACGTTCTGCTACTACTGTCCCAAGACAAGCAGCAGCTGCTGATCCACAAAGATCAAGTGATCTCTACATTGATAGAGTTCAGATGGCTCCTAAACTGAGAGAAAAGTCAGCCAGACCCGACCCAACGCCTAACCTACCTAGGAGCTCAATTCGACACAGTAGAGAATACCATCTCTCTTCCGGAAGAAAAAATCCCGGTCATTCGGGTAAGAATATCTTTAGCCCTAGACTACTCTAACCTAAGGGCGTCACAGTGCCTGAAGATAATCGGCACGATGGTGGCCACGTTCCCCATGGTCAAATGGGCAATGTGGAGGCTTCGGCCTTTTCAATCAGGATTCCTTCAGCAATGGAAGACAGACGATCGCAATCAGCTGATCAGGACTACTCAGTCAATGAGGAACAGTCTTCTCTGGTGGCTTCAACACAAAAACTTGTTAACATGCCACTCCCTTGCTCCCATCCAATGGATGATTGTTTCATCCGATGCCAGCAATGCGGGCTGGGGAGCACATTGTGGGGCAGAACTGGCTCAGGACAAATGGGATGCCCATCTCCACATTCCAGGGTCAAACGTTCTGGAATTGCGTGCGGCATGGTGCGCCCTTCAAGCCTTCTCCCACCTTCTGAAAGGGAAGTCGGTCCTACTCAAAATGGACAATACCGCCGCCGTGGCATATGTGAAGAGACAAGGGGGCACTCGGAGCCCCACCCTTCTCCAAGAGGTCGAACCTATCATGACCTGGGCTCAGAGGAATCTACAAACTTAACAGCAGTCTTCATTCCAGGGGAACAGAACATTCAAGCGGACTTCCTGTCACGCAGCAACCTAGACAACAACGAATGGTCACTGCATCCACAAACCTTCAAGTGGATCCTATCGTTGGATTTCGATCCAGAAGTGGATCTGTTTGCATCCCCCTGCAATCACAAAGTAGACAGATACTACACTCGAGGTCGGTGCAGTCAAGCCTTCGGAGTAGATGCATTAACAAGCCAATGGAAATTCAACAAGGCATATGCCTTCCCTCCACCTCCGATCATGCAAAAATTCCTGCAGCGGCTCCAGTTGGAGAAAGGCGAAGTGATAACAATAGCACCATACTGGCCGAACAGGCCATGGTTTCCTCTCCTGAATCTGATGAGCTTCAGGGACCCGCTAGAGTCTCTTGGGTGTGCTTTAGGGGTAATCTCTACCCTTATGAGCTCCAGAAAGCCTAACATGAACAAAACCTACAACAGAATCTGGACCAGGTTTGTCAGCTTCATGACTTCTGCTGGAAAATCTTTCAGAAATCCTGGAGTTCAAGACGTTTTGAGTTTTCTACAATCAGGCTTGGATCTTCCTTTGTACTCTGAGGGAACTGATTGACAAGTTTCAGCCTTATCTGCATTTTCAGGAACATCATGGGCAACTCATCCCCTGGTTCAACAATCCTTTCAGGGGGCTTCGAGAATCAGGCCTCAGAGGAAACCTAGATTCCCCAAATGGGATCTTCTGCTCGTCCTTGATGCTCTTTCAGCACTCAACAACAAGGATCTTTCTATTAAGGACTTATCAATCAAACTGGCCTTTCTAGTGGCCATTACTTCAGCCAAAAGGGTTTCAGAAATAAGCTTCCTGGGTTGTCAAGAACCCTTTTTGACTTTCTTCCCGGACCGAGTGGTCCTTATTCCCATGCTTGGGTCTAAACCAAAAGTCAAGTCAGTTTTTCACGAGAATCAGGAAATAGTCCTTCCTACTTTCAATTCTCCAGAATCAGCAGATGTTCATCCCTTGGATGTAGGTGAGACTCTGAAAGAATACTTGCGAGTTACTTCATCTTTTAGAAGCTTGAACTACCTGTTCTTGTTACACACTGGTAGCAACAAAGGAAAGAGGGCTTCCTCCAGAACAATAGCAGCCTGGATCGTCCAATCTATTCAACAGGCTTACAGGGCAAAGGGCTTGGCTCCTCCAGAGGCGGTGACGGCTCATTCCACCAGGGGCATGGCAGCCTCATGGGCAGCAGCTCGACACGTGGCTCCTGAAGTGATATGCAGGGCAGCCTCGTGGTCTTCTATTCATACATTTATGTCTCATTATTGTATTGAGCCTGCTTCCCTTTCCTCTGTTAATTTTGGTTGAAAAATCCTGTCAGTTGACGGGAAAGATTAAAATATTTTTTTTGAGCAAGCATACCCTCCCGTGTGGATTGGCTAGTTATTTCCCACACGTAGTCTGCCATGGAGTCTGTCAGGAAAACGGAAAATTTATTACCAAATACTTACCGTAATTTTCCTTTCCTGATAGACTCCATGGCAGATGGAGTTCCCACCCATGAATTAAAAATATGAGAGTTGAAATTTGAGTCGGCTAGTTACGGAACACCTGTCTGTGGAGGTGAGCTCAAATTTATGGGTAAGGGGTCCTATAGCTGTGGAGAGGAGGTGGGGTTAACCCACACGTAGTCTGCCATGGAGTCTATCAGGAAAGGAAAATTACGGTAAGTATTTGGTAATAAATTTTCCGTTTTCATCAGGAGTCAATGGCAAAAATGCCTTTAAACTTGGTGGTTAGTAACAATAATGCAGCTATGCAGTGTTGGTCAGAAGGCCACCTTCGTAGACAGCTAAAAAGATTATTGGTGTCATGTTGCTGACTTTGCCAGGTGACAATGGACCTGGATTCATGGCAGCACCACCAAATGGGATGTCAATTAGCCACAGCTCAACTCGCCCCTAGCAATTTCTAGAGGAACTCCATTTTGAGAATGGCTGGTGTATATAAGTGGCTTCAAGTGGTGTAAAGCAGCCTGCACAGATCTCGACCCTACTGAGCAGAACAGCTCAACTCACCCCTAGTAACTTCCAGGGGAACCTTGGTCGAGAATGGCTGGTGTAGAGGAACTGTCTTTGAACAAAACTCTGACCTCACCCCTACTGAGCGCCTTTGGGATAAACTGGAATGGCCTTTGCCAAGTCATGTCTTCTCTTCCAACATCAGAACCTAACCTCACAAATGCTCTTTTTGGCTGAATAGACACAAATTCCCACAGGCACACTCCAATATCTTGTGATACGCCTTCCCAGAAGAGTAGAGGTTGTTAAAACGATAAAGGGTGCTATTGCATACTAACACCCATAAGAAGTCCAACAAGCTCATATAGGTGTGATGGCCAGAAGTTTGCAAACTGTTCTGTCTCAAATATTGCTTTTTTTTAAAAAGATATACTGCTTGACATCCTGGGGGTTATTTACAAAAACTGGAGAGTGCAAAATCTTGTGCAACTCTGCATAGAAACCAATCAGATTCCAGGTTTTATTGTCAAAGCTTAACTGAACAAGCTAAAATCATAAAATCAGAAGCTGATTGGCTACCATGCACAGCTGAACCAGATTGAGTGCACCAGCTTTAGTAAATCTCCCCCCACCAGCAGTCTGTATGAACAGTAGGGCAACTTGTTCACTCAACAAGTTCCACAGACAGATTCAGCTCACCAAGAACACTCAAAAATAGAATCCACTGTAGTTTATTCTACTTTGGCATTAAAGGGGTTGTAAAGGCAAAATTTTTTCACCTTAATGCATTCTATGCATTAAGGTGAAAAAACATCTGTGGATTAGCGGCCCCCCCAGCCTCCCCGTTTTCTTGCCTGACCGCTCGAAAGTCCCGCGCCATGAACGCGTTTGCTTCTGGGCCAGGCTTTCTTGGCTCATTCATTGGTTGATTGAAAGCAGCGCAGCCAATGGCTCGTGCAGCTGTCAATCACATCCAATGAGGCGGCGGGGGGCGGGGCCGAGTGATATGGCCGCCGGCTGTATCACGGGAGCGCGCCCGCAAAAACTCATTACCATGCGAGCTTGCTCGCATTAAGGTGGTGAATTCTTGCGGGGAGGCGCCGAGACAGCCGCCGAGGGACCCCAGAAGACCAGGTTTGGGGCCACTCTGTGCAAAATGAGCTGCACAGTGGAGGTAAGTATAACATGTTTGTTATTTTTTTTTTCTAAACGGGAACCTTTAGTGTCCCTTTAACCACTTAAGGCCCGGACCAATACGCAGCATAAAGACCAGGCCCCTTTTTGCGATTCGGTACTGCGTCGCTTTAACTGACAATTGCGCAGTCGTGCGACATGGCTCCCAAACAAAATTGACGTCCTTTTTTTCCCACAAATGGAGTTTTCTTTTGATTGGTATTTGATAACCTCTGCGGTTCTTATTTTTTGCGCTATAAACAAAAATAGAGCGACAATTTTGAAAAAAATTCAATATTTTTTACTATAATAAATATCCCCCAAAAATATATAAAAAAACATTTTTTTTTCTCAGTTTAGGCCGATACGTATTCTTCTACATATTTTTGGTAAAAAAAAATGCAATTGGCATTTATTAATTGGTTTGCGCAAAAGTTATAGCGTTTACAAAATAGGGGGTCGTTTTATGGCATTTTTATAAAAAAATTTTTTTTTTACTAGTAATGGCGGCGATCAGCGATTTTTTCATGACTGCGACATTATGGCGGACACATTGGACACATTTTTGGGACCATTGTCATTTTTACAGCGATCAGTGAAATCAAAATGCACTGGTTACTGTAAAAATGACACTGGCAGCGAAGGGGTTAACCACTAGGGGCGCTGAAGGGGTTAAGTGTGTCTAAGGGCGTGATTCTAACTGAGGGGGGCGTGGCTACGAGTGACACGTGACCGATCTCCGCTCTGATTACACAGAACGGAGATCGGTGACATTGTCAGTAGGGGAGCGGGGAGATGTTGTGTTTACACTAACATCTCCCCGCTCCATGCCTCCGTGACACGATCGCGGGGATCCCCGCGGCGATCGAGTCAGCGGGACCCGTGGTCTGACTCACTGGGAAGGCAGGGGGGATGCGCGACCCCGACGTCGGGCAGTTAAAGGGGACGTACAGGTTTCCACTATTGCGACCCCAAAGTCGCGCGATTTACAGTGTGATTTTGCAATGCGGCTTTTGAGGCTATGTCATGCGACTGGTGAGAACCATGGGTGAACAAGTCGCACCGAAGTCAGAACAATGTAGTATAAAAACTTTTTTGGAGTCGCACCAATTGGAAAGGGGACTATTGAAATACATGGATTTTGACTTGTCATGCGACTTCACATGTGTCAAGTCACAAAACAACTCGCAGTATTGGAAACAGAGCCTAAAATGCACAGATGTGAACTACATCCATAGGAAACCATGTTAAATGGACTGTAGTGTGTCTCTGCAAAACTGAAAACGCCCAAAAAAATGCATAGATGTGAACCAGGCCTTAGTGATCCATCCATCCACAGCCACCTCCAAAGTAAATAGTCACTCCCAGATGGGAGAACGGGAGAACGCGTTTCCTGTGATGCTTGTCATTTATATTTTTGATAATATATATATTTTTTTATGGTTTATATTAGATGTGCAGCGCTGCTATTTACCAACATTGTTGCATTATTTTGGGTAAATTTATAGAAGTGTAAAGACATTGCTTTTTCACACCAGACTGCTGTGGTGGAAACTATATAGGGAAGCCAGTGTTCTATCAGATTACCACTACCCATCAGTTTGTGCAATAGAAGTGACGTGCCGACCCAAAAAACCTTACTGCACATGCGCAATGCATTCCACCATGCGCTTCATGGCGCTATGCGTTCCACACACTTCATGATCAGACGGGTAGCGGTATTCTGATAGAACACCCAGCAGGGCATCTTACTACACCCAGCTACGTCTTCAATTTCAAATAATTTTAGCAATAAAGTGAGCGTATATATGTTACATTTTAAAAGAAGCTGGTCGCCAGCAGTAGGAAGGTGGCGGAGGCCATGTTGGTACACCCCGCAGAGCTCAGCGCTAAACATTTAGGCTTTCAAAATTAAACATCATCACAGATGTCAATATATTATATTTATTTATATACACTCACTTTATTGCTAAAATGACTCTGATATTCAAGACGTAGCTAGGGTTGCCACCTGTACGGTTTTGACCCGGACAGTACGGGATTTGAATCCTCTGTCCGGTTTTGGGTTCATCTCAAAACCGGACAAATCATTAAAAGCGGATTGCGGCTTTCTCCATTGCTGCCTATAGAGGAGAGGATTTAGTGCCCCCAGTGGAGACCGGAGGCAGTGCTGTGTCTCTGAAAGCACAGTGAGTGTGATCACAGAGGACACCTTTCGGCTGGCACAGGTTACACTCTTCTTTCTTAGTAACAGAGGGTCGTGCTGGCTCAGCTCTGGAGGTAGGGGAGAGATCATCTGATTGTGTAGCTCCTTGTGTCTAAGTCGGACAGTGTGTGTAGTGTGCTTGGGGTGGAGGAGGGGCTCAGACCTGTGTCCTGCTGGGGGGGGGGGGGGTCTCTGGGGTGTCCTCTCCTATCACTGGCCAGGTCTCCTCTGCCCACACTTCCCCTGACTTTTCCTTAGTATAGTCTGAGCTGTGACCTGTCATATGGGGGGCTGTAAGAGGTCATATCATAGCCAAGATCTCTGCATGGATTATTCTATAAAGTTAACTCATCTTCTGCCTTTTATTGCAAGTTCTCCATAGGAGTTCACAAGTCATATGACAGCTATGTGTAGGTACCAGTGTATTTCTGCAGTCAGTCACTCCATGCAGCGCAAGCATGCTTACAACGCACTGCATCGCATCTGTGTAAATCCTGACAGCACAGCATGTCGCTTCACATAGTTCTCATACCTAAGCGTTGTACTGTAACGCACAATATTCACATCTATACATTATGCTGCATCATACGGTATTCACACCAATACATTGTACCGCATTGCTATACACTGTGCCACATTGCACTATATCAGCCTTTCTCAACCTTTTCAACACAGAGGAAACCTTGAAATAATTCTCCGGTCTCAGGGAACCCCTGCTAAAAATCAGAAATCTACAACCAGGGCCGATCCTAGGGTCACAGGCACCTGGGTGCAGAAATATTTCTGGCGCCCCCACGTGGGCGTGGTTATCTTACAAACTCCTCCCCTTACACATGTTTCTATGGCAACGACTCAAACACAGAGATGCTCCCCTAAGAAGTCGTCGTTACCCAGGGATCCTCCAATGATCCTTTAACAATAAAGAAAATACAGGAAGAGCGTACACTAATGAGACCTGGAGGGGAGTCTCTCTGATGCACACAGAGAGGGCTTCTGTTAGAGAGTCTGTTAGGAAGAGCCCCCAGACATAGTACAAGAGACGGTCAGAGAGTGCAGACATATTACAGGAGACAGAGAGTGCAGACATATTACAGGTGATGGTCAAAGAGTGCAGACATGATACAAGAGACGGTCAGAGAGTGCAGACATATTACAGGAGATGGTCAGAGAGTGCAGACATATTACAGGAGATGGTCAGAGAGTGCAGATATAGTACAGGAGACGGTCAGAGAGTGCAGACATATTACAGGAGATGGTCAGAGAGTGCAGACATATTACAGGAGATGGTCAGAGAGTGCAGACATATTACAGGAGATGGTCAGAGAGTGCAGACATATTACAGGAGATGGTCAGAGAGTGCAGACATATTACAGGAGATGGTCAGAGAGTGCAGACATATTACAGGAGACGGTCAGAGACTGCAGATTTAATACAGGAGACGGTCAGAGACTGCAGATATAATACAGGAGACGGTCAGAGACTGCAGATATAATACAGGAGACAGTCAGAGACTGCAGACATATTACAGGAGACAGTCAGAGACTGCAGACATATTACAGGAGATGGTCAGAGACTGCAGATATAGTACAGGAGATGGTCAGAGACTGCAAACATACTACAGGAGATGGTCAGAGACTGCAGACATATTACAGGAGATGGTCAGAGACTGCAGACATATTACAGGAGATGGTCAGAGACTGCATGGGGGAATCATGCAAGTTTCTTTCCTGCAATCTGTGGTTGCTGGAAAGAAATTTGTACTGTATATTACCAGCCTAAGTGAAAGTTAGTGAATGTCTTTGCAATTAATAAGCATGAAGGAGTTGGGGCAGTTTAAATTTCTTTTAAATTGTATTTTATTTATTTTATTACACAGAAAAACAAATCTTACACTGTATCTTTAATTTTTTTTTTTTCATTTTTGCTTTCACAAGAGATGAACAACATCCCTTGTGATAGCATGGGCCATGACATGTCCTCTTTATGGAGGGATCTGGGGTCTTTTAGACCCCATATCTGTCCTCTGGCCTCCAAAGCATAAGATCAAACCGAGATCAGTTTGATCAGATACTTGTTCAAGCCGGTAATGGTGTCATTAAATGAGCCCGAAACAGAAAGTGATAAAATCCTCATCACTTCCAGTTTCTGACATCACACGGTGGGCGGAATGACATCCATCCCTCTCACTGTGTCCCAGTAACCAGATGCTACTGGTCACATCTAGCAGTAAAGGTGGTGGTGGTGGAACCCCCTTCCACTGCCTGTAAAAGTAATACAGGGGCTTCTTAGCCACTAGGACTACTTTTACTTTGTGCAGAATTCCTGGTGTTAAAAAATGATATCTTGATCATTGCTGTAGTGATGACCGAGATATCACCCTTCCAATCCAGCGACGTACTGGTACATCGCTGGACGGGAAGCAGTTAAAATGAAGTGTAAATTAGCATTACACCGTTTCTTATTATCATCAGCATTACAATTATCACACAGGCAGCACTGTAAGCAGGAGCTCTATCATGTCTCTATCATGTCTCTATCATGTCTCTATCATGTCTCTATCATGTCTCTATCATGTCTCTATCATGTCTCTATGTCACATTGATTTTGGGTGCTGACTTTGTTATGGCTGTTACATACAGTAAGTACAGCAATAAGTTAACAGCCATAACAAAGTCAGCACCCAAAAGCAATGTGACATAGAGACATGATAGAGCACCTGCTTACAGTGCTACTGCTTACAGTGTGATAATTGAAATGCTGATAACCTGCTGTGCTGTGAAATACATAATAGGACACAGTGAGTATTCTATCCTCTAATCCCCACTCACTGTGTCCAGTGCAGCCACGCTGTCCTCCTGCTCTTCTCTGTCAGCCCTCAACTTCTTCACATCTTGCTAGGATTGCAGCCGGGAGCCAAACGGAGAATTGCAATATCACTCCGCCAGCCGGGACTAATAGAATAGTGGGGCGGCATGATGTTCATGTGCCCCGAAAATAAGAAAATAGTTCCTCCACTGCGCTCCCCTCCACACTCACTCCCATTTCCAGGCTGGAAGCAGAAATCCTTCAGTCTCACAGAGGAATCTGCAGCTGCTGTTTTCATATTTCCCGCCCACACATCCTTCTCCAGATACAGCTGTACGCCGGAGACGGGAAGTCACTGGAGGAGCAGAGGTGGGAGGAGCTGTATTCCTCACTGATCTCCCGTCAGTGAGGAGGGGGGGGAGGTGGTGTGTTCGCTGGGCTGTGTAAGTGTCACTGTCACAGACACTTTACAGAGCTGCAGCCACCAGTCATCTCAGAATCTACAGACTGATTTCTCAGGTTACTGACATAGAGGGAGGTTTGTCCCCCCCCCCTTTCTGGTGGAGCCCTTCCTGAAGTCGCTCTCCTCCCTGCCAATGAGGATGCAGGGGGAGGGAGCAGATTGGGTGGCCGTGGCAATGCGAGGCTCTCATATTATGCACAGAGGGAGGGGGAGAAATCCGCCCCCTCATACTCTCCGCCCAGGGCACCCGGTCCGATCTCCTCTGACAGGAGGATGGATGGGGGATGGGCTTGGGCGGGATGAAATAGCAGCGGTGAGCGACCTCTGAATACCAGCAAGAAGGAGGAGGAGGGAGGGGAGCACTCTGGCGCTTGAGCGCCCCCACGTCTGTGGCGCCTGGGTGAACTGCACCCCTCGCACCATATCTAGGATCGGCCCTGTCTACAACTCATGATACATTAGTGTGATGGTCAGTGGGAAGAATGGTCCTTACACTTATGGTCATTGGGAAGAATTGCCTCCTTACAGATAGCTAAAAAGATCAATGGTGTCAGTGGGAACTTATCTGAGAGGCCGAAATTGCCCAATGCTGAAGGAACCCCTAGCAACCTCTGGAGGAACCCTAGGGTGCCACGGAACCCTGGTTGAGAATCACTGCACTATATTGAACATTACATACTTCTCTCACCAGAGTCTCCATTGTCTTAACAGTAGCTGGATGTGAAGCAGTCCCTGACTATTTTAACCACTTCAATACCAGGCACTTTCACCCCCTTCCTGCCCAGGACAATTTTCTTCCCACAAATAGAACTTTCTTTTGGTGGTATTTGATCACCTCTGGGGGTTTTATTTTTTGCTAAACAAACTAAAAAAGACCAACATTTTTGAAAAAACTGTTTTTGATCATTTCAGTTATAAAATGTTGTTTTCTCCTTCACTGATGAGTTGGCACTGATGAGCACTGACAAGCGGCTGTGATGGGCACTAACAGGTGGTACTGATGGGCAGCACTGATGAGGTACTGACAGGTGTAAATGTAGGGCACTGATTGGCACTCTGGTGGGCATTGATGGGCACCTACAGCTGTTTCTGAGGGGGCACTGACTGGCAGCTGATGGGCACCTTTTGGCAGCTGTGGTGGCCCATCTGATGGGGCTGTACTGATAATCAATGTGCTGATTATCAGCACAGACTCCCCCTCTGACAGGGAAAGCCGCCGATTGGCTCTCCATGTCAGCGCGAACCGAGGAAAGTCATTTACTGGCACTTCCTGGTTCACCCAATGATTAGCTGTTATTGGTCACAGCTGATCACTTGGTAAGAAGCCTCTGTCAGAGGCGTCTTACCATGATCAAAGATGCAGCATGTCAGACTGACACGCCGCACTCACGATCACCGCGCTGCACGCAGCATGTTCTCCTGCCAGGACGTCATATGACGCCCAATCAGGATAACAGAACCACCGCCTGCCCATCATTCTGCTATAGGCCGGGCAGGAAGTGGTTATGATTATGGTGAGGTTTATATATGCCTTTGAGACACAGCAAAGAAAGATTAGAAAAGGGGGAAAAACTGCACTAAGACAAAATAACAAATAAGGCAGCAGCAAAAATGTGATAAACATAGGCAAAAATTGTAAAAGAAAAAACTGCGCCAAAAATTAGAAATGTCCCAATCTGGGGTATCCAAATCCAAAGAAGTGTCCTCCAGATGGAAAGCAATCAATGGGCTACAGTGTGTCCAACAGTCCTGTATAAGAACAACTCCTGCTTGGCATCAACACTATTAGAAGTGGCTGCTTACCAGATGTAAAGCAAATAAACACGGTTGGCTATGACCCAGCCGCGGCCTTTGTACAAAGGAATTCCAAAGATATCGCCGACACTCCTCCACTAGTAAGGGACCCCTTGATGGCTCAATAACACAAAAATAAAAAACACATAGAATAATACCGTTTGACAGGTATAGGAAGGATAAGCACCACCACCGTGAATAGTAAAATCAAACGTGTTAAACACCCTGATGGTAATGGCTCCTTACCAGACGCAAGGATAAAGCTCACATTCACTGTAACTTGATCACGGCCTATATCCTCCACCAGCTGGCTTAATAAAGATCACGGAACTCTCCTCAACTTCCCTCATAGGTAACAGCGCGCCAATGATATCCCATATACCATACTTTAAGCCACTTCAAACTTCAATTACACAGTAAATCTGATTCACTTCTCAATACCACTTGCAGCCAACGTCCATTGGCGATTTTACAAGCAAAGAAAGATTATTTTATGGACACAAGAACGCCTTTGTTTTCTTTAACAATATCCCTTCCACTGTTAACACTCTCCTTGGGGCACCCAAAGGTGTCCCAGTTCTTTTTCAATCCTATAGTGTATACTACAGGAAAAAAATCCTGTGCGTCGCTAAAGTGTTCGGGTTTGGCCTGGAGAAAAGGTGGCAACCCTAGACGTAGCTGGGAGTAGCAAGATGTCCGCATGGGTGTTCTATCAGATGAATGCTACCTGTAAGATCATGAAGTGTTTGGAACGCATAGCGCCGTGGAATGCATGTTGGAACGCATAGCGCATGCGTAGTAAGAATTTTTTGGACGAAATGTCACTTCGGTTGCACAATCTGATGGGTAGCAGTAATCTGATAGAACACCGGGAATGTCTAGCTAGGGGGCTGTACAATCTAACAGAAACAAAAAGGGGACAGGGGTAGAGTTACAAGGGAACATATCAACACACAATATCACAAACACACAAACCTTTGACCATATACCAGTAGTAAATAAGCACATCAGTGAAGAAGAAAAATTACTTATTTGCAAAAGTTTTACAGAAACAAAGAAAAGTTTTATTTTTTTTATTTAAAAATTTTGTTTACCAAAAAATAAAAATAAAACAGTGGTAATTAAATGCCACCAAAGGAAAGATCTATCTGTCTGAAAAAAAATGATAACAATTTCAGATAGGTACGGTGTTGCATGACTGCACAATTGTCATTCAAAGCGCGACAGTGCTGAAAGCTGAAAATTGACCTGGGCAGGAAGGAGGTGAAGTGCCCGGTAGGCAGGTGGTAAAACCTATACCCAAAAACAAGGTTTATAGGGTATCAACTTTCAATGATTAATTACATTAAACTGAAGGCTCTTATTGAACACAAATACAAAATAAGTGCATAAGTTTATTTATTAAATAATTAATATACTGTATACAAAACAACGCCACGCATGCAGTGTTAACAAAAAATAAGTTTTAGTAAAATATATAAATAAGGGGCCATAGGCCCTACTTAGATTAGTTGGGACTTTTAATGCTGCCCCCGCCATTCCTGGTAAGGGAAACCGGCAGTGAAGCCTTTTGGCCCAGCGGTGGGAGAAGGAGGAGGGGAGCCGAACTTTCAAGTGATTGCACTGTGGCGAGATCTCTGGGAAGTGGGGATGGGTACCTGTCAAAAACAGGTACCCCCCCCCAAAAGGTGCCAAATGTGGCACCGGAGGGGGGGGGCAGATAAGCAGAGCTTCCACTTTTGGGTGGAACTCCGTTTTAATGAACAAATGCTGAAATAATTCAATATAGCCAAACTTTTTTGACTTTTTTCCTGCTATGGAGGAGCAGTCTGACTTTTCCATCACATCATGAGAGCTTATTTATTATGATCGTCAGCTCCAACTAGTGGCCACAATGGGGTATTTTCTTGATTCGCTCTATTTTGTATAAACAAAGAGCATGCAACCTGAAAAGAAAAATAACCTAATCACATTTGTTTTTGCATTCACACAGAATAAATGTTCATGAATAAATAGCGAATTATTTTATAGATACACCCCTTTGTATTAGTGAATAAGGCTTGTCAAAGATAAGCAGATCTCTCCCTGAGGCCAAGAGATGTCCTTGCTGTTGTTTCTGGTTTGGCTCACTCAATGAAAGCATCACTTGCCCTGGTTACTCTACCTGTAAGGAGGCATTCAGATTTTTCAGCAAGCTGGACATTTTCTCAGAGCAATACACTGCTGTAGAAGCGACCATCCCTTACAATAACCCCAAAATAGGCTAATACACATGGGATCAAGTCACCTATGGCCACCATTAGCCATAGAACCATAGAATGCATTACATATCATTAAGTGTCATATGGGCGGCACAGTGGTGTAGTGGGTAGCACTCTCACCTAGCAGTAAAAAGGGTCGCTGGTTCGAATCCCAACCACGACACCACCTGCCTGGAGTTTGCATGTTCTTCCTGTGCCTGTGTGGGTTTCCTCCGGGTACTCCGGTTTCCTCCTACACTCCAAAGACATGCTGGTAGGTAAATTAGCTTCTGTCTAATAAATTGGCCCTAGTATATGAATGTGAGTTAGGGACTTTAGATTGTAAACTCCTTGAGGGTAGGGACCGATGTGAATGTACAATAAATATGTAAAGCGCTGTGTAAATTGACGGCGCTATATAAGTACCTAAATAATAATAATAAAGGTCCCACCATTCCATTGTCATGTTCCTTGCTTTGATTTGTTGATGTATAATGACTCTGAGTCTATATGACTACACCATGCCCAGTTCACAATGTCCATTTCTTGGTTCATATAACAAAGATAACAGGAGAGCTCCAGTGGTGATTATCCCTCTAGACCTCTGTTTTCACCGACTCTCTCTTTGAATCCTCTACTGTGATTGGTCAGTTCTGTCATGTGCTCTGTCTCCGCAGAACTGTGACACATCCGTGGTGACTGATGCCGCGTAGCAGTGGCTGCCCTTCAGAAACCATATTTGTCCTTGGATCATATACAAAAGTTTTCTCTGTTCCTTCGCCTTTCTCATCTCTGCCGCCCATAATATAGATCTTCCCTCCGCAGACCGTCACCCCGCAGCTTTCCTGCAGAACAAGAGAGACATCATTTCAGTTTTGTATGATAAGTAAGGGGTACTAATGTGCAACCACACAGGTTAAAAAAATAATTCAAAAAGCTAATAATAAGTAGCAGCCACCACTGCGGTGCTCACACACTAAGACAATAATGTAAAACGGGGGGGGGGGGGGTGAGGCTTACTCGATAGGAATAAATAATTAAATGAGATAGCAATAATTCTGTGCAAATAAAGCAATAGATAAATATACAATTAATATCCAATTAATAAATCCTGTGCAAAGAAAGCAAGAAATATTGCAAAAACAATAATAAGTGCTTATTTCTGTGCAATAATGATATGATGAAACAAATGTGAAAACAGGTCCATCTATATATCCCTGGTGGAAAATATCAAATAAAAACATACAAGAAAAACGACTCAAAAATTGATAGCGTAAATGAATAAAAATGTGAAAAAAGTTTGTAAAATTCAAAGTCCAAACTCAATAATGTGCAAAACGTGCAAAAAAAAATTGTGAAGCATGAATCCTTAGTTTGCAAAAAATGTGCAACAAAACAGTCTTTCTGTGAAATAATTCATGAAATAATCCAAAACTGCACGCATAAAGTGTGGATGCAAACTCCAGTTTCTTGGTGAAATATCCTCCAATCCAAAGTGCATGTGCAATAATCTGGTGCAGGTGCCCACGTTTCCCCAAGCCTCCCACCTTAGCTGGCTTAGAAACAAGCCTTTCTGATATATTCCAATGGCCAAAAGATCAAATGCTCAAACACGGTCTGGTTCCCCAAGTAATAAGCTCAAAATACATGAAGGAGAAAAGAGGGGCGCTCCATGGTGCAGTAAGTTAGTGTAAAACGATTTATTAAACAATAAGTAACACTTACAATACAGCAACAGATCATCAACGCTGTAAACAAAGAGAGTTCCGGTCTCGGTCACGACCGGAAGTGATGTCACCGCGGCTCAGAATCCCTGACGTGTTGCGTGACAGTACACTTCACTTTGTCAAAGTCACGAGAAAGTGACGTGTACTGTCACGCAACGCATCAGGGATTTATCCTTCATGTATTTTGAGCTTATTACTTGGGGAACCAGACTGTGTTTGAGCATTTGATCTGTTTTTTATTAATGTATGTTGTCATATGTCCCCCCGTGTCGGTTTTTGCTGTAATACGCTCATGTGAGCGTATTCGCACATACAGACGTTGGTGGAAGACCATTGCCCGCGAAAACCTTCCCGTGGACACGGCAGATATGTTTGCTCTTTTAGGGATGTTCGTTCATGCCTCACCAAGAGACTGGCCACCTCATGGTGACTGCATTAATGACTCCGCGCAAACAGATCTGCGTACATGGGAACTATAGCTTAACCATCCAAAAATTATGGCTCACTGAGCCATGATAGAGTATGGTTCGCGTCATTGGTAGCAGTGGGAATGTGCACATGGTCATGTTCACAGCCATCTTTGTAGTGTTCAAATTGTGAGACACTCTGTGTCTCACAGAAAGCATGCCGCATGGCTCTGCACATGACCGTCTGCACACATCACTACTGGTATTCTTTTTGAATATACACATGTTTGTGATTGGTTCTTTTGAAAGAATACAAATGTCTGATTGGCTGATTCTGAAGCCACCACCCTCTTTTGTTATTCATGTTGACAGTATAAATAAACGGAGCTGCCCATCCTAAGACAGGATTCTACTAAGCTCAACGTGATACCAGCATCTGTGTCTGTGTTACTTAGAGATACACCAGCGCGCTTTTCCCAGCATTATACAAGAGAGCTATATTTGTGCTTTTAAGCGCAAGGAAATTATTTGCTTATAGGAGAAGCTTAATATTTCCAGGACAGTCAGAGAGAGCCTAAATCATTTCCTGGCTGGAGGACATTTAGCATCATCTAGACCAGGGGTGCCCAACCACCAGATGTGGCCCGCCACCTCCTGTTCTGAGATGGCGGGTTGGCAAGTCCAGATTGAGGGTTCCTGACCCACCATCCCGAATCATCAGTGTGAATGGAGCCGGCGCTAGAGGAAGCATGCGGCTGCACTAGAGAGTAGAGCTAATGCTTCCTGTATAGCGCCGGCTCCTGTCAAAGGCAGCCAAAAGCACTCTGCCTCCTGGGACAGAAGAGGTTACCCCATCACATCAGAGGTTCCCCCTTTACATCAGAGGTTTTCCCATCACATCAGAGTCCCATCATAAAAACCTCTCATCAGAAGCCACACCATTCCCATCAGATGCCGCCCTATACATCAGAGTCCCCGTATCCCATCTTAATCTCTACCTTACCCCAGCAGTATAGAAGAAGGCAGGAGGTGGAGCAGGTCTGGATAAAGGTGTACTTTGTCCTCTCCAAAATGCTGGAGGCATTGGCATCATGATTTGCCATGGTGCGGGCAGGACACCATGCGTCCTGACTCTAGATCTTCATTAGTTGTTATGGGGCAGGTGGCAGGCCTGCACCATGGGGCACATGATGCTGGTTTTAGGACAAACTGTCCCTTTTTTTGCAGCACCCATCTTGCACGTTTTAATATACATTTCTAGGTCCAGTGTTGCGGCTTCAGACTTGCATTGTGCTGTGTTTTTGAGCTGTGTGATTTATGGACATTTAAGTAGAGCTCTTACCAGTACACCAGGTAATGCAGCCACCTCGCTCCACACATCTGACTCTGGCTGGTATTTGAAGATGGTGCTCATTAACCCGCCGACAACATAAATCGTCCCATCTAGCTCAACCGCACTGATACAGTCCTTGTAGAATGGGGCTGGAGTCTTATAGGTCCATTTATCCTCCACAGGATCATAACACTGAACCTGGAAGACATACAGCTTTCATCAAAATGCTGAAGGATTACAATTTTCCCACAAAATGCAAGATGGAGGGAAATACAGAGGACATGCTAAAGCAGTATCTCTTAATGTGTATAGACGCATTTGTTTGGGTTAGTTTTGGTAGTATGGAAAGGTTAAAACACTGATTAGTTTATTTTTGTCACTGTTTATGTATTGATGGGGAAACTTCCCTACACTTCCTGTCCCAGAGACGCGATAAGTTAGAGGAGATTACCAAAAGTTAAAGGAATTCCACTCTTAGGCAGATGTCCCCATTGACAGATTGCTCCTTACCTTTTGTTTTAGGGATAAATCTAAAAAAATTTGATTTCCCCTCATTTTCTATCACATTGACAATGGTCATCAATAAAAATAAAGGGGATTTATCTCCTCAATAGGGATACAGACAGCAATAAAACATGACAAATGGTCTAATCCTTCCATACTCTGTTGAAAACTAAAAAAACATGGTCAATTTTCTCAACCAATTTTACACCAAAAGGAACCATTGAAATCATTTCTAGGTCTTGGGAAACCCTTTTAAAACCAATTTATTGGAGTTCAGTTGGTAAAATGCTTCTTACATTGGTGGTCAGTAGGAAGAATGTCTTCCTTTCAGTAGTGATCAGAATTCCATCCTTTTTTTAACAAGAGATGCATTCCATCTTTACAGATAGCTAAACAGATCATTTGTCCCACAGCTGGCTCTGCAGATTGGCATTGGCTCCGACATTTCAAGTATATAGGCACCACCAATGTCGGATTTATACTGGAGGGGGGGGCCTGGGGAACTTCAAAATCGGGGACCCCTCATATTACACAGGTAATTGGCATTGGCAAGTCATACATCACAGTTATGCATCACACTACAATAATTACAAAAAGTCTTTCTTCCTGCACTTAGCAGCATCTGCAAAACCTTTAACTTAAGCTTGCCATTTCAGAAGGGACCAGATTTGATCTATCTATGGGCAGGTGGTTGTTAATGGATCAATTTGGATACAACCACTAGCAGTAATAATCATTGTGTTCTACCAGCCGGGAAGGCTCCCCGCAGACCCCCCTCCCCTTCCTTCCCGTGCCCTGGCAGGACACAATAGCGCTGTGGCAGGCGTTCCCCCCATCAACCCTGATTGTGTTGATGAGGGAATCAAGTGATTTTCTTGCATCGATGATGGAAGGAAAACAAACTGCATAAACTATGGGCTGCCTAACTCATCTTGAGTACACTGCTCTCGACTGCCAGTAGGAACAGAGCACTTATGCCTCGTACACATGATCGCGATTTCTGAAGAGAAAAGTGCGATGTGAGCTTTTTGTCACAAATTCTGACCGTGTGTATGCTCCATCGCACTTTTTTTGTGAGAATTTCCGCAAAGAAAAGATTGAGAGCAGGTTCTCTATTTTCGTGACGGGAAAAATTCCTATAGGGAATCGCGATCGTCTGTATGCAATTACGACGCGCAAAAAAACACGCATGCTCAGAATCAAGCAGAAGAGCCGAACTGCCTATTGAACTTCATTGATCTCGGCTCGTCGTACGTCTTTTACGTCACCGCGTTCTTGACGGTCGGAATTTCAGCCAAGATGTGTGTGACCGTGTGTATGCAAGACAAGTTTGAGCCGTTTTCCGGCTGAAAAAAACCCCCACGGTTTTCTTGTCGGAAATCGCGATCGTGTGTACAAGGCATTAGTCTTTAACCACTTCCATACTGGACACTTATACACCTTCCTGCCCAGACCAATTTTCAGCTTTCTGCACTGTTGCACTTTGAATGACAATTGTGCGTTCATGCTACACTGTACCCAAACTACATTTTTATAATTTTGTTCCCACAAAGAGAGCTTTCTTTTGGTGGTATTTGATCACCTCTGCGATTTTTATTTTCTGCTAAAAAAAAAGAAAAAAGACCGAAAATTTTGAATTTTTTTTGTTTCTTTTTGTTTCAGTTACAAAACTTTGTAAATAAGTACGTTTTCTCCTTCACTGATGGGCGCTGATGGGGCTGCACTGACAGGCACTGATAAGGCGGCACTGATGGGCACCGATGAGGCGGCACGGATGGTCACAGATGAGGCGGCACGGATGGGCACCGATAGGCGGCATGGATGGGCACAGATAGGCGGCATGGATGGGCACAGATAGGCGGCATGGATGGGCACAGATAGGCGGCATGAAGAAGCACGGATAGGTGACACGGATGGGCACTGATAGGCGGCATGGATGGGCACTGATAGGTGGCACGGATGGGCATGGATGGGCACTGATAGGTGGCATGGATGGGCACTGATAGGTGGCACTGTACTGTAATGTGTTGTACTAATGGATGCCAATCAGTGCCAAACAATAATGCCTGCCAATCAGTGGTGCCCATTGTGGGCACTGATTGACATCCATTGTGGGCACTGATTGGCATCCATTAGCCATTTCTAATTTGCATCCCTGGTGGTCTAGGGTGGCATACCTTAAGCTGGGCATCCCTGGTGGTCTGGTGGCACCCCTGGTGGTCCAGTGTGGGCATCTTTGGGAGGGCTGCGCTGATAATGGATCAGCACAAACCCCCCCTGTCAGAGGAGCAGCCGATCGGCTCTCCTCTACTCGCGTCTGACAGACGCGAGTGAGGAAAAGCCAATGACCGGCTTTTCCTGTTTACATCGTGATCAGCCGTGATTGGACACGGCTGATCACGTGGTAAAGAGTCTCCGTCTGAGACTCTTTACCTAGATCGGTGTTGCGGGGTATCAGACTGACATCCCGCAATAACGATCGCCGCGATGCGCGCCCCCGGGGCGCGCAGCAGCTCAATATCCTGCTGGACGTCATATGACATCCAGTCAGGATATTGAAACCACTTTGCCACCGTCAATCTGCTATAGGGCGGGCAGCAAGTGGTTAATGGGTCATCGTGGTTCTCAGATAATTCTTTATCAGTGCCAATTTGCTGAATAACCTTTCTCCCGAGCAACTAGTGGCCATCATGCTCAATTGCCCCCTTTGTCCCCTTATAAATCCGGCACTGGGCATCATCAAATGAGAGATTAATCAGCCAGAGCTCAAGGACCCCTAGCAAATTCTGTAGGAACCCTAGGGTTCCATTGAACACTGGTTGAAAATGGCTGGTCTAGAGATGCTATAATTTTTTTAACCAACTTCTGGATTACTCACTTGCTTGTGCTAGAGTTCTAGTACTTAGAATGTAGCGCCTTCCCCAATCTTCTGTAACATTGTATTATTGACCAAGCTCTCTAGGCTTCTAGTAATGAGCTGTCTGTCACTCACTTGTCTATAGTAGACTTCTAGGCCTGAGCTGACGTATGTCTGATTCAAGCAGATGGACCTGTACCAAAGGAGGGGGGAAGGAACCAATAGACTGACTCAAATATAAATGTATACTCAGACAAAAAGATTAAGGAAAACAAAGTAAAAAAGGGGGAAGACCCAACTGACCACTTGATCTTTTTACCATCAGTCTTCTATGTTTCCATGTTTGTTAATTTTATTTTTAGCTATTGAGCTTGGAAACAGCTCATCAGCATGACAGACATGCCAGGAGCTCCATTTGCTAGCTGAAAATGGAAATACTAAACATTAATAAAAAATATTGACTCACTAAAAAAAAAGAAAGTATACAGGTATATCTTTACTTTTTTCAGCCCTCACCATACTAAATAAATAAAAAAGTATACAAAACCACAATGGTCATGCGGAAGAATTACCCTTTTACAGATAGCTAAAAAGATCAGTGGTGTCAGTGGGAACTTATGTGAGAGGTAAAAATTGCTCATTGCACAAAGAACCCCTAGTAAACTCTGGAGGAACTATTGGGTTCCATGGAACCCTGGTTGAGAAACCCTGCAATAAACATTCAAAAATAACTGATTTCATTACACAATCTATTTGAATATTAGAACTGTAGATTACCTTATCTGTGCTCTGATGATCATATGCTGCTCCACCAATGACATAGAGCTTGTTCATACAAGTGACCACCCCTGCAGAGCTCACAGCTTCCAACATGGGAGTGGCAGTAGTCCAGGCATTGGTGGAAGAGTTGTACTGTTCCACTGTGGTCAACCTACTCTGACCATCAAAGCCACCAACTGCGTAGATCTATGGGAAAGAAGAGAGGCACTTTATATAATTAAGGTACTTTTTAATATTGTTATAAATGTAAAATCAGTTATATAAAATTTTATTTTTTATAGACTCAAAGGTATTCACTAATTATTATCTTCTACCCTTCATGTCATATTCCTGGTGGGTGGTTTGGGGGTGATAAAAATGCAGGCCTCTTCTCACTGTCTCTCTCCCATTCATGTGAATGAGGTCTTATCAACTAGTGTGACCTCCTCCAGCTCTGCTAGGTCTCCAAACATTGATGATGCTTTGCCCCCATCCCTTTCCCCTACTGCCCCCATCTACTCTACTTCAGGGTTCCATATCACTCCAGTTTGATTACTTGGCTGCCCATCGATGAAGTAACAGGGGAAGGGTCCTATGTTGAGCCAGATGTTGGGTGAGTGTTTATGTTTTGTTACTTTTTCTCTTCTATTGTATTTCTTTTACTGAGCGTTTTTTGTTTGGTGGGTGGGGGTTGGGGTGCTACAACATAAGCAGAACTTGCATTTTAATGCCAAGTCTGCCTTAAAGTACCCTTGCAAAATGGAAATGATAACTTTAAGTTAAGTTTCATGTACACGTTTACACACAATAATTTATTCTTTATACTGTGTGTTTGTATACATGAATATACTGTACATACAAACTGATTTTTTTTTCTGATTTTTTTTTTTTCTAAGCAGACACTTTGGAGGAATCAGAACAAGTTCTGTTAGAGGCCAGCACTCGTCCACACTAAAATCTGAAGATATTCCACAGGATCCTGAAGATTTATTGGTCCATTGTCTGTAGTTACCCTCCCGCACTCACCTTTCCCTTTAGTGTCACCATTCCGTGTCTCCATCTCCCTGTGTTCAGAGAGGCGACTTTAACCCAACTGTTGATGTGGACATTGAGCATCCAAACATGCCGGCTGTCTATATGACCACCTGGAATTTAACATAAAAAAACGGCATTAAAACCAATTGTTCATTTTTTGCCTGTAGTAGTCCAGACACATTTTCAAACAATTATTTCAGATACCTCTGCAATACATGCACATTTCCACATGTTTATCACTTAAAAAAAAAAAAGAAAACTAAACTAATTACAAAAAATACTTGCTGGTCTGCCAGATATTTAATGAGCTCATAACATCCTGTTTGAACTGACAACGCTGCCGCTGCTACAATGTAATCCCAGCCACTGTTGTCGGCACTGCCTTTGTTCTCCTCTGCTGGACTACATAACACCTCCCCTGTCCTCATGCCTGTAACATAAGGGAGAGGTGAGCTGACAACTCTGCCCTTGCTACATTTAGGCTGGGTTTACACCTATGCGAATTGGATGTAGATTTCTCTGCATCTAATTTGCATAGCAGGGGGATTGTGACCGGCTCTCTATGGAGCTGGTTCACATATCTCCGCGACGGCTGTGGAGCGGCTTGCACAGAAACGACGTGCATCTTTGGCTCCATTTTAGGGCTGAATTCAGGCAAAGATTCAGCCCTGAAATGGAGAACAGGGACGCACAGCATTCCTGTGCGATCTGCGGCCATTTCCAGTGTAAACCGAGCCTTAAGGTGGTTGTTAAGTCCCATACATATTGTACATTACTTGTATCCTTTTGGTTTCATAAAGATCTAAAGTACTGTGAGTGTGTTTTTCTAAAATGATAATCCTAAATATCTTTTCTCACACCGCCCATCTGCAGTAACACGATCCCCCTCTGCTCTCCTTCCTAAGCAGAGCACAGGAAGGGGCTGAGATTCCCCTCCAACATTAGCTGGTCAGCAGAGGGAGGCCACGTGACTGCAGAGCGGCGCTGTGGCAGGAGTCATTTAGGATTATAATTTGAAAAAAAAAATGGACCCACAGTACTTGAGATCTGCCTAAAACAGAGAGGATACAAGTAATGAGGCGGAGATAGTTGCAGGAGGAGAGGGGAGGGGCGGGGAGGAGATCGCTCTCACACACAGACTGAGCTGACAGGTAGGGTGGGGGAGAGGGAGAGACTGCTGGAAGACGGAGGCACGTAAACCCGCACGTAAAAATATATATATACATATATATAATATATATACTGTATGTAAAATATATATATATATATATATATATATATATAAAGATATGGGAGTATGAGAATTATTCGACAATCAAACTAATTAAGCAATTAATTGTATTGGTTTTATTGAATTTTATGAATTAGCTAATTAGTGTTATGAATTTTATTAATTATTTCTACTATCAATAATTAATTTCACCATCTCGTATGAATCTTGTATGAATTATTTGGTATGTAATTGTAAATTTTGAAGTAATCTATTTCAAAATCTGATTTTAAACTTAATTTTGATACAGTGATCTATTTGTGATGTAATGTTTAATATTCTGGAAATAGCAACATAGAATTTATATGTAGTTGTAATACTATTAGAGAGAGCAAATCTGATCATGCAAATGTAAATAGTCGGGTTGCAATTTTGATCTTAATGGGCTGGTATTATCTGAGCTCATAATGAGGTTATGCACTATACCTATAATGAAAATTAGAGGGTTTAAGTGAGGTAATGCACGCAGTGCCAGCCGTGATAAAGAATGTTTCCCCAGTGAAACGATAACCTGTACGCTCCCCTCTTGTGTGAGGAGCGCGGGTGACACTACTCGTGACCTTCGATCAACTAACCAAAACCTCCTCCACATCCCCAAGACCCGCTACAAAGCCAAGGGAGAACGAAGGTTTGCTGTCCAAGGACCAAGGCTATGGAATGCGCTACCCACGAATATCCACATGGAAGAAAACCATCGGGCCTTCCGGAAAATACTAAAGACCCATCTCTTCTAACGATCTCAACGACACTGGATGCAAAGCGCCTTGAGGCGATTTAGTTTGCAATTGCAGCGCTATACAAGTTACTCACTCACTCACTCACACATGAGAGGTTAACGCCGTGTCCGTGCTGGGCTAGTATATAAGTTATGATGCTGCCTCGTGAGGTCACGCCCTCAGAGGAAGTTGTGATGACGAAACGCGTCAGAGAGTAAGCTTACGGCATCAGGAAGTGACGTTGTGCGTTCCATGTGCGCTCCACGATAGGGAAGTGGTGTTGTGTTGGTAGCGGTGGACGATATTAGTACACACATTGACTTATTGGAGCCTCAAACAGCGCGTCTTTCAAATTTTAATGCTGAACATTGTACGTATGGAGTTTTATGGATGTTATCAAGTACTTTGAATAAAAGACAAAAACGGGACTACACTATTGCAAGTTTTTTTCCCTTCTACCCTGAGGATATTTGGAGATTGATCTCTGCACTGATACCATCCGGGATGTGGAGGACGAGTGGATGAACAAGTTTGTCAGGGCCTGCTAAACTCAACCTTCTGGTGAGTACAAACCCCCGAAGGGGTGTGTGACACACGGTGCGAGGAGACTGAAGTGGAGAGCACATCATACATTAGGAGCACCTGTGGGTTTATCTGGACTTTTGATGCACTATCTATCCTTCGCTTATTTCTCTTATGAACTGTTATAAGAAAGATTGGTCATGTCAGAGGAGTGACAATAGCGCTGCTTCAGTTAACAACAAGACTTATTGAAAGATCTTGTGTATGTGTGACTATTGGTTTTATGTTATTGTGCAATTTATTGCTTTTAAGCGGATGCTGATTTTTTTAGATTTGTGAAATATTTTAAATTTTAATGATAATGGTGACACCGTGATCGTTTTTTAAACTGTTATATGGAATCTTTGTGCACTGTAGCGCCGAGATAGTGAAAGAAGGCCAGGGACTTCACTACTTTTATATTTAGTGTTGTCACCCTGCCTTTTTTTTGGGGGGGGGACTACATACTATATCATCTCTCCCTCTCCTCATCTCTGTAATATACTGTAAGGTGGAGGTGTTCTGTACTCAAGCAGGGGAGGACTCAGGCAGAGCAGATAACACTGCATAGGATTTCAGCAGAGGCAGCGCTGTCAGCTCACTGCAAGAAATTAGGAACTCGTTGTATTTCTGGCAGGAACACCAGTCATTTTTTCTGTACTTGTATGTTGGATTCACGACTTTACGTCTTTGCTTATTGCGTTTTCCCTTGAAATAAATGCACTAAACGCAGGTCAATGCATTGCAATGTGAGTTAATAAGGCCCAACAACACATTAGTGCATTGACATGATGCATTTCTATTCATTTTAATTGTATAATGGGGCAAAAATACAGAACACAGATAATTATTACAGGTATTTATAAAGCTTCAGCAATTTATGCAGCACTTTACATACTGTACATTCAGATCAGCCCCCGCCCTCGAGGAGCTTACAGTCTAAGGTCCCTAATCTCATATATTGTACATAGACATACTAGAGCCAATTACCCTACCAAAATGTCTTTGGCGTGTGGGAAGAGACCAGAGTACCCAGAACAAACCCATGATAGCACAAAGAAAACATGCAAACTCCATGCAGATGCTGCCCTGTCTGGTTTTTGAACCCCAAGGACACCAGTGCTGCAAGACTGATATTCTGTGTAAAAATGAACTAAATATGTTTTTGTTTTGTTTTTTGCCCAGACATAACCTTCTGTTGATGTTAAATTATAGTTTTAGTATACAGTATATACACTAGATAAGACCAAACATGTTTATTGCTAATGTTCTAGGGAGCACTCTGAAGAATCCAAAAGCTTCCTAAAGCAATTCTGGAAAATTAGAAGCAGTGGGGATTCTTTTGAGATTCTCTCCCCACCCCCACCCCCACCCACTGAATCCTTAAACCAATCTGGGCACTCTGCCGGAATACAGATGGTTTACATTGTGTCAGAACTGATCACAAAACAAATGTCAGCATTGTTCTGCAGCAGTGGTGATGCTAAATAAATGACAATATATTGTGGATAATATGAGAACTTTTGCAGTTAAAAAAAAAAGGTGCAATCATCAAAACAAAATTCGATTTTTACTACCACCCTATGAATACAAGTTTGTAAAATAATTCAAAATCATAACAGTGCCACCCAGTGACTAAATTACAGAATGCATTACCATGATTGCACCCACAAGCTTCCTATAAATGTAACTACGGGCAAAATAAATGACACATATGATTCAATCTGACAGTAGCACAGCAGTTCTTTTTTTCTCAGTCCTGCCTGTATCCTGCAAGTAGATCTGTTATTCCTTCACTTCCAATGCTATTTGTTCTGCATGGAAAACGCACAGCAGCATTGTCAACCTGAGGACAGGATAGTCCTAGAAGGACATTAAGGTTTAAATTGATTTTAAAAGAGCAAGAAACAAATTCAAACTTAAAGCGGACCGTCAGTAATTTTTTCATCTTTCCATCTATTAAATCTTCTGTCCTTGTTGTTTTAACTTTGGATAGTAAAACATTTTTTTTCTGCCAGTAAATACATTATACAGCCCAAATTCCTGTTTCTTGTCTGGTAAAAAGTCTAGGCTTATGACATCATGCACAGCTCTCTCTCTCTCACTCTCGTTAGAGTTTGCCAGGAAGGGACGGGGGGTGAGTCATAAGAGGGACAATGAGAGCTGCAGAGCTGGAGGTGTGTGTCTGTGTAAATCCTCGAAGTGAACAGGCAGCAGCTTCAGCTGCCCACAGTTAAAATGGGTGCAGCCAGACTAAGTGGAGGGAGATTTCTGCAGCATATTTGGTAAGTACAGAATTACAGTATATATAAAATAATATGAAAAGTGGTTGGAGGGAAGCTCCAGAATGGCAAAGATGTTTTTATTACAAATTATGTGAGCAGACTGCAGTTCCTCTTTAACTCCAGCTGACACATTGGTGGCCTCTGCACCCTTTTTACTGTGGACTGTTTGGGATACTTTGTGAAGATATTTTCTTACCTCTGTGAATTACAGATACCTTCTTCTGAAGGTTCAGCACTCCACTGTATCAAGAGCCATTAAATGACCAATAAGTGCCCATATGTGTAAATTCATACCTGAGATATAAATATTATTCTGCAACACGCAGGTGGCCATCTCTGATTTGATGTATCCTGGGAGTCCAGAGAGCCCCGTCCACTGTCCCGTCTTCTGGTCATAGCTGTCAATGTATGGTAACTTTAAGGCCCCTTTCTTGTCACAGCCACCGATCACAACAATCATTTCAGACAAATCCATAAATCTGTAAAGATATAGTTCAGATATGACACTCAGATGTGGTCACAAACAACTTTTAAAGTAACCTTTTCACCAATTGTGTACAGAAATTTCTGCAGCGAACTACACAGTTTAAATCAGGGGTCTCCAAACTTTCTAAAAAAAGGGCCAGTTTACTATCCTTCAAACTTTATAGGGGCCGGAGTGTAGCCAGTTGGAGTAGAAAGTGTTAGTAGGAGGAATAATGCCCCATTATTGGTGTCAGTGAGAGGAAAAGTGCCCCCCCCCATTGGTTTCAGTGGGAGGAATAGTGACCCCTCATTGGTGTCCGTGAGAAGAATAGTGCCCCATCATTGTTATCAGTGGCAGGAAGAGTACGCCATTATTAGTGTCAGTGGGAGGAATAGCATCCCATCATTGCTATCAGTGGGAGGAATAGTGTCCCATTGTTGGTGTCAGTGGACAAATTAGCGTCCCATCATTGGTGTTAGTGGGACAAAATAGTGTCCCATCATTGGTGTTAGTGGGAGGAATAGTGTCCCATCATTGGTGTTAGTGGGAGGAATGGTGCCCCATCATTGGTGTTAGTGGGAGGAATAGTGTCCCATTGTTGGTGTCAGTGGACAAAATAGTGTCCCATCATTGGTGTTAGTGGGAGGAATAGTGTCCCATCATTGGTGTTAGTGGGAGGAATAGTGTCCCATCATTGGTGTTAGTGGGAGGAATAGTGTCCCATCATTGGTGTTAGTGGGAAGAATAGTGTCCCATCATTGGTGTTATTGGGAGGAATAGTGTCCCATCATTGGTGTTAGTGGGAGGAATAGTATCCCATCGTTGGTGTTAGTGGGAGGAATAGTGTCCCATCGTTGGTGTCAGTGGCAGGAACTATGCCCCATCCTTAATGTCAATGGGAGGAATAGTGCCCCAAGGGCCAGAAAAAGGCACGCAAAACGCTACATCTGGCCCCAGGGCTGCAGTTTGGAGAACCTTGGTTTAAAGAGTGATATTATATACAATATAGCTCATTTATATATATTTTTTTATAAAGAGCCTTGTATGTACATAGGACCAATTATGAGTCTACATAAATTGGCAAAAGCTCAAAAAACTCAACACCCAAAGACTTAAAATACAGCAAAAAATAAATAAAAAGGGCAACAACATGTAAGAGAATTCCTTATATTTTGGAGTGTTTGTTAATCATGATCACTTAAAAAAAAACGAAAAAAAAAAACTCACATACACAACCTAAAAAACATAAAGTGCAAAAATACTTTTTGCCCCTTTCCTAATTTTATAATATTTTTTTTATTTTATTTTTACATTTTGTTGCTCTTTTTAAAAGTAACCTTTTGGCAAGTTTCTTAGGCAACAGGAAAACAATAGAGTCCAACTCACCTACAAGCAATGCTCAAAATCAGGGTCTCCCTAACACATCATCAACCTGAACCTTATGACTAGAAATTACCAAAATTTTAGACATATTTCTGAATTTTGGCAAAATGCTTTGAAAGAAAGGTTGGAGGACACAATTAAGATAGGCAGGTTCCTGGAGGTTACATAATCTTCTTACAACTCTCCTTGATTGTTCTTAAGCCAAAAAACATCTGTCATTGGTGCGGACTGTTATCTGCAGCCTTTTTCTATTTCAGCTCTTTCTTCAGAAAGAAAAAGACAGTAAAAAAAATAATAGGGGCAACTATAAATAAATGCCAAATAGATAAAAAAAAATAATACTAAATTAAATAATTTAAAGAAGAAATAGAATACAAAGAAAATATCAATGCCAAAATAAGAAAATAAAAGTAAATCAGAGAATTTTGTAAATGAAAATGTGTAAAAAGTAGAAAACTAAAGGCAAACTTTTTTTTTTGTTATGGACAGGGTGGAAAGGGATTAGAACACCTGTCAGTTTTTATTGGTGTCTGTGTTTCCATTAGGGAGATTCACACTTTCTATTTGTCCTGTTTGCCATTATGATTGAAAGTGAAAGCAAAAGAAAATCCCAAATTTTGGGTTGTCCCCAGAAAAGTAATAGAGAGGAAATTGTTCAATGGGGACACTAGTTTTGATGACCTGGGAGTCCCCTAGGGATTATCTAAATTTGTAGGGAATTCCTCTCACTTCCTGTTTTAGCGATGGGAAACCTTGGATTGCGAGCATAATTCGTTCCAGAAACCTGCTTGTAATCCAAAGCACTCTTATATCAAAGCAAATTTCCCCATAAGAAATAATGGAAACTCAAATGATTCGTCCAAAAACCATTTATTCATTGGTCCTTCAGTTTATAGTCCATATAAAAAGATTATAGCAATGTGATAGGTTGTGTAACCATAAAATGATCATCCACAAATGGGAGCCTCCACAAGATTAGAAGCAAAATCCAGCAGGAGCTACAGAGTATAAAAGAGAAGAGAGGCGCCTCTAATTGTAGCAATATATTGCTAAATGTTGTACCTTTATTAAATGTAACCATATTGCTACACTTAGAGGCACTTTTCTTCCCTTTTATACTCAGTTGTGACATGACGCTGCTTGTATATCAAGACATCGCTTGTATATCAAGCCAAATTATATTTAAAAATTTTGCTAGTCTTGCAAAACGCTCTCAAACCAAGTTACTCTCAAACCAAGGTTTTACTGTATAGTTCTACTTTAATGGCAAAATCACTCCATTTACTGCTACTAATGACATAACCTATAGCTAAAACAAGAAAACAATATATTATTACCTTCTTGGCCTCATCCTAATTGAATTGCCAGTGTTACCAAGAATTAGGTACATCCGAGCTTCATGAAATAAAGGGGAACACTCTGGGGAATCTTGGATGATTTTGTCCATTTTCACCTTCTCCAGAAAATAAACAGGGTCCAGCAGGGGCAATCTAACATGTTCTAAAAGATCTTTTGGTACCTTTTCCCTTGTTTTATTTTTCTTGACCCATCTCAAGACGGCTTCAAAGACCACCTCCTCTTTGGGCACCACCAAATCATCGCTGGATAGGTACTCAATGAGTTCTTCTTTGCTTAAGTCCAAGAATTCCTCCTGCATGGAAACTTCTGTAAACCTTTCCAACATCATCTTCTTGGTTTTATCAGACAAAGAAGGAATGGATAATGTGTCTGCAATCTTCTTTATCCCTACACAGTTCAAAGGGTCAAGTTGACATTCAAGAAATTTCACGCATAGGTTTTGTAAACTGCTGATGTCAAAGAAGTCTGACATCCAGAGGATCTCCTGAACATTTTCTTCTTGAATTGTAATTCTTCCTTCGTACATGAAGTCCAAAACTAGAGCCATGTATGGCGCTGAAACTTCAGGAAGGCTGACTATGCCAAGATTACTTTCTTTGAGGTTGCTGGTGAACATGGCCTTAAAATAGGCACTTTTGGTAGACAGGATGACTCGGTGGCAGGGGAATTGCTGACCTTCTACTTGTAGCGTTAGATCGGTGAACAACCCATTCTTCCTCGAGATGTTTAAACTCTCTAGAATTTCCATAGCATAACATGACCCAACACAGGGACTAGAATCTCCATGTGTTATAATTTCTCTCATGGGACTTTGAAGACACTTGGTCCTATAGCTCTGTTCTGTTTTCATCCTATAAAACAACAAATCACAATGAATATATACTGAAAATGATAGAAAATAAATGGACCTTTATTTGATCATTTTAAATTTTACGTAACTTTAACAAAAATTAACTAGCATTGTCTTATTATTTT
The DNA here is from genome assembly GCA_029206835.1 of Rana muscosa. Taxonomy (NCBI): domain Eukaryota; kingdom Metazoa; phylum Chordata; class Amphibia; order Anura; family Ranidae; genus Rana; species Rana muscosa. The sequence continues at coordinate 1,058,624,845 of CM055117.1, read as the reverse complement.
TTTACAGTAAGTTTACATTTAGTTATATTTATTAAAGCATAAAGTTAGACAAATTTTGGGATTTTTAAGTAGATGAATTAACTCATAGGGCTCGTTTACATTTGCTTCAAAACTTTGGACACGCTTTTGTTCTGTCCACCAGATGTCTATGCTGATTATCCGTATCTGTGTTGTTAAAATTACATGTAAGGTTTGTAATTTACATAAGACTATCATATGTGGAGTGCAGGCTCCATCTAGCATTCTTTTTTGGTATTGCTGCAGTTGTTCTGTTTATTGGATTTACTGTATGTGTAGTTAAGGAAGTTGTTAGTAAGCAGGGAATTCTGGGTAGAATCTTCACAGGAAGTGAAGCAGCCACCATTCTTTGAGAAGATACTGCAGGAAGCAAGACGTGTATTTCTCAATCTATCGCCATCACCCCTTAGAGAAATTTTCACCTGGCTTGTTCTAATAAAACTGAGATCAAAGAAATATGGTATCTGAAGTTTATGGGACAAGAAGGTTTAGCTATATGTCCTTGAGACAGAATAGCTTTTTTAAATCTCTCTGAACCCCAGTCAAAGCACCTGTCACTAAATAAAATGGTTAGCTTACAGTCCTGTTTACACCTTGTGTTTGCTTTGCTTCATACATTATACACCTCGCTTTAGTGGCGCTTCAAAGTCTCCATAGAAGTCTATGACAAAGCTCGCTTGAAACACCTGCAGCTTTTAAGAGGCTTTAATTCAGCTTTAGCTTTGCTTTGCATTGTTTTGGAGAAATTGCAGGTATGAGATATCAGCTAACACACAAGGCATCTGCCAAGCTTCATTAAAGCTTCAAAAAGGCACCACCGAAGCATCACGAGGCATCATCAAAGCATCAAAAACACATCAAATAAGCATGTTGTAATGGTAGGCACTTTAATGTGTGTTAGGGCTAGTTTACACTTGCTTAAAAACAAGGCTTCGGACACGCTTTGTTAAAGCTCTCTGAACGCCAGTCAAAGCTCCTGTCACTACTAAAAATAGTTAGCTTACAGTCCTGTTTACACTTTGCGTTTTGCTTTCCTTTGCTTCGGCTTCGCTTCAAAGATTATACTCCATGTAACTTTAGTGGTGCTTCAAAGCGTCTCCAAAGACTCTATAGAAGTCTATGGCAAAGTTCGCTTGAAGCACCTGCAGCTTTTGAGAGGCTTTTATTCAGCTTTAGCTTTGCTTTGGTTTGGAGGTATTGTAGGTATGAGACATCCACACACACACACACTTCATTAAAGCTTAAAAAAAAGCGCCATTGAAGCATCACTGAAGCACCACAGAAGAACCAAAAACACATTATAAAAGCATGTTGAAGCGGTAGTAGGCGCTTTAATGCATGTTCAGAGGCGGCTCTCTAATTAGGCAAAAAAGTGGCCGCTTAAGGCCTCGCGCTCCCCGGGGCCTCGCGGCTGCCTAATTTGCCTGATGTGTGTGGGAGAATGGGAAAGAATGTCCCCGGTCAGTGTCCCCAAGCTGGCAGGGTGAGCGCCGCGGACCGGACTGGTAAAATCATTGCCGTCTTTACAGGCAGCGCTGCCTGCTACTGCAGACGAATTGTAGAGGTGGGGGGCGGCGGCGGAGCTGCCGGCTGCTGCTGAACCCGCCAGGAGGTAGGGCGGACTGGGCGGGGGGGTCAGGGAGCCGGTCTCTGGTGCCTCGTAAAAATGCCGCATTGCCGCTTGCTCTGCTGCAGACAGGCGTGACTGACACCCACTGGCCGCCGCTGCTACACTGTTATATCTGCAGCAGAGCGGTGCGGGTATGCCGTCACTTCCCTGTCAGGCAGATCGAGCTTCCTCCTAGTCCCGCATCACAGTGACTTGGCAGTGTTAAATGCCTGAAGTTTTTACTTCTTGGGGGGGGGGTTTAATTTACAATAGTATATCTGCAGCATGGAGGGGTTAATGTACTGTCACTGATGCATTGGTGACCAGCAGTGGCGGCCCGTCCATAGGCGCCCCTCCTCCTGTGGTCACCAAAAAAAAAAAAAAAAAACGGCCCTTTAAGAGTTTTTTTTATGTCTTTTTTTTTTACACATGGCGGCGCGACCATAGTGGGCGCAGAAGCGCCGCAACCGCTCGCTTCTGCGCCCGGTCGTCACTCACAACAATACATAGGTTCATGCATTGCATGAACCTATGTATTGCTGCCGCCCACTATTCAGATGGCCGGCCCCTTGAGCGCCGGCCATCTGAATAACAGCGTCTGATTGGCCTTTAGAAGTGCCTATCAGAGCCAGCAGGCTCTGATAGGCTTCCCGACTACAGCCTGAGGGCTGTAATCGGCTTCTAAATACCTAATGAGAGGACGCACAGGGGTGCGTTCCCTGGCCAATCAGGTTCACCGGGTCTGGTTACCGGTAACCTGATTGGCTGAAGTGACATCGAGGGCGGGAGAAGACATTGAGGATGGAAGAAGGACGGCGCTGACTCGAGGAAGGTAAGTGCAGGGCTGGGGGGGGGGGACAAACTGGCTGCATATGGGGGAGAAACTGGCTGCATATGGGGGAGAAACTGGCTGCATATGGGGGAGAAACTGGCTGTATTATGGGGGAGAAACTGGCTGCATTTTGGGGAGAAACTGGCTGCATTTTGGGGAGAAACTGGCTGCATTTGGGGGAGAAACTGGCTGCATTTGGGGGAGAAACTGGCTGCATATGGGGGAGAAACTGGCTGTATTATGGGGGAGAAACTGGCTGCATTTGGGGGAGAAACTGGCTGTATTATGGGGGAGAAACTGGCTGCATTTGGGGGAGAAACTGGCTGCATTTGGGGGAGAAACTGGTTGTATTATGGGGGAGAAACTGGCTGCATATGGGGGAGAAACTGGCTGCATATGGGGGAGAAACTGGCTGCATATGGGGGAGAAACTGGCTGCATTTTGGGGGAGAAACTGGCTGCATATGGGGGAGAAACTGGATGCATTTGGGGGAGAAACTGGCTGAATTTGGGGGAGAAACTGGCTGTATTATGGGGGAGAAACTGGCTGCATTTGGGGGAGAAACTGGCTGCATTATGGGGGAGAAACTGGCTGTATTATGGGGGAGAAACTGGCTGCATTTGGGGGAGAAACTGGCTGCATTATGGGGGAGAAACTGCCTGTATTATGGGGGAGAAACTGGCTGCATATGGGGGAGAAACTGGCTGCATTTGGGGGAGAAACTGGCTGCATTTGGGGGAGAAACTGGCTGCATATGGGGGAGAAACTGGCTGTATTATGGGGGAGAACTGGCTGCATTTGGGGGAGAAACTGGCTGCATATGGGGGAGAAACTGGCTGTATTATGGGGGAGAAACTGGCTGTATTATGGGGGAGAAACTGGCTGCATTTGGGGGAGAAACTGGCTGCATATGGGGGAGAAACTGGCTGTATTATGGGGGAGAAACTGGCTGTATTATGGGGGAGAAACTGGCTGCATTTGGGGAAGAAACTGGCTGCATATGGGGGAGAAACTGGCTGTATTATGGGGGAGAAACTGGCTGCATATGGGGGACAAACTGGCTGTATTATGGGGGACAAACTGGCTGTATTATGGGGGACAAACTGGCTGTATTATGGGGGACAAACTGGCTGTATTATGGGGGAGAAACTGGCTGTATTATGGGGGAGAAACTGGCTGTATTATTGGGGGAGAAACTGGCTGTATTATTGGGGGAGAAACTGGCTGTATTATTGGGGGAGAAACTGGCTGTATTATTGGGGGAGAAACTGGCTGTATATTGGGGGAGAAACTGGCTGTATATTGGGGGAGAAACTGGCTGTATTTTGGGGAGAAACTGGCTGTATATTGGGGGAGAAACTGGCTGTATATTGGGGGACAAACTGGCTGTATTTTGGGGGGAAACTGGCTGTATATGGGGGGGAAACTGGCTGCATTTGGGGACAAACTAGTGGCGTTTGGGCACAGTGGCTGCGTTTAATGGGCACAGTGGCGGCAATTGATGTTTTTTTTTTCAGTTTGTTTGCGCCCCCCAAAAAATTTGAGCACCAGCCGCCACTGGTGACCAGTGGCAGTTAATTAACCCCTTTGTGCTGCATTAGTGATACCAGTGTCAGTGTTTATTACCCCTATTACCCAGCATGAAGGGGTTCATAAACACTGACACTGGTGCCACTAATGCAGCACAAAGGGGTTAATTAACTGCCACTGGTCACCAATGCATCAGTGGCCAGTGGTGTATTTGATACTACCCACCCCCATACACTCCGCACCCCTCTCATGTACATTCCACCCACCCCCATACACTCCGCACCCCTCTCCTGTACATACTACCCACCCCCATACACTCTGCACCCCTGTCATGTACATACTACCCACTGCCATACACTCCGCACCCTTCTCATGTACATACCACCCACCGCCATACACTCCACACCCCTCTCATGTACATACCACTCACCTCCATACACTCCGCACCCCTGTAATATACTGTACTCTCCAACTAGATCAAGGTTTGGACCGTTGTGCTCCCCAGGTCTGTTTGGTTTATATTTAACCGACTCTCCCTTGATCTAGGATGACCCATTGTCTTTAGAGTTCATGAGTTTGGGGGGGGGGCAAGATACTGGCCTCCAAGTTGCCATGAGGGTATCTCCACATCCACTGTTTGCTCCCACAGGGGTGGTGTGGCTGTACCCCCTCAGGCACATGAGACCTGGACTGTCTGCCTAACCGGACTTTATTTACCACTTGATCCTTAGGTGTCCTGGATCGTGGGGGGAGCACCGTCTCTTCACTTAGAGGAGCTTTATTATCATCTGTTATATTCCTTGCATCCTTAGCCTTGGTTACGCATAAATATGTGTTTATGATGTCCTTCAACTTATGGTTTATGTAATTATATTTCTTCACTTTGGGTCTTGTGGGCCGTTAATTCATATTGTTTTCATTTTATATCTTATGTCAGAACTCAACATATTGAAAATAAATATTTTTCATCGGATGGATGGATGGATGGATATCTTTGGCCTTTGAGATTATCTATTGACTTATCACTGATTTTTCACTCCATAAGACGCACTTTTTCCCCCCAAAAAAATGGGGGGGGAAATGTCTGTGTGTCTTATGGAGGGAAATACTGACCAGGCCCCCCCCCGCCATGTTACAATACCGGGCCGGCCGTCTCCTGCGAGCGTCGGGCGATCTCCCAGGTGAGCCACAGATAGAAAACAGAGCAGCCTGAGCGGCCGAATGGAGTACAGCCACGGCAGCCGCTTGGGCTGCTCTGTCTTCTATCTGAGTGACAGGTGGATGTGATGATGTCCTCGCCAGGGAATGTCAGTCTGTGCGAGGTGGAGGACTGTAACAAAGTCCCGCCTCCTAGATAGATGGAACACTGATCCAATAAAACATTGAATCAGTGTGACGTGCATCACAGGGGGTGGGACTTTGTTACAATTGGGCGCCAGGATATTCAAATCCGTGACTTGACAGAGCTCTGTGTAATAAGGCTGCATTTCATGGGCACAGGTCAGGCTGCATTTCATGGGCACAGGTCAGGCTGCATTTCATGGGACTGGTGGGGCTGCATTTCATGGGCACTGGAAAGGCTGCATTTAATTGGCACTGGTCGGGCTGCATTTAATTGGCACTGGTCATGCTGCATTTAATTGGCACTGGTCAGGCACATTTTATTTGTAGTATTAAGTCAATATTGGGTAGTGCAAACCCATATTTTGTATTACTATTTGCTTGTGATTTGGGAACACATTAGGTGTTTGGCAGCAACTTGTACAGGTATTGATTGTTTTTGCATGCACTGATTGCTTTATTGATTTAAATATTTTTGTTTCATTTAACATTTTTTTTTTTTATTATTGAATTTGACAAATAACAGTAAATGCGGGGTTGGGACAAAAATTCAGTCAACATATAAGACCATAAGAATAATACATAGAGAGATGCATACCATTTGAGCCTGGTTTAAGCTACATTTTACATATATAATGTATGTGAATTATGTGCAATAATAAAACATGGTGCTGATCAGGACAGAAATGCTGATGGGGGGGCAACCGCTTTCAGCAAGGGGAGTATCCATGTGGGTTGAATCCTTTAATAAATCAACTGTTGAAGAATTTTGCTCTGCATTTACGCTGCATCTGTATTTAATATGTGTGATACAGAATGATCTGCCAGTTCAAACCAACTACAGAAATCTATGATGTTATCTAAATACAATGAATTTTCTTTTTCGTACATCACGGGACACAGAGCGACTTAGTCATTACTAATGGGTTATATAGATTACCTTCAGGTGCTGGCACTGGCCACTTCCAAACCGGAAGTACCCTCCCCTATATAAGCCCCTCCCATCCGGGAGCACCTCAGTTTTTTTGCCAGTGTCTAAGGTGTTGGCCAAAGAGTAACATGTGTTTTCACTGGGCTTGCGTACAGGTTCTTTTACGGGCCTTAGTAAGCTGTTCCGGATCCCACCAAAAAAGCTTCATAGCTAAATGGTCGGTACCCGGGCCTTGCAACAGAAGAGCAAGGTTTTGCCTGTAATGCCTCTCTTAGGAGGGCTGGACCCTGGGATCCAGAGCTCTGGTCATACCCACGACCAAGATGTTGTCTGTGCAGGGTGCTATACAGGTCCAGGGGAGTGGAATCCTTGGGAACCCGGTCCCTGAAGGTTTAATTACAATGCCTGCCGTGATAGGTGAAGTTTGGGCTTCTGTGGACCAAACAGAGTCCTGCGGCGGGGAACAGGTAAGTGGGGGCCCCCAGGAACTTGGTTCTATTGGGGGACCCCCAAGCCTAATTTGTCTTTCTGTCTGTTACCTAATGGTATTCCCGCTAATATCTGTGTATGCCTGTAACTACTGGAAAATGTAAAATTTTAATAGTAGTCAAGAAAAAAAAAATAAGAGGACCGCGGTACCTGTGTTAAACCACTAGAGGCCGCTGTGGTCCATTTTTTCTTGTCATGTGGATCTTTGGTTTTCTCAAGTCAAAAGATCCAGGCAGTTGGTAAGTTCTCTGTGGGAATCCACTTCCTCTGCCCTGTTGCTGCGCTCATCCACCGCACAGGCCCTCCGGCAAAAAGGGCCCTGGCTCCTAGTCCCTGCTTGGTTTCGAAAAGGGCGCCAATGGCGCACGGGCGCGCACGCGGGCGCGTGCACGCGCCTCCTATGAAAAAAAAGGGGCGGGGCGGGTGGATGACGCTCGATGCGCGCCGCGGCGCTTCTGCGCATGTGCAGGCGTCCCAGCATATGTAAAAGACACAGTACAAGTGTCAGCTGGATGCAAGCAGAGCTAGCAACAAAACGGTGGCACACAGAGGCGGTTGATGCAGGCATCCCCATAGAAAGACACTTTAGTGGACACCAGCTGGTATATAGCAGCAACTGTGTTAGACTATTACCAGCAAAATTGGTGTATGACGACGGGAATACCTCAGCTTTGTGCTTATAGGATATGTCGTCCAGACGCTCTGGAAATAAATCTTCCAAGAAGCGAAAGGGGTCTCCATCGGGCTCTGAGGATTTTGGGCATGCTGTACTGCGCCAATCTCCCCTGAAATTTCAGAGGTCAGTAGCCGTAGGAACCCCGCAGGAGTACCTGGTACTGCGGCTGTCCCCAGTCCACCTGCTCCTGTATATATAACAGAGGAGGTTTTATCCTCAACTCTGGGAGGATTGGAAGAGAGATTAACAGCATTGATCGCTGCTTCCCTGTCACAGGAAAAGCGCGTCCGATCTCCGTCTCCTCCTGCAGAGTGCCTGTTAGTGGAGGAACAGTCCCAGAGATCGACCTACCTGAAGGGGATCAGGTGAGGTTGATAAAATGATAGAGGAATCAACAGTGGAAGAACCTTTCTCAGCATCTCAGGCTGAAAGATTATGGGTTCAGTCTCTGACTAACATGGTCCGAGCAGCATTTTAAATGCCTCTGGCGGAACCATCAACCACTACGGTCTCCTCGCTGGGGTCGCGGAAAGCTCCCCAGACTGTCTGTGTCTTCCCAATCCACCCTTTATTGGAAGGGCTTATTTACCAGGATTGGGAGCATCCTGTAAAAAATTTACTCCCCCCAAGAGATTTCCAGTGATCTATCCCATGGAGGATAAGTTCATAAAAAAAAATAAAAAAAATGGAGGGTCCCTACAGGGACACAGCCATCTCTTGTGTAAATAAATCACTGACATGTCCAGTAGATAATGTTCCAATGTTCAAAGACCCAATAGATAAAAAATTGGAGTCTTTACTAAAATCTGCTTTCTCTACAGCAAGCATGGTGACACAACCTGCAGTAGCAGCGATTGGAGTCTGCCAAGCAATGAAAGATCAGTTGAAACAAGTCTTAAGGGACTTACCAGATCAGCAGGCATGCCCTAGCTGACCTACCTAGAGCCTTGTGTTGCGGTGGACGCCATAAAGGATACAATCCAACAGGCATCCCGCTTTACGCTGTCTGTAGACATATGCGTAGGCTTCTATGGCTCAAAAACTGGTCTGCTGAAGCTCCCTGTAAGAAATTGCTGATTAGCTTCCCATTTCATGGAGAACGCTTATCTGGAGATGATCTGGACAAATATATCCAGAAAACTTCTGCCGGTAAAAGTACACTCTTGCCGGTTAAGAACAAGGGTAGAAGTCCTTCTTTTAAGAGGCCTACTTCTCCAGTCCCTGGCACATCGGCTGTGAAACAGTTCCGACGGCCTCCGCGGTCAAATCCAGGGGGCAGAAATCAGGGACAATCACAGGGTAACAAGAAACCCTGGGTCAAGAGAGGTACAAAACCTCCCCCCAAGTCATGAAGGGTTGCCCCCACTCAATCGGGTGAGGGGAAGACTTCAGTTGTTCACAGAGACCTGGCGGGACACCATCAGAGACAGATAGGTGATCTCCGCAGTAAGTCTGGGATACAGGCTGGAGTTAAAAGACATTCCTCCTGCCCATTTTATAAGGTCAAACGTGCCAAGCGATCCCCAGAAGAGTGGATCCCTCCTTCTGGCACTAGAGCAACTATTGCTCCAAGGGTAATCATGAAGGTTCCCTTGGAAGAAAGCGGGTTCGGGTTTTACTCGAACCTTGTCACAGTCCCCAATACAAATGGGGACATGAGGCCCATATTAAATATAAAAGGGCTAAACAAGTTCCTACATATCAGGACTTTTTCGGATGGAGTCGATCCGATCGGTGGCCACCGCCCTACAAGGGCAGGAATGGTTAGCCTCGATCGACATAAGGGATGCTTATTTGCATATTCCCATCTGTCCGGCCCACCAGAAATTTCTACGCTTTGCAGTAGAAGGGCGCCATTTTCAGTTCAGAGCCTTACCTTTCGGTCTGGCCACAGCACCACGAGTGTTCACAAAAATTCTGGCCCTACGATTGGCCAAACTAGGAACACAAGGTGTAACGATAATGGCATATCTAGACGACTTGTTTCTGATAGACCACTCAGTGAAAAAAACTAGAAGTGGTCGTTCACAAGATAATCAAGTATCTGGAATCTCACGGTTGCATTATCAACCGAGACAAGTCAGCCCTAAAACCAGTCAAAAGTCTGGAATACTTGGGGGCTAAGACTGGATTCAAATCAGAGAAAGATTTTCTTACCTCCAGAGAAGGTGTCGTCTTTGAAAGATTTGACCCACTTAGTGGGTACAAAAAAGAAAACCATCCATACGCCTGTGTATAAGGCTGCTGGGAAAAATGGTGGCTTCATTCGAAGCAGTACCCTACGGTCAATTCCATTCAAGGAACTTGCAGAGGGCCATACTGTCAGCCTGGAACAAAAAAGTTCAGGCTTTAGACTTACCAATGTCCCTGTCCCCTTCCGTTCGCAAGAGCCTCCATTGGTGGTTGGTGCCCCAGAATCTGGAAAAAGGGAAACCCTTCAGTCCGGTTTCTTGGAAGGTGGTCACTACAGATGCCAGCCTCATAGGCTGGGGGGCAGTACTGGAGCAATGGTCTCTCCAGGGCAAGTGGTCAGAAGCAGAGAAGGCCCTGCCCACCAATCTCTTAGAGATACGAGCAGCCCGGTATGCCCTAGTAGCATGGACATCCAAACTCCAAGGGTCACCTGTCAGAATTCAATCAGACAATGCCACAGCAGTGGCATATATCAATCACCAGGGTGGCACCAGGAGTCGTGCAGCCCAGAGGGAAGCGAATTGCATCCTGGAATGGGCAGAAAGGTATGTCACAGCCATATCCGCGGTTTTCATCCCAGGAGTGGAAAATTGGAGAGCGGACTTTTTAAGTCGCCAGCAATTATGCCCGGGGGAATGGTCTCTTCACCCCGAGGTTTTCCAGGCAATATGCCAGCGGTGGGGAACACCGGATGTAGATCTGCTAGCATCCAGATTCAACGCAAATGTGGACAGATTTGTGTCTCGCACAAAGGATCCCCTAGCTTGCGGTTCGGATGCCCTAGTGTTCCCTTGGGATCAGTTCAAGCTGATATATGCATTCCCACCGCGATTAATCCGCAGAATCAGGGTAGAGAAGAAACCAGTGATTCTGGTGGCTCCAGCGTGGCCCCGAAGGGCATGGTACGCGGAGATTGTAAAAATGTCAGTGGGAAGTCCTTGGACCCTCCCACATCGTCCGGACCTGCTTTCGCAAGGACCGATATACTACCCTTCCTTACCAGCCCTAGGTTTGACGGCCTGGCTATTGAAGCCCACATTCTAAAAAAGAGAGGGCTGTCTAATCCTGTGGTATCTACCATGATCAATGCCAGGAAGCCGGTATCCAGGCAGATCTATTATAGGATCTAGAAGGCGTACATCACGTGGTGTGAGGCCAGGAAATGGCATCCACGTAAGTACGTAATAGGTAGGATTCTGGACTTCCTACAGTGGGCTGTACATAGGAAGCTTGCCTTGAGTACTATCAAGGGTCAGACGGCCTTGTCAATATTTTTTCAAAGGCCCTTGGCTTTGCATTCATTAGTCAAAGCTTTCATACAAGGAGTGATGCGTATTAGCCCTCCGGTTAGTATTCCCATATGTCCATGGGACTTAAACCTGGTTCTGTCGGTTCTACAGAAACAACCATTTGAACCATTGCGGCACATTTCCTTGGTTCTTTTCACCAGGAAATAGATTTTCTTAGTAGCCATTTGTTCGGCTAAAAGAGTATCGGAATTAGCCGCCTTGTCCTGTAAGGAGCCATATCTGGTTGTCCATAAGGACAGAGTAGTATTACGTCCTCATCCAGCCTTCTTCCTAAGGTGGTATCGAGGTTCCATTTGAACCAAGATGTGGTTCTTCCTTCCTTTTTCCCCAAACCTAGTTCGGTAGAGGAAAAGTTATTGCATTCTTTGGATGTAGTAAGAGCAGTTAAAGCTTATCTTAAAGCCACTGCTCAGATTCGCAGAACGGATACTTTGTTTGTTCTGCCGGAAGGCCCCAGAAAGGGTCAGGCAGCATCAAAAATCTACTTTAGCCAAGTGGATTCGACAGGTCATAATACAAGCCTATGGCTTGAAAAGGAGACCGCCTCCGTTCAAAGTTAGGGCGCACTCCACAAGAGCAGTTGGAACTTCATGGGCAGTGCATCACCAAGCCTCCCTGGCTCAAGTCTGTAAGGCCACAACATGGTCCTTAGTACACACGTTTACTAGATTCTACCAGGTAGACGTCAGAAGTCAGGAGGATGTCGCCTTTGGGCGCAGTGTGTTGCAGGCCGCAAAAGAGCCTCATGCCTGATGGCGCCCAGCTTATGTATAGTGTATCCCTCCCCTCATTGGGCATTGCTTTGGGACGTCCCATTAGTAATGACTAAGTCGCTCTGTGTCCCGTGATGTACGAAAAAGAAAAAGGGATTTTTATAACAGCTTACCTGTAAAATCCTTTTCTTGGAGTACATCACGGGACACAGAGCTCCCACCCCTCTTTTTGGGACACTTATTGCTTTGCTACAAAACTGAGGTGCTCCCGGATGGGAGGGGCTTATATAGGGGAGGGTACTTCCGGTTTGGAAGTTGCCAGTGCCAGCACCTGAAGGTAAACTATATAACCCATTAGTAATGACTAAGTCGCTCTGTGTCCCGTGATGTACTCCAAGAAAAGGATTTTACAGGTAAGCTGTTATAAAAATCCCTTTATTAGAGTGAGATTTAATCCAAGCTAATAGCTTTGAAAATTCTGAGTCATGATACAGCCAATCAATAATTGCCATTAGCAGATTTTGTGTTAAAGAGATTATGTCACTTTGCCTCAGGGCAGGGCAATGTCACTTTGATGCCAATGATAATATTTCCAGTTTATAATGATGCTACCATCATGTTTCTGGCACAACACATTGCAAGCAAGGATTTTGTTTTCAATAATGTCCTGCCCAATTTCTAAAAAATAAATTATATATATATATATATATATATATATTTTTTTTTAACCTGACCAGTCCTTGTGTTAAAACATCTAATGTTACTGTAATAAAAAAAGATTGTATTCTCTGATGTGTCCCACTTCTGGTACAAAGCATGGCAATATTGTTTTGAAATTAAAATAAATGTTTTTTTTTTTTTAATTGTGTGTAATTTTGTTTAATACACACATAAAACAGTATGAACTGCAATAGAACTCCTATGATTAACCAGCTTAGGTCACTACACAGCAGCAGCTCCAAGAACAAAGGCATTGTCATATTGTCACATCTCACATTACCTGGATTGAAGGGAAATTCCTGGCTCAGTGTCTTGCAGGAACTCTTGTCACTTGTCTCTTGACACTTTTTCCCCATGCGATTGCTTTGGAGTGCGATGCAATGAGGGGAAATGCAGAGAATCTTGTGCGTTTTCCCGCATCGCATTAGTGTGAACCAGGGCTGAAGGGTAATAAGGTGCCAAATAGGAACAATACAGTATGTATATAAAAAAAAAAAAAAAAACACATAATTTTCTTTGCACTTCCAAGGTTCCTGGAATTTGCCCTGGTTCATACTAATGTGATTTTCCGCATTGCACTCCCAAACAATCGCACGGTGTCCATGAAATCTGCTGCGGGTATCAATGTTAGATTAATGACACCCCGAAACAGATCGCAAAATGCAGTGCAATTGCCAGAATCGCATTGTGTGGGATGTGATGCGATTCAGGTGTGGGAGAAAAACGGGGGCCTGCACCATTTTGGTGCAAATGCAATGCGATTTGAGCCATACCTCGCGTTAGTGTGAACCAGGGCAAAGTCAATTCCAGGAACCTTGGAAGTGCAAAGAAAAGTATGTTGTTTTTTTATACATATTGTTCCTATTTAGCACCTTATTAACAACCTTCAGCCCTGGTTCTAATGCGATCTGGGAAATGAACATGATTTGCAGTGTTTCCCTGCATCGCACTCCAAAGCAATCGCAAGGGGAAAAAAGGGTCCTGGACCACTTTGGGGAGGATGCAATGCGATTTCAGTCATACAAAATGTATGGCTTAAATCTCACCGCAAAGACATCGCATGTGATGTGTACAGGAATGAGGTGCGATTCCTATGCGAATCACATGCAGTGTTTTGCACGCACCAGTGTGAACCTAGGCTCAGTAAACCTAAAGCAGCCCTTATTAACTCTTTCTCCCCCTTTTCCCCTCCGCTATCTTTTTTTATTTATTTATTTTTTTAAATGGGAAATGTTTTTTTTCCCCCCATTTGTTTTGTTTTTCCATACTGTTTTATGTGTGTATTACCCAAAATTGCACAAAAAAATAAAATAAAATATTAACGCAACAGAACCTAGGCTCAATCTGCAGATTAAAAGAACACCCCTTTGATCTGCACATAACAGAACTAATAAAAATACATTGTAACAATAACATTGTTAGATAGATATAGAGATCTCTATATCTCTATATCTATATCTCTATATCTCTCTATATCTCTCTATATCGCTCTATATCGCTCTATATCGCTCTCTCTCTCTCTCTCTCTATATATATATATATATATATATATATATATATATAATGTAACATACATAACAAAGTTATATATTTATTAATTACATGTTGAAAGCATTTGCAGGGTTGATTTTTTGGGGGGAGGTCCCCGAAGACCCCGGGATACAGAATAGGACTCCCATTTCCCAGTGATTTTGCCACATATAGGAAGCACAGTGAGATGGGAGGAAAAGGGGGACCTGGGCATAGAGCTACCCTTAAAGCATTTAGAGGAAACTTGTTTGCCCCTTAATTGATATGTCCAAGGTCTTCACATGGTCACATTGATGTTTTTTCTAATTTTATTAAACAATTATTTTGAAAATACATATTTTAATTCAGGGGGCACCCATTCTGCCATTGCATTGCTTTTTTGGTCCTAAATACCACATCTAAAGCTGTTTGCTTTCAGACTGTCTCTCTCAGACTGAAATTCTGTAAAGCCTCATCTGAACAGAGCAGACAAGGAAAAGAAGGGAGAAGGAGATATGTTGTTTCTAACTTCTTCAATTGTGTTCATATTAATAAAAGATGGAAGCATTGAGCGCAATAAACAGGCTTCTTTTTTTATTTTCTTTTTTTCAGCAGAGCTCCTAAGACCAGCCAGGTAGACATGTAAGACAGCTGCAACTAACATCTGGTAATGTAGTATTCCTAGACACCATGTAATATTAATAAGGAAAATAATGTTTTAACTAGTTTTATTCCTGAACATACAGGTAATTTAAAATAAAAATAAATAAATAAAAATAACGAAATAAATAAATAAAATAAAATAAAATACCAAAAAAATACAAATGTAAAATATTTAACTCTTTGCATTTCTATTTAATACAGCACATTAATCCTACAGATTATATAAAACACAAGCCCTGCAGGCAACTGACGATGAACCTGCAATAGAACTCCTATGATTAACCAGTTTAGGTCACTACACAGCAGCAGCTCCAAGAACAAAGGCATTGTCATATTGTCACATTGTCACATCTCACATTACCTGGATTGAAGGGAAATTCCTGGCTCAGTGTCTTGCAGGAACTCGTGTCACCAAGTGTCAGTTGGAGACCGTCTTCTCCTCTATTTGTATTCAGCAGAGAATGGGGCAGATATGCTGGCAGAAAACCAAATAAAATCTTGTCTGTTTCCTCCTTGTGAATGGAACGTGTGTTGTTGAAGCTCAGCTGTGTGCCAGCTCCCTGCAGGAGGAGGAGGAGTCCTATAGAGACAAAGGCAAAGGGGGCTTCAATCCCTCTCCTGGGGGATTTATAAACTGGATGATACATGAAACAGACCTCTGGAGATCATTTCTCAATGTGCTGGAGGCTGTCATTACTGCCAGCTGTCCCTGATTTCTGGAAGTGGCTTCTGCCTTTAAGGTTTCGAAAAAACTGCCATTGTGAGAGTTCCTGTTTTTTATCATGACATGGGTTGCACCATTTTTTGCACACTAGGCAATTATTACATTTTAAAGCTACAGGTTTTGTTGGAGCAAAAAACAAACAATATATATATATATATATATATATATATATATATATATATATATATATAGTGGTACCTTGGATTACGAGCATAATTCGTTCCAGAAGAATGCTTGTAATCTAAAGCACTCGTATATCAAAAGCGAGTTTCCCCATAGAAGTCAATGGAAACTCAGATAACTCGTTCCACAGTGACTTCTATGGTATGCAGTACCCCATGTGGCCAGAGGTAGGGGGGCGCCGGAGAGACACTTGGAAACACTCAGAGAGGCTCGGAAACGCTCAGGAACCGAGTGTTTCCGAGTGGCTCCGAGTGCATCTGAGCGGCTCTGAATGTCACTGGCGCCCCCCGCACCTCTGGCCAATCGTGGTACTGCACACCGCAGAGGCTTGAATCCTGCTCATTTTTGCGAGACAACGCTTGCAAACCGAGTCAAGATTTAAAAAATATAATAGCTCGCATTGCGAAATACTCGTTTAACTGTGTTACTTGCAATCCGAGGCATTACTATATATATATATATATATATATATATATATATATATATATATATATATATATATAATTACTGATTATATTTATGTAGCGGGGTCCTCAAATTGATGGGATACACCTGGGGAATAGTGTGACCCAGGTGTATAATTGTGTTAGGGTTCAGACCCCTTTTTGTTTCGTGGAGGATTGGAGGATGTAGTATTCTCCTTTGCCTGTGGGTGGCGGGGTACCCACAGGCTTCAGGTAGAATCGTCTCCTGCAGTGCTCCCTGTTTTGTCTCTTCCCGGAGATGGTATGGCTGGGGCGGGGAACCCGCCGGGCCGTTGATGGGAGGAGATAAAAAGGGGGAGACGCCCTTACCACGAGGTCTGGCGGAGAAGGAGGTCCTCGGAGGAGGAGGGTTGCGGTCTGCACCCAGGCCCCTTAGGCCTGGGTGCTGGAGATCCAGGAGTCTGGTCCAGGTGCCCATGGCCTGGTCCGGAGTCATGTTGGCGTCCATCCCAGGCACCTTTAGCCTGGGGTGAGGTACTATCGAGGAGGCCTGGGGCCCAGTACCTTCGACTGGGTCCCGCTAGGGTGGACTGTCCGAGGGTCCCTGAGCGGAGGGACTCGTATCTGAGGTGAGGAGGCCAGGGAGGTTACCCACTGGAGACCCGGAGCAGCACCAACCCGGTGACAGTGGGCCTCTGGGAACTCTCTTGGGAGGACACATCCCCCTGATAGGGGCCACAGCGTATCGAAGAGGGCTCCATTGCTGTTCATAGGGGTTGCTGGAAGAGACCCCATCTTTCCTGTTCTGTAACAGCCGGATTGGCTTAGGCGCCGCTGGTCATAGTACAGTGGCATAGAACTTAAACTTTAGGAAGTGCCTCGATCTGCTCGCCCCACCGTTGGCAAGGTTATAGGTCCCAACCAGTTTGCTGCAAAAGAACTGTTTATTGTGCTTTGCTTATTGGAGTGTCAAATAAACAAGTGTTGGACCTTTCTCCGGTGTGTGAACTCCAGTTACTGGAAGCAAAGGGGAGGCTGGTGAGCTTGCAATTACAGACTCAGTGCATTCACAGAACACACCGGCCCGAGGAAACATCAGTAAGTGGCCTTCACCTCCCTACTACAATGGGGAGGACATGGGCCGTGGCGCATCTCACTCTCACAACCCAGGAACCCCTAGACATGAGTTGGTGTGTAACCGATAAAGATGGAGAGAGAGTGAGGCCGCTACACGTGGGGGCTCGTGAGTCCGGGATAGAGTGTGTTCTAGAGATGGACTTGAGAATGTCTACATTTGAACTTTGCTGCCCAGAGGAGTTCCGAGCAGATCGGCCATATTACTGGCCAAAGTGCGTCCCTGCTCGGAGTTGTGGAAATGACCCTAACACGGGAAAGGCCCATGCGGAGGAGCGGAAAAAGGGAGAGGTCCAGCCGTGTGACGTACTGCACGTGGGGACTGTTAACGCACTGCGCCACGAGGCACCCCATGGCGACATCGTTCGTGGGCGGAGTCAAGAGGAAGCCCGCGAAAATGTACAGCTCATGGGAGGAGTCTGGCCAAGTGTGGGGATACACGTGGAGACTCCGGCGCGGGGTCAGTGCATGATGGAGCAGCAGATAGTCGGGATGACCTCAAGTGCCCCGTGGATTATGGTTCCTCACCCCACGAGAATGACTTCCTTTGCTGCCCCCATCACAGACACGGGGATAAGATTTAGGCCCCGAGGGCGGTTGGCTCTGTACACTTGCAGAGACACGGAGGCCCTCGGTGTGATCTGTCCCGGCTGCTCGGGACTGGTGGTCACCCTGAAGCCATTCGGGCGATGTGAGGAGTGCAGAGAATTCCTTTTTGAGGTCGAGTCGTCCACAGCAAGGCCCTGGGCCCTTCGCCTCAACCACCTCACGGGTACCGCTACTCCGGAAGGGGAGATCAAGGCCTTTGTCGAGGTTCCCATGCGCGCTGACCAGGGCGATGGACTGCCCAACAGAGAAAAATCCGAGGATGCTGCCTCGGTCGCCACAAGTTCTCTGCTCCCACCCCCGAAGAGGAAAGTTGGCCTAGTACAGGCATCCTATTGACGTGGTCGAGCTTCACCCCGCTGCTTGCCTGGCCTGGATGGCGCCGGTCGAGAAGGAAGTCCCGGACATCCCAGTCCTGTACAAGGGTCAGGTGAGCCAGGGGCTGGGACTGTGGTGGTGGTTGGAGGTGTCGGGGGCCCATTGGAGGTGGAGCCCCCCAGGGAGGATGATTCTGTGTCCACCGGAAGATATCTGCCTGCGGAGATGTATGACACCTCCGACCTAGAGTCGCTGTCTGACTGCGGAGATGATGGCGAGATAGACGAACTGTTCAGCCGCAAGGGCTGTGATAGAATGCCACTTCTTGTTTCCCGTGCGGTACGGGATTCACCTATGTACACAGAAGAAGAAGGAGAAGATGTCGAGTATTCGATAGAAGCATTTGACAAACACCTGAAACCCCTGTATCTGCCGGATCCAAAGTTTTACTTGTAGGAGAAAAGAACTCCTGTTTATTTCCTTTGTGCACTTGAACTTTCTGGAAGAGCCATTCCCAGACACCCAGGACTGTGCCCTGCTTTTGTTTTTATTTGGGCTTTTCTTTTTCTCATTGGAGACTTGGGGCTGTTGTGTTTTTTTGTGTTTCCCCTTTTCTTCATGTGCCAAAGGCAAGGACATTTGGGAATAGTGGCAGAGTAGGGAAAAGCTGGAAGAACGAAGATTCGTTGAGTGTCATGACCGCGGCGTTGTCACCAGGTGGCAGTGTTGCGCAACAAATGTTTGAAAATGTTTCACACACACATCACCTTGCTTGTTGGAGTGAGTGGGTCTCTCGGCTGACGGGCCCACTCATGCCAAATGACACGAAATTATGTTAGGATGTTGTTTTTTTCTTTCCCCTGCAGGAGAATCGTCAATCAAGATCATTGAGAGTGGGTGGCTCTTAGACAGTGTGGGAGAGGGGTTGTGATTATGCAGATGTTTAAAGTGTTTTATGACATAAGTTGTTTTATATGTTCCCCATTCCCTGAGCAGGTCTTGGCACTTGGGAAAAATTTAGAGGAACTGCCTCAGGGGTTTCACTCCATGTCACCACTTTATGGGAGGCATGGGTGTGCACCTGACGCTGGGGACCAGCGTCCAATCACAGGGGGGAATGTGTAGCGGGGTCCTCAAATTGATGGGATACACCTGGGGAATAGTGTGACCCAGGTGTATAATTGTGTTAGGGTTCAGACCCCTTTTTGTTTCGTGGAGGATTGGAGGATGTAGTATTCTCCTTTGCCTGTGGGTGGCGGGGTACCCACAGGCTTCAGGTAGAATCGTCTCCTGCAGTGCTCCCTGTTTTGTCTCTTCCCGGAGATGGTATGGCTGGGGCGGGGAACCCGCCGGGCCGTTGATGGGAGGAGATAAAAAGGGGGAGACGCCCTTACCACGAGGTCTGGTGGAGAAGGAGGTCCTCGGAGGAGGAGGGTTGCGGTCCGCACCCAGGCCCCTTAGGCCTGGGTGCTGGAGATCCAGGAGTCTGGTCCAGGTGCCCATGGCCTGGTCCGGAGTCATGTTGGCGTCCATCCCAGGCACCTTTAGCCTGGGGTGAGGTACTATCGAGGAGGCCTGGGGCCCAGTACCTTCGACTGGGTCCCGCTAGGGTGGACTGTCCGAGGGTCCCTGAGCGGAGGGACTCGTATCTGAGGTGAGGAGGCCAGGGAGGTTACCCACTGGAGACCCGGAGCAGCACCAACCCGGTGACAGTGGGCCTCTGGGAACTCTCTTGGGAGGACACATCCCCCTGATAGGGGCCACAGCGTATCGAAGAGGGCTCCATTGCTGTTCATAGGGGTTGCTGGAAGAGACCCCATCTTTCCTGTTCTGTAACAGCCGGATTGGCTTAGGCGCCGCTGGTCATAGTACAGTGGCATAGAACTTAAACTTTAGGAAGTGCCTCGATCTGCTCGCCCCACCGTTGGCAAGGTTATAGGTCCCAACCAGTTTGCTGCAAAAGAACTGTTTATTGTGCTTTGCTTATTGGAGTGTCAAATAAACAAGTGTTGGACCTTTCTCCGGTGTGTGAACTCCAGTTACTGGAAGCAAAGGGGAGGCTGGTGAGCTTGCAATTACAGACTCAGTGCATTCACAGAACACACCGGCCCGAGGAAACATCAGTAAGTGGCCTTCACCTCCCTACTACAATGGGGAGGACATGGGCCGTGGCGCATCTCACTCTCACAACCCAGGAACCCCTAGACATGAGTTGGTGTGTAACCGATAAAGATGGAGAGAGAGTGAGGCCGCTACATTTACATCAAGTAATCAAGTTCACACTTGTGCCACTTGTCATAGTCATACCCTGTGTTTTTCAATGATAACCATTCATATACACTATATTACCAAAAGTATTGGGACGCCTGCCTTTACACGCACATGAGCTTTAATGACATCCGAGTCTTAGTCCGTAGGGTTCAATATTGAGTTGGCCCACCTTTTGCAGCTATAACATCTTCAACTCTTCTGGGAAGGCCGTCCACAAGGTTTAGGAGTGTGTCTATGGGAATGTTTGACCATTCTTCCAGAAGCGCATTTGTGAGGTCAGGCACTGATGTTGCATGAGAAGGCCTGGCTTACAGTCTCCGCTCTAATTCATCCCAAAGGTGTTCTATCGGGTTGAGGTCAGGACTCTGTGCAGGCCAGTTAAGTTCCTCCACCCCAAAAACTCGCTCATCCATGTCTTTAGGCCACTTTCACACAGAGGCGCTTTACAGGCATTTTAGCGCAAAAAATAGCACCTGCAAAGCACCTCTTCTGTCAGTCCAGTGTGAAAGCCCGAGTGCTTTCACACTGGAGTGGGGCACTTGCGGGACATTAAAAAAAGTCCTGCAAGCAGCATCTTTGGGGCAGTTTAGGAGCGGTGAATACACCGCTCCTAAAATGTCCCTACCCCTTGAAATTAATTGGCACTGCTGCCAAAGCGCCTGCAAAGCACTTCGGCAGCGGCGCTACAAGGGCGGTAGTATTAGTCCCTTCTTCAGTCGCTAGCGGGGGGTTAAAAGCGCCCCGCTAGCAGCCAAAAAGCACCGCTAAAACAACGGTAAAACTTTACCGCCGGCGCTCTCGCCGCACCAGTGTGAAACTGCCCTTATGGACCTTGCTTTGTGCACTGATGCACAGTCATGTTGGAACAGGAAGGGGCCATCCCCAAACTGTTCCCACAAAGTTGGGAGTAAAATTATCCAAAATGTCTTGGTATGCTGACGCCTTAAGAGTTCCCTTCACTTGAACTAAAGGGCCAAACCCAACCCCTGAAAAACAACCCCCACACCATAATCCCCTCTCCACTAAATTATTTGGAGGGGTAGCCCAATACTTTGGCAATATAGTGTGTATGAGTGAGTTTGGGGTGGAGGAACTTAACTGGCCTGCACAAAGTCCTGACCTCAACCCGATAGAACAACTTTAGGAAGAATTAGAGTGGAGACTGTGAGCCAGGCCTTCTCATCCACATCAGTGCCTGACCACAAATGTGCTTCTGGAAGAATAGTCAAACATTCCCATAGACACCCTCCTAAACCTTGTGGACAGCCTTCCCAGAAGAGTTAAAGCTGTTATAGCTGCAAAGGGTGGGCCAACTCAATAGTGAACCCTACAGACTAAGACTGGGATGCCATTAAAATTAATGTACGTGTAAGGCAGGTGTCCCAATACTTTTGGTAATATAGTGTATGTACATCTAACGTATTTCATTTGTTATTTACCTGTGTAGCGGGGTGTTAAATTTAGGGGAAGTGTCTGAGTGGTAACTAGGCTCAGACACACTGAGTGTTAGGAATACTGGACCATTTCTGTCCATGGGAGATGGTGTTGGTGTGCAGTTTCCCTGTGGCCTACAGGTGGCGCTGTTGCCGTAGGCCAGGGTTGAACCACTGATACAAGGCTGTGCCTTTTTTGTCCCCTCTCGGCAGTAGTACGGCGGGGCGGGGAACCTGCTGTGCCTGTCGGGAGAGGGTATAAAAAGGGGCGGCCATCTTTCATTGGGGTTCGTCCGCGCCCAGGCACCTTCAGCCTGGGTGGGTGTGCATGTTATCTCCGGGTGCCCTAGGCCCGGAGGCCTGGTTCCTGTTCCATCCCAGACACCTTCAGTCTGTGGTGAGGTACTATTTTCAAAGGCCCGGGGCCCAGCAACCTTCGGCTGGGGTCCGCTAGGGATCGAGAGCTCCCAGGGTGCCGCCTTGCGAGGGGACCCGTATCTGAGATGAGGAGGCCAGGGAGGTAACACTTTCCGAAGACCCAGCGCAGTGTCGTAGTGACAGTAAGGGCCTCTGGTAACTCTCCGGAGGGATGGTTTTCTCCTTTACATGGGCCAAATACTTCAAGAAGGTATTTCACCAAGTCAGTGACGGTGACTTCATAGGGCAAGGCCCTATTCACCAGGTCAGTGGCAGTGACCCGTTCACCAAGTCAGTGGCAGTGACTTCTATTCACCAGGTCTGTGGCAGAGAACAACCTCACAGTCTGTGGCAGAGATTGTGCGCCAAAACTGTTCGTGAAACCTGAACAGTCCGAGGAAATCATTAGAGTTTGTGCCTGGACCTCCTCCCACCTAAGCTGTCCTGTGTCTTATTCCAACCTGTCTGCTGTTAAAGAGACTATTTGTTATCCAGTGTGAAATAAATATAGAAGTTGGACTTTCAGTTGGTGTGGACAGTTGCATTACTAGGGAGAAATAAAGGCTCGCATCTATTCAAGATAGAGGTGAGAATCATCCTCGGGAGGATTCAACTCCAGCCGCAGGCAGGCCTGAAACTAACACCGCTCAACCTCTTCACACAGGAGGGTACGGGCTTGTGGTGCGGTGTGCCTCTCTCTGCCTGCGAGGAGCCGAATTAAATGCAGGTAAAGACAGGGGTTTGTGCGCTACACCTGTAAAAGCCTCCCTTGTGTAGACATCCGAAAGCCCTAAGACTGCTGTTGGGTGCCACCATCTTCGATGCGATGTCAGCAGCCCCAGCAGACTCAGCTGTGTCACTCAAGTGACATTCTATACAGTAGTTTAAGACCCCTTTCACACTGGGGGGGCAGTTTTCAGGCATTTTAGCGCTGGAAATAGCCTCTGCTAAGCAGTGATGTAAGTAACTGAGTTAAAATAAACAGAGTTACTTAACGCAGTTACTTTAGAGGGTAACGAGTAATCTAACTGATTACTCTTCCCCTCGTAGTAATGCAATTCCCATTTCTTGGGTGGCGTTTCCGCAATTACATCTACCGGCAGTAGTGTAATTCCGGCGCTGTCCGCGGTACTGTAGTCTGTAGAATAGCAGTTTCTCCACTTCAGGGTCAGGGGGGGCCTGTCGCCCGCCCGTCTGCCAGTGTGAGGGGCCCGCCATTATGGCTGTGCTGTGTGGTACCGGGAGGCCCGCCGTGGCCGCGCTGCCTGGCTGTTCGTTCCGCCGCGGGGAGGGGGGTTTTCGCCTGCTGAGCTGAGAAGACAGGCTGAGAGAGATTCTGGACCGCCCCATCCCACCCCGCCTATCCAGAGAGAGAGAGAGAATGTAGGGAGGCGGCGCGGACACTGAAAAAGGAAGTCAGCTGACCAGCTGACACCAATCAAGTGAAGGGGAGGGTCTCTCTCTCCCCATGAGGAAAAACATCCCTGGAGGTACGGAAGTAAGTGATAATTCGAATTGCAGTGCAATCGATCCATCCCAACCTCCACCACCTCTGCTTCTTACTGACCCCATCCCTATCCATCCACCATCACTTCTACAACAGAGGTGATGGGGGGGGGATAGGGATGAGATCAGTGGTGGGGGATGGGATCATTAAGAGGCAGAGGTGGTGGTGGGAGAGGATGGCACCACCGCTGCCACCCCCCCCCCAAGTACCACCGCTGCCACCCCCCCCAAGTACCCCACCACTGCAACTGCCTTTAGAATATAAAAAAAAAGTCACGCTGAGTAACTAGTTACTTTTGCAATGAAGTAACTGAGTTACTAACGCAATTACTTTTTGGGAGAAGTAGTTTGTAACTTAACTAATTACTTTTTTAAAGTAAGATGACCAACACTGCTGCTAAGTGCCTGAAAACCGCCTCCTATTCATTCAAGTCTGACGTTTCACACTGGGGCGGTGCGCTTGCGGGACGTTCCGAAAAGTCCTGCAAGCAGCATCTTTGGGGTGGTTTGGGAGTGCTGTATTTAGTGCTCCCAAAATGCCCTGCCCATTGGAAATGAATGGGCAGCGCTTCCGAAGTGCCGATAAAGCAATTCGGAAGCGCCGCAACACGGGAGTTTTTAACCCCTTCTTTGGGTTATTTAGCCGAATAGTACCGCTTAAACAGCGCTAACGTGGCCATGGCCCCAGTGTGAAAGGGGTCTTATTCTCCCTTTCTCCTCCTCCAGCAGCCGATGATGGTTTAAGTAGGCAAGGTTAGGGGCGGAGGAGCTGGGCCATTACAGACAGTAATTGGACACTCCCAAAAGAGGAAATGGCTATGACATGCAAGGATGCAAGGAAATGAAAACCCTGCAACTAAGCATTTCAAAAACTGGATTTTCATGTGCTTTTTAATGATAATAAAATATACGGTGTTACGCCTGTAACCATACCTCCCAACTGGCACGGATTGTGTGGGTTTTACCCGCAGAGGCATCTCCTTCCCGCACTCCCGCGAGACTATCATGTTTCCCGCACAGCAGGAAACATGAACAGAAGAAGAGGAGCAGCAGCACCATCTTTTGTGCAATTCCCGATTTTTTTTTCAAAGTCCCGCGCCCCCCCCCCCCCCCCGCTCAACATCTTCTGTGCAATTCCCGATTTTTTTTTCAATGTCCCGCACCCCCCCCCCCCCCAGCTCAACAACTCTGGTTGGCAGGGGAGAGGGGACATCGGAATGTCCCGCGATGGGACTTTACAAAGTTGGGAGGTATGCTTTAACACACAGCATGATTTCACATTATAGCATGTATTCAAAACAAAAAACTGATTACGTGTTATTTATTTTTTTGCCTTTGTTCAGCGCATCATGCAGATTTTTTTCAGCTTGATTTGAAGCGTGCATTGTGGTGATGTGCGGTGCCATCCAGTGCGGTGCAGAAAAATGCAAACATGCTGTATCTTCTGCACTGTGCCACACGGCACACCACACCAGTGTTGCTGTGTAAACTGAGCCCTTAATATAAAAACATTTATTACACATAATAAAACATGCTATAAACATAACCACATTTTTTTCCAAAGCCATACACAGACTGTTCCTCTTACCTTTATATAAATACACTATAGAATCATATAGGACCCTCCATCTAGTTTATTGGAGTAACTAGCTTAGATTGCTTATAAATCCAGACATGTCAATTTATTATCCACCAATGTAAATTTCATTTTGTACCCTTACAACTTTATCAAATGTTGACAAAGCTCCACCACAATCACCTGTTGGTAGCCGTTTCTGCTGCAGGCAGCGTCTGCTCATCAACTGGCATAACTAGCCCCCGGGATGAGCCACCCCCACCACATGTCCCTCCTCCAAACTACTTCTCATTCCATTGATGTTAGGTAGGGTTATTTAAGTAGTGTAACACAGAACAGTCAAGAAATAGGTATACTGTATAGTTAATGCTGGATCAAGCAAATGTAGCGCTTACCCCTGCAGGAGCCGCTGGTGATGATGGGTCCTCTGTTCTGCCATGTCTCTCTAAACTGCTGGGACCCCACTGACACACTTGGTCATAAACCAAAGTCGTCTACACCTGTGGACTTAAGGGTTAGCAGTCTACAAGACTAGGGATAAGGCAAAAAACAGCTTAGTGGTAACTCAATTGAATATATTATGAATATATTATTATAAATCAGTAAATGGACAATTATTCAGACATAAGACCCACTAACTGGCACCCAAAGGCTATAGCAATGTTAAGATTAACTATGACAGATGCAACTAGAGTCTCTGTAGTGGCATCAACTAATTAACAAAAGGTAAACGAGTCCTTGTGCACACGCTATGCATCTAGCGTGTTAGTGTTTGAGACTATATTGAATGGGGTACCCTTGGACGTGGCTGAAAGTACCTGGTGCCTGATATTTAATGTTTTCCAGCTTTCTGTGGGGTTTGGGGTGTGTAATAATTGGGGGCGCTAGAACAATATTCTAAATTCAATAACACCCCAAATTATTACACACCCCAAACTTCACAAAGTCAGCACTACAGCACTTTGAGAGGAGCAGCTTTAATTTTTATTACATCTATTTAGCACTATTATTTCTAGTTTACTCATAGCGCAGGGTTCTCTATTTTTTTAACTTTCTGTGGGGCCCTTCTTTAGGTGGTGCACTGTCCCTTTAAGATTGTTCGTAGGAACAGAGGCCAAGCTGCTAAGTAGGAGCAGTCTATCAGAGTGTGGTGGGTATTTAGGAGATGTAGTTCAGCTCACCACTTCCTGGCAGGCTAATCAGATCCCAATGACTTGGCGATCAGCAGTTTCCAGAAATCAGGTCCTGGATCCTCACACAGAGCACAGTCTGTCAGATCAGATCCCGAGGATGCAGCAACTCTCTCTCACCTCAGTCTCTGAAGGCAGCTCTAGCAGGCTCATGTGCAGGTCCATCTTCTCTCCCCAATGTGGGTGAACAGGCACAGCAACAGGTCTCCTTAGCTCCTCTCTAATGGCTCCAGTACCTCAGATGTGGGGCACAGACCCTCACAACAGATCTGTCCCCAATTAGTCTCCATAGGAGGTACAGTGCAGTACCCCCTTTAGGAACCACTATTCCTATTATTAATAGCTTCTGCCCAGCAAGTTCTCTCTGAGGCTTCCATTGGCTCCTTCCCTTCCAACACAGCCACAGCACAGCCAGCAATGAGAAAGAAAAAAACTGGCTGCATTCTCTTTGTCACTGTGCAGCAAAGGGCGAGCAAGAGACAAAGTGAAGCAGCACCTGGCTACACAAGCAGGGGCGGATCCAGGGGGGGCAACGGGGCAATTGCCACCCCCGAGAAATTAATTTTTAACAAGAGAGAGAAATTAGTTTTAGTTGCGAAACTTGCGGGCGCCGAAGAGTTTGAGCGGACAGCAAGTGACAACCTGCATCTGGTGGCAGGTGACGTGGCAAGTGACACATTTAGGGCTCCCACTGATTCTGCATTATGGTGAGTTAAACCATTTAATTTTATATTACAATGTAATAATATAAATAATGCGCTTCAATCCTCCTGACACCATAACAACCATGGTGCCGTGATCATAAAAAATATTTTCTGGTAGTGCCCCTCCCGAGACTAGACTCTGGATCCGCCCCTGTACACAAGCAAGCTGCAAATAGCTGTGTAATAAGCGCTGGATCAAGCAGTCAAGCTGCAGAAGCTTTGTAGTTAATGCTTGACTTAGATTATAAGTGAAAAAGGGCTGTGAAATGAGCGCTGGACAATACAATCAAGCCACTTTTGATATTCTATAAACACTGAACATTTAACCTAGCTTTGCATTATCTCTATAGGTGCCATTCTGGGGTACATGGACGTGGTTGCGAGACAATCTCAATGGTTTGGCATGACCAGCTTTTTAAAGGGAACACCTTTGTGACCTGACATCTAAGTTCAGCTTGACTGCTTGATCCAATAACCAATGAGAATTCTTCACTAATATGACACCAGCAAGGTGAAGTCTGATCATTTTGAGAAACCGGGGGAAACTAAATATGGAGCTGCATAAAGCAAGATAGAAAGCACATTATAGAT
The DNA here is from genome assembly GCA_029206835.1 of Rana muscosa. NCBI lineage: Eukaryota > Metazoa > Chordata > Amphibia > Anura > Ranidae > Rana > Rana muscosa. Next base: position 1,058,597,233 of record CM055117.1, on the reverse strand, counting down.
TCCCTCATGTACATACCTAATCCTGCATAGAAACAAGGGGGCTGATTTACAAAACGTTTGCGCCATGAGTATCGGCGCATCTGCGCGCGCAATGGCTGTTTTGGAATTTACAAAACATTAGCGCCGGTTAGCGCAGCCCTATTTCCCATTTACTATAGTGTTCTCGGCGGACGGGAGGAGGCGCTCAGTGCGCCACTATGGACCTGGCGCACGGCATCTTAAAATCTAAATATAAAGAAGCTGGAAGTGGCAATATAATGGGGGTGATGTGGGGTGATGTTAGGAAGTGTAGTGACACCTGCCCAAATAACAAACATGCCCAAAATAGTGTGAGAAAGTAACTTTTTCAGAACCAGCCCGCTGCGCCGGCAATTACATTTAGAGCTGCGGGAGGTTTTTTTGAGCTCAGCGCGGGAATTTTACTTGTTCAAACGCGCCGGGACACTGCACCGGCAAAATCTTAGTAAATGTCAAGTCACATAACTCAATTTGCATAAGTTGAACAGGCGCAGCTCTGAACTTGCCAGTGCGCCTGCAAAATGACATTTCTAAAGGAAAAAAAAAAAGGCATTTAAAAGCACCCCCGGCTATAATGAATTGTCGGCTCCCGGCAATATATAGAAAAGTCATTGAAAGTCATTGATAATAAAAATAAAAAAAATGCGTGGGGGTCCCCCAAATCCCATTACCAGGCCCTTCAGGTCTGGAATGGATATAAAGGGGAACTCTGCCGCAAATTAAAAAACAAAATGTGTGCGGTTCCCCCAAATATCCATACCAGGCCCTTCAGATCTGGAATGGATTTTAAGGGGAACTTCACCCCAAATTTAAAAAAAAATGGCGTGGAATCCCCATTAAAATCCACACCAGACCCTTATCCGAGCACGCAACCTGGCAGGTCGCAGGAAAAGAGGGGGGGACGAGAGAGCGCCCCCCCCTCCTGAACCGTACCAGGCCACATGCCCTCAACTTGGGGAGGATGTCCCCATGTTGATGGGGACAAGGGCCTCATCCCCACAACCCTTGCCCGGTGGTTGTGGGGGTCTGCGGGCAGGGGGCTTATCGGAATCCGGGAGCCCCCTTTAATAAGTGGGGCCCCTGATACCGGCCCCCCACCCTATGTGAATGAGTATGGGGTACATCGTACCCCTACCCATTCACCTGGTGGCAAAAAAAGTCAATAAAAAACACAACACAGGTTTTCAAAGTAATTTATTAGGCAGCTCCGGGGGTCTTTCTGCTGGGCGCCCCGCTATCTTCTTCCAGCTCTTTTGCTAGCGGGGTCCCGGGCTTCCTCATCGTCTTCGGGGGTCTTTCTGCCGGACGACCGCTATCTTCTTCCAGCTCTTTTGCTAGCGGGGTCCCGGTCTTCCTCGTCATCTTCTTCTGACTTCGGGGGGTCTCTTGTTCTGTTCTCCGGTGTCGTCTCCGCGCTCTACGGTTCTTCTCCCGCTCTCCGGTGCCTTCTCCACGATCTCCGGTTCTTTCTGTCTTCTGCCGGGCGCCCCGCTATCTTCTTCCAGCTCTTTTGCTAGCGGGGTCCCGGTCTTCATCGTCGTCTTCTTCCCTCTTCTCTCTGTCCGATGTTGCCTCGTCGCTGTCCGCCGCTACAATGCTCTGCCCGCGGAGCGCACCCACTTATATTGGCATGGGGCGTGGTCACCGGGTGATGCCACTCGTTGACCCCGCCCCGTATCACGTCACAGTCCCATCATTCTCCGGGACTGTGACGTCATACGGGGGCGGGGTCAGTGGGTGGCATCACCCGGTGACCACGCCCCATGCCAACATAAGTGGGTGCGCTCCGCGGGCAGAGCATTGTAGCGGCGGACAGCGGCGAGGCAACATCGGACGGAGAGAAGAGAGAAAAAGACGACGATGAAGACCGGGACCCCGCTAGCAAAAGAGCTGGAAGAAGATAGCGGGGCACCCAGCAGAAGGCAGAAAGAACCGGAGATCGTGGAGAAGGCACCGGCGAGCGGGAGAAGAACCGGAGAGCGTGGAGACGACACCGGAGAACAGAACAAGAGACCCCCCGAAGTCGGAAGAAGACGACAAGGAAGACCGGGACCCCGCTAGCAAAAAAGCTGGAAGAAGATAGCGGGCGCCCGGCAGAAAGACCCCCGAAGACGACGAGGAAGCCCGGGACCCCGCTAGCAAAAGAGCTGGAAGAAGATAGCGGGGCGCCCGGCAGAAAGACCCCCGGAGCTGCCTAATAAATTACTTTGAAAACCTGTGTTGTGTTTTTTATTGACTTTTTTTGCCACCAGGTGAATGGGTAGGGGTACGATGTACCCCATACTCATTCACATAGGGTGGGGGGGCGGCATCTGGGGGCCTCCTTATTAAAGGGGGCTCCCGGATTGCGATAAGCCCCCCGCCCGCAGACCCCGACAACCAACGGCCAGGGTTGTCGGGAAGAGGCCCTTGTCCCCATCAACATGGGGGCAGGGTGCTTTGGGGTGGGGGGCCCGCAGGTCGCCCCCCTGCCCCAAAGCACCAAACCCCCCATCTTGAGGGCATGCGGCCTGGTACGGTTCAGGAGGGAGGGGGGGCCGCTCTCTCGTTCCCCCCTCTTCCCCTGCGGCCTGCCAAGGTTGCGTACACGGATAAGGGTCTGGTTTGGATTTTGGGGGGACCCCCATGCCGTTTTTCGGCTTAGGGGTTCCCCTAAAATCCATACCAGACCTAAGGGCCTGGTATGCTCCTGAAGGGGAACCCATGCCGGTTTTTTCATTAAAATTTGGCATGGAGTTCCCCTTCATGATTCATACTAAACACGGGACAGCGAGGCTGCCGAGAACCAGCGCGATGCCATCGCGCTGGAGACATTCTCGGCCAGGTAGTCGCCTCTAGGACACGACTTGAGCGGCTGCTTCACGCTCAGGTCGTGTCCAAGTTGCCTCGCAAAGTCGCGCTGTCCCTGTGTCAGCCGGCACACAAGTCGCCCCGCGAGTAAGATCGGCTTCATCCGACTTCCCGGGTGACCTCTATTCAAATGAATGGGCTCCCATAGGGAACCATTAATTTTCAATAGAGCACCGCTGACATTTTTATTTACTATAACAGTGCGCCGCTGGTTCCTGCGCCCAGTGAAGGAGTTATCCGGCGCACCAATTAAGATATCAACCGGCTCAGCGCACTGTTATTAGTAAATCACCCCCAGGGTGTTTTAATATTGAAAAGATTATGCACACATCATGCATTGATTATATTATATATACATTATGCACTGAAAACACCATACATCCCCCAAAAAGGCAGAAAAAGAAGAATAAAGAAAGAGGAAATTAATAGAGGGGCTACAAGACTGGGATAAGGACTAGTCCTCCAGGAAAGAGTTAAATTTTTGTGTAAAACACTAGTCCTTACCTAATTGGAAGTCACGGGTCAGGTGGCAGGGAAGCTGCAGGGTAAGAGCTGCAGGGACTGCTGGAAGTTCTTTCTGGAAGGGTCAAGAAGGGAAGAAAGCTGTCCTTTAACTTCACCCTGCATGACTAGAAAAAGAGGAAGCCATTTAGTCATGAGGAGCCCTGCTGTTGCAGTTCTGAGCAGCTTCAGAGCATGGAGAGCCACATTGGCACCAGGAGCAGCTGTCTGAAGTATTGGGATATAGGGGTAACTTTACACAACTCTCCGTTTCAAAACATGCTAGGAGGTCTAGGCCTCCTGAGATCCTCAGCCCCTCTCACATCCTTCCCCACAGGTATGGAGTCAATGTGGGAGCCCCATTAGGGACCCTCCAGCCCTTTGCTTTCTGTACACCCATGCCACTGCAGCTGTGAGGGCTAAGAGGAATCCCCAACTCTGACAGTACCCGTCGAAGGCACAAGAGAAGAGAGCAGCAGCGGGCAACAGAGAGGAGCAATCCTTCTCTGCTGCCCTTTCATAGTCCCCAGTGAGCCAGAGGAAATCAGGGCATGGAAGAATGGCATCTTCCAGGAAACTGAGACATGGCCCTTTTAGGAGACTGGACAAATTACAGCTTGCTCAGTTGCTATAACTGGGGCTCAGCTGGAGGGGACCATGGTCAGGGTTGAAATAGGGTCTGGATGACGCCCTGAGCTGACTTTGCTGCATAGGAGGGCTTACACACCTTCAGGCTGGGTTCACACTAGTGCGACACGACATCTGTCCTACTTTTGATCCGACTTTGCCCTGCGACATGAAGCCGACATATGTCCGACTTTCAATGAACGGGGATCCGACTTGGATCCCCGCCAATATCAGGCACTGTGTTTGGTATGAATCTTGAGGGGGAACTCCAGGCCAAATTTTAAATAAAAAAACGGCGTGGGTTCCCCTCCAGAGGCATACCAGGCCCTTGGGTCTGGTCTGGATTTGAACGGGCGCCCCTACGCCGAAAAAACGGCGTGGGGGTCCCCCAAAATCCAAACCAGACCCTTATCCGAGCACACAACCTGGCAGGCCGCAGGGGAAGAGGGGGGGACGAGAGAGCGGCCCCCCTCCCTCCTGAACCTTACCAGGCCGCATGCCCTCAACATGGGGGGTTTGGTGCTCTGGGGCAGGGGGGCGACCTGCGGCCCCCCCACCCCAGAGCACCCTGCCCCCATGTTGATGAGGACAGGGCCTCTTCCCGACAACCCTGGCCGTTGGTTGTCGGGGTCTGCGGGCGGGGGGCTTATCGGAATCCGGGAGCCCCCTTCAATAAGGGGGCCCCCGGATCCCGGCCCCCCACCCTATGTGAATGAGTATGGGGTACATCGTACCCCTACCCATTCACCTGGTGGAAAAAAATTGCAATAAAAAAACCACACAGCTTTTTAAAGTATTTTATTGCACAGCTCCGGGGGGTCTTCTTCCGACTTCGGGGGTTTCCGGTGTCGTCGCCGCGCTCTCCGGTTCTTTTTTCCGCCGGGCCTCCGCTAACTTCTTTTTAGCTCTTTTGCTAACGGAGGCCCGGTCTTCTGCGTCGTCTCGTCCGGCTCTCCGTTGTCCTTCTGCCGGCCCCTCCACTAACTTCTTGGTAGCTCTTTCGCTAGTGGAGGGGCCGGTCTTCCTGTCGTCGCCGTCGTCGTCTTCTTCCCTCTTCTCCTCCTCGATGTTGACGCGTCGCTTCCTCCCGCTGTAATACTGGCTCTCCGCTCCGCTCCGCATTAATATAGGCTTCTCATGACGTCACAGTTACATGTTCCGGGGCACATGGCCCCGGAGCATGTGACTGTGACGTCATGGGAACATGTGACTGTGACGTCATGGGAAGCCTATATTAATGCGGAGCGGAGAGCCAGTATTACAGCGGGAGGAAACGACGCGTCAACATCGAGGAGGAGAAGAGGGAAGAAGACGCCGACGGCGACGACGGGAAGACCGGCCCCTCCACTAGCGAAAGAGCTACCAAGAAGTTAGTGGAGGGGCCGGCAGAAGGACGACGGAGAGCCGGACGAGACGACGCAGAAGACCGGGCCTCCGTTAGCAAAAGAGCTAAAAAGAAGTTAGCGGAGGCCCGGCGGAAGAAAGAACTGGAGAGCGCGGCGACGACACCGGAGACCCCCGAAGTCGGAAGAAGACCCCCGGAGCTGTGCAATAAAATACTTTAAAAAGCTGTGTGGTTTTTTTATTGCAATTTTTTTCCACCAGGTGAATGGGTAGGGGTACGATGTACCCCATACTCATTCACATAGGGTGGGGGGGCCGGGATCTGGGGGCCCCCTTATTGAAGGGGCTCCCGGATTCCGATAAGCCCCCCGCCCGCAGACCCCGACAACCAACGGCCAGGGTTGTTGGGAAGAGGCCCTGTCCTCATCAACATGGGGGCAGGGTGCTCTGGGGTGGGGGGGCCGCAGGTCGCCCCCCTGCCCCAGAGCACCAAACCCCCATGTTGAGGGCATGCGGCCTGGTACGGTTCAGGAGGGAGGGGGGGCCGCTCTCTCGTCCCCCCCTCTTCCCCTGCGGCCTGCCAGGTTGTGTGCTCGGATAAGGGTCTGGTTTGGATTTTGGGGGGACTCCCCACGCCGTTTTTTCGGCGTAGGGGTGCCCGTTCAAATCCAGACCAGACCCAAGGGCCTGGTATGCTCCTGGAGGGGGAACCCATGCCGGTTTTTTATTTAAAATTTGGCCTGGAGTTCCCCCTTAAGATCAGCAGAGCACAAGTCGCATGCCAAAGTCGGATCATGCAAGACTGCGGTCCGACTTTGATCCGACTTCAATGATAGTCAATGGGCTGAAGTCGGATCAAAGTCGGACCAAAGTAGTACAGGGAGCATTCTCAAAGTCGGACCGACATGTGTCGGACCAGTTAAGACGGCTCCCATAGGGAAACATTGATTTTCACACGTCATGCGACATGAGCTCCCAATGTCGGAGCGTTTGTCGCCCCAGTGTGAACCAGGCCTCAGAGCAGCAGAAGTCATTAGTGGAATCTGGTGAGATCTGAAGTGATGATAGCTCAATGAAGCCCCATGATGATGGCAAGAGTATGGAGGAGACAACTGCAATGGCTAATTGCAGTTCTGTGCTGAGGCAGTCTGGTGAGTTCTGTAGCTTCCCTACAGTATGGAGGGCCCAGTGGCCTGGTGGGCATTTTGCCTGGCATGGTGGAGTTTTCTGAGAGTTTTAAAAATGTAACTACATGGTGTGATTTTACTAAGGCTGGGTCCTTACCCTCTCAACAGTCTTCTGGGGGTTAGGATGGCACTGTTAGGGAAAAGTCAGACTTCAGTACTGGTGGTGGTGCCTGTTTAGGTCAACTCAGGACAGACTGAATGGGGGGAAATAAAGTTCTGGCAGATGGTAGCCTGGTATCAGCAGCTCCCCCAGCAGCTGTGATGGAGTAGTTTGGGCAACAGAAATAAAGGAATACAGGGTTCGATTGGCTTAGCAAAGGGTTATGTAAACATTTTTTTCAAGGGCCCCCTTGGATTATACTGGAAACAAGATGTTATGTAAGAAATTTGGAAAAGCGAGTACATTGAGATATTCTCAGTTTTACCCCTGGAGAAGGGTAAGGCTGAGGAGGAAAAGCACATTTGTCACCTCATTTTGTGGACTTCCTCAAATTGGTTGACCGGAGCGCCTGAAAATAGTTTGGCTCTTTTTTGCTTTATGGATCCAATAATCAATCATAGGGTATATAGTGGCTCAGTGTGGCTACATTATGATGAGCAGTTTCACCAGAGAAAATCTGTGCATCCTGGTGTGCGCTGGGACCACAAGGACGTCATGTTATGGAGTATGCTTATGGCACAGCTCTGGACATCAGGCCAGCTCTTTCAAGGGACAGTCGGCAGTTAATGAGCCTCAGGGCAGGCATCTGGGCAAAAGAAAGGCTATTGTTGGTAGTTCTTGCCATTTCGGGACTGCATGCCGATTCAAGGATGAGTGCTCTGGCTGCAAAGGCTCACATAGTTTGCAATGTCTTAAGAAATGGAAGCTTCAGTCTTTAAACCTTCTGCAAAAATGGAGGCCACCATCGAAAGTAGGTGCAGTGGTACCGTCATGCCTGCCGTTAGAAACAACGGGGCCCCATAAAGACAACCTGACATAGGGCCCCATACAGCCAATGTTTTAGCTATGAATGAACACATCTCTATCTGTACCGATGAAGTGATCGGTACAGATCACTTATTGTGTTCATTCAGGAAAGGAAGGGCCTGGTAAATATGACATATTAGGGCAGCACAGTGGTGTAGTGGTTAGCACTTTCACCTAGCAGAAAAAGGGTCGCTGGTTCGAATCCCGACCACGACACAATCTTCCTAGAGTTTGCATGTTCTCCCTGTGTCTGCGTGGGTTTCCTCCGCGTACTCCGGTTTCCTCCCACACTCCAAAGACATGCTGTTAGGTTAATTGGATCTTGTCCAAATTGGCCCAGTATATATGAGTGACTGAGTCCCAAGCGTGTCGAGATCCTATGGGGTAAAATGACTGCATCAGCCAAGCAGACACTGGCTGCAAAAAGCGCCTTGAGGCGATTCAGTTCACATGTGAGCGCTATACAAGTCACTCATTCATTCAGACCATTTCCCCACTCTTAATCTTGAAAGATCCTATTGTGTGCTTGCAGCTCCCGTCAGGAAGGAGAGGAGGGAAGCCAGAATAACTGCGGGGGTTGGGGGTAACACAGGGGGGCCTGGGCAGCAGACGGAAACGTCTGGTGCACTGGAACCTATCCTTTGTATGGCCCTCTCTGCAGCATCTGAAAGCCAACAGGAGGGAGAGGAGAAGAAGGCATCTCTTAGCTGCTGCAGAGAGAGCCATACAGGGGATTGGTTCCAATAATTGCCCCCCTTCCACACCGATCACCCTCCCTGCCCACATCCAATTTACCCTGCTGCCTGGGCCTCCCTGTTGGCCTGGGCTCTGTACATTAAGACTGGTGGTACCCCCTTATCCCCGGCCCTGGGTAGCATATCTAAAGAGGTATCTGAGGACAGAAGATACATTGTTGTTTTTGATCAATGGTTTTCGTTTTGGCTTTCTGATTCCTGGACCTCACCCCTTGTTTTTGTTTCAATATTAAGCTTTTTTTTTACATCCCCAAGTTGTCTTCAGCAAACGAGGTTGAGTTAGGGAGGATGACAGTGCCATTTGATGAGTCCCCGATACACAGTCTACACGTGTCCCCATTAGGCGTGGTCCTAAAGAAGGAATCCAATAAGTTTAGGCTGATTCAACATCTGTTGTACCCAAAAGGGGCATTAGTTAATAATGTTATTTGTCGGAATTGTGTCCAGTATCATACATGGCTTGGGTCTAGCGTTATGGTCAGTGATCTCTGATGGTAAAAAGGGACATTTTGTCTTCCGTTGCATCCAGATAGTCACCATGTGTCAGGCTGTCATGGGAAGGTTGCCATTTTATTGATCATCGCCTGCTAATATGCTACTCTATCTCCTGTTCCTTCTTTGAACAATTTAGTAATTTAAGTAATAGGTGGAGCCTCAGGATCCACTACCTGGATGATTTTTTTGGATGAGTCCCTCACTTTGCTCAGTTTTATTGGTGGACACCAAAGACCCCCCCCCCCTTCTCATAACCAACAGTTATGTTATTTCATAATTGTAACTGTTATTTGATTTGTGGTTAAAAAAAAAGCTGCTGTAACTTTCAGATTGTTTTTGTTGGGGATTTCTTTAAAGGGATGGCAGTTATCAAATCCATCAATCAGGACACAATAGTGCAAGCGTAGTTCACTTAACTCACATGTGTCATATTCAAATATAGTGATAAGGATTTTATTTTACCCCCCGCTTTACTTTTCCCTGTAAAGGATTTCTTAAGCCTTTGCACACACACAATAACAGCCACTGGTTGAAGCGTTGCCCTCCCTCTGGCTGTATTTCTTTTTACCTCATAATCCCTTCATATAAATACTCCTCTTTCCAAGGAAGCTTGTAAATGTTAACACAGGCTATGGCAGATGTCCCATCTATGATTAGCCAATGATTTTAAAGTCCAGAACAACATACATAACCGCTTCAATACCGGGCACTTTTACCCCCTTCCTGCCCAGGCAATTTTTCAGCTTTCAGTGCTGACGCACTTTCAGCGACAATTGCGCGGTCATGCAAGGCTGTACCCATATGAAATTGTTCTCATTTTTTGAGACAGATAGAGTTTTCTTTTGGTGGTATTCAATCGCTACTGGGTTTTAATTTTTTTTGTTAAAAAACAAAAAAGACAGAAAAAACGTTTTCTTCGTTTCTGGTAGAACATTTTGTAATTATTTTTTTTTTATATATATACAATGTGACAGATCTAGCTGGGACAGAGGCTTTTGGAGAGGACTGAATGCTAGCCTCCTGCCTTCCGATTATGGGCCAGGGCCTCAAGACAGGAATGTGGATGGGTTATCCCGGCAGACAGACCTGGAACCTTAAAGCGGAAGTAAACCCATCGATTTAACAGTTTCAAAAAGCAGTTACATTCCCGGCATGCTGGGAATGCCAACTGTCACATTGGTTGTGCTCTCAACCAAACTTTCAAACCATCCAATGGCTGGTGTCATAACTGTTCACATGTGCAGCATCATGGCAGTTGAAAATTAAACAGAGGCCAAGATGGCAGCTTCCTTGGCTGAAAATGATAGGAGGGTTTACTTCCACTTTAAGACTACTTTTCCAACATCCTCGAGTTGACCCGTTCGGGGTCCCACTGTGGCTGTTGGACTATTTCCCAGGAGGGAGTATTGTCATGAACCTTTGAATACTGAAGTATTTCTCCTTTGAATCTATTACACAGTGGGGGGTCTTCTGCCCTGTCTTAGGGCTAACCCCCCCTCCAGACGGCTCCATGGTCTGGAAGAAAACCATTGTTCTGTGTTAGACTGTTTGTTTATGTACTTTAATTACCCCCTGGGGCTTCTGTGTCAATACACATCTCAGTTCTCCTATTCAAGCTATCGGACCATTCCCTGCTGACCCTGTTTCAAGTCCTCATTTGCATGGCCAAGAGAACCTAATTGAGAAATACAATGGACTTTACAATTGACCAATAGGAAAGTGGTTGTTGGGGGCAGGGTGTTCAAACTGCTGTATAAGAGTGTGTGTGTGCATCCAATAAAGAGAGATTCTTGTTTGAACTTACATACAGCCTGCCTGGTGTTTGTTCTGAGCTATAACAGATGGATTAGAATGGCACATAGCTGTAGTTCGAATCCCGGAGCATCGGATGACCGAACCATCAGACGTTGCGATCTGCAATATGATCCAATAGTAGCAGAGGAGTGTCGGAAGAGTGGAACCGAGCGAGCAAGGGGCTCGTTACATACAAAAGCCTGTGATATTGATAACACTTAACTGTGGCAAAAATAGACTAGAACTAGACATGGGTGTGCACCCTCATGAAGTAATTTTTTGTCCTTCACTGATGTGCACTAATGAGACAGCACTGATAGGCTGCACTGATGGACACTGATGAGGCGGTACTGTAGGGTAAGGTGACCAGATTTTAAAATGAAATCCGGGGACATATTTATTTATTTTTTAGTAATGGCGGCAATTAGCGACTCTCTGCCCGTCGCCTGCCTCACAGCCTGTCAAGTCTTACTCTCCGGGCCCCGGCTACTACTGGGTGGGGAGCGGAGGAAGATCCCTCCCACAGGGAAGGCAAGGAGATGAGCAGGCAGGCGGCTGGCACAGATTGGACACAGCTGATCACATGGGTAAAGAGCCGTGTCATTGGCTCTTTACCGAGATCAGGGATGCACCATGTCCCGGGGACGTGGCGCGGATCGCCGTGCTGCACTCCCCAACGAGAGTGGGGCGTCATATGACATTGTCCCAGAACAATAGAACCCACCGCAACTGCCATTTCCTTATATAGTGGGCTGGAGGTGGTAAAGAGGCGCTGGGGACTTTTTAGACTTGAATGTGAAGTCAGATGAAGGAAAATGTCAAACAAGCTCAATAGCTTTGGCTAATTTGCGCAAATATGCACATTCACTAAAGGCAAAGTGTGTACCTAGCCTTAGAGATATTCTTAGCTGTAAACACCAACCAATATTCCCTGATTGCCACCATCCCTGTCTACTACACATCAGGCGGTAAATACTACAGACTTCCAGGGTCAGTCCTTTCTCTTTTTAGAATGTATGCTCTTGGGGGCAAAGATCTCTCTACTGATTTTCCATGTGTTTCGAGGAGGACTGGGCTCGGTTGGGGGGTACGGCCAGTACTAATATGATATGTTGGGCTGCTGGAGTTAAGACACATCTGTAGGTGGTGTGCAGCGGGCTGCAGTGTCAACAATTCACACACTTGGGGGCAATAGAGAATTAAAGTAATGCAGTAACAGTTCAAAACAAAACCCAGAGGGAAGGCTGCCCAACCTGGTACACTCATGATTTCCAGCAATGGGAATGGAGCGATACTCAGCCGGACTGACAGCGCCTGTAAGATGGGCAGAATGCGGCGTGGCTGTCTTGTGCCCAATCAGGAAGATGTCTAGGAGGATTTGTAGACCCTATGCTTTCCCTCCTCATCAGGGACCTTTCCCTACTGCTAGTACTGTCCCTAACAGGCGGGTTACCTTTTCCTACACTGCACAAAATGCGCCAAAACCCAGAAGTAGTGATGAGCCGAACACCCCCGGGTTCGGTTCGCACCAGAACCCGCGAACGGACCGAAAGTTCGTACGAACATTAGAACCCTATTAAATACAATGGATGCGAACGTTCGAATTCTAAAGTGCTAATTATAACAACTATTATGCATGTTATTGTCCTAAAAAGGGTTTGGGAACCCGGGTTGTGCACCAGGGGACATGTATCAATGCAAAAAGAAGTTTTAAAAACGGTCGTTTTTCGGGAGCAGTCATTTTAATGATGCATAAAGTGAAAAAAAAAAGTCAAATATTCCTTTAAATATCGTACCTGGGGGGTGTCTAAAGTATGCCTGTGAAGTGCCACGTGTTTCCCGTGTTTAGAACTGTCCCTGCACAAAATGACACTTCTAAAGGAAAAAAAAGCCATTTAAAACTGCTTGCGGCTTTAATGTAATGTCTGGTCCCGGTAATATGGATGAAAATCTTTAAGAAAAATGGCATAGCTACCCCATGACCACCCCCCCCCCCCCACCCCAGCCCATTACCAGCCCCTTTGGGTCTTGTATGGATATTAAGGGGAACACCGCACATAAAATAAAAAAGGCCCTATATACTCTGAACAGCCGTATACAGGCGGTGCATACAAGACAGGGACTGTAGGTTTGTTCTTATGTAGAATCTGTTTGTAATTTTGAACAGGTACATTATTTAAGTGTAGCTCCAGCCCAAAAATCTATTTTTAAACTTTTTGGAAAACATAGGTAAGGGTTATCACCCCTGTAACATTTGTTTTGCTGTCTGTGCCCCTGTTCAGAACATTTCACCTCACTTTCCGTCCCAATGACAACTGTTTTTGAAATGTGGTGTTTTTCTTGAAACAAGGATTGCTGATAAAGCATCAGTACAGAGGAGACACCTTTCTCCCATATTAATTCTTACAGGAGAGAATTTTCCTTCCAAGGGGTAGATTTCCTCTCACTTCATGTTGTCTTCTTGCGTTTGCAAGTAGGAGTCGTTTGTAAGTTGGATGTTTGAAAGTAGGGACCTGCCGTATATACTCTGCAGAAATAGGCCCCTTAGTTGTTGGTGTTGGCACAACACTGTAAGCACTCACAGTTACTCTTGGTTGGTGCTGGAACGCCCTGCTGTCAACTATTATATCAGGAATTTTAATTACATATAATTGTTGAACAGTGGTAGTAAAAATTGGGCCTTTGATGGTGGTGCTGGTGCCACAACACTGTAAGCCCTGACAGTTACTCTTGGTGGGTGCAGCAATGGGCCCTGCTGTGAATTATTAGATCAAGAATTGTAATTACATGCCCCTGTTGAACAGGGGCTGAAAAATTGGGCCTTAGGCACTGGTGGCACAACACTACAACCCCTCACAGATACTGTACTTGGAGCACAGCAATGAGCCCTGTTGCAAAGTATTGCTTCAAAAATTGTAATGACACGCCCCTGTTAAACAGGGGCTTGAAAAATTGGGCCTTAGGCACTGGTGCCACAACACTCCAACCCCTCACAGATACTGTACTTGGAGCACAGCAATGAGCCCTATGGCAAATTATTGCTAAAAAAATTGTAATTACACGCCCCTGTAAAACAGGGGCTGAAAAATTGGGCCTTAGCCACTGGTGGCGGCACCCATAAACAAAAATGATCTTCCAAGCTATCATCATCAATCGTATCATTGAGGACTCGGAGGAGGAGGATAGCCAGTCAACATAACAGCACAGGCACTCAGCATCAGCATCAGTCTTGAAGGGATGTGACATGTTAAAATCAATTAGTCTGTTATATCAGCATCAGGTGTGTGGTAGCTGGTGGTGATCCAAGACTGGTTCATCTTGATGAAAGTCAGTCGATCAACCGAGTCGGTGGACAGGCGCACCCTGTGATCCGTGACAAATCCTCCAGCAGCACTGAATGTGCGTTCCGAAAGAACGCTGGAAGCAGGACAGGCCAGTAGCTCAATTGCATACTGTGCAAGCTCTGGCCAGTGATCCATCCTCAAGACCCAGTAAGCCAGAGGATTTTCGGTGGGGAAGGTGTCCAAGTCTGACCTTGCCCCTAGATATTCCTGCACCATGTTTATCAGACGCTGGCGATGGTTGCTGGAACCGATCATACTTTGGGGCTGCGGACTAAAGAATTGTCTGAACGCATCGGTCAGACAGCCACCTTCCCCACCGCTCCTTCTTTGACTGGCCGAAGCCTCAGCAACTCGTTGTCCAGGACCAGGAGTTTGTAACCTCCCAGTCTCTGGGAACGCGTTGCACAGACCTTTCTGCAAGGCCTCCCGGAGTTGTCTCATCCTCTGCTCCCTCTGCGACGGTAACATAAGGTCCGCAACCTTACTCTTGTACCGTGGATCAAGGAGAGTGGCCAGCCAGTAATGGTCCCTCTCCTTGATCCGAAGAATACGAGGATCCTTCCGCAGACTTTGCAGGATCAGGGAGGCCATGCAGCGTAGGTTTGCTGAGGCATTCGCTCCGGAGTCCTCTGGGTCACTAAGGACGACATGATCCGCAGCCACCTCCTCCCAGCCACGTACAAGTCCACTGGTTTCTTGGGACTGTAAATCATCCCTAAAAGACTGCTGCTGATGATGCTGAGTGCCAGCCTCCACCTCCATGCTGACACAATCCTCCTCCTCCTCCTCCTCCTCCTCTTCCTGTGCGATGGGTGGGACAGAAGGAACACTGTCTGGGTAAAGGGGGCCTTGAGAGGCAAGGAAGTCCTCCTCTTCCTGCCTCTGTTCTGCCTCAAGTGCCCTGTCCATTATTCCACGCAGCGTGTGCTCCAACAGGTGGACAAGAGGTACAGTGTCACTGATGCATGCACTGTCACTGCTCACCATCCTCGTGGCCTCCTCAAATGGTGCCAGGACAGTGCATGCATCCCTGATCATGCCCCACTGGCGTGGAGAAAAAAAACCAAGCTCCCCTGACCCTGTCCTGGTGCCGTAGTCGCACAGGTACTCATTGATGGCCCTCTGCTGCGTGTGCAGCCGCTGCAGCATGGCCAACGTTGAGTTCCACCTGGTGGGAATGTCACATATAAGGCGGTTCTTGGGCAGGTTCAACTCCTTTTGCAGCTCAGCCAGGCGAGCACTGGCATTATAAGATCTGCGGAAATGCACACAGACTTTCCTGGCCTGCCTCAGGACATCCTGTAAGCCCGGGTACCTGCCCAAGAACCGCTGCACCACCAGGTTAAGGACGTGAGCCACACAGGGCACATGGGTCAGTTGTCCCTGTCGGAGGGCGGAGAGGAGGTTGGTGCCATTGTCGCAAACCACCATTCCTGGCTTAAGCTGGCGTGGCGTCAACCACCTCTCGGCCTGGCCCTGCAGAGCAGACAGGACCTCTGCCCCAGTGTGGCTTCTGTCCCCCAAACACACCAGCGCAAGCACGGCATGGCATCTTTTTGCCTGCGTACTTGCGTAGCCCCTTGAACGGCTACGGAGCACCGCTGGTTCATAGGACAAACCACAGGAAGAGGCCATGGAGGCAGAAGAAGAGGAGGGGGTGGAGGAGAGAGGTGTGTCACAACCAGTCGTAGCATTTTGGAGGCGTGGCGGTGGAACAACCTCCAACACTACTGCACCTTGTCCTGCATCCTTCCCAGCTGCCAAAAGAGTGACCCAATGGGCCGTGAAAGAAAGGTAACGTCCCTGTCCATGCCTGCTGGACCATGAGTCAGCGGTAATATGCACCTTACCGCTGACCGCCCTGTCCAGCGAGGCCAAGACATTGCCTTCCACATGCCGGTAGAGAGCCGGAATAGCCTTCCGTGAGAAAAAGTGGCGTTTGGGAACCTGCCACTGAGGAACCGCACATTGCACAAACTCACGGAAGGGGGCAGAGTCTACCAACTGAAAAGGCAGCAGTTGAAGCGCTAGCAATTTAGCCAAGCTAGCATTCAACCGCTGGGCATGTGGATGGCTGGGAGTGAACTTCTTTCGACGGTCCAGCAGCTGGGGCAGGGAAATTTGCCTGCTAGAATCGGACGTCGGTGTACTGCTAGCAGAGTGGCCGCAAGTACTTGGCTGTGACACACCTAATTCTACACCTTCATTCCTCTCAGTGCATGTTTCAGAGAGGACTGAAGTTATAGTGGGGTTGGAGATCCCAGCTGATGCGGTGCAAGGAGAGGTCCGCTTTGTTCTTTGGTGTGGGTCTTTGAGGTAGGCTTGCCAACGAGCTGCATGGCAGGTCAACATATGTCTGGTCAGGCATGTGGTACCCAAGCGGCTGATGTTTTGGCCACGCGATATACGCTTGAGACATATGTTGCAAACAGCAGCTGTGCGATCTGATGCACTAGCCTCAAAAAAGGCCCACACCAAAGAACTTTTTGAATGACGGGCAGAGGCAGCGCCCTGCACAGGCGGAGCTCTGCGGTGTGATTCCGTCGGTGTACTGCCCTTACGCTGGCCACCAAAGGGCATCCTGCCTCGTTGGAGATGTGCCTCCTCCTCATCCTCCTCCTCCTCCTCTCTCCTATTAGGCACCCACGTGGAGTCAGTGACCTCATCATCCCCTCCCTCCTCATCACTGGAGCCAATCTGGCAGTATGCTGCAGCTGCTGGAACATGACTGCCAGATTGGTGTCCTTCTTGAGCATCCCCTCTGTCTGCTCTCACGCTACTGCCTTCCTGTAGCTGGGTTTCATCATCAGACCCTTCGAAACGCTGGGCATCCTCCTGGAGCATGTACCCAACACTGTGCTCAAACAGTTCGGGGGACTCCTCAGGAGGAGGACATGGTGGGTCAAGGGAAGGAGTGACTGATGATGAGTCTGACATTGATACCAGGGAAGAGGACGCTTTGGCAGCTGCTTTGCCAGTACCCTGAGCCTGGGTGAGAGAGGATGAGGAGGAGGAGGAGGGCTTGGTCATCCACTCTACCAAGTCTTCGGCATGATGTGGCTCAACATGTCCAGCTGCCGAAAAGAAGGACAAGCGTGTCCCATGGCCATGTGCTGATGACAATGCACCGCGTCCACGACCAGCACTGTTGCCCCCAGACACAGAGCCTGCTTGCCCTCTTTTATTGCCTCCTGACTGTCTGCCTCTCCTTGTTTGCCTTCCAGACATTCTAATAGATGGCCTGCAGGGAGATGGGAAAAAAGCAATAAGGGCTACCTTCAGGTGTCCTTCTCTGTCCCTTTACTTAAGGATTTCTAAATATGGTTGAGGATGATTGCTTTTGCACAGAATAGCACAACGACAATTTCCCTGACTGTCCAAAAAACAAGGATTTCAAAGATGGTTGATGAGGAATGCTTTAGCACACTATAGCACAAGGAGAATTTCCCTCACTGTCCTTCCCTGTCCCTAGAAACAAGGATTATCACAGTGAAAGAAACTGACACTCTTCCTACCTATAGTTTTCTGTCCCTAGAAAAAATGTTTTTTTAAAGCACACTATAGCACAAGGAGAATTTCCCTCACTGTCCTTCCCTGTCCCTAGAAACAAGGATTATCACAGTGAAAGAAACTGACACTCTTCCTACCTATAGTTTTCTGTCCCTAGAAAAAATGTTTTTTTAAAGCACACTATAGCACAAGGAGAATTTCCCTCACTGTCCTTCCCTGTCCCTAGAAACAAGGATTATCACAGTGAAAGAAACTGACACTCTTCCTACCTATAGTTTTCTGTCCCTAGAAAAAATGTTTTTTTAAAGCACACTATAGCACAAGGAGAATTTCCCTCACTGTCCTTCCCTGTCCCTAGAAACAAGGATTATCACAGTGAAAGAAACTGACACTCTTCCTACCTATAGTTTTCTGTCCCTAGAAAAAATGTTTTTTTAAAGCACACTATAGCACAAGGATAATTTCCCTCACTGTCCTTCCCTGTCCCTAGAAACAAGGATTATCACAGTGAAAGAAACTGACACTCTTCCTACCTATAGTTTTCTGTCCCTAGAAAAAATGTTTTTTTAAAGCACACTATAGCACAAGGAGAATTTCCCTCACTGTCCTTCCCTGTCCCTAGAAACAAGGATTATCACAGTGAAAGAAACTGACACTCTTCCTACCTATAGTTTTCTGTCCCTAGAAAAAATGTTTTTTTAAAGCACACTATAGCACAAGTAGAATTTCCCTCACTGTCCTTCCCTGTCCCTAGAAACAAGGATTATCACAGTGAAAGAAACTGACACTCTTCCTACCTATAGTTTTCTGTCCCTAGAAAAAATGTTTTTTTAAAGCACACTATAGCACAAGGAGAATTTCCCTCACTGTCCTTCCCTGTCCCTAGAAACAAGGATTATCACAGTGAAAGAAACTGACACTCTTCCTACCTATAGTTTTCTGTCCCTAGAAAAAATGTTTTTTTTAAAGCACACTATAGCACAAGGAGAATTTCCCTCACTGTCCTTCCCTGTCCCTAGAAACAAGGATTATCACAGTGAAAGAAACTGACACTCTTCCTACCTATAGTTTTCTGTCCCTAGAAAAAATGTTTTTTTAAAGCACACTATAGCACAAGGAGAATTTCCCTCACTGTCCTTCCCTGTCCCTAGAAACAAGGATTATCACAGTGAAAGAAACTGACACTCTTCCTACCTATAGTTTTCTGTCCCTTAAAAAAATTTTTTTAAAAGCACACTATAGCACAAGGAGAATTTTCCTCACTGTCCTTCCCTGTCCCTAGAAACAAGGATTATCACAGTGAAAGAAACTGACACTCTTCCTACCTATAGTTTTCTGTTCCTAGAAAAAATGTTTTTTTAAAGCACACTATAGCACAAGGAGAATTTCCCTCACTGTCCTTCCCTGTCCCTAGAAACAAGGATTATCACAGTGAAAGAAACTGACACTCTTCCTACCTATAGTTTTCTGTCCCTAGAAAAAATGTTTTTTTAAAGCACACTATAGCACAAGGAGAATTTCCCTCACTGTCCTTCCCTGTCCCTAGAAACAAGGATTATCACAGTGAAAGAAACTGACACTCTTCCTACCTATAGTTTTCTGTCCCTAGAAAAAATGTTTTTTTAAAGATGGTTGATGATCAATGCTTTAGCACAGTATAGCACAAGGAGAATTTCCCTCACTGTCCTTCCCTGTCCCTAGAAACAAGGATTAGCACAGTAAAGCACACTGACACTCTCCCTACCTATAGTTTTCTGTCCCTAGAAAAAATGATTTTTTAAAGATGGTTGATGATCAATGCTTTAGCACACTATAGCACAAGGAGAATTTCCCTCACTGTCCTTCCCTGTCCCTAGAAACAAGGATTCGCACAGTAAAACACACTGACACTCTCCCTACCTATCCTTCTCTTTCCCTAAACTAAAGGAATCCAGGTTAAGCAAGAAAAAAAAAAATGTCACTGTCCCTGCCTATGCTTCTCTTTCCCTGCTCCGGAACACACTACACTAGGCCGCCGTGCTGGCGGCCTTTTATAGTGTGGGGCGTGTACTAAACACCCTCAGCAATAATTGGCCACAGGCATCCTGCCTGTGGCCAATCATTGCTCTCCTCGCTGCCGGCGCTGTGATTGGCCAAGCATGCGGGGTCACAGTGCATGCTTGGCCAATCACAGCGCCTGGATGACACTGCGATGGCGTAGTGCATTGTGGGCCGTTCGCGTCACTCGAATTAGGCGCGAATGGCCCAAATCGTTCGATCTTCGTCGAACGATCGAACAGCCGATGTTCGAGTCGAACGTATGTTCGACTCGAACACCGAGCTCATCCCTACCCAGAAGCCAGGGACCTAAATAGGCTCTGCCTGATCCAAGATGGCTACCAGAGTCATCGTCCATTAGGATAGCTTCCCCTGTGACCCAGGGAACCATAGAGGAACCCTGTTCCTCCTGATTTCCTCTCCAACAGCTCTGCTGCTGCGAAAGGGCGGCACCTGCAGTGGAGAAAGCAGACTGCCACTGCCTACACGTCACCATTCAGACATCGACCAGAGGAGGAAACCAAAGATTTGACCTGGTATCCTCCTCTTGCAGTTCTTGTACAGCAGAGCTGGATTCTGAGAGGAGGAAGTAGCACAAGAAGCCAATTATCTGTGCTGCAGTGCAAGAAGCATGCTGATAGGAGAGAGCAGAGTGACAGAGAGATGAGCTTATCAGTCTGCTGCTACATTTTTTGAGTGTAGTCACAGAATGGGGGAGGGACAAGACCTGTAAGTGTTACTGAACTGCAGCATAGAAAAATCAGGTCTCCTGTTCTAACATACAGGGCTATGCTGTGCAACAGAACTGTGTAAATCTCAGAAATGGATGGACAGAAATGCTTTGGGAAGTAAAACTGCCCTGCATTATACAGTGGGAGAAAAATAGTAGAGGTATCTGTATTAATTCCAGCTTCCAGAGGGACCCCACAGGTATGGCACGTACAGTATATACTTACAGTGGGTATAGAAAAAAAATCCCCCCCCTTTAATAAACAATAATAAAATTGTGTTGCTTTGCAGCCTGAAACGAAGACAGACACCATTTTTGTTTTATCCAGCTGTATTTACTAGTACATTCCATAACATCCAAGTAAAAGATATAACACCAACATGTCAGAAAAAAAAACAGAATCACTGAGTTGGAAAAGGGATTACCCCCCCCCCCCCCTTATGTCAGTATCTTGTTGGACTACATTTTGCTTTAATTACAGCCTTTAGTCTGTTGGGATTTGTCTCTAATAACTTTGCACATCAAGACTTTGCAATATTTGCCCACTCTTCTTTGCAGAACTGCTCAAGTTCAGTTAAATTGGACGGTGACCGTTTGTGGAGTCTTCAAGTCATTCCACAGATTTTCAATGGGGTTTAAGTCTGGGCTCTGACTAGGCCATGCAAGGACACTCACCTTTTTCTTCTTCAACCACTGTGTGTTTATTGTTGCTGTGTGCTTTGGGTCATTGTCATGTTGGAAGGTAATCCTTCTTCCCATTGACAACTTTCTGGCAGATTTTCCTCAAGAATTTGATGGTATTTTGCCCCATGAATTTTTCCTTCTATGCTGACAAGTGTTCCAACCCCTGCTACAGAGAAACACCCCCATAACAGGATATTACCTCCTCCATGCTTTACTGTAGGAATGGGGTTATTTGCATGGTGAGCCGTATTGGATTTCCACCAGACATATCGTTTGGTGTTGAAGCCAAATAATCAAATTTTCTCTAGTCATCTTCCAGGACGGCACACCTGAGAGATGACTGGTCCACCTGACAGGAAACACAATCAACACATGAGGTTAAAAGGCCCCTCCCTTCCCCCTGCACCTCAGCTCTTGATTGTGTTTCCCGGCAGCGAAGCGTTTGTTATTTTTGTCAGACCTGAAGTCGGTAGCGGATGGTCTACCCCCTGAGAGCTGGACGCCAAGGCCGGGGAGGGTTGCGGGTCCAGCCAGGGATCAGTCCCTTCTCAGGGGGGGTTCCCAATGACCGGTGGTATCCCCGGTAAAGAGCCTCCCGGGCACAGGGGCGTTTCCCGGATCTCTTGTGGGTACATGCCTCCCCACCTACCTTCCACCCAGTATAGGGTACTTGGGGGATGAAGGAACCGGAGGCTCTGCAGGAGTCCAGGCCGCTGGAGGAGGAAGGCTGTCATTTTCCAGACAGCGCAGCTCCATAGGGAATGCTAAAAACACTCCTAGGCAGGAGTGAGCATTCGTTGGGTGGAGCAAGATGGCACCACTTCCGTTTCCGGGCGACATCACAGTGGGTCAGGCTCTGAAGGCCTTCGAAAGCAGAGTTCAGGGACTAGACGTCCAAGTCCTTTCGGACAATGTGACAGCAGTTTCCTATCTAAACCGACAAGGGGGTACAAGATCCAGAAGGCTACTAATTCTAGCCTTGGAGATTCTGAGTTGGGCAGAAGGGGTCCTTCAATCCATATCGGCGGTCCACATAAGAGGGACCACCAATGTGGTAGCGGATTTCCTGAGTCGACAGCCCATTCACAAAGGGGAATGGGAACTAAACCAGAGAGTATTCCTCCAGATAGGTCAAGAGTTCGGGTTTCCGGAGATCGACCTTTTCGCCCACAGAGGGAACAGAAAGGTGGAGCGTTTTTTCTCTCTCACCAGAGAGGGAGGTTCAGAGGGAATAGATGCTCTAGCTCAGAACTGGGACTGTCACCTAGCATATGCTTTCCCTCCACTAGCTTTTATTCCTCGGGTTTTGCAAAGGCTGGCCAACTCGGAGTGCAAGCTGATTCTGATAGCCCCTTGGTGGCCCAAGAGGACTTGATTTGCAACTCTGAAGAAATGGTCGGTGGCCCCTCCTTTTCCTCTCCCAACCAGGCAGGATCTTCTTCTGCAGGGGCCAGTCGTTCACCCCAACCCAGGATTCTTCAGGTTGACGGCATGGCTCTTGAGAGGGAGATTCTCAGAGGCAAAGGATGCTCCGATAAAGTGATGGAGACCCTCCTAGGAAGTCGAAAACCAGTCACTAGGAGGATATATTCAAAGATTTGGAATACTTTTTCTCACTGGTGTCAGGATATAGAAGTATCTAGTCCTTCGGTACCAGTGATACTAGAATTTTTACAAGCAGGGGTGGACAAAGGAATTGCCACAAATACCCTGAAGGTGCAGATAGCCGCTCTATCCGTATTTTTGGACCAGAGGCTCACGCTAGAGCCCCTGATCAGAAGATTCCTAGTAGCTAGGGAGAGGTTAACCCCCATAAAGGTTAAGATTCCCTCCTTGGAATCTAACATTGGTCTTGGAAGCGTTGACGAAAGCGCCTTTTGAGCCAGCTCAAGAGATCTCCATTAAATTTTTGAAGCTTAAGTTAGCCTTTTTACTGGCCATCACAACAGCCAGAAGAGTAAGTGACCTGCAGGCCTTGTTAAGTAAGGAGCCCTTTTTGTTGATACTGGAAGATAGAGTGGTGCTGAAGCAAGACCCACTTTTTCTTCCCAAAGTCGCATCACAGTTTCATAGGTCTCAGGAGATCATTTTGCCTTCCTTTTGTGAAAACCCAAAGAACAAAGGAGAGGAAAGATTTCAGTTTTTAGATGTCAGGAGATGTTTGCTGACATACTTGGACAGAGTGAAGGACTTCAGGAAGCCGACTCACCTTTTAGTTTTATTTAGCGGCCCTAGGAAGGGAGGGCAGGCTTCTAAATCTACAGTGGCTAGGTGGATTAGGCAGACCATAAGAATGTATGGCTTATGAGCAGTCAGGTTCCCCAGTACCAGGTAACATTAAGGCTCATTCAACAAGATCTTTGGCGGCCTCTTGGGCAGAAAAAGCAGGGGCCTCAATAGAACAGATCTGCCGAGCAGCCACATGGGCGAAGCAGGACACCTTCTTAACCACTTCAATACCATGCACTTATACACCTTCCTGCCCAAGCCAATTTTGAGCTTTTAGCGCTGTCGCAATTTGAATGACAATTGCGCGGTCATGCAACACTGTACCCAAACAATTTTTTTATCATTTTGTTCCCACAAATAGAGCTCTCTTTCGGTGGTATTTGATCGCCTCTGCGATTTTTATTTTTTGCATAAAAATAAAAAAAAGAGTGAAAATTTTGAAAAAAACTACGTTTTTCTTTGTTTCTGTTAATTTTTTTTTGTAAATAAGTCCCTTTTCTACTTCAATGACGGGCACTGATAAGGCGGCACTAACGGGCACTGATAAGGCGACACTGATGGGCACCGATGAGGTGGCACCAATGAGGTGGCATCGATGAGGTGGCACTGATGATGGGCACTGATGGGCACTGATAGGCGGCACTGATGGGCACTGATATGTGGCACTGGTATGCGGCACTGATGGGCACTCATAGGCGGAACTGATGGGCACTCATAGGCAGCACTGATAGATACTTATGGGTGGCACTGATAGGTGACACGGACGGGCACTGATAGGTGGGCACTTATGGGCACAGATGGGCACGGATGGGCACTGATAGGTGGCACTGATGGACACTGGTAGGTGGCACTGATGACTGGTGGCTGGCATTGCTGGGCATCATGCATTTTTGGTTGTGCCATGATGGTGCCAATCAGTGCCCATTTGTGGGCACTGATTGGCATATATTTTTTATCTATTTGTGCATGTGGATGGCCATGGGGGACTTACCTGGCCATCCACATGCTTGGGGCTTCCCTGGTGGTCCAGTGTGGGTATCCGAGGGGGGGCTGCGCTGATAAACAATCAGCGCAAACCCCCCCTGTCAGGAGAGCCGCCGATCGGCTCTCCTCCACTCGCGTCTGTCAGACGCGAGTGAGGAAGAGCCGATCAACGGCTCTTCCTGTTTACATCGTGATCAGCCGTGATTGGACACGGCTGATCACGTGGTAAAAAGCCTCCGCCGGAGGCTCTTTACCGAGATCAGTGCAGCGGTGTGTCAGACTGACACACCGCGATGCGCGCCCCCCCGGGCGCGCGGCGGCTGTTATCCTGCAGGACGCCATATGACGTCCAGTGTGGATAACACAACCACTTCCCGGACGTCAATATGCTATTGACTGGGCGGGAAGTGGTTTTAAAGCACTATAGAGTGGAACTGCTATCGCCTCAGGATCTGAAGTTTGGAAGGAAGGTTTTACAGGCAGTGGTCCCACCCTAAGGTAGGCCTTGAACTTCTTGTCCATCCTCTCAGGTGTGCCATCCTGGAAGATGACTAGAGAAAATTGACAGTTACTTACCGGTAACTGCTTTTCTAGGATATCTTTCAGGACAGCAGGCCTACTTACCACCCCAGGTTTGATGTAAGTACTACGGGTAGAGTTTCCCTCTTGCACCCAGATAGCCTATTACTTTGGTAGAACTGAGGTGCAGAGGGAAGGGAGGGGCCTTTTAACCTCATGTGTTAATTGTGTTTCCTGTCAGGTGGACCAGTCATCTCTCAGGTGTGCCGTCCTGGAAGATATCCTAGAAAAGCAGTTACCAGTAAGTAACTGTCAATTTTAGTCTGACCTGACCACCTTAACCACTTAAGACCCGGACCATTATGCAGCATAAGGACCCGAAGTGTTTTTACAATTTGGCACTGCGTCGCTTTAACTGACAATTGCACGGTCGTGCGACGTGGCTCCCCAACAAAATTGGCGTCCTTTTTTTCCCACAAACAGAGCTTTCTTTTGGTGGTATTTGATCACCTCTGCGGTTTTAATTTTTTGCACTATAAACAAAAATAGAGCGACAATTTTGAAAAAAATGCAATATTTTTTACTTTTTCTATAATAAATATCCCCCAAAAATATATAAAAAACATTTTTTTTCCTCAGTTTAGGCCGATACGTATTCTTCTACATATTTTTGGTAAAAAAAAAAAAAAAAATCGCAATCTGCGTTTATTGATTGGTTTGCGCAAAAGGTATAGCGTTTACAAAATAGGGGATAGTTTTATGGCATTTTTATTAATTGTTTGTTTTTTTACTAGTAATGGCGGCGATCAGCAATTTTTTCGTGACTGCGACATTATGGCGGACACATCGGACACTTTTGACACATATTTTTGGGACCATTGTCATTTTTACAGAGATCAGTGCTATAAAAATGCACTGATTACTGTGAAAATGACACTGGAAGTGAAGGGGTTAACAAGGAGGGGGCGCTGTAGGGGTTAAGTGTGGCCTGATGTGTTTTCCTTACTGTGGGGGGGGGGCGTGGCTTAGCGTGTGACATCACTGATTGTCGTTCCCTATGACAGGGAACTGACGATCAGTGTCAGTCACACTAGGAAGCACGGGGAGAGGTTTGTTTACACTTACCACTCCCCGTTCTTCCTCTCTGTGACCCGATCGCTGGACACCAGCGGCGATCGGGTCCGCTGTTCCCGCGGGGACGGTCACGGAGGAGAGGACCGGGTCGCGAGCGTGCTGCCGGCGGCGCGCTGCGCGACTCACGGCTGGGCTCTTAAAGAAGACGTACCTGTACACCCATGTGCCCAGCCGTGCCATTTTGCCGACGTACATCGGCGTGCGCGGGTCCTCAAGTGGTTAAACGCGCCTTGAAGATTCTGAGGCCACATGGAAAAAGGTGTTCTGGTCAAATGAGACTAAAATGTAATGATTTGGCCTCAACACCAAACGATATGTCTGGCGGAAATCCAACACAGCTCACTATTCAAATAACTAACACCTGACTAAGCCACTGACATAAGGAGGGTGATCCTTTTTTATTTTGTTCTGACATGGTTGGTGTTATATCTTTCACTTAAATGTAATATATTGCATTAGTAACTACAGCTGGATAAAACAAAAACTGTGTCTGTCTTAATTTCAGGCTGAAGAGCAACAACATTTTATTATTTTAAAAAGGGGGTGATTCTTTTCTATACCTACTGTATATTTCATCTGTGCAATTTGTGGTTTGTCTGGAAATCAATTTTGCTAATATTAATAATAATACTTTATTAAAAGTAATAATAATAATAATAATAATAATATCAACAACTACAATAATAATAACAATAATATCAATAAGGCCTCTTGCACACAATACTCCTGTTTGAGCATCTACTTTTTCAGACTTTTCTTTATTTTTATGTATTTGCGTGTATTTTTGCGCATATGCGTCTGTGCAAATTTGCGTGCATGTTCACGCAAATGCGCGCAAACGTATTCTCGCATTCTTGTTCTGCAGTATGTGAATGGCCATATTTGCGCGCATGAGGCGTAAAATTACTGACCAAAAATGCAGATTTTTCTATTTATTTATTTTTAACTGAAGAATGCACGGCACTTGTTTACGCGCCTGTGTGCATAGGCACATTACAATTAGTGGGCTGTATTTTAGCTCAGTCCCAAAAAAAAGCTGTACAGTGGTACTTTGGATTACGAGCATAATTCATTCCAGAAGAATCCTTGTAATCCAATGCACTCGTATATGGTTTCCCCATAGAAGTCAATGGAAACTCAGATAATTTGTTCCATAATGACTTCTATTGTATGCAGTACCGCATGTGGCCAGAGGTGGGGGGGGGCCTTGGAGACACTCGGAAACACTCGGAAATCTCTCGAATGCACTCGGAAACACTCGGAGATGCAAAAATACATCTGAGCGGTTCCGAGTGTCGCCGGCGCCCCCGCACCTCTGGCCAAATGCGGTACTGCACACAGAGTCAGGATTTAAAAAAAATAATAGCTCGTATTGCAAAACGCTCGTTAACCACGTTACTCGCAATCCGAGGTATTACTGTACTGAGCTTTTTCAAGTGTGCAAGAGGCCAATAATAATAATAACATTAGTAAAAATACTGCTGGCCCAGTCAGTAAAGAACACACGTATTTGGATTTCTGTCTGTATGTGTCATTTGTAAATGAACTGACATTATTCCACTTTTTCCTTGCAGGAGGTTTCACCTAAACCCAATCTTTAACTGTCAATTTGTAACAAGGAAAGAGATTCTCATCTTACACACCATCTGGACTGCTGACATTTATTACACAATGTCCAGGAAATGTTGTAAAATCGAGGATGGCGACACATATTTAGCTTTATTCAATTAAAGTGGAGCTCTAGCTGCGGCAGGATTTCTATCACTGGAGACTGTAGACACACCACCTTCGCTGCATACAACAAAACCTCTGCTGGGGTCACTTCTTAATGTGTTTTACTGATTCCAACCTGGCTTACATTACATCATTTAAATGGACTTTAAACTTGGAACTGTACCATCTTTGCTGACGCAGCGATAGTAGTTCATTGCCTTATACTATGCAATGGAGTTGCGTTGTGTTGGTGTAGTGCATGCACACACCAACCAGTAAACAAGTGTGTACATTTCATGTGTGTATATTTAATTCCAATTATTAAGTGCACACACATACTGGGCTCAATTCACGAAACAGAATCTACCGCTTTAAAATTAGTGGTAAAAAAGCTCATAACGTTTTTCTAAATTTTTCTTTGCAGTTGATTACAAAACACTTTGAAAATTCTGCATGTGCTATTGCTTAAAGTGATGTGGCATTTTAGTAGTGAAAACATACTGTATTTTAATGCCGGCACCTGCCGGTGTCCTTAACAACCAGTGAATAACTGGTTGTTAAGGAGCCGGCGCCTGCTGCGTCCTTAACTACTTCAGCCCCGGAAGATTTGGCTGCGCAATGACCGAGCCATTTTTGCGATTCGGCACTGCGTCGCTTTAACTGACAATTGTGCGGTCGTGCGACGTTGTACCCAAACAAAATTGACGTCCTTTTTTACCACAAATAGAGCTTTCTTTTGGTGGTATTTGATCACCTCTGTGTTTTTTTATTTTTTGCGCTATAAACAAAAGAAGAGTGGCAATTTTGAAAAAAAAAAAAAACACAATATCTTTTACTTTTTGCTATAATAAATATCCCACATTTTTTATCCAAAAACTTTTTTCCTCGGTTTATGTATTCTTCTACATATTTTTGGTAAAAAAAAATCGCAATAAGCGTATATGGGTTGGTTTGCGCAAAAGTTATAGCGTCTACAAAATAGGGGATATTTTTTTACTAGTAATGGCGGCGATCTGCGAATTTTTTTGGGACTGCGACATTATGGCGGACAGATCGGACACTTTTGACACTATTTTGGGACCATTGTCATTTATACAGCGATCAGTGCCTTAAAAACGCACTGATTACTATGTAAATGACACTGGCAGGGAAGGGGTTAAACACTAGGGGGCGATCAAGGGGTTAAGTGTGTCCTAGGTAGTGATTCTAACTGTGGGGGGGGATGGGCTACCACTGACATGACAGCGATCACTGCTCCCAATGACAGGGAGCAGTAGATCCCTGTCATATTACTAAGCAGAACAGGGAAATGCCTTGTTTACTGTTCTGCCTCTCCACACCGCAATCGCAGGGGCCCCGGCGAACAGAGTTTGCGGGACCTGCAAACACACTTCCGAAATGCGCGGCGGGCACGCGCCGCTAGGCGGCAAATTCAAAGGGACATACAGGTACGCCCATTTGCCTGCCCGTACCATTCTGCCGACGTATATCGGCGTGCGACAGTCGGGAAGCGGTTAACAACCATGCTGTATCCTTAACCACTTAAGGACCGAGCCTCTTTTTCAGATGTGTTGTTTACAAGTTAAAAACATTTTTTTTTGCTAGAAAATTACTTAGAACCCCCAAACATTAGAAAAAAAAAATTCTAACACCCTAGAGCAGGGGTGCCCAACCTTTTGAGGAGCGAGGGCCACTTTAGCGACTTGGTAACCGGTCGCGGGCCACAATGGGCATAGCGAGCGGATGGCAGGTCTGTGTCCACTCTGCACATGTAGAGCAGACACAGACACAGCCCACTCTACCCTAAGGGCTCTCCAATCCGCCCAGACAGAAGGGGACAGATCCCCTTCTGTTTTTTCAAGCAGATCGGATTGCAGATAGGCGGGTGGCAAAAGTCTGTTTACATTTGCTGCTCTATAGCGGTGAATGGAGGGTCCGATTGGGTCTGCCTGAAAAATAGGATTTTTAATAGACGTGCAATTCGTTTAGTTAAGAATTCGTTATTCTTCAAAATTCGTTATATTCGTTAATTCGTAAACATTCGAATGAACGAACGGTTTGCTAAAATTACCAACGAAAAACTAATTATCAAAAAGAACGAATCTGGAAAATACGAAATGATTAAATTAGAAACAGCGAAAATACGAAAGAGTGAAAAAATTAAAACATAGAAACAACGCAAATACCGAACAAAGATTCAAAATAACGAAAATCAAAATGAACGAAAACTCAAAATTACGAATATTCGGAAAACAGAAATCAAAACAACAAATTCTTTAGTTCTGAAATATTTCTGGACGTTGGCCAATAAGCTTGTCCCTTCCCCTGAAGAGGTTGTCCCTTCCCCCAATGAGCTTGTTTCTTATTCCCTTGTGTGTTTTTCTGTGTTAGACTGCAGTGCATTCCATCCATAGTCCAGATAGAGTGTGGTTGGGTAGGTGGCACTGTTTTGGTGGATTTGTGAGTTAAGTTGTGACTTGTGAGAGAGAAATTCTTTGTTTCTTAAGCATACTCTGTCTAGAATCTAGTTTCTATATTACGAATTATGCCCCGATTACGAATCTACGAAAACAATGATACGAAAGTACGAATAAATGAGCCGGTCAATCTCACGAAAGTACGAATTACAAAATTACGACAAGTAGTGTTTCGAATAAACGGAAAATGTATTCTAACGAAAGTATGAATGTAATTAAATCTACAAAAGTACAATTTTCCAATCAACGGAAATACGAATCATTGCAAATCAACGAAAATATAGTTCTTAGGAAAATACGAACGCGGCCGAATATAAAATATAACGAAAAATACAAATTTCTAATTAACGAAAATTAGACCAACGGAAAAACGAATCAACGGAAAAATAACCCTTACGGAAATACGAAAGAGTCCGAATACGATAACCCACGTCTTACGAATTTACGAGTCATTACGAATCAACGGAAACTAACAGAAACGAAACCAAACTAAACAAATTTTTATGTTGTGCACACATCTAATTTTTAATAACAGCTTACCTGTAAAATCCTTTTCTTGGAGTACACCACGGGGCACAGAGATTTTAATCATTACATAGTGGGTTGTATAGCTCACCAGAGGTGATTGGACACTGGCACACCCAATGAAGACGAGTTCCCCTCTATATAACCCCTCCTATAAGGGAAGTACCTCAGTTTTGTAGCAAAGCAGTTAGGATCCCATAGAAGGGGGGGACCTCTGTGTCCCCTGTTGTACTCCAAGAAAAGGATTTTACAGGTAAGCTGTTATTAAAAATCCTATTTTCTTTTTCGCACACCACAGGACAAAGAGCCTTTAATCATTACAAAGTGGGACGTCCCAGAGCAATGCTCAATTTGAGGGGAGGGAGACACAGATCAAGCAGGCCGCCATCCGGCATGAGGCCCTATACTGGTGCCTGCAGCACACTACGCCCGAAGGCGGAATCTTCATGCCCTCTTACATCTATTTGATAGAATTTGGTAAATGTATGGACTGAAGACAAAGTTGCAGCTTTACAGATCTGAGTCATAGAAGCCTGATGATGCACTGCCCATGAAGCACTTATTGCCCTGGTCGAGTGTGCTTTTACAGGAAAAGGAGGAACCTTGTTCTTTAACCCATAAGCTTGGATTATCACTTGTGGAATCCACCTAGAAATAGTTGATTTTGATGCCGCTTGCCCCTTTTTGGGACCATCTAGCAGAATAAACAAGACATCTGTTTACATATCTGAGCAGTTGTTTGCAGATAAACTTTCATTGCTCTCACTACATCCAGAGAGTGCAATAATTTTTCCCCTGCCGACTGCGGCTCAGGAAAAAAGGAAGGTAAAACAATATCTTGGTTTAAATGAAACGTCGACACCACCTTAGGAAGGAAGGAAGGATGGGGACGTAATACAATTTTGTCCTTGTGACAAATTAAAAAGGACCCTTTACAAGAAAGAGCTGCTAATTCAGAAACTCTCCTAGCAGAGGGAATAGCAACCAAAAAGGCCAATATCCTACTCAAAAGAATTAACGGAATATGGCGAATAGGTTTAAAGGGCTGCTTCTGCAAGACCGACAATACTAGATTCAAATCCCATGGGCACAGGGAAAGTTTGACTGGCGGATTTACCCGCAGTACCCCCTGAACGAATGCCCATACCAGGGAATGAGACGCCAACGGTCTCTGAAAGAAAACTGACAGAGCCGAGATTTGACCCTTAATGGTACTCAGGGCTAATTTTATATCTACTCTCAATTGACAAAAGGCCAGAATCCTACTAATGACATATTTTTGCGGATTCCACCCTCCAGATTCACCCCAGGAAACATATGCCTTCCAGATTCTATAATAGATGAGCCTGGAGGCCGGCTTTCTAGCATTAATGAGAGTGGAGAGAACTGGACCCGAGAGCCCACGTTTCTTCAATATGTAGGTTTCAACAGCCAAACCGTCAAATTTAGCTTTCGTAAGGAAGGATGAAACACTGGATCCTGCGATAGGAGGTCCTGGCGAAGTGGAAGAATCCATGGTTTCCCCACCGCCATCCTTATAATTTTGGTGTACCAGGCCTTTCTGGGCCAATTCGGGGCCACCAAGGGCACTGGTATTCCCTCTTTCCTGATTTTGCAAAGCAGTCTCTGTAAGAGCGGAATCGGAGGGAATGCATAGATAAGTGAAAACTGATCCCAAGGAATCATTAGCGCATCCGTTCCGAAGGCTAGCTGATCTCTTATCCTTGACACAAAGGTGTCCAACTTCCTGTTAAACCTGGAGGCTAGTAAGTCTACATCCATGGTTCCCCATTTCTGGCATATGGCCTGAAAAATGTCGGGATGGAGAGACCACTCTCCTGATAACAGCTGCTGGCGGCTTAGGTAATCCACTTGCCAATTCTCTACCCCTGGAATGAAGACTGCAGAAAGACAAGGAATATGACTTTCTGCCCATACCAGAATCTGGCTCACTTCTCTTTGAGCATCCTGACTCCGGGTGCCTCCTTGATGATTGATATAAGCTACCGCAGTCGTATTGTTGGATTGAATCCGAACAGGGTAACCCTGTAACCTGCGTGTCCAGGTTCTGAGGGCTAGGTACACTGCTCGAATCTCCAATATGTTGATGGGCAGGCTCCTTTCGAACTTGGACTAAGTTCCTTGGGCCGAGGCCTCTTCCAGAACTGCCCCCCAGCCAGAAAGGCTGGCATCCGTAGATATTACTTTCCAGGTGACCGGGAGAAAAGATTTTCCGGCTCGCAAAAAATTCTTGGTGTTTAACCACCAACTGAATCTTTGGCGTACCACTGAAGATAGGCACATTGGTAAATCTAGAGCTTGGATTCTCCTGTTCCAGGCAGCCAGGATACTGTTTTGAAGCAGTCTCGAATGAAACTGGGCATAGGGAACGGCCTCGAAGCAGACCACCATCTTCCCTAATAATTTCATGCAAAGACGAATGGATGGTCCCTTCTTTGCCTTGACCATGCGGACTAGATCCTTTAATGATTTTATCTTTGGCTCTGGAAGGAATACTCTGCTTTGGGCCGTGTCTTTGACCATGCTCAAATATTCCACCTTTCTTCGGGGGTGCAGGGAGGCTTTCTGTAGGTTTAGGATCCACCCTAAATGCGCTAGGTATTTTACCGTACTGAGCACACTGTGATTTAATTGTGCCACTGACTCTTCTACCAGGAGTAGATCATCCAGGTAAGCCGTCACCGCTATGTCCTGCGCCCTTAGATTTGCTAAAAGCGGGGCCAGAACCTTTGTAAACACCCGAGGTGCAGTAGCCAAGCCAAAAGGTAGAGCCACAAACTGGTAGTGGCGGTGTTCTACCGCGAACCTTAGGAATTTCTGGTGAGCGGGATGAATAGGCACGTGTAAGTATGCGTGTCACGTACCTGACGGTGACGAGCCCGGTTAGCAGAGGGAGGCCTCCCTTATGGCTCCCACCAGCGGCCCCTGGTGGTAGAACAGGAGGCACGGAGGTGGAAGGGGTACGAGTGCCTGGCAGGATCAAGAACAACCGCAGGTGATCAGGAACCAGCAGGTGAGAAGATAGGAACCAGGAACCACAGCAGATGACCCAGACCGGAAGGCACAGCAGGTAGACTGGAACCACTGAGCAGCAGCAGGTGAGCAGGAACCAGCAGATGAGCAGACAGGAACCAGGAACTACAGCAGATGAGTAGACCAGAACCAGGAACCACAGCAGGTGAGTAAACAGGAACCAGGAACTACAGCAGATGACCCGGACCGGGAGGCACAGCAGGTAGACTGGAACCACTGAGCAGCAGCAGGAAGTCCAGGGCGTCTGTTCCTGGCAGGATTTCCATGACATTGCCCCCCCCAAGGGACAGCCTCTGGATGCCCCTAGGGGTAAACTTCTCGGGGTGAGACCTCCTGAAGGCTTGTATCAGGTCTTTGGCGTGAATGTTCTCTTCCGGTTCCCAAGAGTTCTCCTCTGGTCCGTAACCCTTCCATTTTATTAAAAATTGACTCTGGTTATTTCTTCTTCGTGCGTCCAGAATAGCTTCTACCTCGAATTCCTGTTCCCCGTCTATGATGACGGGATCAGGGCGAGTCGGGGTCCGACCTGGGAATGGGTTGGAGACTGATGGTTTCAGCAGAGAAACATGAAAAACAGGGTGGACCCTCAGGGAGTCGGGGAGCTCCAGCTCGTAGGCCACCTCGTTAATTTTCCTTTTGACAGGAAATGGCCCTAGAAACTTGGGGCCCAATTTCTTGGACGGACAAGCCAATCTTAGATTGATGGTAGAAAGCCATACTTGGTCGCCTGGTGCCAGCACTAATTCACCCCGTCTCCTCCTGTCGTAGACCATCTTGTTATACTCCTGAGTTCTTGTCATAGCTTTGCGTAGAAGTTGGTTGTTAGAGGAGAAGAAATTCACCTTTTCCAGAACTGCGGGCACCGAGCACTCAGGGAGAGAGTTGGGCAGAAATGTGGGGTGAAACCCGAAGTTTGCAAAAAATGGGGTCTGGTTAGTTGCGGAGTGGATGGAGTTATTGTAAGAGAACTCCGCTAGCGGAAGCAGGGAGAGCCAGTCATTCTGAGCAAAGGAGGAGAAACAACGCAAATATTGCTCGAGGGTCTGATTTGTTCTCTCCGTCTGTCCGTTGGTTTGAGGGTGGTAAGCCGAAGAGAATGATAGCTCTATTCCCAGGGTCTTGCAGAGGGACCTCCAGAACCGGGAGGTAAATTGTACCCCCCGATCGGAGACTATATTAGCGGGTACCCCATGGAGCCTGACGACTTCTTTAATGAACATTTGTGCAGTTTCCGAGGCCGAGGGGGTCCCTCTCATAGGGACAAAATGTGCCATCTTGGACAGGCGGTCCACAATCACAAAGATGGTGGTGTGGTTCTCAGCCGGGGGCAGTTCAACTATGAAGTCGATAGAAAGCATTTTCCACGGTCTATCTGGAACGGGTAAGGGCTTCAGTAGTCCCCAGGCTTTGGATCTGGACCCCTTATTCCGGGTACATGTAGTACAGGACTCCACGAATCTCCTGCAATCCTTGCGTAGTCGAGGCCACCAGAAGGTACGTTGTACCAACTCAGTGGTCTTAGCTACGCCAAAGTGCCCGGCAAGGGCATGATCGTGGCAGAGCTCAAGCACGGTTATCTTTAGTTCTTCTGGTACAAATATCCTGTCTTGATGCCAGAGTAATCCATCCTTGGTTTGCAGATCCAGTTCAGAAGAGGGTTCCTGTCTGGTGGTGGCTTGTCTGATCCGGGTGAGTAGGTCCTCCTGAAGTAGAAGAAAGTTCCCAGGAGTGAGGATTGTATCGGGTGAGGAGAGTTCTTTGGATCCATGAAACATTCGGGACAAGGCGTCAGGTTTAGTGTTCTTGGCACCGGGGCGGTATGTTACATGGAAGGAGAACCGGGAAAAAAAAGGGCCCATCTGGCTTGTCGTGGTTTAAGTCTTTTTGCAGTTTTCAGGTACTCTAAGTTTTTATGGTCGGTGAATACTAAGATCGGGTGAGCAGCACCTTCAAGTAAATACCTCCATTCTTCCAGGGCGGACTTGATCGCCAAGAGTTCCCGGTCTCCCACTTCATAATTCTTTTCTGCCGCAGATAATTTGCGAGAAAAGAAAGCCACCGGATGAAGCAAAGCCTTGGTTCCTTGCCTCTGTGACAATATTGCCCCTACTGCAACCTCAGAAGCATCTACCTCAAGCACAAATGGTAGGGAGGAATCAGGGTGTTTTAAGATGGATGCAGAGGTGAAGAGCCCTTTGAGATCCTCAAAGGCCTTTTGGGCCTCAGGGGACCAGTGGAAATGGGTACCTTGCTTGGTTAGCTGGGTAATGGGAGCAATGATGGCGGAGAACCCCCGGATGAATTTACGGTAAAAGTTGGCGAATCCAACGAACCGTTGGATTCCCTTCTTATCCACTGGCGCTGGCCAGTCCAAGATTGCGGTGATCTTCTGTGGGTCCATCCTGATGCCTTCGCCAGAGATGATTAATCCCAGAAATGCTATGCTCTCTCGCTCAAACTCGCATTTCTCAGCCTTCGCATATAGACTATGCTGTCGAAGCCGGTCTAACACACTTTTGACATGCCTGCGATGGGAGTCAAGAGAGGGAGAGAAGATTAGTATGTCATCTAAATAAGCAATCACAAAGAGATCTAAAAAGTCCCGAAGTACATCATTAATAAAATACTGGAAGGTGGCAGGGGCATTGCACAGCCCGAAGGGCATCACTAAATACTCGAAATGTCCGAACCGGGAGCGGAAGGCAGTTTTCCACTCATCGCCCTCCTTGATTCGAACCAGGTTATAGGCTCCCCGGAGGTCGAGTTTAGTAAAAATGACGGCAGCTCCCAATCTTTGGAATAACTCTGGTACCAGAGGGAGAGGATAGCGATTTTTAATGGTGACCTTATTTAGTTCACGGTAGTCCACACATGGCCTGAGGGTATGGTCCTTCTTCTCCACAAAGAAAATGCCTGCGCCTGCTGGCGACGTAGAGGGGCGAATGAACCCTTTTAAAAGGTTCTCATCAATGTAATCCTTTAGGGCCCCCTGTTCTACCTCCGTTAAAGGAAAAATCCTACCGAAAGGAATAGCTGCTCCGGGGAGTAGATCAATGGGGCAGTCGTAGGCTCGGTGGGGTGGTAGTGTCTCTGCCCCCTGTTTACTAAACACATCGAGAAAGTCCAGGTAAGCGTCAGGGATGGCCTGACGTATTCCGGCCTCAGTGTCGGTACACATTAAGGTGGCAGGCCCAGGGGGTTTGTGTGAGCCGCAGGACCGTTGGCAGTAGGAGGAAGGAAAAGTGATCACCCCCGTGACCCAGTTGATGGTAGGATTATGGGCTTGTAGCCAGGGCATACCGAGAATTATGGGGAACAGTGGAGAGGAGATAATGTCCAGCCGTAGATATTCTCGGTGCACCCCGGTAGAGGTGAAGACAGTGACAGGTAGGGGAGCCGTCTCTTCAACCACGGGCCCCGATTTGATAATGGACCCATCAGCCAGGTGAACCCGTAGGCCATGGGTCTTGGGAAGTAGAGGAATCAGTTGAGTACGGGCAAAAGTTGAGTCCATGAAGCAACTACAGGCCCCAGAGTCAATAATTGCGACTACTTGTAGGGTCCTTCCTGGGAGCTGCATGGAGATAGAAAGAGCAAAGTGAGAGGAGGATTTAGTCTGAGGGTTGATCACAGCAGGGGATACTGACAAGCACTTACGGAGCTTCAGGGGACAGTTCCTAACGAAGTGACCGGGCTCCCCGCAGTACAGGCACAGGTTATGCGTGCGTCGGCGTTGGCGTTCCTCCGGAGTAAGGGAAGGGCGGAGGACCCCAAGCTGCATGGGTTCAGGAGCATCGTACGAGGGGGTCGAGGGTGCTGTAGGAGCTGGGTGCAGGTGACTGGGGACCCGGGGAAGCATCCAGGTCGGCCGGGTGAAGCCCGTGGCCCTCTCAGCCCTCCGTTCCCTCAGGCGTCGGTCAATCTGAATTGTCAGATCGATCAGCAGGTTCAGATTTTCTGGTATTCCTACCCTAGCCAGTTCGTCCTTCAGGGGGTCAGAAAGGCCTATACGAAACTGGTGACGGAGGGCAGCATCATTCCAGCTGGTGTCTGCGCTCCAGCGCCTGAATTCAGCTACATAATCTTCCGCTGCTCTGCGTCCCTGCTGAAGGGTCCACAGGGCGTTCTCTGCAGTGACCGAGAGCTGAGGGTCCTCGTACAATTGGGCCATGGCATAAAAAAAAGTGTAAGGCTGTCCAAGGACGCATCCTTGCGTTCTAGCAGGCGGTGGGCCCAGTTCTGTGGGTCTCCGGAAAGTAGTGAAATTACAAAGCCCACCTTGGTAGCTTCTAAGGAAAAGGTGCGGGGCTGTAAGGCAAAGTACAACTCACAAGAGTTCCGGAAAGCCCTGAACTTGCTCCGGTCCCCGGAGAATCTTTCAGGTGTAGGAACCCTGGGTTCAGGGGGAAGCATGACCACCGTGGGCGCAGCTCCTGCCCCGGCGGAGTAAGTGGAGGCGCGTGGATCCCCTTGAGCTCCATCGGGGTTGGTGAGGGCCCGCACTTGTCCTTCCAGGTGAGTGTAGCCTTGCTGGAGGCTCTTGACGGCCTCGGTCAGTCCCGCCAGGTGTCGGCATAGTTCCTCCATAGGTGAGGCTCCCTGCTCGGGCTCAGACATGGCTGTCTGCTACTGTCACGTACCTGACGGTGACGAGCCCGGTTAGCAGACGGAGGCCTCCCTTACGGCTCCCACCAGCGGCCCCTGGTGGTAGAACAGGAGGCACGGAGGTGGAAGGGGTACGAGTGCCTGGCAGGATCAAGAACAACCGCAGGTGATCAGGAACCAGCAGGTGAGAAGATAGGAACCAGGAACCACAGCAGATGACCCGGACCGGAAGGCACAGCAGGTAGACTGGAACCACTGAGCAGCAGCAGGTGAGCAGGAACCAGCAGATGAGCAGACAGGTACCAGGAACTACAGCAGATGAGTAGACCAGAACCAGGAACCACAGCAGGTGAGTAAACAGGAACCAGGAACTACAGCAGATGACCCGGACCGGGAGGCACAGCAGGTATACTGGAACCACTGAGCAGCAGCAGGTGAACAGGAACCAGCAGATAGGAACCAGGAACCACAGCAGGTGAGTAAACAGGAACCAGGAGCTACAGCAGATGACCCGGACCGGGAGGCACAGCAGGTAGACTGGAACCACTGAACAGCAGCAGGTGAACAGAGCCTGGATCAGGCAGGATCATCAGACAAGCCGGGGTCGGGTAAACTGGCGGGCAGCGAGGCACAGAAGGATCAGGCAATATCGAAGTCAGAAACAGGCCGATGGTCAGGTACAGGTAGATGGCAGGAAGGTCACAGGAAGCTGGGTCAGATACAGGTGATTGAGCAGATCAGGTCACTTGGGGTGAACACTGTAGAGCAGACAGCAGGGACTGTCTGCAAGTGAGGAGTTTAAATAGCCCTTCCGGCGTCACCTGCGGGGGGCGTGCGCGCGCGCACGCAAGCGGGAACCAGGAAGTCCAGGGCGTCTGTTCCTGGCAGGATTTCCATGACAATGCGTCTTTGATGTCTATTGACACCAAGAATTCTCCGCCTTGTAGGGTGGAGAATGATCAGAAACTGATTCAGAGCTTTTAGATCCAGAATAGGTCTGATGTCTCCATTTGGTTTTGGAACCACAAAGAGGTTTGAATAAAACCCAGAACCTTGCTCTTTTAGGGGGACTTCCATGATTACCCTTTGAGACAGTAAATGATCCAAGGCTTGGAAGAAGGGCTTTCTCTTTAATGAATCTTTGGAGATGTTCGAGTTTAAGTACCGAGAAGTTGGGATTTCTCGGAATTCCAGTTTGTACTCTAGGGATACTGTGGAAACGACTGACTTGTCCTGGATCTCTGTCTGCCAAGCTACCGAAAACTGCCAAGCTGCCCCCCCCACTCGGCTGAGCGAGGGCGCCCCTTCACAAGGGGGCTTTGGGGTTTTGTTTGTTAGATTTTTGAACCCAAGGCTTCTTGTGACCCTGAGCTTGATTCTGGGTCTTAGGTTTTGTGGCTGGCTGAGAATGCCGCCGCCACTGCCTGGAGGCTGAGGTTCCGGGAACCGGGGAGAGAAAACGCTTAAAAAAAGGGCGTTTATTCTTTTTCTTATCTGGTAACAGAGTAGTCTTACCACT
The DNA here is from genome assembly GCA_029206835.1 of Rana muscosa. Classification (NCBI taxonomy): domain Eukaryota; kingdom Metazoa; phylum Chordata; class Amphibia; order Anura; family Ranidae; genus Rana; species Rana muscosa. The sequence goes on along the minus strand of CM055117.1, from coordinate 1,058,557,631 downwards.
AGAAATCCTCTGGATGTTTTTATCCAGGTCATCCCCAAAAAGTCGTTCCCCATGGAAGCGGAAACTGGCCAGAAGCTTTTTGCATGGAGCTTCAGCAGACCAATGTTTCAACCAAAGAATTCTACACATATGCACCAGATAGAGCTGCTGCCAAAGTGTCCTCAGTGACATATGCAGGATCTGGCACAACAGGGGAGGCAGCTATGCCTGATAGAGGTAATGGCTCATCCTGTAAAGGTGCTTCAGGTCTTGCAGGAGAGCTTGGCCCCAGGCAGGAATGGCTAGAGCCCCCCAATTCAGGCAGCAATGCTTTTTTGTCTTTCTTAGTTGTCCCAGACCTTCTACTGGAAAACATATTCCTAAGCCAAAGCAGAGGTACAAACAATGCGTACACTACTGTGCTAGTTCAGCAATCTACATAAAGTATGCAACTAATCACACAGTTTTATGCTGAATAGGTGCCTAGGAGTGCCTGAATCTAACCACATAGAGAAGCTTACGTGCCCCCAGTTGCTGCGTCTATCCCAGATAGAGTTCTCAGGTATCTGCAGTCCTTTTCAAGCTTCCTGCGCAGTAGAGCGGCGTGCACGCTGCACATGCCCGCCCGCGTGACCACGTCTCCCTCTTTCCGGCCGCGCGCCGTAAAAGCGCACCCCCTGCGCGCGCATGTAGGTAGGGGAAATGACCGAATACACCCACAACCGGGGAGAGAGGAGAATCCCTCCAACAAGCAGCCAACCTTACTAAAAAGGTTTTTTGCAGAGCTTGAAGCGGAGGAAGCGTGCTGCCTGAGGAGCAACCTGACACTGACCTGGTCTGGGCATGGTGAGTGAATAACAGCTCTTTACTCCCTCCAGTGGCGGATACAGGTAAGACACTACTCAAAAGATGTTTTTATCTTGGATCTTTTCCACTTACCCTATCCCCGCCGCAGGACTGCTGAAAACCAGACAGTACCAATCTTCACCTATCATGGCAGGTATGTTGTGCCAACCTTCAGGGATATGGGTTCCTACTTCCTGGACCTTGTAAAAGACTCTGCCAGAAAACTTTTTCACTTTTATGTAGCAAAAGTACTGGATCCCAAAGCCCAGTCCTCCAAGGAGAGACATTACAGGCAAAACCTCGGTCTTCTGCGAGGTCCGGGTACCATCCATTTAGGCATATAAAATAAGCGTTTTTGGATGGATCCGATTGCGCAGCTCTTTGACCTCCGGAGGGATTATTAGCAGAGCTTCTTCTTAGCATATCCTTAGTCGCGACCATCACCTTAGACCAGGGGTCTCAAACTGGCGGCCCTCCAGCTGTTGCGAAACTACAAGTCCCATGAGGCATTGCAAGGCTGACAGTTACAAGCATGCTTCCCACAGGCAGAGGCATGATGGGACTTGTAGTTTCGCAACAGCTAGAGGGCCACCAGTTTGAGACCCATGCCTTAGACACTGGCGAAAAAACTGAGGTTCTTCCCTTATGGGAGGGGTTATATAGAGGGGAACTCGTCTTCATTGGGTGTGCCAGTGTCCAATCACCTCTGGCGAGCTATACAACCCACTATGTAATGATTAAAGGCTCTGCGTCCCGTGGTGTACGAAAAAGAAAACAGACAGGCAGACCCGATCAGACCGATCGTGTGAAAGGGGCCTAAGGCCCCTTTCACACTGATGCACAGCGGTTTACCTGCATCTCAATTGACCTCAATCTTCACTTCTTCCTCAGGATTCCTGCAGCTGGTTGCTGCTGTTCCCCAGGTGGTTATGGCTGGTGGCAGCTGCTGGCTGTCCTCCAGGGCTGGTACTGCTGGGCTGGAACTGCTGTTGGGTACTGCCTGCTGGCAGGTACCGCTGGCTGGTACTGCTGGCGGGTACTGCTGGTGGGTACTGATACTGCTGGCTGGTACTGCTGGTGGGTGCTGGTACTGCTGGTGGGTACCGGTACTGCTGGCGGGTACTTCTGGCTGGTACTGCTGGTGGGTACTGGTACTGCTGGCGGGTACTGGTACTGCTGGCGGGTATTGGTACTGCTGGCGGGTACTGCTGGTGGGTACTGATACTGCTGGCTGGTACTGCTGGTGGGTGCTGGTACTGCTGGTGGGTACCGGTACTGCTGGCGGGTACTTCTGGCTGGTACTGCTGGTGGGTACTGGTACTGCTGGTGGGTACTGATACTGCTGGCTGGTACTGCTGGTGGGTGCTGGTACTGCTGGTGGGTACTGGTACTGCTGGCGGGTACTTCTGGCTGGTACTGCTGGCGGGTACTGGTACTGCTGGCGGGTATTGGTACTGCTGGCGGGTATTGGTACTGCTGGCGGGTACTGGTACTGCTGGCTGGTACTGGTGACTGGTACTGGCGGCTGCTGTCCCAGATCACGGGTTCCCGTGCATCAGATGTGTGACAGAAGCATGCGGCTGCAGTAGAGAGCAGAGCTTCCTGTCACAGGCGGAGTGCATTTGGTATCACCCCATCTGTGAAGGAGCCGGCGCTATGCAGGAAGCATCGGCTCTGCTTCCTCTAGCGGCGGCTCCATTTTTTGCGCTGATGCTCCAAGATGGCGGGTCGGGAACCCGCGATCTGGGCTTGCCGACCTGCCATCCAGAGCAAGACGTGGCGGGCCACATCAGAGGTTGGGCACCCCTGCCCTAGAGAATAAAATGGCGGTCATTGCAATACTTTTTGTCACACCGTATTTGCGCAGCGGTCTTACAAGCGCACATCTTTTGGAAAAAATACACTTTTTTGAATTAAAAAAATAAGACAACAGTAAAGTTAGCCCAATTTTTTTTTAAATTGTGAAAGATAATGTAAGTAAATTGATACCCAACATGTAACGCTTCAAATTTCCGCCTGCTTGTGGAATGGCGACAAACTTTTACCCTTAAAAATCTCCATAGGCGATGTTTAAAAATGTCTACAGGTTGCATGTTTTGAGTTACAGAGGAGGTCTAGGGCTAGAATAATTGCTCTCGCTCCGCCGATCGCGGGGGTACCTCACATATGTGTTTTGAACACCGTTTTCATATGCGGGCGCGCGAGCTCGTCGGGACGGGGTGCTTTACATTTTTTACATTTTTTTTCACTTTATTTTATTTATTTTTACACTGTTTTGGGTCACTTTTATTCCTATTATGGAATGTAAACATCCCTTGTAATAGAAAAAAGCATGACAGGTCCTCTTAAATATCAGATCTGGGGTCAAAAAGACCTCAGATCTCATATTTAGACTTAAATGCAATAAAAAAATAAAATAAAAAAAAAGGCCCTTTAAGAGCTATGGGCGGAAGTGACATTTTGACGTCGCTTCCGCCCTGATATGGTATGGAGACGGGTGGGGGCCATCTTCCCGTCTCCATACCCAACCAGCAAGAGGACACGATCGCCTTTGCTGCTACCGTCGGCTCCGGTAAGCGGCGGAGGGCGCGGGAGAACGGCGGGAGGGGGGCCCCTCTCCCGCCGCCGATAACGGTGATCTGCCGCAGAGACCACCATTATCGTAAGCGGCAGATTCGCCCCCCCAATCCATACCAGGTCCTTTGGGTATGGTAAGAATTTTAAGGGGGACCCCACACTAAAAATAAATGAAAACTGGTGTGAGGTCCCCCCAAAATTAATACAATAAATACACTTATCCGAGCATGCAGCCCAGCAGGCCAGGAAAAGGAGGACACGATCAAGTACCCCCCCTCGAACCATACCAGGTCACATGCCCTCAAAATGGGGGGGTGCTTTGGGGGGACCCCCCAAAGCACCTTGTCCCCATGTTGATGAGGACAAGGCCTCTTCCCCACAACCCTGGCCTGGCGGGTGTGGGGTTGGAGGGGTGACTTATTCCCACCAAAAAATTTAAGAATTTGGTGTGAGGTCCCCCTTAAAATACATACCATACCCTTATCCAAGCATGCAGCCCAGCAGGCTAGGAAACGGAGGACACGATCAAGTGTCCCCCCCTTCCCCTGAACCATACCAGGTCACATGCCCTCAAAATGAGGGGGTGCTTTAGAGGGCCCCCCAAAGCACCTTGTCCCCATGTTGATGAGGATAAGGACATCTTCCCCACAACCCTGGCTTGGTGGTTGTGGGGGTGCAGGGGGTGACTTGTTGGAACCTGGAAGTCCCTTTTGCCCTCCCCCCATGTGAATGAGTATAATACAATACAATACAATACAATACAATATAATTCATTCACCCAAAAAAACTGACCATAGTAAATAAAAATGTAGCAATACCCCCTAGAGCAGTGTTTCTCAACTCCAGTCCTCAAGGCGCCCCAACAGGTCATGTTTTCAGGATTTCCCTCAGATGAAATGGCTGTGGTAATTACCAAGGCAGTAAAACTGATCAAATCACCTGTGCAAAATAATGGAAAGCCTGAAAACATGACCTGTTGGGGTGCCTCGAGGACTGGAGTTGAGAAACACTGCCCTAGAGGGCCGCTGGTTAATTTTGGGTTTTGCACGTTACCTCTTCAGGTGCGTTGTCCGGGTAGGAAAGTCTGTAGTAATGCAATGTCCACACCGATGTAAAACCTCAAACAGTTGGGCTTTATTTTTCTTATGCAATAAACTTTGAGAAGTAGAAGGCATAGAAGAGTAGGGGAAGCTTCAGGCACTCGCCACAAAACTTGACAAAGGTATAAGTTCAAAGTCACTCACTACTCTCAATGTTAGAGTGGGTATTGGTCACCCGGATAGTCCCCTCTCATGTGGCCTAGCAGCCGGGATGACACACGAACCAGCAACGAGCTAATCTCTGCCACAGACTGCCCAGGATGAAGTAGGTCTCTGCCACAGACCTTTTGAAGTGTACAAAGTCTCTGCCACAGACCTTTTGAAGTTGAGCAAACGGATAGTCCAGGAATCCTCTGCCACAGGATTTCTAAGTCCCAAACTTCCAGCCGTACAGTCAAAGGGCCTTTAAGCCAATCCGGCAAACTGCAGGGCTTGTAATATAGTGGATCCCTCCTTGACAAAGTCACCAGGCCTCACCCGAGACAGAAGCACTTTGCCGGTCTCCTCCAGGGCAGGTCCTCCCCTGGTCTCCTTCACCAAGATAGCTTCCTCCCCATTTGGACAGACAGCTTGGGATCCCTTCTCCGAATGTAGGCCCCAGCCAGACTAGCTGGGCCTACTAAGCAGCGATGCAGCCTCGGGCCAACGTGGCCCCGAGACCAGGACCACACACACATGCCTCGCGCCCGGAGGGCTGCGGGGCGAGAACGAACCCCAATCAATGGCATCTGCCCCTTAAGTATCCCCTCCCAGCAGGCACATCAGGTTGACCACTCCCACTGTACCGTTGCCGAGAAGGGCCACTCAATGCACCATGACTTGTCCGTGTTCCAACAGGTGCCTGAGGTGGTAATGCCACCTACAGGCAATAAGGGAAAAATACTGTCGGGCAAACCACAGCTGAAGCAGAGGTAAAATTAAATGCAATTCAACCGTCTGAGCCCAACTACTGGCTCAGACATCCCTCTAAATTTAAATAGCGTCCCAACCATTTGGGGTGGGCGTTACAAAAACACAGGGCCAATTTTTGACAAGTCCTTTATTGAAAAAAGGAAAAAACTAAATAAATGTCCCACTGAAGTAAATCCAGCATCAATCATGTAAACGCCACCCACCGACCTGCACAAGAAAAAAAGGTCCGCACAAGGCTCTTGGCTCCCGCTGACTGACAGCTCTGCTTTCCATCTGCCGCTAAATAAACTAAGAGGTGGGGTCACCCAATGATGTCACTGGTAAAGAGAGGGTGAATCTCACCTATTGGGGACACAGACAGAAATAAAAAAACAGACAGTGGTTCTAATCCCTCTCCACTATATCGAAAAAAAATAAAAATAAAAGTTTTATCTTAAGAAAACTAGATACAATGAGGAATGATGCCAAACATACTGAGAATAGATGTTGGGTTGACATACACTTTAATTATACCATTGAAAGTGTATTGTTATATCTGTTTGATATGTCCTGCCAGAAATATAATACTATCCTGTGTCCAGTGTGATCTCATGGAGTCAATGGGGGTCATTGGCGGATGTTAATGTTGTAGTCCCCAATATAAGACTCCATCAGGGGACTCATCCCACTATCTACCATTTAACCACTTCAGCCCCGGAAAATTTTACCCCCTTCCTGACCAGGCCATTTTTTGCGATACGGCACTGCGTCGCTTTAACTGACAATTGTGCGGTCGTGCGACATTGTACTCAAACAAAATTGATGTCCTTTTTTTTCCACAAATAGAGCTTTCTTTTGGTGCTATTTGATCACCTCTGTGGTTTTTATTTTTTGCGCTATAAACAAAGCAAGACTGACAATTTTGAAAATATATATATATATATATATATTGTGACAGCAGGAAGGTAAAGTCACCTGGTTGCATCCAGGGGGGTAGATATATTTCGCCCAGATTCAGGCTTTACGCCGACTTATACAACTAGGTGGAGAGTTGTATAAGCCCAGCTAAGGCTAGTGGGCTCATGGATGACTCATACCTCTAGGGAGAGTGTGGGGCGTCGTGCAGACAGGGAGTTGATGAGACCAGCTGAAGCTTGTCAGCTCATTTAGGCCTCTATAAGAACTCCCAGCTTCATTAGATGTTAGCTCATGCCTGGAACCAGACCTGTGTGGACTGTCTAGGGAGAGTGAACCCCTGTGCGGTGAGACAAAGCCTGTGTGGCTATTTGCTTGGACATTTAAAACCAGGGACTTAGGGACTAGGACAGCACTAGGCTGATCCCAGTTGTTAGTTAGGAAACCTGTATGTTTAGTCAGAGGTCAAGTTGACCAGGATTTATTTTGTTTATGTTTCTTTTGCTTTGCTGTGTTTTGTCACTGTAAATAGAAAATAAACCGCACCTTTTTGATTTTGAAAACCACAACCTCCGTTTGCTGGGCCTGTTTTTGTGTGGGGAGCCCATCCCGGGGGTCACACACACCCGCTGCCGAGCTAACCCCCTCACAGTTGGTGGAGAATGCGGGCAGTTTTTTTTTAAGCCAGCATGGAGGAGATACTGAAGCAGCTGGCTCTAGCAAATGCCAATCAACAGCAGACAAATGCAGGTTTGCAAAAGAGCCTTGCAGCTCAACAACAGAACTTCGCAGCCCAGCAGCAAGCTCATCAACAGAGCCTTGCAGCCCAGCAGCAAGCTCATCAACAGAGCCTTGCAGCCCAGCAGCAGACAAACGCAACTTTGCAACAGAGTCTGGAGGCTCAGCAACAAGCCCAGCAGCAATCTGAGGCCCGCTTCATAGACCTGTTACAGAAACAAGAGCAGAGACTACAACAACAGATGGAAGCAGCAATGCAGCAACGTCCGCAGACCAGTGAGGAAAGCCGTCCCACTAATACCGCGTCCTTTGGGGTGAGTCGTTTATTGACAAAAATGACTGGAGAGGATGATCCAGAGGTATTTCTTTTTCGTACATCACGGGACACAGAGCGACTTAGTCATTACTAATGGGTTATATAGTTTACCTTCAGGTGTTGGCACTGGCCAATTCCAAACCGGAAGTACCCTCCCCTATATAAGCCCCTCCCACCCGGGAGCACCTCAGTTTTTTTGCCAGTGTCTAAGGTGTTGGCCAAAGAGTAACATGTGTTTTCACTGGGCTTGCGTACAGGTTCTTTTGGGCCTTAGTAAGCTGTTCCGGATCCCACCAAAAAAGCTTCATAGCTAAACGGTCGGTACCCGGGCCTTGCAGCAGAAGAGCAAGGTTTTGCCTGTAATGCTTCTCTTAGGAGGGCTGGACCCTGGGATCCAGAGCTCTGGTCATACCCACGACCAAGACGCTGTCTGTGCAGGGTGCTATACAGGTCCAGGGGAGTGGAATCCTTGGGAACCCGGTCCCTGAAGGTTTAATTACAATGCCTGCCGTGATAGGTGAAGTTTGGACTTTTGTGGACCAAACAAAGTCCTGCGGCGGGGATCAGGTAAGTGGGGGCCCCCAGGAACTTGGTTCTATTGGGGGACCCCCAAGCCTAATTTGTCTTTCTGTCTGTTACCTAACGGTATTCCCGCTAAATATCTGTGTTTGCCTATAACTACTGAAAATGTAAAATTTTAATAGTAGTCAAGAAAAAAAAAAAAAAAAACAGGGACCGCGGTACCTGTGTTAAACCACTAGAGGCCGCTGTAGTCCATTTTTCTTGTAATGTGGATCTTTGGTTTTCTCAACTCAAAAGGTCCAGGCAGCTGGTAAGTTTCTCTGTGGGAATCCACTTCCTCTGCCCTGTTGCTGCGTTCATCCACCGCACAGGCCCTCCGGCAAAAAGGGCCCTGGCTCCTAGTCCTCTGTTGGTTTTCGAAAAGGGCGCCGTTGGCGCACGGGCGCGCGCGCGGGCGCGTGCACGCGCCTCCTATGAAAAAAAAGGGGCGGGGCGGGTGGATGACGCTCGATGCGCGCCGCGGCGCTTCTGCGCATGTGCGGGCGTCCCAGCATGGTTAAAAGACACAGTACAAGTGTCAGCTGCATGCAAACAGAACTAGCAACAAACAGTGGCACACAGAGGCGGTTGATGCAGGCATCCCCATAGAAAGGCACTTTAGTGGACACCAGCTGGTATATAGCAGCACCTGTGTTAGACTATTACCAGCAAAAATTGGTGTATGACGACGGGAATACCTCAGCTTTGTGCTTAAAGGATATGTCGTCCAGACGCTCCGGAAATAAATCTTCCAGGAAGCCAAAGGGGTCTCCATCGGGCTCTGAGGATATTGGGCATGCTTGCACTGCACCAATCTCCCCTGAGAATGCAGAGGTCAGTAGCCGTAGAAACCCCGCAGGAATGCCTGGTGCTGCGGCTGTCCCCAGTCCACCTGCTCCTGTATATATAACAGAGGAGGTTTTATCCTCAACTCTGGGAGGATTAGAAGAGAGATTAACAGCATTGATCGCTGCTTCCCTATCTCAGGGAAAGCGCGTCCGATCTCCGTCTCCTCCTTCAGAGTGCCTGTTAGTGGAGGAACAGTCCCACACAGAGATCGACCTACCTGAAGGGGATCAGGATGAGGTTGATTCACTTATAGAGGAATCAACAGTGGAAGAACCTTTCTCAGCTTCTCAGGCTGAAAGATTATGGGTTCAGTCTCTGACTAACATGGTCCGATCAGCATTTAAAATGCCTCTGGCGGAACCACCATCCACTACGGTTTCCTCGCTGGGGTCGCTAAAAGCTCCCCAGGCGGTCTGTTCCTTCCCAATCCACCCTTTATTAGAAGGGCTTATTTACCAGGATTGGGAGCATCCTGATAAAATATTTGCTCCCCCCAAGAGATTTCCGGTGATCTATCCCATGGAGGATAAGTTCATAAGAAAATGGAGGGTCCCTATAGTGGACGCAGCCATCTCTTCTGTTAACAAATCACTGACATGTCCAGTAGATAATGTTCCAATGTTCAAAGACCCAATAGATAAAAAATTGGAGTCTTTACTAAAATCTGCTTTCTCTACAGCAAGTATGGTGACACAACCTGCGGTAGCAGCGATTGGAGTCTGCCAAGCAGTGAAAGATCAGTTGAAACAAGTCTTAAGGGACTTACCAGATCAGCAGGCTCATGCCCTAGCTGACCTGCCTAGAGCCTTGTGTTTTGCGGTGGACGCCATAAAGGATACAATCCAACAGGCCTCCCGCTTTACGCTGTCTATAGTACATATGCGTAGGCTTCTGTGGCTCAAAAACTGGTCTGCTGAAGCTCCCTGTAAAAAACTGCTGGTTAGCTTCCCATTTCATGGAGAACGCTTATTTGGAGAAGATCTGGACAAATATATCCAGAAAATTTCTGCCGGTAAAAGTTCACTCTTACCGGTTAAGAACAAGGGTAGAAGTCCTTCTTTTAAGAGGCCTACCTCTCCAGTCCCGGGCACATCGGCTGTGAAGCAGTTCCGACGGCCTCCGCGGTCAAATTCAGGGGGCAGAAATCAGGGACAATCACAGGGTAACAAGAAGCCCTGGATCAAAAGAGGTACAAAACCTCCCCCTAAGGCATGAAGTATTGCCCCCGCTCAATCGGGTGGGGGGAAGACTTCAGTTGTTCACAGAGACCTGGCGGGACACCATCAGAGACAGATGGGTGCTCTCCGCAGTAAGTCTGGGATACAAGCTGGAGTTAAAAGGCACTCCTCCTGCCCAATTTATGAGGTCAAACGTGCCAAGAGATCCCCAAAAGAGAGGATCCCTCCTTCTGGCACTAGAACAACTATTGCTCCAAGGGGTAATCATGAAGGTTCCCCTGGAAGAAAGCGGATTCGGGTTTTACTCGAACCTTTTCACAGTCCCCAAACCAAATGGGGACGTGAGGCCCATATTAAATCTAAAAGGGCTAAACAAGTTCCTAAATATCAGGACTTTTCGGATGGAGTCGATCCGATCAGTGGCCACCGCCCTACAAGGGCAGGAATGGCTAGCCTCGATCGACATAAGGGATGCTTATCTGCATATTCCCATCTTTCCGGCCCATCAGAAATTTCTACGCTTTGCAGTAGAAGGGCGCCATTTTCAGTTCAGAGCCTTACCTTTCGGTCTGGCCACAGCACCACGAGTGTTCACAAAAATTCTGGCCCCATTATTGGCCAATCTAAGAACACAGGGTGTAACGATAATGGCATATCTAGACGACCTGCTACTAATAGACCACTCAGTGGAAAAGCTGGAAGTAGCTATTCACAAGACAATCGAGTATCTGGAATATCACGGTTGGATTATCAACCGGGACAAGTCAGCTCTAAGACCAGTCAAAAGTCTGGAATACTTAGGGCTAAGGCTGGATTCAAATCAGAGAAAGATTTTCTTACCTCCAGAGAAGGTGTCGTCTTTAAGAAATTTGACCCACTTAGTGGGTACAAAAAGAAAACCATCCATACGTCTCTGCATGAGGCTGCTGGGAAAGATGGTGGCTTCATTCGAAGCGGTACCCTACGGTCAATTCCATTCAAGGAATTTGCAAAGGGCCATACTGTCAGCCTGGAACAAAAAAGTTCAGGCTTTAGACTTACCAATGTCCCTGTCCCCTTCCGTTCGCAAGAGCCTCCATTGGTGGTTGGTGCCCCAGAATCTGGAAAGAGGGAAACCCTTCAGTCCGGTTTCTTGGAAGGTGGTCACTACAGATGCCAGCCTCATCGGCTGGGGGGCAGTGCTGGAGCAATGGTCTCTCCAGGGCAGGTGGTCAGAAGCAGAAAAGGCCCTGCCCATCAATCTCTTAGAGATACGAGCAGCCCGGTATGCCCTAGTAGCATGGACATCCAAACTCCAGGGGTCCCCTGTCAGAATTCAATCAGACAATGCCACGGCAGTGGCATATATCAATCATCAGGGTGGCACCAAAAGTCGTGCAGCCCAGAAGGAAGCAAATTGCATCCTGGAGTGGGCAGAAAGATATGTCCCAGCCATATCCGCGGTTTTCATCCCAGGAGTGGAAAATTGGAGAGCGGACTTTCTAAGTCGCCAACAATTATGCCCGGGGGAATGGTCTCTTCACCCCGAGGTTTTCCAGGCAATATGCCAGCGGTGGGGAACACCGGATGTAGATCTGCTAGCATCCAGATTCAACGCAAAGGTGGACAGGTTTGTGTCTCGCACAAGGGATCCCCTAGCTTGCGGCTCGGATGCCCTAGTGTTCCCTTGGGATCGGTTCAAGCTGATATATGCATTCCCACCGCCACAATTGTTACCGCGATTACTCCGCAGAATCAGGGTAGAAAAGAAACCAGTGATTCTGGTGGCTCCAGCGTGGCCCCGAAGGGCATGGTACGCGGAGATTGTAAAAATGTCAGTGAGGAGTCCGTGGACCCTCCCACTTCGTCCGGACCTGCTGTCGCAAGGACCGATATACCACCCTTCCTTACCAGCCCTAGGTTTGACGGCCTGGCTATTGAAGCCCACATTCTGAAAAAGAGAGGGCTCTCTAATTCTGTGGTATCTACCATGATCAATGCCAGGAAACCGGTATCCAGGCAGATCTATTATAGGATCTGGAAAGCGTACATTACGTGGTGTGAGACCAAGAAATGGCATCCACGTAAGTACATGATAGGGAGGATTCTGGACTTCCTACAGTGGGCTGTAGATAGGAAGCTGGCCTTGAGTACTATCAAGGGTCAGATTTCGGCCTTGTCAATATTTTTTCAAAGGCCCTTGGCTTCGCATTCACTAGTCAAAGCCTTTATACAAGGAGTGATGCGTATTAGCCCTCCGGTTAGTATTCCCATATGTCCTGGGGACTTAAACCTGGTTCTGTCGGTTCTACAGAAACAACCGTTTGAACCATTACAACACATTTCCTTGGTTCTTCTCACCAGGAAATTGGTTTTCTTAGTAGCCATTTGTTCGGCTAAAAGAGTGTCGGAATTAGCAGCTATGTCCTGTAAGGAGCCATATCTGGTTATCCATAAGGACAGAGTAGTATTACGTCCTCATCCAGCCTTTCTTCCTAAGGTGGTATCGAGGTTTCATTTGAACCAAGATGTGGTTCTTCCTTCTTTTTTCCCCAAACCGAGCTCAGTAGAGGAAAAGTTATTACATTCTTTGGATGTGGTAAGAGCAGTTAAAGCTTATCTAAAAGCCACTGCTCAGATTCGCAGAACGGATTCTTTGTTTGTTCTGCCGGAAGGCCCCAGAAGGGGTCAGGCAGCATCAAAATCTACTTTAGCCAAGTGGATTCGACAGGTCATAATACAAGCCTATGGCTTGAGAAAGAGACCGCCTCCGTTCAAAGTTAGGGCGCACTCCACAAGAGCGGTTGGAACTTCATGGGCAGTGCATCACCAGGCCTCCCTGGCTCAAGTATGTAAGGCCGCAACATGGTCTTCGGTACACACGTTTACTAGATTCTATCAGGTAGACGTTAGAAGTCAGGAGGATGTCGCCTTTGGGCGCAGTGTGTTGCAGGCCGCAAAAGATCCTCATGCCTGATGGCGCCCAGCTTATGTACCCCCCCCCCTCATTTGGCATTGCTTTGGGACGTCCCATTAGTAATGACTAAGTCGCTCTGTGTCCCGTGATGTACGAAAAAGAAAAAGGGATTTTTATAACAGCTTACCTGTAAAATCCTTTTCTTGGAGTACATCACGGGACACAGAGCTCCCACCCCTCTTTTTGGGACACTTATTGCTTGGCTACAAAACTGAGGTGCTCCCGGGTGGGAGGGGCTTATATAGGGGAGGGTACTTCCGGTTTGGAATTGGCCAGTGCCAACACCTGAAGGTAAACTATATAACCCATTAGTAATGACTAAGTCGCTCTGTGTCCCGTGATGTACTCCAAGAAAAGGATTTTACAGGTAAGCTGTTATAAAAATCCCTTTTTTTGACCACATTTGAAAGGACCGCTGAAAGAGAAAAGTGGCCTGAGGAGCAGTGGGCTGGACTGGTGGCTCCTCTGTTAACTGGGGAATCGCAGAAAGCTTACTATGACCTAGAGCCTAACCAAGCAAAAGACTATGCGATGCTAAAAGCTGAAATATTGGCAAGGCTGGGTGTCACCCAGGCTGTCCGGGCTCAGCGTGTGCATAACTGGACTTTCCAGCTTGGAAAACCCCCCAGGTCTCAAATGTATGATCTCATTCACCTGAGCAGAAAGTGGCTACAGCCAGAGACTTTGTCCGCACCAAAGATTGTGGAACGTGTTGTAATGGATCGGTTTTTGAGAGCTCTTCCTACTGCCATCCAAAAGTGGGTAAGCCATGGAGACCCAGAGACGGCCGATAGTCTTGTGGATCGTGTGGAGAAATACTTGGCTACAGAGAACCTGACGGCCTCTTCCAGAGACACTCGAACTTTCCACCCTAAGACCAGACCATCCCCAGGGGCGGATAAGAGGATTCCAAGGGGTGAGGGTGGAGAGAGTGAGAGGGTGGGAGCTCTACCCCAAGTTTGGCGAGAACAGCCTGGGAAATCAGCGGCTCAAGAGGCCGCAAGAAGGATCGTTTGCTACCGCTGCCGGCAAGCGGGACATATTGCAGCCAATTGCCCGGTTGTGGAGGAACCCATGCAGTGTGACTTTCTGACGGGCAGACGTCAGTCGCTGTGTGCGACAGTCGCATGCACTGCCATTCGAGGAACTGAGAAACATTTATGCAAAATGTGTGTTAATGGTAGAAATGTTGTGGTATTGCTGGATTCAGGTAGCCTTGTGACCCTGATAAAGGCTGAGTTAGTTAAAACAGAGGTCTCTGGGAATAGCAAGGTAGCTGTTATTTGTGTGCATGGGGACACCCGAGAGTATCCAGTGACTACAGTGTGTTTCGAGACCCCCAAAGGTACCCTCTCTCATCCAGTGGGCTTAGTATCTCAGTTACCGCATGACGCCATTGTGGGAAGGGATTTTCCGAAGTTCTGGGAACTGTGGGATGATCCTGAGCCCCCCACTGGTGCCCCTATGTACCAGGAATGTGATAGCCAGAACTCCCCTGAGAGTGGTGAGGACTCTCCGGAATTTCCCTTATCAGTATTGGCAGGGGAGACTCAAGAAACTGGAGAGGAGCCCACCTCCTCAGACGAAAACCTACCGTCTGTGGAGTTTTCTGATCTTGAGGTTCACAGGGAAAACTTTGCCACAGAACAGTTGAAAGACCCCGCCCTAATAAAGGCACGGGAAAACGTAGTGAAAATAGATGGCGAGTTAGTGAACCCAGATAATACCTGCACTTACCCATACTTCAGCGTAGAGAAGGACCTACTGTATCGGGTGGCAAAAAGGGCAGAAGAAACCGTTGAGCAGCTTGTGGTGCCCAAACCTTACAGGAAGTTGGTGTTGGAGTTGGCCCATGGGCACATTCTTGGAGGTCATCTGGGGACAGAGAAAACCCGAGAGAGAGTATTACAGAGATTCTATTGGCCGGGGGTGATGAAGGACATAGAAAATTATTGTTCCTCCTGCCCTGTGTGTCAGAGGTCGGCCCCGATGCCACATTTCCGTAGCCCGCTGGTCCCTCTACCCATCATTGAGGTCCCGTTTGAGAGGATCGCCATGGATTTGGTAGGTCCTATAATCAAGTCCGCTAGGGGGCACCAGTACATATTAGTTATAATGGACTATGCCACCCGTTATCCAGAAGCGATCCCTCTCCGAAATACCTCGGCCAAAACCATAGCCAAAGAGCTATCTCTTGTGTTTAGCCGGGTGGGTATTTGTAAAGAACTGCTTACGGACCAAGGTACACCCTTTATGTCCCGGGTTATGAAGGAGCTGTGTAAATTGTTCAAAGTGACGCAATTACGTACATCTGTGTATCACCCCCAAACCGATGGGCTGGTTGAAAGGTTCAACAAAACCCTAAAACAAATGTTGAAGAAAGTGGTGGATAGAGATGGAAAGGATTGGGACTGTCTACTTCCTTATCTGATGTTTGCTATTAGGGAGGTGCCCCAATCCTCTACGGGATTCTCCCCCTTTGAGTTACTGTATGGCAGACACCCAAGAGGGCTGTTGGATATTGCCAAGGAAACTTGGGAAAGTGAGAGTTCTCCCCACAGGAGTGTGATTGAGCATGTCGCCCTGATGCAAGACCGAATTGCACAGGTAATGCCCATCGTGAAGGAACATTTGGCCCAAGCGCAGTTAGCACAGCAGAGAGTGTACAACCGTGGAGCCAAGACCCGTACCTTTTCCCCGGGGGATAGGATACTGGTACTTGTCCCTACGGTTGAAAGTAAATTCCTTGCCAAATGGCAAGGCCCCTACGAGATAATGGAAAAAGTGAGCGAAGTGAATTACAAGGTCAGACAACCAGGAAGGCGAAAGCCCGAACAGATCTATCACGTTAATCTGTTGAAAGCCTGGAGGGATAGAGAGTCCCTAGTCGCAGACACTTGGTCACCAGCTCAAACTGGTTGCGTGATTCCGGAGGTTGGAATAGCAGCCACCTTGTCACAACCCCAACAACAGGAGGTTAAGGAGTTTGTGCTTCGCAACAAGGAGGTATTCTCTGAGCTGCCGGGACAAACATCTGGGGTAGAGCATGACATCATTACCCCGCCCGGTGAAAGGGTGAAGTTAAAACCCTATCGGATCCCAGAGGCCCGACGGGAGGCAATACGGGAGGAAGTACAGAAAATGCTGAACTTAGGGGTGATAGAGGAGTCCCAAAGTGATTGGTCTAGTCCCATTGTGTTGGTGCCTAAACCGGATGGGAGCTGGCGATTTTGTAACGATTTTCGACAGTTGAACAAAGTTACAAAATTTGACACCTACCCCATGCCACGTATAGATGAGTTGATCGACCGGCTGGGAACAGCCCGATACATGACGACTCTTGACCTCACAAAAGGGTATTGGCAAATCCCCCTGGCCAAGTCGGCCAAAGAGAAAACCGCATTTGTAACCCCAGACGGGGCGTTCCAATATAAAAGAATGCCGTTCGGGTTACAGAATGCGCCGGCCACATTCCAGCGGAAAATGGACCAGATGCTGAGGCCCCATCGGAAGTATGCTGCGGCTTACCTGGATGACATAATTGTCCATAGCACAGATTGGGCCTCACATCTGCCAAAAGTGCAAGCAGTCCTGGACTCTGTTCGGGAAGCGGGGTTTACGGCTAACCCCAAGAAGTGTACCATTGGGCAGGAGGAGGCCAAATATCTTGGGTACACCATTGGGAGGGGAGTAATAAAACCCCAACTCAACAAAGTCGAGGCCATCCAGAGTTGGCCACGTCCCAACAGCAAGAAGCAGGTACGAGCCTTTCTGGGAATCGCTGGGTATTATCGGCGATTCATTCCCCACTTTGCTTCTAAGGCTGTGCCCCTAACCAACCTGACGAAGGGGAAAGGGTCGGTCATGATTAAATGGACCCCCGAGGCTGAGGCAGCATTCCAATTCTTGAAACAAGCCTTATGTAGCCAGCCAGTGTTGTACTCACCTGACTTCTCTAAAGACTTTGTCGTACAAAGTGATGCGTCAGATGTGGGGTTAGGAGCAGTATTGTCCCAGGTCTGGAACGGGGAAGAGCACCCAGTCATTTACCTCAGCAGGAAGTTGAAGTCCCATGAGGTAAATTACGCCACCGTTGAAAAGGAGTGTTTAGCGGTGAAGTGGGCTCTAGATTCCCTTCGGTACTACCTGCTAGGTAGGCACTTTGACATGGTTACGGATCACGCTCCGTTAAAGTGGATGGCTCAAAACAAGGAAACAAATAGAAGAGTGAATAGGTGGTTCCTGGCCCTCCAGGAATTCAACTTCACAGTAAAGCATCGCCCTGGCGTTCAAATGGGGAATGTGGATGCTTTGTCTCGAGTACATGAATGCCTGATTGCTGGTGTTCCAACCCCGAGGTTAAAACAAGAGGGGGGGGTATGTGACAGCAGGAAGGTAAAGTCACCTGGTTGCATCCAGGGGGGTAGATATATTTCGCCCAGATTCAGGCTTTACGCTGACTTATACAACTAGGTGGAGAGTTGTATAAGCCCAGCTAAGGCTAGTGGGCTCATGGATGACTCATACCTCTAGGGAGAGTGTGGGGCGTCGTGCAGACAGGGAGTTGATGAGACCAGCTGAAGCTTGTCAGCTCATTTAGGCCTCTATAAGAACTCCCAGCTTCATTAGATGTTAGCTCATGCCTGGAACCAGACCTGTGTGGACTGTCTAGGGAGAGTGAACCCCTGTGCGGTGAGACAAAGCCTGTGTGGCTATTTGCTTGGACATTTAAAACCAGGGACTTAGGGACTAGGACAGCACTAGGCTGATCCCAGTTGTTAGTTAGGAAACCTGTATGTTTAGTCAGAGGTCAAGTTGACCAGGATTTATTTTGTTTATGTTTCTTTTGCTTTGCTGTGTTTTGTCACTGTAAATAGAAAATAAACCGCACCTTTTTGATTTTGAAAACCACAACCTCCGTTTGCTGGGCCTGTTTTTGTGTGGGGAGCCCATCCCGGGGGTCACACACACCCGCTGCCGAGCTAACCCCCTCACAATATATATATATATATATATATATATATATATATATATTAGTGATGAGCCGAACACCCCCGGGTTCGGTTCGCACCAGAACCCGCGAACGGACCGAAAGTTCGTACGAACATTAGAACCCTATTAAATACAATGGATGTGAACGTTCAAATTCTAAAGTGCTAATTATAATGACTATTATGCATGTTATTGTCCTAAAAAGGGTTTGGGAACCCGGGTTCTGCACCAGGGGACATGTATCAATGCAAAAAGAAGTTTTAAAAACTGTCGTTTTTCGGGAGCAGTCATTTTAATGATGCATAAAGTGAAAAAAAAAAGTCAAATATTCCTTTAAATATCGTACCTGGGGGGTGTCTAAAGTATGCCTGTGAAGTGCCACGTGTTTCCCGTGTTTAGAACTGTCCCTGCACAAAATGACACTTCTAAAGGAAAAAAAAGCCATTTAAAACTGCTTGCGGCTTTAATGTAATGTCTGGTCCCGGTAATATGGATGAAAATCTTTAAGAAAAATGGCATAGCTACCCCATGACCCCCCCCCCTACCCCAGCCCATTACCAGCCCCTTTGGGTCTTGTATGGATATTAAGGGGAACCCCGCACATAAAATAAAAAAGGCCCTATATACTCTGAACAGCCGTATACAGGCGGTGCATACAAGACAGGGACAGTAGGTTTGTTCTTATGTAGAATCTGTTTGTAATTTTGAACAGGTACATTGTTTAAGTGTAGCTCCAGCCCAAAAATCTATTTTTAAACTTTTTGGAAAACATAGGTAAGGGTTATCACCCCTGTAACATTTGTTTTGCTGTCTGTGCCCCTGTTCAGAACATTTCACCTCACTTTCCGTCCCAATGACAACTGTTTTTGAAATGTGGTGTTTTTCTTGAAACAAGGATTGGTGATAAAGCATCAGTACAGAGGAGACACCTTTCTCCCATATTAATTCTTACAGGAGAGAATTTTCCTTCCTAGGGGTAGATTTCCTCTCACTTCCTGTTGTCTTCTTGCGTTTGCAAGTAAGAGTCGTTTGTAAGTTGGATGTTTGAAAGTAGGGACCTGCCGTATATACTCTGCAGAAATAGGCCCCTTAGTTGTTGGTGTTGGCACAACACTGTAAGCACTCACAGTTACTCTTGGTTGGTGCTGGAACGCCCTGCTGTCAACTATTATATCAGGAATTGTAATTACATATAATTGTTGAACAGTGGTAGTAAAAATTGGGCCTTTGATGGTGGTGCTGGTGCCACAACACTGTAAGCCCTGACAGTTACTCTTGGTGGGTGCAGCAATGGGCCCTGCTGTGAATTATTAGATCAAGAATTGTAATTGCATGCCCCTGTTGAACAGGGGCTGAAAAATTGGGCCTTTCGTGGTGGTGGTGGTGGTGGCGTTGCCACAACACTGTAAGCCCTCAGAGTTACTCTTGGTGGGTGCAGGAATGGGCCCTGCTGTGAATTATTAGATCAAGAATTGTAATTACATGCCCCTGTTGAACAGGGGCTGAAAAATTGGGCCTTAGGCACTGGTGGCACCACACTGCAACCCCTCACAGATACTGTACTTGGAGCACAGCAATGAGCCCTGTTGCAAAGTATTGCTTCAAAAATTGTAATTACACGCCCCTGTTAAACAGGGGCTGAAAAATTGGGCGTTAGGCACTGGTGGCGGCACCCATAAACAAAAATGATCTTCCAAGCTATCATCATCAATCGTATCATTGAGGACTCGGAGGAGGAGGATAGCCAGTCAACATAACAGCACAGGCACTCAGCATCAGCATCAGTCTTGAAGGGATGTGACATGTTAAAATCAATTAGTCTGTTATATCAGCATCAGGTGTGTGGTAGCTGGTGGTGATCCAAGACTGGTTCATCTTGATGAAAGTCAGTCGATCAACCGAGTCGGTGGACAGGCGCACCCTGTGATCCGTGACAAATCCTCCAGCAGCACTGAATGTGCGTTCCGAAAGAACGCTGGATGCAGGACAGGCCAGTAGCTCAATTGCATACTGTGCAAGCTCTGGCCAGTGATCCATCCTCAAGACCCAGTAAGCCAGAGGATTTTCGGTGGGGAAGGTGTCCAAGTCTGACCTTGCCCCTAGATATTCCTGCACCATGTTTATCAGACGCTGGCGATGGTTGCTGGAACCGATCATACTTTGGGGCTGCGGACTAAAGAATTGTCTGAACGCATCGGTCAGACGGCCACCTTCCCCACCGCTCCTTCTTTGACTGGCCGAAGCCTCAGCAACTCGTTGTCCAGGACCAGGAGTTTGTAACCTCCCAGTCTCTGGGAACGCGTTGCACAGACCTTTCTGCAAGGCCTCCCGGAGTTGTCTCATCCTCTGCTCCCTCTGCGACGGTAACATAAGGTCCGCAACCTTACCCTTGTACCGTGGATCAAGGAGAGTGGCCAGCCAGTAATGGTCCCTCTCCTTGATCCGAAGAATACGAGGATCCTTCCGCAGACTTTGCAGGATCAGGGAGGCCATGCAGCGTAGGTTAGCTGAGGCATTCGGTCCGGAGTCCTCTGGGTCACTAAGGACGACATGATCCACAGCCACCTCCTGCCAGCCACGTACAAGTCCACGGGTTTCTTGGGACTGTAAATCATCCCTAAAAGACTGCTGCTGTTGATGCTGCTGAGTGCCAGGCTCCACCTCCATGCTGACACAATCCTCCTCCTCCTCCTCCTCCTCCTCTTCCTGTGCGATGGGTGGGACAGAAGGAACACTGTCTGGGTAAAGGGGGCCTTGAGAGGCAAGGAAGTCCTCCTCTTCCTGCCTCTGTTCTGCCTCAAGTGCCCTGTCCATTATTCCACGCAGCGTGTGCTCCAACAGGTGGACAAGAGGTACAGTGTCACTGATGCATGCACTGTCACTGCTCACCTTCCTCGTGGCCTCCTCAAATGGTGCCAGGACAGTGCATGCATCCCTGATCATGCCCCACTGGCGTGGAGAAAAAAAACCAAGCTCCCCTGACCCTGTCCTGGTGCCGTAGTCGCACAGGTACTCATTGATGGCCCTCTGCTGCGTGTGCAGCCGCTGCAGCATGGCCAACGTTGAGTTCCACCTGGTGGGCATGTCACATATAAGGCGGTTCTTGGGCAGGTTCAACTCCTTTTGCAGCTCAGCCAGGCGAGCACTGGCATTATAAGATCTGCGGAAATGCACACAGACTTTCCTGGCCTGCCTCAGGACATCCTGTAAGCCCGGGTACCTGCCCAAGAACCGCTGCACCACCAGGTTAAGGACGTGAGCCACACAGGGCACATGGGTCAGTTGTCCCTGTCGGAGGGCGGAGAGGAGGTTGGTGCCATTGTCGCAAACCACCATTCCTGGCTTAAGCTGGCGTGGCGTCAACCACCTCTCGGCCTGGCCCTGCAGAGCAGACAGGACCTCTGCCCCAGTGTGGCTTCTGTCCCCCAAACACACCAGCGCAAGCACGGCATGGCATCTTTTTGCCTGCGTACTTGCATAGCCCCTTGAACGCCTACGGAGCACCGCTGGTTCAGAGGACAAAGCACAGGAAGAGGCCATGGAGGAAGAAGAAGAGGAGGGGGTGGAGGAGAGAGGTGTGTCACAACCAGTAGTAGCATTTTGGAGGCGTGGCGGTGGAACAACCTCCAACACTACTGCACCTTGTCCTGCATCCTTCCCAGCTGCCAAAAGAGTGACCCAATGGGCCGTGAAAGAAAGGTAACGTCCCTGTCCATGCCTGCTGGACCGTGAGTCAGCGGTAATATGCACCTTACCGCTGACCGCCCTGTCCAGCGAGGCCAAGACATTGCCTTCCACATGTCGGTAGAGAGCCGGAATAGCCTTCCGTGAGAAAAAGTGGTGTTTGGGAACCTGCCACTGAGGAACCGCACATTGCACAAACTCACGGAAGGGGGCCGAGTCTACCAACTGACAAGGCAGCAGTTGAAGCGCTAGCAATTTAGCCAAGCTAGCATTCAACCGCTGGCCATGTGGATGGCTGGGAGTGAACTTCTTTCGACGGTCCAGCAGCTGGGGCAGGGAAATTTGCCTGCTAGAATCGGACGTCGGTGTACTGCTAGCAGAGTGGCCGCAAGTACTTGGCTGTGACACACCTAATTCTACACCTTCATTCCTCTCAGTGCATGTTTCAGAGAGGACTGAAGTTATAGTGGGGTTGGAGATCCCAGCTGATGCGGTGCAAGGAGAGGTCCGCTTTGTTCTTTGGTGTGGGTCTTTGAGGTAGGCTTGCCAACGAGCTGCATGGCAGGTCAACATATGTCTGGTCAGGCATGTGGTACCCAAGCGGCTGATGTTTTGGCCACGCGATATACGCTTGAGACATATGTTGCAAACAGCAGCTGTGCGATCTGATGCACTAGCCTCAAAAAAGGCCCACACCAAAGAACTTTTTGAATGACGGGCAGAGGCAGCGCCCTGCACAAGCGGAGCTCTGCGGTGTGATTCCGTCGGTGTACTGCCCTTACGCTGGCCACCAAAGGGCATCCTGCCTCGTTGGAGATGTGCCTCCTCCTCATCCTCCTCCTCCTCCTCTCTCCTATTAGGCACCCACGTGGAGTCAGTGACCTCATCATCCCCTCCCTCCTCATCACTGGAGCCAATCTGGCAGTATGCTGCAGCTGCTGGAACATGACTGCCAGATTGGTGTCCTTCTTGAGCATCCCCTCTGTCTGCTCTCACGCTACTGCCTTCCTCTAGCTGGGTTTCATCATCAGACCCTTCGAAACGCTGGGCATCCTCCTGGAGCATGTACCCAACACTGTGCTCAAACAGTTCGGGGGACTCCTCAGGAGGAGGACATGGTGGGTCTAGGGAAGGAGTGACTGATGATGAGTCTGACATTGATACCAGGGAAGAGGACGCTTTGGCAGCTGCTTTGCCAGTACCCTGAGCCTGGGTGAGAGAGGATGAGGAGGAGGAGGAGGGCTTGGTCATCCACTCTACCAAGTCTTCGGCATGATGTGGCTCAACATGTCCAGCTGCCGAAAAGAAGGACAAGCGTGTCCCATGGCCATGTGCTGATGACAATGCACCGTGTCCACGACCAGCACTGTTGCCCCCAGACACAGAGCCTGCTTGCCCGCTTTTATTGCCTCCTGACTGTCTGCCTCTCCTTGTTTGCCTTCCAGACATTCTAATGGATGGCCTGCAGGGAGATGGGAAAAAAAGCAATAAGGGCTACCTTCAGGTGTCCTTCTCTGTCCCTTTACTTAAGGATTTCTAAATATGGTTGAGGATGATTGCTTTCGCACAGAATAGCACAATGACAATTTCCCTGACTGTCCAAAAAACAAGGATTTCAAAGATGGTTGATGAGGAATGCTTTAGCACAGTATAGCACAATCAGAATTTCCCTCACTGTCCTTCCCTGTCCCTACAAACAAGGTTTAGCACAGTAAAACACACTGACACTCTCCCTACCTATAGTTTTCTGTCCCTATAAAAAATGTTTTTTTAAAGATGGTTGATGAGGAATGCTTTAGCACAGTATAGCACAATGAGAATTTCCCTCACTGTCCTTCCCTGTCCCTACAAACAAGGTTTAGCACAGTAAAACACACTGACACTCTCCCTACCTATAGTTTTCTGTCCCTATAAATTTTTTTTTTTAAAGATGGTTGATGAGGAATGCTTTAGCACAGTATAGCACAATGAGAATTTCCCTCACTGTCCTTCCCTGTCCCTACAAACAAGGTTTAGCACAGTAAAACAGACTGACACTCTCCCTACCTATCCTTCTCTTTCCCTAAACTAAAGGAATCCAGGTTAAGCAAGAAAAAAAAAATGTCACTGTCCCTGCCTATGCTTCTCTTTCCCTGCTCCGGAACACACTACACTAGGCCGCCGTGCTGGCGGCCTTTTATAGTGAGGGGTGTGTACTAAACACCCTCAGCAATAATTGGCCCCAGGCATCCTGCCTGTGGCCAATCATTGCTCTCCTCGCTGCCGGCGCTGTGATTCGCCAAGCATGCGGGGTCACAGTGCATGCTTGGCCAATCACAGCGCCTGGATGACACTGCGATGGCGTAGTGCATTGTGGGCCGTTCGCGTCACTCGAATTTGGCGCAAACGGCCCAAATCGTTCGATCTTCGTCGAACGATCGAACAGCCGATGTTCGAGTCGAATGTATGTTCGACTCGAACACGAAGCTCATCCCTAATATATATATATATATTTTTTTTTTTTACTTTCTGCTATAACACATAGCCAATATTTTTTTTTTTTTAAATCGCATTTCTTCATAAATTTTGGCCGATATGTATTCTGCTACATATTTTTGGTTAAAAAATATCCCAATAAGTGTATATTAATTGGTTTGCGCAAAAGTTATAGCGTCTACAATCTATGGGATATTTTTATTTTTACTAGTAATGGCGGCGCTCAGCAATTTTTTGTGGAACTGCGACATTGCGGCGGACAAAATGGACACCTAACTGACACTTTTTGGGGACCAGTGACACTAATACAGTGAAAAAATGCACTGTCACTGTACTAATGACACTAGCAGGGAAGGGGTTAACATCAGGGGCGATCAAAGGGTTAAGTATGTCCCTAGGGGGTGCTTTCTAACTTTGGGGGGGTGATTTGACTAAAGGAAAAAAAAAAAAAAGATTTGCGTTTCTGCTAAGCAGAAAGGCAAGATCTCCATTTTCCCCTCTGGCAGAACAGCGATCTGCCTTGTTTACATAGGCTGACCGCCGTTCTGCCTCTCTTTAGACCCGGACCCGCTGATTGGCCCCTGCTGTGTCCAATCACAGCGGGAGCAGGGCTCTGTGCGCCCCAGTGCCAAAGGGCCGCCCTGCTTCAGTATATGTACGTGGGGCGGTTAAATTAAACATTAGCTTTGGGGGGGACATGTCATTTATTTTAAATGTTTTCCTTGGTGTTCTTTATTAGCAGCTGTAATAAAATTGTAACCTTTTCTCCATTACAACGCCTGGAACTTTTTTTATTTTGTCTTTTCTGTCTTTGTCAGGAAAAGGCTGTAAATTTCGTATTCCTCGAAGCTGAATGACAACAAGGGCACCAGGAAGGAGATTCCTCTACAATGACATTGGTGTACGTCAGATATTTGTATGTCGGGGGAAATCGCTGAACCGTACATGGGGAGATGGGGGAAAGCATGTGACATTTGTATTGTTTTTTACATTATTAGTCTATTGATTTCTGTGGTTTTCAGTTTCACTTTTATACATTTGAACACATGGGCCAAAATAGAGAAATCCTGTGTCGGTGAAAGGTATCTAAATGCAAAATGTAAAACAGGAGATTAAAAAATAAAATAAAAAATTATTTTAAAGACCAATAGAAGTAGAAAAAAAAACAGTTACCGGTACATCTGTACAGCCTATTTGATGTTTTACACACTGTGTATCCTTTTACATAGTGGCTTAGTGGTTAGCACTTCTGCCTTGCAGAACTGGGGTCCTCGGTTGAGTCCTGGCTGTGACACTGCCTGCATTGAGTTTGCATGATCTCCCTGTCCTTATGTGGGTTTCTTTTGACACTTCAAAGACATGCTGGGGAGAAGCAAGAGAAGACCAATAGACCCACCAGCCGCCACTCCAGAGATCGCCCACCATCCTTGATGGGCAGAATAGAGGTAAGGAGGCCGTCCGGCGGCGGTAGCGGCAGGAGGGGGGGGGGTTGTAGATGGTGTTCCCAGTGTTAGTTTCCCGCTCATGCAGGAGGGGGGGGGGTGTCATTGGTTTATCGAGCATCAGCCACTAATGGTTAGGGACCTTAGATTGTAAACTTCTTGAGGGCCGGAACTGATGTTTATCTACAGTATGTAAAAGGCTGTATATCTGATTATATATTTATAGGTACTTTTAAAATGTTCGCATTGTATAAAAACCCTGTAATAAATAGATACCATGTTAAGCTGAAATGTGTGGTCTGTATTCTATTAATCACTAATTAAAAGAAAAGTTGCCCCTGGGATGGTATGGATTGGAAAAATAACATGGATTTGCCACCAAAGAGTATATATAAAAGTAAAAAAGTTTTATTTATACAGATTTTCACATAGTTTTAGCCAAGATAAGATAAAAGGGTTTAAGACAAGAACTGACATGCATTTATGTTGAAACCAAATACATACAATCGCCGGATATTGGTAGCTGTGTTCGTAGCAGCTTCCATAAAATTTCCTTCTTCGGGGTTTATGTATTGGTTGTACATGGATTGATATTTCTGAGAAGAGAAAATATAGTATATAATAGCCGTGTATTACGATACAAAATCATTGCATATCTTCAAATTCTAAGCATCTCCCAAATATGGGCGATTTAAAACACACACACACAAAAAAAAAAGGGAAGGGGAGCAGAAAAACCATAAAATAATCGTTGGCGATATAGAGATGCATATTATACGTTCCATAATCATGTTTGTGTGAGAATACTTACATCCCACTAAAGTTCAAATGTCATAAATGCATCCGTCTAGGTTCAAAACAGGGGAGCCATCCAGTTGGAAGGACTTTCCTGATGGAGTAGAGGCCCAAACAATTATTGTACAGCCAGGATTCCAAATTAATAGTCGCACGGCTTTAACAAAGAAAGCCCATCGACCATAGTGAAGGCAAGCAGGACGTTCCAGAGTTGGACTCAAACCGGCCCATCAAATCTCACAAGGAAGCCCGAGAGGGAGGGCTAATCGCTGGTTTCTATGAAAAAGCATATATATATTATATATATATATATATATATATATATATATATATATATGTAGATAATTATATGTGAAAATGAAATTAAGCAAATAATTAAGCAAAAATTCCCATCCCCAGAGGGGAGTGCATAGGCATCCCCCTGGGGGGAACAATTAGGTTAAAGTTTAGGTTTAGTATAGAGGGTTTCATACCTGAAGGACCAATATGTATTATGTGTCCACTCCCTGGCTGTGCAGCAAACTAACAGACCTAAATAGAGCTTTATGTATGGAAACATGGCTGACAATACAGCCAATCAAAAATGTTTTCAAAAGATTGGCGCCAAAAAATTCCCTCCCGGCGGGAGGAGTTGGGGGTGGGATCCGGCTATTAATGAGCCGTACTTCTCTTTCCGTAGAAAAGAGAAACCTAGAAATGAAGGCGAGAGGAGCCCTCACATGGAAGGGCCGCCCTCGGTCCGAGCGGCGTCCGGCGTCACTGCGTGGATACGCAGTGACGTCAGACGCCAACCCGACCGCCAGCACAAAGGAAGGGCGGAAGTGTGCGGCGAGGGGAGAAGTCCCGCGGCGCCTGCATAACACCTAAGCAGGCGCCATGGCGAGAAGTTAAGAAGTGAAAGTGAACCGCCCTGACCACCTCAGCTGACGTGAGGGGGATTTTAAAGAAATCTATGCTTATATAGAGTAATACTAAAGCATAGCATAATGCCCTGTCAAGGATAAATAATAATATGTGTAAAAGAAGTAACAGATTGTCCACTAAGAAGGGGAGAAGGATAAGAAATGGGGAAACTGAAGAAAGCAAATGGGATAATGAAAAGATAGTAGGAAGAAAATGAAAAAGAAACAAAAAAAGATAAAAATGTGAATAAAAATAATAAAATTAAATAAAATAAAAATAAATATAAAATTAAAAATAAATAAATATAAAAATAAGAAATAATTTTTTTTTTATAAATAAATGAGTAAAGAAAATTAAAAAATATTTAAGAAAAATAATAATAGAAGGTGAAAAAAGATAAGGAGAAAAAAGGAGAAAATAAATAAGAAAAAGAAGAAAGGGAGAAGAAAATAAATTGAAATAAAATTAAATATAGTGATGGAAAAATAACGAGCAAAAGTAAAAATGGGTGAAAATAGGTACAAAGTTGGATTAAGTAAGAGGGATGATTGAAACAAAAAAGTTGGGTAAGAAGGGGAGGGGGGGGGGAATGGGATGGGAAAGGAGGAGGGGGAAATAAAGATTCTCACAGAAATTGACTGGAGTAATGGAACTGCTGGGACAGTTAAAGGGCAAAAATTTATAAACCTATTGCAGGACAATTTTATGGTCCAGTTTATTGAGGCCCCAACTAGGAATGATGCTCTGCAGAGAACAGGAAAAAATGCTTGGACAGCCGCACTCCAAAAAATGGTTGTTTATTAAAACAAAGATGTGAAATACATATCACAGCATGGAAAGCAGCGAACAGGAGCTGACGCGTTTCGCACTGTGACTCAGTGCAATGCAATAGCTATGATTAAGCACTGAGTCACAGTGCGAAACGTGTCAGCTCCTGTTCGCTGCTTTCCATGCTGTGATATGTATTTCACATCTTTGTTTTAATAAACAACCATTTTTTGGAGTGCGGCTGTCCAAACATTTTTTCCTGTTCTCTGCATTGTGATATGCACTGCCTGCACCCACGGCTCTAGGACCCTGTGAAGTATCTATCAGCTACACCTGAGCGGTTACTCCCTTTCCTGTTTGTCTTGGACTAGGAATGATGCTCTGTTGGAACTGGTAATCTCAAACCATGCAGAGCGTATTACTAATGTTCAGATAAAGGAACACCTGGGTAGCAGTGACCATAACATGATTTCATTTGATGTTAGCTGTAAGCAAAAATCACATACGGGAAAGATAAAAACACAATTTCAAGAGAGCAAATTTTCCAAATTTTCCAAGGATGAGGGCTGCTCTCCAGGACTTAGACTGGGAGGGAATATTGGCATCAATGGGCACAGAACAGAAATGGGAATTCTTCAAAAAGACTGTTTGTGAACTCACTACAAAGTATATATTTCCATGGGCAATAAGTTTAAAAGTCTAAAAATAAAACCTATGTGGCTCACTGCCAAAGTTCAAAAAGCTATAAACTATAAGAAAGGAGCTTTTAAAAAATATAAAAATGAGGGAACACTAGTGTCATTTAAATGTTACAAAGAATATAACAGAATATGTAAAAGGGAAATCAAGGATGCAAAAATTCAAAATGAACGACAGATTGCAAAAGATAGTAGGACAAACCCCAAAACATTCTTCAAATATATTAATAGTAAAAAGGTCAGGTCTGAGCATGTAGGCCCTTTACAAAATAATCTAGAGTGGGTGACTGGGGACAAAGAGAAGGCTAATTTATTAAATACTTTCTTCAGTTCTGTGTATACAATGGAGCATGGGGGAGCTCATGTCCAAAATGGGGGTGGTAGTGGCACAGCCCCAAATCCACAATGGCTCAAAAGTGATATGGTCCAGAAATATTTAGATGGAATAAAGGTGGATAAAGCACCTGGACCAGATGGCATACACCCACGGATCCTAAAAGAATTGAGCTCTGTAATTTCAAAGCCATTGTATTTAATTTTTAGGGACTCATTAATGACAGGAATAGTACCACTGGATTGGCGCAGGGCCAATGTGGTGCCTATATTTAAAAAGGGAATTAAGTCTTTACCAAGTAACTATAGTGTACCTGTTAGTTTAACTTCCATAGTTGGGAAGATACTGGAGAGATTAATAAAAGACCACATAGATGAGTTCTTGCTGGAAATAAACTATTTAAGCAACAGACAGCATGGATTCATGAAAGACAGAAGTTGTCAGACAAACCTGATTTCTTTTTATGAAGAGGTAAGTAAAACCTTGGACAGAGGGGTGGCTTTGGACGTGGTATACTTGGATTTTGCAAAAGCATTCGATACAGTTCCCCACACACGGCTCATGTGTAAGGTAAAGTCTACAGGATTGGAAATATCAGTTTGTAAATGGATAGAAAACTGGCTAAAAGACAGAATTCAGAGAGTCGTGGTTAATGATTCTTACTCTGAATGGTCTAAGGTTATCAGTGGTGTACCCCAAGGTTCAGTGCTGGGACCCTTACTTTTTAATATCTTTATAAATGATATTGGGTCTGAGATCAAAAGTAACATTTCTGTCTTTGCAGATGACACTAAGCTATGCAGTGGAATAACGTCCTTACAGGATGTCGCCAATTTACAAGCCGACCTCAATGCCCTGTCAAATTGGGCGACTATGTGGCAGATGAGGTTTAATGTTGATAAATGTAAAGTTATGCACTTGGGGGCTAAGAATATGAATGCATCATACATACTAGGGGGAGTACAACTGGGGGGATCCGTAGTGGTAGATCATAAGCTCAATAATGGCATGCAATGCCAAGCTGCGGTTTCCAAAGCGAGCAAAGTCCTTTCTTGTATTAAGAGAGGTATGGACTCCAGAGAGAGAGATATAATTTTGCCCCTGTTCAAATCATTAGTAAGACCTCATCTGGAATATGCAGTTCAGTTTTGGGCCCCAGTTCTCCAAAAGGATATTGGGGAACTGGAGAAAGTGCAGAGAATGGCAACCAAACTGATAAGAGGCATGGAGGAGCTCAGCTATGAGGAAAGATTAGAGGAACTGAATTTATTCACTCTTGAGAAGAGGAGATTAAGGGGGGATATGATCAACATGTACAAATATATAAGGGGTCCATATAGTGAACTTGGTGTTGAGTTATTCACTTTACGGTCAACACAAAGGACAAGGGGGCACTCTTTGCGTCTAGAGGAAAAGAGATATCATCTCCAAATACGGAAAGGTTTCTTCACAGTAAGAGCTGTGAAAATGTGGAATAGACTCCCTGCAGAGGTGGTTCTGGCCAGCTCAGTAGATTGCTTTAAGAAGGGCCTGGATTCTTTCTTAAATGTACATAATATAACTGGGTACTAACATTTATAGGTAAAGTTGATCCGGGGAATATCCGATTGCCTCTCGGGGATCAGGAAGGAATTTTGTCCCCTGCTGTAGCAAATTGGATCATGCTCTGCTGTGGTTTTTCGCCTTCCTCTGGATCAACTGTGGGTATAGAATTGGGTATATGGGATTGTATGATATTTCTTTTTTTTTTTTTTATGGTTGAACTGGATGGACTTGTGTCTTTTTTCAACCTGACTAACTATGTAACTAACTATGTAAGAGCATACAGCCCCGGACCACATATGGGGTCAGGGGCTGATATTGTGCTGGGGAGCGTTGGTGGGCCAGAAGAGCCAATCCAGAAAACGTCCTCAAGCTGGTTAGTATGTAGAGTATTATTCAACTTAATATTATGTTGTAAAAGGAAAGAGGAACATATAAATTTATAGTTGGGTACTCATAGTTGGAGGCAACCATCAGGTAAGTCCGACCATTACATCCGGCTAGGGCTTCATCTGTGCATACGAATTCTAATGAGGGATGACACATAGTTTTATTATAAAATAATAAAGTAGGTGAGGTACACAAGGCTGAAAGGTAATATACAGTCCTATCACGGATTGCTAGTCTAACATATATCCCATTGAGCTATCAACCAACAAGGAATACAAATGGGTTTTCAAGGAAAAAAAAAAGGAAAAAAAGAAAAAAGGCACAAGCAAGGACAAAACAAAATTGAGCATAAAAATACAACTGGAAAACCAAGTACAGGGTAGGTACAGCAAAAAAATTGGATTTTTGTACTCACCGTAAAATCCGTTTCTCTGACGTCCATGGACCGACGCAGCTCTCATACTGATTACATGTGGGTATATGTCCCTGCTCGCAGGAGAAGACCTAGGCAGAATGTTAGAGGTTAAAACATTCTAGAACAAGCCAGAGCTGAACAGCCCCGCCCAGGGGGGCGGTCCCTATGGACATTACCCTCCCACCTGCAGCTAGCAGCCTCAGTTCGTAACAAAGCAGTACAAACTTAAAAGGAAGGGTGGGTGCTGCGTCAGTCCATGGACGTCAGAGAAACGGATTTTACGGTGAGTACAAAAATCCTATTTTCTCTTATCGTCCATGGACCGATGCAGCACTCATACTGATTACATGTGGGACGTCCCAAAGCAGTATAAGAAAAGGGTGGGAGCAAAAAAAGTAAGGAACAACCAAAACTTCACTCCAAACCAGCAGAGCCCCTCAACGGAGGATTTGCAACATTAGACAGCGGCCTGCAACACTTTGCGGCCGAAGGAAGCATCCGAAGATGCAGCCACATCAACCTTGTAGAACTTTGAAAAGGTATGAACGGACGACCAGGTCGTCGCATTGCACCCTTGTGCAACCGACGCTTGATGTCAAAAGGCCCGGGAAGCACCAATTGCCTTGGTGGAATGCGCCGAAACCGGAAAGGGAGGTGCCCGCCCCTTAAGGGCATAGGCCTGTATGACGGTCTGCCTGATCCACCTAAAGACGGTGGCAGACGACACCGCTCGGCCCTGTTTTGGACCAGACACAGATTTCCGAATGGAAACAGTAGCAGACAGGTACACTCGTAAGGCTTGTACCCATCTTAATGTATGAAACGCAAACTCTCAGGGATGCGATGGGTGAGGACACAAGGATGGAAGAACAATGTCCTTCTTAAGGTGAAAGGCCAAGACCATCCTTAGAAAAGAAGGATGGTCGTGGGCGCAACACCAACATATCCTTATGGAGGACCAAGTAAGGCAACTTGCCGGACAAGGCCGCCAACTCAGACACCCGTCTAACCGAAGCAATGGCCACTAAGGCCAACTTCCGGGACAAGGTCAAGAGAGGAATCTCTCTGATATTCTCAAAGGGATGTTCTTGGAGAACCGAGATGCATCAAAATCAGATCCCAAGTAGGGAGAGGAGGCTTGACAGGGGGGATCACATGGCGAACCCCCTGCACAAAAGGTGCTAATCAAGGAATGGCCCGGTAGCGGTCGTTTGAAAAAGACAGCCCGGGCCGAAATCCGACCCTCAAAAAAGGTATGCAAGGCCAGCTTTTGGGCCACACCACGCTGTAAGAACAGCAAAATCCTGGGAACGGAATACATCCGAGGATGCCACTCAAGTTCCTCGCACATAGCGATGTAAGCCTTCCAGGTACGGTGAGATATCTTTCTGGAGGAAGATTCCCATGTCACCAACATAGAAGAGATGACCGAATACGAGAGAACTCGGTCCTTTAGCACCTGGCTTTAAACAGCCATGCCATTAAAGCCAAGGACTGTAAAGCCGGATGAAGTATGCTCTGCGAAGCCGGCGAGGCAACAACAGTAGCAGAGGGTAAGCATATATCAGGCGATACTGCCCCCACGGGCTTCCAACGCGTCTGACGCATCCGCCCAGGGGTCCCTGGACCTGACCATGATCTTGCCACCTTGCGAGTGAGTCGAGAGGCCACAAGGTCCACTTCCGGTGCCCCACCTCCGGTAAAGAAGGTGGAAACACCTCCGGATGCAAGGACCCTTCGCCTGCAATGCACACGGCCGACAGGACCGTCTTGCAGCGAGATGTATGAAAATCCCAAAGAGACTCCGCAATGTATCGGAGAAGGGAGGCCCCGGTGTACAGGGTGCCTCAAATGTTGGCCAATAAAGGCAACTTGACGTAACTTCCCTAGAAACTCGGTCAGAGGACTAGTACCTCAGCCTCCACAGGTGGCGCAAACCCACCCCGGGCACAGAGACCCTAAAGGCTAAAGCAGTTGTAGTGCACCTGCTAGACGACTGATGGATGAAGCAGAGGCTTTTGCCCAGTCATTGAGCTACAAAAAATGCCAGAGACGCAGCCACTAACGGGCGTAATGCTAACCCCAGCCTGGCGAACACAGTCCAGCCAGCGCTTCTGATCACCACTGAAAGCAGGTGGAAAGTGATACCCCTGAAACCAGGGATCCTTGTGACAATGCTCCATCCAGCAGCTACTCATGGATAGGTGCTGATTGTGCAAACACATAGTTTATACTATGTATTGCGTCAAACGCACAAATGGAGAGTGTGGGAGGAAACCCACCCAGCCACAAAGAGCATAATACCACCACATACGGCGTATGTAGTTTAGTATTTGTGGATAAACCTATTAAACGCGTATATACTGTGCCAGCGACGAAAGCGCGCACATCATCGGGGCCTGGACGTACACCAGCCACGCAGATTGCGTACACAACCGTGTAGGTATGTTAGCCTGCGAATAAACAAATTGCACATGTTTATACTGTGCATAGCGCTGAGAATGCGCACACCATTGGAACGCAGGGGAGAAACCTGAGCACCCGGATGAAACCCATGCAGACTGCATACGCATACCGTGTATGGTATTATAGTATGTGTGCTAAACATTTTGCACAAGCCCATGTGTGCATAGCAGTGAAGGCGCGCACACTGTTGGCGCGTGGGAGGAACCAAAGTACCCCACGCATACTCAGAGAATGCAATACCTACAGCTACTGTAAATGTATTTAGTGTAGTGTATAGACATAATGTGTATGTTTACACCGTGTATTGCACCAAAGGCATGCATGCCATGTAGCATGGGCAGAAACCCACGCAGACTGCATACGCATACCGTGTAGGTTTTATAGTGTGTGTGCTAAACCTTTTGCACAAGCTCATGTGTGCATAGCACCGAAGGCGCGCACACCGTTGGCGCGTAGGTGGAACCGAAGTACCCCACGCATACTCAGAGAATGCAATACCTACAACTACTGTGAATGTATTTAGTGTAGTGTATAAACATAATGTGTATGTTTACATTGTGTATTGCACCAAAGGCATGCATGTCATGTAGCGTGGGCGGAAACCCACGCAGCTGCAAAGACATACCGGGTAGGTATGTTAGTATGTGGATATCCAATCGCACAAATTTAGACTGTGCATAGCGCCAAAGTGCCCATACCAATAGAATGTGGGAGGGAACCGGAGTACCCGGAGGAAAACCACACAGACTGCCTACACATACCATGTAGGTATTATAGCATGTGTGATAAACATTGAACATGTTTAACTGTGCAGAAGGCCAAAGGCGCACATACCGTCAGCGCGTGGGAGGAAACCAGAACACTCGGAAGAACTCCACGCAGACAGCACACAGATACCGTGTAGGAATGATAGCATGTGAATCAACATATTGCACATGTTTATGCTGTGCATTTCCATTGGAGCTAGGGTGCCCACGTGTCCCGGATTGCCCGGGATCGTCCCTGATTACAGTTTTTTGTCCCGTGTCCCGGCAGCTTCATTCCGGGACAATACAGACGTCCCGGAATGAAAAAAAAACAGTGACCAGGTCCAGACCACTCTAGTCCGCTCCGCCGACCCCGCTGTCTGCCGCCGCCACCTTATTAAAACTCACACACACATGACAGGCTCGTCATAGGCTGCCACCAGTCTGGTTGCTAGGCTAGGGGCCGCTCCGCATCTAGCAACCAGTGACGTCAGCTGAGGCCTGTCAGTCAGTGTGGGCAGTGAGTGCAGTGTGCTCCCGCCCGGCGCCCGCACACTACGGCTGAGTCTGTGAGCAGTGCGCGCACCTCCGCACTGTCCGCAGCCACCAGACCAGCCAGTCCAGAGACTCCAGAGCTAGCACAGAGATTGAGTGACGCGGCTGACCTGACGCCAGTGACCAGACAGAGCCACTCTCCTGCGCAGCCAGCCAGCCAGCCTGAGCCTCGTCCGAGTCCTCCTCCAGCCAGGCTCCTGCTCCTCCCGCCCATGTCGAGGTCCACAAGTTTGCCGCCTGCAGTCAGCAGCCAGAAGCCAGTCTGACTTCCAGGACCAGGACAGGTTAGTGTACTCACTGTACTGTCTGTGTTACACTCACACTTTGTCCCCCTCCGTTCTGCTGCTGCTGTCCCCCCCCCCTATGTTCTGCTGCTGTCCCCCTCCATTCTGCTGCTGTCCCCCTCCGATTTTCCTCCGTGTCCCCCTCTGTTCTGCTGTCCCCTCCCCCTTCGTTCTTCCTCTGTGTCCCCTCCGTTCTTCCTCCGTGTCCCCCTCTGTTCTGCTGCTGCTGTCCCCCTCCGTTCTTCCTCCCTGTCCCCCTCCGTTCTTCCTCCGTGTCCCCCTCTGTTCTGCTGCTGCTGTCCCCCTCCGTTCTTCCTCCGTGTCCCCCTCCGTTCTGCTGTCCCCCTCTGTTCTGCTGTCCCCCTCCATTCTGCTGTCCCCCTCCATTCTGCTGTCCCCCTCCATTCTGCTGTCCCCCTCTGTTCTTCCTCCGTGTCCCCCTCCATTCTGCTGTCCCCCTCCGTTTTTCCTCTGTGTCCCCCCCCCTGTCCATCCCACGGTCCCCTTGTCCATCCCACAGTTCCATCTGTCCATCCAACGGTCCCTCTGTCCATCCAACGGTCCCTCTGTCCATCCAACGGTTCCTCTGTCCATCCAACGGTCCCTCTGTCCATCCAACGGTCCCTCTGTCCATCCAACGGTCCCTCTGTCCATCCAACGGTCCCTCTGTCCATCCCACGGTCCCTCTGTCCATCCCACGGTCCCTCTGTCCATCCCACGGCCCCCCTGTCCATCCCACTGTCTCCGTGTGCATCCCACTGTCCCCCTGTCCATCCCACTGCCCCTCTGACCACTCTGCAGCCTCTACAGGGCTGTGGCAGGGAGTGAGCAAGCAGTAGTGGAATAGGGCAGCCATGAAGGTGCACTCCACACATACACTCCACACTCCTCTCCTGTACATATTACCCCCCGCCATACACTCCACACTCCTCTCCTGTACATATTACCCCCCGCCATACACTCCGCACACCTCTCCTGCACATACCACTCACCACCATACACTCTGCATTCCCTATTTAAAGTGGTTGTATACCCACAAATATG
Source organism: Rana muscosa (assembly GCA_029206835.1). Lineage (NCBI taxonomy): Eukaryota > Metazoa > Chordata > Amphibia > Anura > Ranidae > Rana > Rana muscosa. Next base: position 1,058,521,192 of record CM055117.1, on the reverse strand, counting down.
AAATGCACCTACAGGTAAGCCTACATTAAGGCTTACCTGTAGGTGCTTGCAATATCTCCGAGACCTACACGGTCTCGGAGATATTTGCAAAAAAGAGTGTACCGCTATCTACGGCGCATGCGCGCCATAGATAACGGCGCAGGCGCACTGAGCGCGGAGGCTCTTTGAATGGCAGTCTGCCGGACACTGCCGGAATTCGCACATGCGCGGGGATCGTGCCGTTCCCCGCGCATGCGCGGGAGTGTTGTCATCGCCGCGCAAGACAAAGGGGAACTTATAAAAAAAAAAATGGTTTGTTTTGAACTGCTCATTTTTAACCATGGTGAATAATAGTTTTTTTTGGTATACCATATATAAAAACCACGTGGTAATAAAAGTTTGACGTCAAACAATTTTTGGTAGTAGAAAAAGTGCACTGTTTATGTAATGTAATGTATATTTGTGTGTCATATGCTAATGTCTTGTTACAGGTATATAACCATTGGTTTGTAGTTTCTAGGTGGAAAATTTTATGTTTATTACTAAACATTTTTTGGTGTTTTATCCCTCAGATTCGATAATGGGGTTTCATGGCTTTTCAGAACAAAAGGAAATCAAAGCCTCCATAGACAAATTTACACCAAAATTGGTTTTCATTCTCCTGGTTTGTCGGGGTTATGTGGTCTGTTTTGTACTATTTGTCAGTCCAGTGGCTACGTTTTAGACCACCTAGTGTGTGTTGTATGTTCTGATCCATTGATTAGCAGAACCAACTAACTGAAGTCCTCATATTCGTTTGTTTGGTTTTTAATGAAAAGTTGAGTAAGACTGCAGGGGATAATTGTCACTCTAACACTTATATTAGGCTAAGAAGTGTTATAAATATCTGTCAGGGGTACTGCACTTAGTGGTAAAAGGGTTTTGGGTATTCTCCAGAATTTGAAATGGATCTGCCATAGATCCGTTGCATATCTGTTTCCTATTACCAAAGATTAGCCATGCTGACACTGGTAGTTCCATAGCGTGTAGCGTGTAGTCCCTAGCTATCTGTGTGTCCCCAAATGTAGTTCAAACCCGTTTCCTTCCGTGTCCCATCTCTCTGATATAGGGCAAACCAACCCTTCTCCTACGGTTTCCTGCTGGGACTGTTTATGTGGCTATTTGTTACCAATTGCCTAATAAATATCTGTGTGTTTTTAAGGCACACCGGTCAGCTCGTGTACCCCCTACTGTTCAGTGATCCTGGTGCCGCAGTGCTGCAAGGGATTTTTCTTAGTCTGTTGGTCAGTTGTGGCTGGTAGCAGCCGTTCCTCGAGCTGGATACACATTATGCAATTCTTGCATTCCAATTTCTATTAGATCTACCTGCAGATATGTGGTATGAGGGCCTGCCTGATTTCATACAAGTTGAGAGTGTATAGGTCTGGCCTCATATTGTATGGTTTTGGTTGAGTCTGAAGAAAAGTTATGCAGGAAGATTGTATGGGGTGTTACCAGCTCTTGGCTGTTCCAAGGGCCCTCACGTCCGATATATGTGTGGACATGCAGTATTCTCCTCAGTTAATACCCATAGGTGTCCTTCCTGTCCTATATTCCTTGTGTACCTTAACTAGTTGTCTGTGTCTTGCATGCCAAGAAGACCAGTTCTCCAGTGTTACACTATGCCTCTGTCACTCATGTGAGTCCTGTCTGAATAGTGTAGACAGTTTGTGTTGTAGGGGTGAAGGATAACATTGTCTGATTACTGAACTGATAGAGGAGGGAGAAGGTGTGCAGCCTCTTTGAGGGATCGGATGTACCCGGTGGCAGGTGGTTTTCAATCCGGGTATCCAGACTATTTCCCATATTTAGGAAAAAGAGAGGCCTAATGGAGACTGTCTTTGGAGCGGGAGGTGGGTCACTGGGTACCATAAACACAATGGAGCTGTAGATAATCAGGAATACATTGGGAGGTCCTGGGCTACATATCAGGGAAGGGTCCTGTCACCCTGGAGTCCATCTTGTTCTAAGGGTTTGAGTCCGGACAGGAATTGGAAGAAAGAAAATGTTCAAAATGCTTACTGCATGCTAAATATCTCTAACCTTTGGTTTATATAATATGATTTGTTACTAAAATTTTGATGCTTATTTCTCAGATTAAGGTCTATGTCCTGGGTTGATTCATTTGAAGCCCTCAGAACAAAAGGAGACCACAGCCTTCAAAGACAATTCCCCAATGGAAGTATTGTTCTGAAGTGTTTCTATTTTTATGCGTGAACATTTATGGGGTTCACTCTCCTTATTAGCTAAAATTGGTGCAGTCGTCCAAGTCGGTACTGCCCTTAGTAGTTTCTTGTTCCTATTTACAGTATGAGGTGCTTATTTTTTATTTAAGGAAAGAGCGGTGCACTGTGATGTAAGGGAGAGTGGAGGACCCAACTTCTGATGGTGGGGTGGCTCTTGACATCTAATGTAAGGGGAGGGGATGCACTGGACATCTAATCTTACAGATACAACCAGCCCTTTTTAGGACAATCATAATGCTGATGCAGCCCACAATGAAATTGAGTTTCACACCCCTGCCCTAGATAATGAAGCGTCTATCGTCTTAGGCCAAGTTTCCACTATAGTGACCCCCAAAAAACATGTGATTCAGAGACTTTAGAGTGCGATTATGGTCCAACTTTACAGTCTCTAGATCAGGGTAACATTGAAGGATGCATCAAGGTAGTGAACCTTTTAAAAGTCGCTGCAACTTTAATTTACAATAGTGGGAACTGAGCCTTATAATACAGTTTTTGTATAATATTTTATGACAAAAAAAAAAGTTTTATTAAGATTGAATTGAATAATTGTTGCTCTAGTATAAACACCTAAGGAAAAAAAAAAAAAAGTAATGAATGTCACTACATGTATGTCAGTGTCACTACATAGAGTGTTGAGGTTACTTTGGTATTATTATTATTATTATTATTATTATTATTAAGAGTTTTGATTAGGCCTATGTCTCAGATCTTCAGCTTTTCTACAGATCTGTCTCCAAAAAAAAAAAAAAAAAGATCAAAAGGTATAATGGTATTGTACGTGCTTTGGCATCTAGTTTCATTGCTTTAACTTATAAGGTCTGTGGTTGTATCTTGTCCCACAAAACTTGTGTTTAAGGCCTCGTACACACGACCGATTTTCTCGTCGTAAAAAACACGTCGTTTTTTTCGACGAGATTCTTGTTAAGCTTGTCGATTTTCTCGTCAAGCTTTCTATGCGTACACACTGTCATTTCCCAATTTCCTCGTGGTTCTCTGCGCTCACGTCCAGCACGTACGACGGCACTATAAAGGGGAAGATCTTTTTTCTTGGCGCCACCCCTTGGGCTGCTTTTGCTGATCTCGTGTTACCGCGTGTGAAGTAAAAGTTTGGGAAGAGACGATTCGCGCTTTTCAGTCTTCGTACTTTTCAGATCGTTTTCTGCCGTTCAGTTTGTGCTTGTGGGTTCGTATCTTGACTTTCAGGGCGTCTAGGCAGGTCGTATCTGTTTTACAGTGCGTTCTTGCCTGTTCGTTTCTGAATTTCAGTTCGTTATTCATAGGCCTTGCTGTTCTAAAGTGCGTTCTGTTCTGTACGTTCTGATTAGACGACCGTTTCCTAGCCATGTCGCCTGGACGTTCTCGTCGTCGAGTTCGTGCTGTGCGTGCGCTTGGTGTTGGTCTGCTTGTTTTGGACCAAGACCAGTCCATGAATGGTGTGAGGAGGAGTTCATGGACCAAGAATTGGTTGCTCCAGCGGGACCAATTCTGCCACATGCCTCTGCTGCGGGAGATCGTCGAGAATAATTCTGAGGACTACAGGAATTTTCTGAGGATGTCTGACCCCGTTTTTCAGGAACTGTTGGCTTTGGTGTCCCCCTATATTACCAGGAAGGACACCGTTATGCGGGAAGCCATCAGTGCTGAGCAGAGGCTCATCGCCACGTTGCGTTACCTGGCGACAGGGAGAAGTCTTCAGGACTTGAAGTTCACCACAGGCATCTCCCCCCAGGCTCTGGGCCTCATAATCCCAGACACCTGTTCTGCTATTATACAAGTCCTGCAGGAGGACTATATTAGGGTAAGTTTTCTCCCTTCACATCACATTTTATGTATTACATGTATGCTAATGTATTGTATTTCTTTCATCCTTTCCTAATTACCATGATTGTAATATGCTGAGAATGTCCCCTTTGTCCCCATGCATGCTGGAAGTTTTTAAATGCCCCTTTTTTATCCTCCCTAAATATTTCCCCTCACTAACTTTTCCAGCAGGGGCGCCTGTTGCTCCAAATGTTGGGGGGTTACAACCCCAATTTCGGAAATAAACTTCCTCCTTTTTTGCTCTGTTGCCTAATAAACGCCCCCAGTTGTCCCCTCCAATGCAGCCATTTAGTCCCCTCTATTGCAGCCAGTTTCCCCCCAGCCCTGCACTTACCTTCTTGTGGTCAGCGCCATCCTTCTTCTGTCCTTGATGTCTTCTCCTTCCCTTCATGTTGCATCAGCCAATCATGTTACCATTAAACAGACTTGGTGAACATGATTGCCAGAGCTGCCTGTCAGTGTTTACACAAGGAATGCCCCCTCCTTGCGTCCCCGATTTTTCTTTGAGGAAGCCAATTACATCCCTCAGGTTGTAATTTGCAAGACTTTTTTAATACCTGTTTCTGCTCTGCAATTTTAACCCCCTAAATGACGCAATTAATCATATGTCGGTCGCTTTACAAGAGGCCATCCACCTGAATAGTGTGCGGCATAGACAATACATAGGTTCATGCAACGCATGAACCTATGTATTGTTCTGAGTGATAGGCACAGGAGAGAGGGGACAGTGCTCCAGCGCCCACTCTGGACGCACCGCCACTGCAATGCTATCCTGTGGCCAAACACATCTCCCCCCCCCAAAATAATTTAGTAATGGCCCATCAGAGGGGGTGATGAATATGATAAATGAGCCTTCCATTATACTTTTTTTACACACCTTAATAAACGTATAATTAGATTGATGTTGGTCTCTAATTTTTTGGTCTTGAATTTGCTTGTAATGTATGCCTTTGTTTTTCTAATATTATTTCATCTTGTTTCACTCCACAGCTTCCTTCAACGCCACAGGAATGGCAGACTGTGGCATCGGAGTTTGCCACGCGGTGGGACTTCCCCAACTGCGGTGGTGCCATAGATGGGAAGCACGTCCGCATCGTGCCGCCACCCCGTTCTGGATCCTACTACTACAACTACAAGGGGTTTCATAGCATTGTGCTGATGGCGGTGGTGTCAGCACAGTATGAATTCCTCTATGTTGATGTAGGGAAGAATGGCCGGATGTCCGATGGGGGATCCTTCATCCAGACGGAGTTTGCCCTCCGTCTCCAGAGTGACGACCTTGCATTGCCACCGGATGCAGGGAATATTGAAGGACTCCCCTTTGTTTTCTTGGCTGATGAAGCCTTCGGACTCGGACGGCATCTTATGAGGCCATTTCCACAGAGGACCCTGACCCCAGAGAAGAGTGTGTTCAATTACCGGCTGGCCAGGGCCCGAAGAGTCGTTGAAAATGCCTTCGGCATAATGGCCAGCCGGTTCCGCCTTTTTATGACTTCCATCCACTTGGCGGACTACAAAATAAACTATGTAGTGTTATGCTGCTGTGTGCTACACAATTTTCTTTGCCGCAAAGCGAATTCGTATATGGCCTCAGTTTTGCCAGAGGCTGGACTTTCCCCTGCAAATCCCCTTCCGGGCCTGGAATCTGCCCGTCTTGGCTTGCCCCCCCAAAATGCCTGTGTGGTTCGGGACAAATACATGGAGTATTTCACGGGTAGGGGGGCAATTCCTATGCCAGCCTATGTCTAAGTATCCCAATAAAAATCTTGTTTAAACCTTTAATTATTTGTTCTTTCCTGTCTCCTAGTTTGTCTTTGTGCATTTGTAGTGGCAAGTGTATTTTACTTTAGTAAATAACAACCAATTTCACTATGTTACCTTACAAAAGAACCAAATAAGCTTAGAGTGTATTATAAAAAGAAGCTACACGTTGTTTGTGGTCAAATATTTTACTCTCTGCACATTTTTTTTTGTTTTACTTTGGGGTTGGCCTGACCACAACCCGTCAAATTTTGGCTTATGAAAATACAAAAATACCACTTGCATTTCTAAAATGACAACATTGGATACCTCTGAGCAATCTGAGACATTCAGTTACACAAACTATGTCTCTATGTGCCCGTCCTAATATGGGGTCCTGCCACCCCTTGCCCAGCCAAAAATTCAATATGCACACATTTTTACTTTTTTGCAAATAGGAAGTTTACAATCCTGATCCCTATTGTCAACATGTGCTATCTGCCATCAGGGGTGATCAATGGATGTGTTTTGGGGGTGCATCCCCTTCCTCAGTTCACCGACTTTTGATACGAGGAAGGGGTTGCACCCACAAAAGACGTACATGGATATCCCCTGATGGCAGATAGCACATGTTCACACACTGTGTGCATATTCAATTTTTGGCTGCTTTGTTACTCAAAAAATTAGTAAAAATATAAAAACAAACATGTAAAAACAAATGTGTTTGGATGGCTTATTGAATTCTCCCCAAAACATCGAGAATGTCTTTAAATGTTTGTTCCATCACATGGATTCTTTGTTTAATTAGGTCCAGTTCCGTGCTACATTCCATCACTTGCTGGATGAGGCGGAGGGCACTGTCAGCAGAGAACGGTGTGCTATCCTTCACAACATTTCCATCCCCTAAAAACCATTAAAAAAAATTAATAAAACTCTGCAGGCCTACCTCGCTTACCTTAAGCTGTGGTGTCAGATACTGACCTGTTGTGGTGACCAGATCCACAACGTCATCCACCTCTCCTTCCTGCACTTCTCCTTCCTCCACCTCAACTTCCTGCACATCTTTTGGTTGTGGATCTTTGGGAGTTTGGGGTTGCTTGGAAGTTGTGGGGTGCATGTGCTCCCTGGAGTGTCCTCCTCCCAGTCTTCTCTCCCCTATGAGAATAAAACCAAAGGTCTATTTATCACACTGTAAAAATCTCATTTTTAAACTTAAAACAGGCTAAATTGTTTGGAAGTGGGGTACAAGTGTGTGTTTGTGCGGAATTTAAAGAAAAATGCATTCTTTATGACCCCAAATATGTTTATTATTCACATTTGGATGTAATTTTTTGGACATGGAGGCACCACAAATAAACTCTGATGCACCTGTGTGGGACACCCAAAAAAGGCGGGTCTGGTGGCCCACACTATAGTGCTCCAAAGTACAGATGTGGAAGCAGCTGCTGAGTGTCCTCTCCTTTACACTGATTAAAGTTTGCATTTCATTCTCCTTACAAACACATCATCTAGACTTAAAAATTATCCACAATACTTGATCAAAAATGGCAGATGTCTAATTACTTTTGGGGGTCTTAAATAAGCCAAAACCACGGATAGTGGCCGAACGAAGTGTCGGTAACGTAACGAACGATTACTGTGCCCAACCTAGTTCAAAATAATACATTTTGGAAGGGAGTCCAATATGCTTTAAAAAAAAAGTCAGTTTCTAAAAAGATTAATAGCAGAAAGGTCGTCATTTTACTTACTTTTAGCGAGCATCCTCTTTATGCTCCTCAACTGGTCTGGCTCCCTCAGTTTGAGGTCTGACCACCTCTTTCTGAGCTGCTCATTTGAGCGTTTCACCCCGAACTTCGCCCTCAGACTCTTCACAACTTTAGTGAGGATTTTGGCCTTCCTTCTATTTGGTTTGCTATACGGCCCATGCTTGGCATCATAATCAGCCTTGACCAAGATGTCCACCATCTCCGCCATCTCCGCCAAAGACATATTCGATGCCTTGAATCTCCTCCTTGATCGTGACGTGTCCTCGGTCTCCGGGCTTGTCTCCTCGCTAGTTGCGGAATTATCAGACACCTGCTGTAACTCCGCCATATCTGTCTGCGCGCCGAAAGAGAAGGGGCGGGGAAAAGATGTTAGTTAGAACGTCATGGGCGGGCGACGTGTGCGGAGCGACGTGTTCGAATTTGGACGCATGCGTGGTGTGTATATAGCAAACACACATGTGACTATAGTACGTTCGGTGTGCGGAGAGAGGAGTTCAAGTGACGGACGTGCGAACGAAGGTATGTGATTTTGTGAGACTTGTTAAAATTGTTGGCCTATACTGTCTTGAGATTGTTGGAGGATATATATGGTGACTAGGATGTGAAGGAGGTTAGACTGTTTGCCTCACATTATTTAAATATAATTTATTTTACTTGCAGATACAATATGAATGTATTTATTAGCGACAAAGAGTTCCTGGCGGAATTTATTGACCGGGTAAGGGAGCTGCCGGCTCTGTGGGAGACCAAAAACCCCATCCATAAAAAAAAAGGGGTGAGAAAAGCAGCGCTGGAGAAGCTGCTCCCATTTGTGCATACCAAGGTGCCCACAGCCACAGCAAAACAAGTGGACACTAAAATTGGGAGCTTGAGAGGTACCTACAGGACTGAACGCTCTAAGGTGCTGGCTTCTCAGAGGTCAGGAGCAGCAGCAGATGATGTTTATGTCCCGGTTTTGTGGTACTACAGCAGGATGTCCTTCCTGGATGACCACATTGAGCCAAGGCCATCACTCTCCACTCTTCCCCCCAGACTTCCCTGCAGCCAACCTGAGCCTTCTCTGGAGCAAGAGGAGGCAGCCATCCTGGATGATCCTGATTTGGCCATCTGGAGCCAGGTATAGTATTAACTGAAAATGTAGTGGGATAAAATTAATGTTTCCCAAATATGTCAGGATGAGAAACATACATTATTTTGTATTCAACAAGTGAAATCATGATCTGTAGACATTATTCTGCACTTAATTGTGTGGTAAATAGTCAAGCTGATGTAGTGGTAAATTTAAAGCAAGGATTTATGCATTTACATTCTAATTGCTTCCATCAGGATTACAAAGTTTGATGCAAAGATTAAACCAACATATTAAACTATGTTTCTTTTTCATACACAGGATGAAATCAGCCAGGAGGAGGGTCTGGAAACTGTCAGGCAGGAGGAGGAAGGGCCCAGTGGCAGCCAGGAGGTGGCAGGGCCCAGTGGCAGCCAGGAGGTGGCAGGGCCCAGTGGCAGCCAGGAGGTGGCAGGGCCCAGTGGCAGACAGGAGGTGGCAGGGCCCAGTGGCAGCCAGGAGGTGGCAGGGCCCAGTGGCAGACAGGAGGTGGCAGGGCAAAGGAGAAGCACCAGATCCCAGGTGCCTCCCATCAGGCTTCACAAAAGAGGCAGGAGGGACAGGACCACCAGTGAGGCAGCAATGGCCCTTATTAAAGAGGCCCATGCCACCCTCAAGGAGCCCACATCCCCTGAAGAGGCCATTGCCGGCCTAGTGGAGGCTAAGTTCAAGGTGATGAGCATGGAGCAACGCCTCCTATGCGAACCCCTGCTCATCACCTTGCTCAACAAGGGGGTGATGGAGCAAATTACCCCCAATACCGCCATATGTGAGGTGGCCCAACTGACCCAACCTCAACCTCCACCTCCACCTTCCTCTTCTGCCCCACCCCCTTCTGCTACCCCTCCACCTTCTGCCCCACCCCCTTCTGCTACACCTCCACCTTCTTCTTCTGCCCCACCCCCTTCTGCTACACCTCCACCTTCTGCCCCACCCCCTTCTGCTACACCTCCACCTTCTGCCCCACCCCCTTCTGCTACACCTCCACCTTCTTCTTCTGCCCCACCCCCTTCTGCTACACCTCCACCTCCTCCTCCTGACAGGAGTACCCCTCCAGTGGGCCAGCCTCCAGCTAAACGAAGAAGGAAGGCTTCAGTAAAGGCTGCAGGGAAGGTTGCCAGGAAGAAGAGGAAGTGATGGCCTTGCTTCATTGTGGTCGCACTGGTCGGACAGAAGGCAGCCTGTTGTAGTACCACACACTTGGGACATATATCTCACCTGCTGCTGTTCCTGACCTCTGGGAGGCCAGCATCAGATTGTGTTCAGAAATGTGGGCCTTCTCAAGCTCCTAATTTTAGTGTCCACACAGGGTTGCTGTGTGCTCTGGGGTCCCTGGGATGCACAAATGGCAGCAGCTTCTCCAGCGCTGCCTTCTCTTTATTTAATTTATAAACATGAATAAATGTGTTTTTTGTTTAAGTTCATACTTGACTATGTGTATTTTTAAATAAAAAAAAACAAGCTTTGGAGTAAGCAGATACATTTGACTGACAATAAAAGGCACAGATATCACCCCCCCCCCAAAAGAATAACTAAATCTGATTAGCTCAAAAACATGGTGTGAAATTTTAAAAATATAGATTAGAAAATTAAATGGGAGATCGCTATCAAAACATTGAGAAATTATAATTAACATCATTTTGAAAAATCTAACCATTTAAATTATTCCTAAAAACTTGCACGATATAATACACATAAATCTTATAAAGAGCAGCATGAAAAAGGTTAAAAATAAGGCATAACTCTGTGTGAATATCAGCAGCAAAAGAAGGTCTCTCGTTTTGATTAATGTAACATTCTAACGAAGAATTCAATGCAGAACATTTAAACGATGAAATATTTATGAGCGTGACGAATGTGCTCTCTCCATTATGAAGGCTTGTTTTACCAGAAGATGCGCTCCCGTCTCATAGTTGCTTGTGAGCATGCGCGCTTTTGGAAGAGTCGTAAAAGCATACACACGAACCATTTTCTCGTCACAAAACAGGCCGACGAGAAACACGACGAGGAAATCTGGACTCCTGACGAGAAAATAGAGAGCAGGTTCTCTATTTTCTCGTCGAGATTCTCGTCAAGTTTCTCGTCGTAAAACCATACACACGAACGTTTTTCTAGACAAAAAAACTCTCGCGGCACTTTTCTTGACTGTTTACGACGAGAAAATCGGTCGTGTGTACGAGGCCTCAGACTAGCTAAACCTCCTGTTGTTAATTGAATTAGCTACATGCCCAGCCAGTACTGCCTTTTTAAGCTGAAACAGATTGCCTTAGGCTTTGCATAATAATGTCCCAAGCAAGGTGGCCTTTGTGTCTCCAAGTGTATTTGAAGCCAGTTTCCTGTTCGGGGTCACAATGCAACGTCACTACTCTTATAGATTCCTGTGTGACTAGGTGCATGGCTACTCATTTGTAGCTGTATTATATGTCTGTGCATATCTGTCCTCAGTGTATGTGTGTGTCCAGGCACACACCTGTCAGCTTGAATTTTTACTCCCCACTGTTTAGTGATCCCAGCATCTCAGTGCTGCAAGGGATTTGTTCATTGGCCCTCATTCTCCCCAGATAGTATGCATCTTTCCTGCCTTAGAATCCTTGTATACATCAACTGTATCTTGTGTATCTGACCTCCTGTGAACCCTGAAACCCAGTGCTGCAAGTGGTTCTTACTAGCATTTTGTTTCCTTCCTGAACCCCAGTGCTGCACTATACTCCTGTCATTCTTGTAAAATCCTGTATTCTGTGCTCTCTTGTCTATGTTCCTGAAGGATCATTGATCCAAGCCAGAAGTAGTAGCCCCCCCCCCCCTCCCCCCTTTCTGAGAATCTTATTGTTTATGATAAATGTTTTATTGAATTCAGGATAAGGTGGACAGTTAGTTGGATGACAGTTGAATAACATTTTATACTAAATGAGAATGGTTTCTCCTGTATTAAGTCGTTTTTCTTTTCTTCTAGGTTTTTTTTTACCTCTTGAACATAAATTTACTTCAGCAGAAAAAAACTCAAACGGCTTTATGGGCATTTTTGTTAATGATCAAGTGTTGGACTAACAATCTGAGTGAAGCCATCCTCCCTCATTCCTTGACATCAGCCACAAACACCATTTATGGAAAAGAGTGCTTTCAAAAAAACTTGCATCTGAAAACCTTAATACTTATCATGTCAGCTGTCTAAAAAAAGTCAAAGCTCAGTTTGCTATAATTGCAAAAAGGTCTGCACACCTACAAAATGTATTTTCATGTGGATTACGATAATCCTGAAGAAAAGAAGATTATATGAACATTGTATGCGTTCTTTGCTATAGTTGTAAAAAGGTCTGCACACCTACCGGAAGTATTTTGTCATGCGGACTACAATAAGTCCTGAAGAAAAGAAGATTATGTATGAACATTGTACGCGTTCTTAAGGTGTTTCAGTGGAGTTTATGGAGGAATGGCTGTCACTGTCATAGTTACATCGGGGGAATCAACTAAAGACTTGGCATTCATACATTGATTAGACCAACGTATAATTTTAAATTTTTACATTTTTGTATTTTTAGCCTTAACAAAGCAAAATGAGATTTTTCTGCAGAAGTAAATTGGGTACATAAATTAGGAAGAATATGAACTAAGAAAATAAATAAAAATATGAACTAGGTCACGTAAGATTAGGCAGGTAGAGGGAGATGTTGGAATTTAGAAGCGATTGACAGGAATTGTAATTGTATCTGCTTTTCTTTGAAATGCCATGTATGTTAGGTTTTGTATGTGTTATGAGACTAAGTTTCTCCCATCTTCCCCATTATCATGACAATAGGGATGAGCCGAACACCCCCGGGTTCGGTTCGCACCAGAACCTTCGAACGGACCGAAAGTTCGCGCGAATTTTCGAACCCTATTCGTTATAATGGACGCGAACGTTCGAAATCAAAATTGCTAATTACAACGGCCAATATGCATGTTAATGTCATAAAACAGGTTTGGGGACCCGGGTCCTGCCCCAGGGGACATATATCAATGCAAAAAGAAATTTTAAAAACTAAAGTTTTTTCGGGAGCAGTCATTTTAATGATGCATAAAGTGAAAAAAAAAAAAGTGAAATTTTCCTTTAAATATGGTACCTGGGGGGTGTCTAAAGTATGCCTGTGAAGTGGCATGTGTTTCCCGTGTTTAGAACTGTCCTTGCACAAAATGACATTTGTAAAGGAAAAAAAGAAGCCATTTAAAACCACTTGCGGCTTTAATGTCATGTCTTGTCCTGGCCGCCATATGGCTGAAAATCCTTGAGAAAAATGGCATGGCTACCCCATCACCCCCCCCCACCCCAGCCCCTTTGGGTCTTGTATGGATACTAAGGGGGACCCCGCACCCAAAATAAAACCCTATACCTACAACCCTATATACTCTGAACAGCAGTATATAGGTGGTGCAAACAAGACATGGACTGTAGGTTTGTTCTTAAGTAGAATCTGAACAGGTACATTATGAAGTGTAGCTACATCCCAAAAAAAATCAATTTTTAAGCTTTTTGGAGAACATAGGGAGGGGTTATCACCCCTGTAACATTTGCTGTCTTTGCACATCTGTTCAGAACATGTCACCTCACTTTCCGTCCCAATGACAAATGTTTTTGGAAAAGTGGGGTTTTAATTGAAACAAGGATTGGTGATAAAGCATCAGTAGAGAGGAGATACCTTTTTCCCAAATTAAATCTAACAGGATAGAATTTTCCTTCCTAGGGGTAGATTTCCTCTCACTTCCTGTTTTCTCTTGCCGTTTGCAAGTAGGAGTCGTTTGTAAGTTGGATGTTTGAAAGTAGGGGCCTGCCGTATATACTCTGCAGAAATTTGCCCTATTAGATGTTGGTGTAGCCACAAGACTGGTGGGCACAGGAATGGGCCCTGCTGTGAGTTAATAGATCAAGATTTGTACTTGCATGCACCTGTTGAACCGGGCAGAAAAATTGGGCCTTTGGTGGTGGTGGTGGTGGTGGTGGACGGTGTTGCCACAAGACTGTAAGCCCTCACAGTTACTCTTGGTGGGTGCAGGAATGGGCCCTGCTGTGAGTTATTAGATCAAGATTTGTAATTGCATGCACCTGTTGAACAGGGCAGAAAAATTGGGCCTTTGGTGGTGGTGGTGGACGGTGTTGCCACAAGACTGTAGGCCCTCATAGTTACTCTTGGTGGGCGCAGGAATGGGCCCTGCTGTGAACTATTAGATCAAGATTTGTAATTACACGCCCCTGTTAAACAGGGGCTGAAAAATTGTGCCTTAGGCATTGGTGCTGGTGCCACAACACTGCAACCCCTCACAGATACTGTACTTGGAGCACAGCAGTCACACCTGTTGCGAAGCATCTTTTTAAAAAATTGTAATTACACGCCCCTGTTATACAGGGGCTGAAAAATTGTGCCTTAGGCACTGGTGCTGGTGCCACAACACTGCAACCCCTCACAGATACTGTACTCTGAGCACAGCAATGAGACCTGTTGCAAAGCATTGCCTAAAAATTGTAATTACACGCCCCAACAGGGGCTGAAAAATTGTGCCTTAGGCACTGGTGCTGGTGCCACAACACTGCAACCCCTCACAGATACTGTACTCTGAGCACAGCAGTCACACCTGTTGCGAAGCATCTTTTTAAAAAATTGTAATTACACGCCCCTGTTATACAGGGGCTGAAAAATTGTGCCTTAGGCACTGGTGTGGTGGCATGGATCATTGAGGAGGAGGAAGAGGATAGTCAGTGAACATAACAGGACAGTCACTCAGCATCAGCATAGGCAGTCTTGAAGGGATGTGACATTATAAATTATTCCGTTATATCCGCTTCAGGTGTCTGGTAGCTGGTGGTGATCCAAGACTGATTCATTTTTATGAAGGTCAGTCGATCAACCGAGTCGGTGGACAGGCGCACCCTATGATCGGTGACAAATCCTCCAGCAGCACTGAATGTGCGTTCGGAAAGAACGCTGGATGCAGGACAGGCCAGTAGCTCAATTGCATACTGTGCAAGCTCTGGCCAGTGATCCATCCTCAGGACCCAGTAAGCCAGAGGATTTTCGGTGGGAAAGGTGTCCAAGTCTGACCTTGCCCCTAGGTATTCCTGCACCATGTATATCAGACGCTGGCGATGGTTGCTGGAACCGATCATACCTTGGGGCTGCGGACTAAAAAATTGTCTGAACGCATCGGTCAGACGTCCACCTTCCCCACCGCTCCTTCTGCTACTGACCGAAGCCTCAGCAACTCGTCGTCCAGGACCAGGAGTTTGTAACCTCCCAGTTTCTGGGAACGCGTTGCACAGACCTTTCTGCAAGGCCTCCCTGAGATGTCTCATCCTCTGCTCCCTCTGCGACGGCAAGATAAGGTCCGCAACCTTACCCTTGTACCGTGGATCAAGGAGAGTGGCCAGCCAGTAATGGTCACTCTCCTTGATCCGAAGAACACGAGGATCCTTCCGCAGGCTTTGCAGGATCAGGGAGGCCATGCAGCGTAGGTTAGCTGAGGCATTCGGTCCGGAGTCTTCTGGGTCACTGAGGATGACATGATCGCCAGCCACCTCCTCCCAGCCACGTACAAGTCCACTGGTTTGTTGGGACTGTACATCATCCCTAAAAGACTGCTGCTGCTGATGCTGAGTGCCAGGCTCCACCTCCATGCTCACACAATCCTCCTCCTCCTCCTCCTCCTCTTCCTGTGTGATGGGTGGGACAGAAGGAACATTGTCTGGATAAAGGGGGCCTTGAGAGACAAGGAAGTCCTCCTCTTCATGCCTCTGTTCTGCCTCAAGTGCCCTGTCCATTATCCCACGCAGCGTATGCTCCAACAGGTGGACAAGAGGTACAGTGTCACTGATGCATGCACTGTCACTGCTCACCATCCTCGTGGCCTCCTCAAATGGTGAGAGGACAGTGCATGCATCCCTGATCATGCTCCACTGGCGTGGGGAAAAAAAGCCAAGCTCCCCTGACCCTGTCCTGGTGCCGTAGTCGCAAAGGTACTCATTGATGGCCCTCTGCTGCGTGTGCAGTCGCTGCAGCATGGCCAACGTTGAGTTCCACCTGGTGGGCATGTCACATATTAGGCGGTTCTTGGGCAGGTTCAGCTCCTTTTGCAGCTCAGTCAGCCGAGCACTGGCATTATAAGATCGGCGGAAATGCACACAGACTTTCCTGGCCTGCCTCAGGACATCCTGTAAGCCTGGGAACCTGCCCAAGAACCGCTGCACCACCAGGTTGAGGACGTGAGCCATACAGGGCACATGGGTGAGCTGCCCCTGTCGCAGGGCGGAGAGGAGGTTGGTGCCATTATCAGAAACGACCATTCCTGGCTTAAGCTGGCGTGGCGTCAACCACCTCTCGGCCTGCCCCTGCAGAGCTGCCAGAACCTCTGGCCCAGTGTGGCTCCTGTCCCCCAAACACACCAGCGCAAGCACGGCATGGCATCTTTTTGCCTGCGTACTCGCGTAGCCCCTTGTACGCCTACGGAGCACCGCTGGTTCCGAGGACAGAGCACTCGAAGAGGACATGGAGGAAGAAGAAGAGGAGGGGGTGGAGGAGAGAGGTGTGTCACAACCAGTAGTAGCATTTTGGAGGCGTGGTGGCGGAACAACCTCCAACACTACTGCACCTTGTCCTGCATCCCTCCCAGCTGCCAATAGAGTGACCCAATGGGCCGTGAAAGAAAGATAACGTCCCTGTCCATGCCTGCTGGACCATGAGTCAGCGGTAATATGCACCTTACCGCTGACCGCCCTGTCCAGCGAGGCATGGACATTGCCTTCCACATGCCAGTAGAGAGACGGAATCGCCTTCCGTGAGAAAAAGTGGCGTTTGGGAACCTGCCACTGAGGAACCGCACATTGAACAAACTCACGGAAGGGGGCCGAGTCTATCAACTGAAAAGGCAGCAGTTGAAGTGCTAGCAATTTAGCCAAGCTAGCATTCAACCGCTGGGCATGTGGATGGCTGGGAGTATACTTCTTTCGACGGTCCAGCAGCTGGGGCAGGGAAATTTGCCTGCTACAATCGGACGTCGGTGTACTGCAAGTACTTGGTTGTGACACACCTAATTCTACACCTTCAGTCCTCTCAGAGCAGCTTTCAGAGAGGACTGAAGATATAGTGGGGATGGAGATCCCAGCTGATGAGGAGCAAGGAGAGGTCCGCTTTGTTCTTTGGTGTGGGTCTTTTATGTGTGCTTGCCAACGAGCTGCATGGCAGGTCGACATATGTCTGCTCATGCTTGTGGTGCCCAAGCGGCTGATGTTTTGGCCACGCGAGATACGCTTGAGACAAATATTGCAAATAGCAGTGGTGCGATCTGATGCACTCGTCTCAAAAAAGGCCCACACCAAAGAACTTTTGTGATAATGTGCAGAGGCAGCGCCCTGCACAGGCGGAGCTCTGCAGTGTGGTACAGTTGCTGTGCTGGCCTGTAGCTGGCCTCCAGGGGGCATCCTGCCTCGTTGGACATGTGACGCTGCATCCTCCTCCTCCTCCTCCTCTCTCCCTTCAGGCACCCACGTGGAGTCAGTGACCTCATCATCCCCTCCCTCTTCACCACTAGAGCAAACCTGGCAGTAAGCTGCAGCTGGTGGAACACTACTGCCAGATTGCTGTCCTTCAGCATCCCCTCTCTCTGCGCGCACACTACTGACTTCCTCAAGCTGGGTATCATCATCCGAGCCTTCGAATCGTTGGGCATCCTCCTGGAGCATGTACCCAACACTGTGCTCAAACAGTTCGGGGGACTCCTCAGGAGGACATGGTGGGTCTAGGGAAGGGGTGGCTGATGATGCCATTGAGTACGCGTTGGCAGCTGCTCTGCCAGTACCCTGAGCCTGGGTGAGAGAGGATGAGGAGGATGAGGAGGGCTTGGTCATCCATTCTACCAAGCCTTCGGCATGATGCGGCTCCACATGTCCAGCTGCCGAAAACAAAGACAAGCGTGTCCCATGGCCACGTGCTGATGACGATGCACGACCACGTCCACGGCCAGCACTGTTGTCTCTAGAAACAGAGCCTGCCTGCCCTGTGTTCTTGCCTCGGCACGCTCTGCCTCTCCTTGGCGGTCTTCCAGCCATTGTAGTCGGTAGTGTATATAGTATAAAAAATAGAACTCCTATGTGTGCTCACAACACACTGTAGGTCCTATGGGTGCTGACACTAACACACTATAGGTACTATGTGTGCTGCTGACAAGAAAATATAGGAGCTCTGTTTGCTGCCACTAACACACTAGAAGTCCTATGGGTGCTGCTGAGAAGAAAATATAGGAGCTCTGTTTGCTGCCACTAACACACTAGAAGTCCTATGGGTGCTGCTGAGAAGAAAATATAGGAGCTCTGTGTGATGCCACTAACACACTAGAAGTCCTATGGGTGCTGCTGAGAAGAAAATATAGGAGCTCTGTGTGATGCCACTAACACACTAGAAGTCCTATGGGTGCTGCTGAGAAGAAAATATAGGAGCTCTGTGTGATGCCACTAACACACTAGAAGTCCTATGGGTGCTGCTGAGAAGAAAATATAGGAGCTCTGTTTGCTGCCACTAACACACTAGAAGTCCTATGGGTGCTGCTGAGAAGAAAATATAGGAGCTCTGTGTGATGCCACTAACACACTAGAAGTCCTATGGGTGCTGCTGAGAAGAAAATATAGGAGCTCTGTTTGCTGCCACTAACACACTAGAAGTCCTATGGGTGCTGCTGAGAAGAAAATATAGGAGCTCTGTTTGCTGCCACTAACACACTAGAAGTCCTATGGGTGCTGCTGAGAAGAAAATATAGGAGCTCTGTTTGCTGCCACCAACACACTAGAAGTCCTATGGGTGCTGCTGAGAAGAAAATATAGGAGCTCTGTGTGATGCCACTAACACACTAGAAGTCCTATGGGTGCTGCTGAGAAGAAAATATAGGAGCTCTGTTTGCTGCCACTAACACACTAGAAGTCCTATGGGTGCTGCTGAGAAGAAAATATAGGAGCTCTGTTTGCTGCCACTAACACACTAGAAGTCCTATGGGTGCTGCTGAGAAGAAAATATAGGAGCTCTGTGTGATGCCACTAACACACTAGAAGTCCTATGGGTGCTGCTGCGAAGAAAATATAGGAGCTCTGTTTGCTGCCACTAACACACTAGAAGTCCTATGGGTGCTGCTGAGAAGAAAATATAGGAGCTCTGTTTGCTGCCACTAACACACTAGAAGTCCTATGGGTGCTGCTGAGAAGAAAATATAGGAGCTCTGTTTGCTGCCACTAACACACTAGAAGTCCTATGGGTGCTGCTGAGAAGAAAATATAGGAGCTCTGTTTGCTGCCACTAACACACTAGAAGTCCTATGGGTGCTGCTGAGAAGAAAATATAGGAGCTCTGTGTGATGCCACTAACACACTAGAAGTCCTATGGGTGCTGCTGCGAAGAAAATATAGGAGCTCTGTTTGCTGCCACTAACACACTAGAAGTCCTATGGGTGCTGCTGAGAAGAAAATATAGGAGCTCTGTTTGCTGCCACTAACACACTAGAAGTCCTATGGGTGCTGCTGAGAAGAAAATATAGGAGCTCTGTTTGCTGCCACTAACACACTAGAAGTCCTATGGGTGCTGCTGAGAAGAAAATATAGGAGCTCTGTTTGCTGCCACTAACACACTAGAAGTCCTATGGGTGCTGCTGAGAAGAAAATATAGGAGCTCTGTTTGCTGCCACTAACACACTAGAAGTCCTATGGGTGCTGCTGAGAAGAAAATATAGGAGCTCTGTGTGATGCCACTAACACACTAGAAGTCCTATGGGTGCTGCTGAGAAGAAAATATAGGAGCTCTGTTTGCTGCCACTAACACACTAGAAGTCCTATGGGTGCTGCTGAGAAGAAAATATAGGAGCTCTGTGTGATGCCACTAACACACTAGAAGTCCTATGGGTGCTTCTGAGATGAAAATATAGGAGCTCTGTGTGATGCCACTAACACACTAGAAGTCCTATGGGTGCTGCTGAGAAGAAAATATAGGAGCTCTGTTTGCTGCCACTAACACACTAGAAGTCCTATGGGTGCTGCTGAGAAGAAAATATAGGAGCTCTGTTTGCTGCCACTAACACACTAGAAGTCCTATGGGTGCTGCTGAGAAGAAAATATAGGAGCTCTGTGTGATGCCACTAACACACTAGAAGTCCTATGGGTGCTGCTGCGAAGAAAATATAGGAGCTCTGTGTGATGCCACTAACACACTAGAAGTCCTATGGGTGCTGCTGAGAAGAAAATATAGGAGCTCTGTTTGCTGCCACTAACACACTAGAAGTCCTATGGGTGCTGCTGAGAAGAAAATATAGGAGCTCTGTTTGCTGCCACCAACACACTAGAAGTCCTATGGGTGCTGCTGAGAAGAAAATATAGGAGCTCTGTGTGATGCCACTAACACACTAGAAGTCCTATGGGTGCTGCTGAGAAGAAAATATAGGAGCTCTGTTTGCTGCCACTAACACACTAGAAGTCCTATGGGTGCTGCTGAGAAGAAAATATAGGAGCTCTGTTTGCTGCCACTAACACACTAGAAGTCCTATGGGTGCTGCTGAGAAGAAAATATAGGAGCTCTGTGTGATGCCACTAACACACTAGAAGTCCTATGGGTGCTGCTGCGAAGAAAATATAGGAGCTCTGTTTGCTGCCACTAACACACTAGAAGTCCTATGGGTGCTGCTGAGAAGAAAATATAGGAGCTCTGTTTGCTGCCACTAACACACTAGAAGTCCTATGGGTGCTGCTGAGAAGAAAATATAGGAGCTCTGTTTGCTGCCACTAACACACTAGAAGTCCTATGGGTGCTGCTGAGAAGAAAATATAGGAGCTCTGTTTGCTGCCACTAACACACTAGAAGTCCTATGGGTGCTGCTGAGAAGAAAATATAGGAGCTCTGTGTGATGCCACTAACACACTAGAAGTCCTATGGGTGCTGCTGCGAAGAAAATATAGGAGCTCTGTTTGCTGCCACTAACACACTAGAAGTCCTATGGGTGCTGCTGAGAAGAAAATATAGGAGCTCTGTTTGCTGCCACTAACACACTAGAAGTCCTATGGGTGCTGCTGAGAAGAAAATATAGGAGCTCTGTTTGCTGCCACTAACACACTAGAAGTCCTATGGGTGCTGCTGAGAAGAAAATATAGGAGCTCTGTTTGCTGCCACTAACACACTAGAAGTCCTATGGGTGCTGCTGAGAAGAAAATATAGGAGCTCTGTTTGCTGCCACTAACACACTAGAAGTCCTATGGGTGCTGCTGAGAAGAAAATATAGGAGCTCTGTGTGATGCCACTAACACACTAGAAGTCCTATGGGTGCTGCTGAGAAGAAAATATAGGAGCTCTGTTTGCTGCCACTAACACACTAGAAGTCCTATGGGTGCTGCTGAGAAGAAAATATAGGAGCTCTGTGTGATGCCACTAACACACTAGAAGTCCTATGGGTGCTTCTGAGATGAAAATATAGGAGCTCTGTGTGATGCCACTAACACACTAGAAGTCCTATGGGTGCTGCTGAGAAGAAAATATAGGAGCTCTGTTTGCTGCCACTAACACACTAGAAGTCCTATGGGTGCTGCTGAGAAGAAAATATAGGAGCTCTGTTTGCTGCCACTAACACACTAGAAGTCCTATGGGTGCTGCTGAGAAGAAAATATAGGAGCTCTGTGTGATGCCACTAACACACTAGAAGTCCTATGGGTGCTGCTGCGAAGAAAATATAGGAGCTCTGTTTGCTGCCACTAACACACTAGAAGTCCTATGGGTGCTGCTGAGAAGAAAATATAGGAGCTCTGTTTGCTGCCACTAACACACTAGAAGTCCTATGGGTGCTGCTGAGAAGAAAATATAGGAGCTCTGTTTGCTGCCACTAACACACTAGAAGTCCTATGGGTGCTGCTGAGAAGAAAATATAGGAGCTCTGTTTGCTGCCACTAACACACTAGAAGTCCTATGGGTGCTGCTGAGAAGAAAATATAGGAGCTCTGTGTGATGCCACTAACACACTAGAAGTCCTATGGGTGCTGCTGAGAAGAAAATATAGGAGCTCTGTTTGCTGCCACTAACACACTAGAAGTCCTATGGGTGCTGCTGAGAAGAAAATATAGGAGCTCTGTTTGCTGCCACTAACACACTAGAAGTCCTATGGGTGCTGCTGAGAAGAAAATATAGGAGCTCTGTGTGATGCCACTAACACACTAGAAGTCCTATGGGTGCTGCTGAGAAGAAAATATAGGAGCTCTGTTTGCTGCCACTAACACACTAGAAGTCCTATGGGTGCTGCTGAGAAGAAAATATAGGAGCTCTGTTTGCTGCCACTAACACACTAGAAGTCCTATGGGTGCTGCTGAGAAGAAAATATAGGAGCTCTGTTTGCTGCCACTAACACACTAGAAGTCCTATGGGTGCTGCTGAGAAGAAAATATAGGAGCTCTGTGTGATGCCACTAACACACTAGAAGTCCTATGGGTGCTGCTGAGAAGAAAATATAGGAGCTCTGTTTGCTGCCACTAACACACTAGAAGTCCTATGGGTGCTGCTGAGAAGAAAATATAGGAGCTCTGTTTGCTGCCACTAACACACTAGAAGTCCTATGGGTGCTGCTGAGAAGAAAATATAGGAGCTCTGTTTGCTGCCACTAACACACTAGAAGTCCTATGGGTGCTGCTGAGAAGAAAATATAGGAGCTCTGTTTGCTGCCACTAACACACTAGAAGTCCTATGGGTGCTGCTGAGAAGAAAATATAGGAGCTCTGTGTGATGCCACTAACACACTAGAAGTCCTATGGGTGCTGCTGAGAAGAAAATATAGGAGCTCTGTTTGCTGCCACTAACACACTAGAAGTCCTATGGGTGCTGCTGAGAAGAAAATATAGGAGCTCTGTGTGATGCCACTAACACACTAGAAGTCCTATGGGTGCTGCTGAGAAGAAAATATAGGAGCTCTGTTTGCTGCCACTAACACACTAGAAGTCCTATGGGTGCTGCTGAGAAGAAAATATAGGAGCTCTGTGTGATGCCACTAACACACTAGAAGTCCTATGGGTGCTGCTGAGAAGAAAATATAGGAGCTCTGTTTGCTGCCACTAACACACTAGAAGTCCTATGGGTGCTGCTGAGAAGAAAATATAGGAGCTCTGTTTGCTGCCACCAACACACTAGAAGTCCTATGGGTGCTGCTGAGAAGAAAATATAGGAGCTCTGTGTGATGCCACTAACACACTAGAAGTCCTATGGGTGCTGCTGAGAAGAAAATATAGGAGCTCTGTTTGCTGCCACTAACACACTAGAAGTCCTATGGGTGCTGCTGAGAAGAAAATATAGGAGCTCTGTTTGCTGCCACTAACACACTAGAAGTCCTATGGGTGCTGCTGAGAAGAAAATATAGGAGCTCTGTGTGATGCCACTAACACACTAGAAGTCCTATGGGTGCTGCTGCGAAGAAAATATAGGAGCTCTGTTTGCTGCCACTAACACACTAGAAGTCCTATGGGTGCTGCTGAGAAGAAAATATAGGAGCTCTGTTTGCTGCCACTAACACACTAGAAGTCCTATGGGTGCTGCTGAGAAGAAAATATAGGAGCTCTGTTTGCTGCCACTAACACACTAGAAGTCCTATGGGTGCTGCTGAGAAGAAAATATAGGAGCTCTGTTTGCTGCCACTAACACACTAGAAGTCCTATGGGTGCTGCTGAGAAGAAAATATAGGAGCTCTGTGTGATGCCACTAACACACTAGAAGTCCTATGGGTGCTGCTGAGAAGAAAATATAGGAGCTCTGTGTGATGCCACTAACACACTAGAAGTCCTATGGGTGCTGCTGAGAAGAAAATATAGGAGCTCTGTTTGCTGCCACTAACACACTAGAAGTCCTATGGGTGCTGCTGAGAAGAAAATATAGGAGCTCTGTTTGCTGCCACTAACACACTAGAAGTCCTATGGGTGCTGCTGAGAAGAAAATATAGGAGCTCTGTTTGCTGCCACTAACACACTAGAAGTCCTATGGGTGCTGCTGAGAAGAAAATATAGGAGCTCTGTTTGCTGCCACTAACACACTAGAAGTCCTATGGGTGCTGCTGAGAAGAAAATATAGGAGCTCTGTTTGCTGCCACTAACACACTAGAAGTCCTATGGGTGCTGCTGAGAAGAAAATATAGGAGCTCTGTGTGATGCCACTAACACACTAGAAGTCCTATGGGTGCTGCTGAGAAGAAAATATAGGAGCTCTGTTTGCTGCCACTAACACACTAGAAGTCCTATGGGTGCTGCTGAGAAGAAAATATAGGAGCTCTGTTTGCTGCCACTAACACACTAGAAGTCCTATGGGTGCTGCTGAGAAGAAAATATAGGAGCTCTGTTTGCTGCCACTAACACACTAGAAGTCCTATGGGTGCTGCTGAGAAGAAAATATAGGAGCTCTGTTTGCTGCCACTAACACACTAGAAGTCCTATGGGTGCTGCTGAGAAGAAAATATAGGAGCTCTGTTTGCTGCCACTAACACACTAGAAGTCCTATGGGTGCTGCTGAGAAGAAAATATAGGAGCTCTGTGTGATGCCACTAACACACTAGAAGTCCTATGGGTGCTGCTGAGAAGAAAATATAGGAGCTCTGTTTGCTGCCACTAACACACTAGAAGTCCTATGGGTGCTGCTGAGAAGAAAATATAGGAGCTCTGTGTGATGCCACTAACACACTAGAAGTCCTATGGGTGCTTCTGAGATGAAAATATAGGAGCTCTGTGTGATGCCACTAACACACTAGAAGTCCTATGGGTGCTGCTGAGAAGAAAATATAGGAGCTCTGTTTGCTGCCACTAACACACTAGAAGTCCTATGGGTGCTGCTGAGAAGAAAATATAGGAGCTCTGTTTGCTGCCACTAACACACTAGAAGTCCTATGGGTGCTGCTGAGAAGAAAATATAGGAGCTCTGTGTGATGCCACTAACACACTAGAAGTCCTATGGGTGCTGCTGCGAAGAAAATATAGGAGCTCTGTTTGCTGCCACTAACACACTAGAAGTCCTATGGGTGCTGCTGAGAAGAAAATATAGGAGCTCTGTTTGCTGCCACTAACACACTAGAAGTCCTATGGGTGCTGCTGAGAAGAAAATATAGGAGCTCTGTTTGCTGCCACTAACACACTAGAAGTCCTATGGGTGCTGCTGAGAAGAAAATATAGGAGCTCTGTTTGCTGCCACTAACACACTAGAAGTCCTATGGGTGCTGCTGAGAAGAAAATATAGGAGCTCTGTGTGATGCCACTAACACACTAGAAGTCCTATGGGTGCTGCTGAGAAGAAAATATAGGAGCTCTGTTTGCTGCCACTAACACACTAGAAGTCCTATGGGTGCTGCTGAGAAGAAAATATAGGAGCTCTGTTTGCTGCCACTAACACACTAGAAGTCCTATGGGTGCTGCTGAGAAGAAAATATAGGAGCTCTGTGTGATGCCACTAACACACTAGAAGTCCTATGGGTGCTGCTGAGAAGAAAATATAGGAGCTCTGTTTGCTGCCACTAACACACTAGAAGTCCTATGGGTGCTGCTGAGAAGAAAATATAGGAGCTCTGTTTGCTGCCACTAACACACTAGAAGTCCTATGGGTGCTGCTGAGAAGAAAATATAGGAGCTCTGTTTGCTGCCACTAACACACTAGAAGTCCTATGGGTGCTGCTGAGAAGAAAATATAGGAGCTCTGTTTGCTGCCACTAACACACTAGAAGTCCTATGGATGCTGCTGAGAAGAAAATATAGGAGCTCTGTTTGCTGCCACTAACACACTAGAAGTCCTATGGGTGCTGCTGAGAAGAAAATATAGGAGCTCTGTGTGATGCCACTAACACACTAGAAGTCCTATGGGTGCTGCTGAGAAGAAAATATAGGAGCTCTGTTTGCTGCCACTAACACACTAGAAGTCCTATGGGTGCTGCTGAGAAGAAAATATAGGAGCTCTGTGTGATGCTACTAACACACTAGAAGTCCTATGGGTGCTGCTGAGAAGAAAATATAGGAGCTCTGTTTGCTGCCACTAACACACTAGAAGTCCTATGGGTGCTGCTGAGAAGAAAATATAGGAGCTCTGTGTGATGCCACTAACACACTAGAAGTCCTATGGGTGCTGCTGAGAAGAAAATATAGGAGCTCTGTTTGCTGCCACTAACACACTAGAAGTCCTATGGGTGCTGCTGAGAAGAAAATATAGGAGCTCTGTGTGATGCCACTAACACACTAGAAGTCCTATGGGTGCTGCTGAGAAGAAAATATAGGAGCTCTGTGTGATGCCACTAACACACTAGAAGTCCTATGGGTGCTGCTGAGAAGAAAATATAGGAGCTCTGTTTGCTGCCACTAACACACTAGAAGTCCTATGGGTGCTGCTGAGAAGAAAATATAGGAGCTCTGTTTGCTGCCGCTAACACACTAGAAGTCCTATGGGTGCTGCTGAGAAGAAAATATAGGAGCTCTGTTTGCTGCCACTAACACACTAGAAGTCCTATGGGTGCTGCTGAGAAGAAAATATAGGAGCTCTGTTTGCTGCCACTAACACACTAGAAGTCCTATGGGTGCTGCTGAGAAGAAAATATAGGAGCTCTGTTTGCTGCCGCTAACACACTAGAAGTCCTATGGGTGCTGCTGAGAAGAAAATATAGGAGCTCTGTGTGATGCCACTAACACACTAGAAGTCCTATGGGTGCTGCTGCGAAGAAAATATAGGAGCTCTGTTTGCTGCCACTAACACACTAGAAGTCCTATGGGTGCTGCTGAGAAGAAAATATAGGAGCTCTGTGTGATGCCACTAACACACTAGAAGTCCTATGGGTGCTGCTGAGAAGAAAATATAGGAGCTCTGTGTGATGCCACTAACACACTAGAAGTCCTATGGGTGCTGCTGAGAAGAAAATATAGGAGCTCTGTTTGCTGCCACTAACACACTAGAAGTCCTATGGGTGCTGTTGGGGTGCAATGCTGTGCTAACAGCACTGCGGTTGGTACTACTGCAATACTGTACTAACAGTAAGCACGCACCAGACTAATCCCCAGCAGCAGCTAATAACACACTAACTGTGCAATCAGCAGCAATGAACGATCAATGACTTAGGTAGCAATGGTTTAGCAAAGAAAAAGCCAATGGTTTAGCAAAGAAGAGCAAATCTTTCAGTATCAAGCAAAGACAGAATCAGCAGACTAATCTCTCCTAAAGCCGGAACTCATGTGACCGGGGCCGATGGCGTGGCGGCCTTTTAAATGGTGGGGCGTGTACTAAAGCCCCTGAGCTGTAATTGGCTACAGGCGTCCTGCCTGTAGCCAATTATTGCTCTCCGAGTTTCGGGCGCTGTGATTGGCCAAGCATGCGGGGTCACAGTGCATGCTTGGCCAATCATCAGCCAGCAATGCACTGCGCCGGCCGCGCCGGCCGCAATGCATTGCGGGGCCGCTCGCATCACACGAATGTGATGCGAACGGCCCAAATAGTTCTGGGCTCGACGAGCGAGCGAACGCCCGATGCTCGATTCGAACATGGGTTCGAATCGAGCACCGGGCCCATCCCTACATGACAATAATGTTCCCATCTAGCTAGGCCCTACACAGCTTTAGCTGTCTCCAAAGGGATCTTTACACTGAATAGTCAAGAACTTAACTGTCCACAGCCAAAGTATGAATTGCTTGTTATAGTGCTCTTATGTTTTGTTAGTTATGTGGTCAATTTTTAATTTGACCAAAAGATGGGATTGATCGGGTAAATGGAATAGCCATTTACTTATCAAACATTTATTCATGATTATCAAAGCATGTGTTTCTGATCTGATGTATGTGTATGTATATATGTGTATATGGGTATATGTATGAATATGTATATGTGTATACATATATACATGTATGTATGCGTATGTGTTTAGAATTGGTTGTATAATCTGTTAAAAGTCATATCATGTAATATGATGATGTTTCTGTGTTCAGAGATTGATCAAGCAATCTCTGAGTCACAGGATATAACAAAGGGACACCTTCTCTTTGAAGTCAAAGTTACATTCACACCTCCAGCTAGGAATGAGGTCCTGTATGACATTTCCCAGAGGTAGCTGGAAGTAACACATAGATGCTAAATGTAACTTTGTTCTTGTATGTGAATTGCAACAAATGTTTTGTATGTCAAAGAGGCCCATTTAATGTGCCTTCCCCCTTTTAAAATGTATAAATTGGCCAGAAGCTTCCAGCTTCTTTAGAGCAATTGATTTTAATGTATCACCATGTACTGTGTGCTCTCCAGTTTAGCAGTTTAGCTGCTTGCCTGAATATTAAATACATTTTGTGAATTTGGATTCAGCAGTCAACGTTACTGGAAGTCCTTAAAGTTTGGACTTTCCCTTTCAATGCCTAGGGCCCACCTTTTATCTTGCACACGGGTCCACTGATTTCATACGCCCTGCCCCAAAAATCTGCAATTTTTTTTTTCAAAAATCATATTTTTTTTAGGGGGGGGGGGGGTGTCCCTGAATGGCAGTTTGGAGATGTGGTCACCCTAATTGGAGCGTGGGGGGAAACCGGAGTACCCCAGAGGAACCCCATGCAAACAGTATACCCATACTGTAAACATGTATAATATGTGCAATAAACATATTGAACATGTCTATACTGTGCAGAGAGCCGAAGCGCACATACCATGAGAGTGCGGGAGGACACCGGAGCCCCTGCCAACCCAGAGAGTATAATACATACATATACTGTGAATGTATCTGGAGTCGTGCATAAACATATTTTGTACGTTTATATCATGTATGGCACTGAAACACAGCATTGGAACGTGGGGACAGCCACGCAGACACAGAGACCAATAACACATACATACACTGTGAATGTATGCAGTGTAGAGGTATAGGATGAGTTAAATTATGGCGCAGAGGCGCATAATCTTCTCTGTATCATTCCAACCTGCTTGACTGTGCTGCCGAAGCAGCATGCAGATAACAGGTAACCTCTGATCCTCAGACCGTGTGTCTGTCAGAGCTCAAATCATTCCCCAGGAAATGGCGGGAAATGTTACCTCAAGTATCACACAGAAGGCTCACAGGGACTAGATACATAAATGAATAAAGTCCTCCCTCATCCATGCTGCTCTGAGGCAGCGTGAGGAAAACAGTGAGGAAACTGTGTAAAAGGAAAGCTTGTCACAGTAATTCCAGCCTGAGAGTGTTCCTCACATCAATGAGATCACTTACAAGCATCACTTACCCTGTCCAAAACAACCACCTCAATTTTTGGTGTGGTACCACCGTGAACTTGAGCGACGTGTCTGCCGAGCGGGAGATCTGGATCTTTGTCCCTCATCGCTTTCAAATGTCGGTATAGTCTTTGCCATAATTTTTGTATGGTCTTACCCACATAGAAGCAATTACAACTACATATCAGTAAGTATACTATTCCAGTAGTCTGGCAATTTGCATAATGTTTCGGTCGAAGTTTTTGACCATTTGGTAGATAAATGTTTTTGCTATGAGCTGCAAAATATTGCTGTTTAAACAATGAGCGTTCCCTACTAGCTGATCATTAAACTGGTAAATTGGGCCTAGGTGGACCTTGAATGGAATACAGCACCACCTGCTGGTAGAAACGGTGCTGTACAAAGATTGCACACTGACCACACCAGAGAAAAATCCATGACTCTTTTTGGGACTGTTCACGCTACAGTGAGATGCATTTCACACATGCATTTTTGTGTGTTAAGGCGCATTGCACTTGGCTGCCCATGCACTTTAAAAGTGTTGTGAATGCATGTCATTGCATGAGTATTTCCTTCAATATCTCTCAAACTGCAGCACAACACACAGTGCTCAGATGCAAATGTTCTATATGTACAGGTCACTTCCACAGGTAAGGTAAAAAAAAATCTGTGCTGCAGGATCCTCCCAGCCCCCCCCCCTTATACCAGGTGCGCCACTAGGGTTGGCGTCACCCCCCTCTACCAACTATAGTCCCCCCTCAGTACAGACCACCCTCCACTAACTACAGACCCCCCTCCCCCAGTATAGACCCCCCACTAAGTATAGATCCCCCTTCCTCAGTATAACCCCCCACTAAGTACAGACCCCCCTCCGTCAGTATAGACCTCCCCCTCAGTGCATACCCCCCCATCAGTATATACCCCCTTCAGTGCATACCCTCTCTTCAGTATAGACCCCCCCTCAGTGCATGCACCCTCTTCAGTATAGACCCCCTCAGTATAGACCCCCCTTGGTGCATAACTTCCCCATCAGTATGGACCCCCCTCAGTGCATACCCCCTAGTACAGACCCCCTCAATGCATACCCCCCCAGGTGCATACCCCCATCAGTATAGACCCCCCTAGTATAGACCCCCTCAGTGCATACCCCCCTCGGTGCATAGCCCCCCATCAGTATAGACCCCCCTCGGTGCATAACCCCCCCATCAGTATAGACCCCCCCGGTGCATACCCCCCATCAGTATGGACCCCCCTCAGTGCATACCCCCCCTCGGTGCATAACCCCCATCAGTATAGACCCCCCTCAGTATAGACCCCTCAGTGCAAACCCCCCCCAAAGCACCTTGTCCCCATGTTCATGAGGACAAGGGCCTCTTCCCCACAACCCTGGCCCGGCGGTTTTGGGGTTTAGATGGGTGACTTATTCCCACCAAAAATGAAAAGAATTTGGTGTAAGGTTCCCCTCAAAATCCTAAAATACTATACCCTCATCCAAGCATGCAGCCAACCAGGCTAAGAAATGGATGGCACAATCAAGCCCCCCCCCCCCCAACCACACCAGGTCACATGCCCTCAAAATGAGGGGGTGCTTTAGGGGGCCCCCCCAAAGCACCTTGTCCCCATGTTGATGAGGATAAGGACATCTTCCCCACAACCCTGGCTTGGTGGTTGTGGGGGTGCAGGGGGTGACTTGTTGGAATCTGGAAGTCCCTTTTGCCCTCCCCCCCATGTGTATAATACATTCACCAAAAAAACGGACCATAGTAAATAAAAACACAGAGCCAGTTTTCGACAAGTCCTTTATTGAAAAAAGGAAAAAACTAAATAAATGTCCCCTGAAGTAAATCCAGCATCAATCATGTAAACACCACCCACCGACCTGCACAAGAAAAAAGGTCCGCACAAGGCTCTTGGCTCCCGCTGACTGACAGCTCTGCTTTCCACCTGCTGCTAAATAAACTAAGAGGTGGGGTCACCCAATGATGTCACTGGTAAACAGAACAAAGAGAGGGTGAATCTCACCTATTGGGGACACAGACAGAACTAAAAAACAGAAAGGGGATCTAATCCATTTAACCACTTCAGCACCGGAAGATTTTACCCCCTTCCTGACCAGGCCACTTTTTTTGCGATACGACGCTGCGTCGCTTTAACTGACAATTGCGCGGTCGTGCAACGTTGTACCCAAACAAAATTGATGTCCTTTTTTTTTCCCACAAATAGAGATTTCTTTTGGTGGTATTTGATCACCTCTGCGGTTTTTATTTTTTGCGCTATAAACAAAGCAGGACTGACAATTTTGAAAAAACAAAACAAAACACTATATTTTTTTTACTTTTTGCTATAAAACATACCCAATAAAATGTTTTTTAAAAAAAATCGCATTTCTTCATGAATTTTGGCCAATATGTATTCTGCTACATATTTCTGGTAAAAAAAAAAATCCCAATAAGTGTATATTACAGTATATACTCGAGTATAAGCCGACCCGAATATAAGCCGAGGCACCTAATTTTACCACAAGAAACTGGGAAAACATATTGACTTGAGTATAAGCCTAGGGTGGGAAAATGTAGCAGCTACTGGGTAAACAATGCCCATCTGCAGTCTCACTGTGCCCAGTTGCCGCCATACCTTTCATTACTAAAACAGCGTGCGTTTCCCGCTGTGTAATGCAGTCTGTTCGGCCGTCCATTGAAACAAAGCCCCGCCTCCTCCTCATCCGTCCAGGATAGGGGAACACTGATACAATGCTGGGAAACTGTATCAGTGTTCCACCTATCACAGACGAGGAGGCGGCGGGCTTTGTCACAATGGACGGGCGAACAGAATGCATTGCACAGCGGGAGACACACGCTGTTTTAGTAATGAAAGGTATGGCTCATTTGAGTATAAGTCGAGGAGCAGTTTTTCAGCCTAAAAAATTTGCTGAAAAACTTGGCTTATACTCGAGTATATACGGTAATTGGTTTGCGCAAAAGTTATAGCGTCTACAATTTTTATAGCATTTTTATTAGTAATGGCGGCGCTCAGCAATTTTTAGCGGAACTGTGACATTGCGGCGGACGAATTGGACACCTGACACTTTTTGGGGACCAGTGACACTAATACAGTAATCAGTGCTAAAAAAAAAAAAAAAAAATGCACTGTCACTGTACTAATGACACTGGCAGGGAAGGGGTTAACATCAGGTACGATCAAAGGGTTAAGTATGCCCCTAGGGGGTGCTTTCTAACTTGGGGGGGGTGGTTTGACTAAAGGAAAACAAAAGATCTTTGTTTCTGCTTAGCAGAAACACAAGATCTCCATTTTCCCCTCTGGCAGAACGGCAATCTGCCTTGTTTACCTCTCTTTAGACCTGGACCCGCAGATTGGCTCCTGCTGTGTCCAATCACAGCGGGAGCAGGGCTCTGTGCGCCCCAGTGCCAAAGAAATAAAAATCACGTACAGGTACGTGATTTTGCGCTTAAGGGCCGCCCTGCTTCAGTATATGTACGTGGGGCGGTTAAGTTAAACATTAGCTTTGGGGGGGACATATTTATTTTTTATTTGGTGTTCTTTATTAGCCGCTGTAATAAAATTGTAACCTTTTCTCCATTACAACGCCTGGAACTTTTTTTATTTTCTCTTTTCTGTCTTTGTCAGGAAAAGGCTGTAAATTTCGTCTTCCTCAAAGCTGAATGACAACAAGGGCACCAGGAAGGAGATTCCTCTACAATGACATTGGTGTACATCAGTTATTTGCATGTCGGGGGAAATCGCTGAACCGTACATGGGGTGATGGGGGAAAGCATGTGACATTTGTATTGTTTTTTACATTATTAGTCTATTGATTTCTGTGGTTTTCAGTTTCACTTTTATACATTTGAACGCATGGGCCAAAATAGAGAAATCCTGTGTCGGTGAAAGGTATGTAGCGGGGTGCTATATTTAAGGGAAGTATCTGAGTGGTAATAAGGCTCAGATACACTAAATTGTTAGGGTTTATGGACCATTTCTGTCCCTGGGAGATAGTATTAATGTACAGTTCCCTGGGGCCTATAGGTGGCGCTGTTGCCATGGGCCCGGGTTGAACCACAGTACAGGGTTGTGCCTTTTCTTATCCCCTCTTGACAGCAGTGCGGCGGGGAACCTGCTGTGCCTGTCGGGAGAGGGTATAAAAGGGGCGGCCATCTTCCAGGAGGTGGACGTCGTCGTCAACGCCCAGGCACCTTAGGCCTGGGTGTGTCGCCTCCGGGTGCCCTAGGCCCGGAGGCCTGGTCGGTTGGTCGTTCAGTGCCCAGGCACCTTAGGCCTGGGTGTGTGTTGCCTCCGGGTGCCCTAGGCTCGGAGGTGGAGCTGCTGTTCCATCCCAGACACCTTCAGTCTGGGGTGAGGTACTAAATAGGAGGCCCGGGGCCCAGCAACCTTCGGCTGGTGTCCGCTAAGGATCGAGAGCTCCTAGGGTACCGCCTTATGAGGGGACCCATATCTTGGATCGAGGAGGCCAGGGAGGTGACCCTTTCTGAAGACCCAGCGTAGAGTCGTGGTGACAGTGAGGGCCTCTGGTAACTCTCCGCAGGGACGTTTTTCTCTTCGACATGGGCCAAGTTCTCCAAGAAGGCAGTGCATGTTCTGTAGGTCATAGTGGCAGTGACTACGCACACCAGGTCAGTGGCAGTGACCAAATAGGGCAAGGCCCTATTCACCCGGTCAGTGGCAGTGACCATCAACAAGTCCATGGCAGTGACTTTCATATTCATTAGGTCTGTGATAAAGATTGCACGCCAAACCTGTTTGTGCATATCAGAACAGTAAGAGAACCAAGATTGAGTTTGTGCCTGGACCTCTCTCCCACCTTATCTGACCTGTGTCTCGTCTCAACCTGTCTGCTCTTAAAGGGACTATTTAATATCCATGTGAAATAAATACAGAAGTTGGACTTTCAGTTGGTGTGGACAGTTACATTACTGGGGAGAATTTAGGACTTGTTTCTGGCCAAGCCAAGAAGTGAGATCATCTCGGGAGGATTCTAACACCAGCCGCAGGCAGGCCCGAGAAAACTAACACCGCTCAACCTCCCCATCCAGGAGGGTACGGGCTTGTAGTGCGGTGTGCCTCATTCTTACCTGCGGTGGGTGCGCTATAGGTATATAAATGCAAAATGTAAAACAGGAGATGAAAACAAAAATTGTAAATTTAGTAGACCAATAGAAGTAAAAAAAAAAAAAAAAGAACTGCTTTTGTAGTAATACGCACCTTCAGTCCAGCACTGTCCCCTGTGGTAATTCCATCCTGCCAGTAGATGTCACCAATCTTCTGGATCCAATGACAACCAAGACACCTGCTTGTGGGGGATGGCATCACAGTGCCTTCAATTCAGAGTACTCCTGCACTGGGCAGAGCTCCATCGTCTATATGTTACCGTTAACCCATGACATCACCAGAACCGACAAAAAGACCTTTGGGGAGAAACATATATCTCTACACTATATTACCAAAAGTATTGGGACGCCTGCCTTTACACGCACATGAACTTTAACCACTTGCCGACCGCCACCAGTAGATATACGTCGGCAGAATTGCTCCTGTGCGCAAAGCAACGTACGCGATCTCCGTGACCGTGCCCGCGGGACCCGCGGACTTGATGTCCGCCGGTGTCCAGCGATCGTGTCACGGAGCTGCAGAACAGGGGGATGACTGTGAAAACAAGGCATCTCCCTGTTCTGCCTAGTGACAGATTAGAGATCTACTGCTCCCTGTCATCAGGAGCAGTGATCAGTTAGAATCACTCCCTACACACACTTAACCCCTTCCTCGCCCCCTAGTGGTTAACCTCTTCCCTGCCAGTGTCATTTACACAGTAATCAGTGCATTTTTATAGCAATGATCGCTGTATAAATGACAATGGTCCCAAAATAGCGTCAAAAGTGTCCGATGTGTGCGCCATAATGTCGCAGTCACGATAAAAATCGCAGATCGACGCTATTTCTAATAGAAAAAAAAAATTATTAATAAAAATGCCATAAAACTATCCCCTATTTTGTAGACGCTATAACTTTTGTGCAAAGTGCAAACCAATCGATATACGCTTATTGCGATTTTTTGTTACCAACAATATGTAGAAGAATACGTATGGGCCTAAACTGACGAATTTTTTTTTTATATATATATATATTTTGGGGATATTTATTATAGCAAAAAGTAAAAAAGATTTGTTTTTTTTTCAAAATTGTCGCTCTATTTTTGTTTATAGCGCAAAAAATAAAAACCCGCAGAGGTGATCAAATACCACCAAAAGAAAGCTCTATTTGTGGGGAAAAAAAATAGTTTGGGAGCCACGCAACTCGACCGCGCAATTGTCAGTTAAAGCGGCGCAGTGCCGAATCGCAAAAAATGGCCAGGTCATTGGGCGGCCAAATCCTCTGGGGCAGAAGTGCTTAATGGCATCCCAGTCTTAGTCCGTAGGGTTCAATATTGAGTTGTCCCCCCCTTTGCAGCTTCAACTCTTCTGGGAAGGCTGTCCACAAGGTTTAGGAGCGTGTCTATGGGAATGTGTGACCATTCTTCCAGAAGTGCATTTGTGAGGTCAGGCACTGATGTTGGACGAAAAGGCCTGGCTCACAGTCTGCGCTCTAATTCATGCCAAAGATTTCATAAAACTCTCTTTGCTCTAGGGAAAAAGTAAATTTTAAGCCCCGTACACACGGTCGGACTTTTGGCCAACAAACTTCATTTTGAGCAAGTTGGACCAACAATCCGACCGTGTGTACACTCCATCGGACAAACTTTTTATTTTTTATTTTTTTCTTCATCAGACAAAAGTTGGGTCTGCAAACGGACAAACTTTTGCCCAACAAAAGTCCGATGGAGCAAAGTCCGACCGTGTGTACAGAAAACCATCAGACTTTTGTCCGATGGACAAAACAACTAATGTTAAAATCAACCAACAATAGCAGAAGTTGACCAAAGGGTGGTGGTAAAGAGCAGAAGAGAGCAGAAAAACCACGTGATGTTGCAAAAAGTTTTGGGAAAGTTTGAAAAAAAGTCCGAGCGTGTGTATGCTATGGGTGTTCCCGACCAACTCCATTCGGACAAAAAAACACGGAAAAGTCTGATAGAAGTCCGACCGTGTGTACAGGGCTTTAGAGTTACATCTGTACAACATATTTGATATTTTACACACTGTGTGTCATTTTACATAGTGGCTTTGTGGTTACACGTCTGCCTTGCAGCACTGGGGTCCTTAGGTTTGAGTCCTGGCTGTGACACTGCCTGCATGGAGTTTGCATGATCTCCCTGTCCTTATGTGGGTTTCCTCTAGGGTGACCACATTTCCAAACTACCATTCAGGGACACCCCCCCCCCCTTCCCAAAAATCAGCTTGTGCTGTAACGAATCACAGCACAGTCATTAGACACAAAAGTCATGATTTATGATTTCTCCAATCACAAGCAGGGGGTGGGGATTGTGCTCCTCCAGGCATTCACGGCCAGGACAAGTACTGTCAGTGAGTAAAGCGGTGATGTGGCGGCCTTTTTGGGGCCATCAGATTGGCCCAGAGAAAGGCTGTGTCAGTTTCATTCCGGGACACTGTATTGTCCTGGCATAAAAGTACCCGGGACAGACCTGCAAAATTCGGGACTGATCACGGGCAATCAGGGACACGTGTCCACCCTAGTTTCCTTCCACACGTCAAAGACATGCTGGTAGGTTTTATGGCTCCTGTATAAATTGGGCCTAGTGTATGTATGTATGTATGTGTAGCGGCCTCACTCTCCCCCTCTTTTGAATCACTTTACTGCTGCCTAGAGGTACTTGGGAGGAGAGAGTGCAGTTACACCACCAGCTCGTACCCTCTGATGTTTGTATGCAGAGGTGTGAGCTTAAACCTTTACCTTCGGGTCTGTGTTCCCTACCGGAGGCTCAGCTTCTCTTGTAGAGAGTGATTGCCACCATACAATAAGGCACTTAGCTCACAGTAACTTGAGTCCCACACCAAATAAAGTCCAACACTTATTTATTCTGTTTGAGCAATAAATAGTCCTTGAAGAGTAGACTGGTTGAACTTATAGAACAGACGGGGTGTGGGGAATGAGGAGGTCCAGGCACAATCAAAGAATCACATACTCTCCTGTCCCAAATCAGCGCAGACAGGCTTGGCGCACGGTCGCTGCCACCGACCGTGAATTTGGTCCCTGCCACAGACCTGGTGAACGATGAGGCCTCTGCCACAGGCCTTAGGATAGGCCTGCCACTGACCTGATGTAGCTAGGTCTCTGCAAAGACCAAAGAACATGGACTACCTTCTCGTTTGTCTGCCCCCGTTAGGGAGATGATCCATCCCGGATGGTCCCCAGAGGCCTTCGCTGTCACGAGCCAATGCTGCGCTGGATATTCAGGTAAGGTCACCTCCCTGGTTCTCCTCGCCCAGGACTCGGGTCCCCGCACTCGGTGGGCCCCTGGGTATCTTCTCCCATGCGGGACCCAGTCGAAGGTACTGGGTCCCAGACCTCGGCTAGTACCTCACCCCAGGCCGAAGGTGCCTGGGATGGAACTCGAACTTCCTCGCACCCAGGTCAAGGGCACTTGGGCGCGAACGACAGAACGCAGCCCCCAGGCTGACAGGCTGAAGGTGCCTGGGGGAATGGACCTCGTGTGTAAGATGTCCGCCCCTTTATACCCTCTCCCAGCAAGCACAGCGGGTTCCCCGCCCTGCCGTACCGCTGCTGCGAGAGGACAAAAAGGGCATGGCCCTACAATGGTGGTTCAACCCCAGCCCAAGGCGACAGCGCCACCCAGGTGCCGCAGGGAACTGGACACCATTGATATCTTCCACAAACAAAAACAACCATAAAACCCTCGTAATTGCTTTATTTGGGCCATGCTACCACCCAAACACTCCCCCTAAATATTGATACCCGCTACACTCACCCCCGGCAGATTGGAACAAAACCATGTCCCAAACGAGGGATAAACATGAGCCTGATCCAGAGACCGAAAAAAAACAAACAAAAAAAAAAACTTCGACAACAAACCAGCAAAATTTTTAAAAAAACGGTAGATTGTGCCTGAACCTAACATGGAAAGGAAAAAGGGAAGGGAACAAACACACAACAGTATGCGTATTACATTCACACAATTGACATTTCCCTCCGGCCACATTCCTAACTAAGACCCACCCCATTCTCAGCGGTCTTGAAGGACGTTCTCCTGCAGAAGGAAAGAAAAAAAAACACATAACCCTGACACAACATGTATTTGTTGGAATGTAAAGGTTCCTCCGTGAAGAAACCTCTTCCTCCCAAAGAAAAGTGTGTGTGTGTGTGTGTGTAACGGTGCACAACACTGCCACCTGATGACAGTGTCGCGGTGAAGACACTTGTGCTGAATTTCCAGCGGACATCCACTTCTCTGTGCTTTGGCCCTAATCTAGCTACACCCCAAAGTCCATGATTACTTTGCGGGAGGGAAGAAAGGAGAACAACAACAGCCCCAGTCCCCCATTCCTCCAAAGAGAACAACACCCGTTAAACTTGGGTACAGTCCCTGGGTTCTTCCGGGAAATAAACCCCAGAGAGTTCAGCAAAGGCAAGACAAAAGAAAGGCGTCCCTTTTCCTACAGGTAGAACCTTGGGTGCGGCAAGACAAGGGGTTCTAGATGCTCATCAAAAGTTCCTAAGTGATACTCCACATCCTCCTTATCCCTCCGACGAATCATCACCCTGTCAGCATGGACGTGCCGACCCAACATCCACTCTGCCTTGCAGTCCCTAAACCTCTGAGAAGCTTTCGGGGAACATGCA
Organism: Rana muscosa; assembly: GCA_029206835.1. Taxonomy (NCBI): domain Eukaryota; kingdom Metazoa; phylum Chordata; class Amphibia; order Anura; family Ranidae; genus Rana; species Rana muscosa. Next base: position 1,058,482,492 of record CM055117.1, on the reverse strand, counting down.
ATATACCTGCGGCCGTGTGGCACCTTAATGTGTGTCCACACAAAGTCATTGTACCAGCGTTCTCTGCAGACCTCCACATCACACAACAGTTCCCCCGACAAGTACGGGCATTCCCACCCGTACTCGCTGGCAACTTTCTGGCAAAACAATTTCTGTAATCTAGACAAGGGAGGCATCGTAGCACGGTCTCCCTCACCTGGCAGGACAATAGAATCCGGATGACGAGGTGCCTTGACCACCTCCGATTTGGGCATAGGAGCCCGCAGCGACAGTCTCCTTTCCCTGGTAGCAGGTGCAGGCAACACTGGGAACTGAAGGGCACGCAGGGAACTGGATCCCTCCTCAGGCGCTGGTGCCTCCACCGGGGTGTACTATCCCCTGTAGACATAGGTGGGTCACTTTTGGCACGGGACGAGGACAGGAGTATCTTGTCCCAGCCCTTTTAAGCAAACAGTTCATCCATTGTAACATCGTCTCCCACATCAGAGACCGACTCCAGGTCAGAGGTGTCACACTCTTCTGCGGGTATGTAATTCCCGGTAGACATGGAATCACACCCTCCTGCGGGCTCCGATAACTGCGGATCCCAGACACCTCCAACAAAACACCAAGTCCCAATCCCCGGCTTACCTCGGCCAGCACTTGAGTATAGAGGTCCGGGAATGTTCCCACTGGATCCATCCGGGCCGGGTAAACGCAGGGGTTGTCATCCATCACGACCACTGGAAGCTCTGACCAGACCGATCTTCCTCTTTGGCGGTGGGAGTAGGGAAGCTGTGGTGCCCGAGGCAGCATCCTCGGATTTTTCCTCCATCACTTTGATCGCGACCTCCCCAGAGGTCTCTACAGTGCGCGCAGGGATGGCTGTCCAAGCATTGACTTCTCCTTCAAAAGTGGCAGCGCCCGTTGTGCGGCCGAGGTGGAAGACCCGAGGCCTTTCTATGTGTTGCTCCATCTCGAACATTAACTCTCTGCAGGCCTCACAGCGCCCGAATGGCATCAGCTGAACCACCAGTCCCGAACATCCGGGACAAATCATGCCCAGGGCCTCAACGTCCCTGCAGGTATACAGGGCGAAAGGTCCCCGGGGCTTGAGCCGAATCCCTGTATCTGTAATCGGAGCAGCAGTTGAAGTCATCCTCGTGGTAGTAGAGACTGGAACCCATGAGGCATTACTGAACATGGTGACCGCTTGCTACTCCATCGCACATTGAAAAACTGGCGCCAAAGTCCCCACGTGTATCTCTTCACACGGCCAGACTCCTCCCCTTTTGTGCACCAGTTCGCGGGCTTTCTCCATGTCACGCCCACGAACTGTGCAGGGAGGGTGTGCCTCGTGGCGCGTTGGCCAATATGGCCGACCTCGGAACTCTTCTGGGCAGCAAAGTTCAAACTCCGATAGCTTCGGCTCCATAACACAAACACAAATCCCGGACCTGGAGCCCCCACGTGTAGCGGCCTCATTCTCCCCCTCTTGGCACACGGTCGCTGCCACCGACCGTGAATTTGGTCCCTGTCACAGACCTGCTAAACGATGAGGCCTCTGCCACAGGCCTTAGGATAGGCCTGCCACTGACCTGATGTAGCTGGGTCTCTGCAAAGACCAAAGAACATGGACTACCTTCTCGTTTGTCTGCCCCTGTTAGGGAGATGATCCATCCCAGACAGTCCCCAGAGGCCTTCGCTGTCACCAGCCAATGCTGCGCTGGATCTTCAGGTAAGGTCACCTCCCTGGTTCTCCTCGCCCAGGACTCGGGTCCCCGCACTCGGTGGGCCCCTAGGTATCTTCTCCCATGCGGGACCCAGTCGAAGGTACTGGGTCCCAGGCCTCGGCTAGTACCTCACCCCAGGCCGAAGGTGCCTGGGATGGAACTCGAACTCCCTCGCACCCAGGTCAAGGGCACTTGGGCGCGAACGACAGAACGTAGCCCCCAGGCTGAAGGTGCCTGGGGGAATGGACCTTGTGTGCAAGATGTCCGCCCCCTTTATACCCTCTCCCAGCAAGCACAGCGGGTTCCCCGCCCTGCCGTACCGCTGCTGCTAGAGGACAAAAAGGGCACGGCCCTACAATGTTGGTTCAACCCCAGCCCAAGGCGACAGCGCCACCCAGTGGCCGCAGGGAACATGACACCATTGATGTCTTTCATGAACAAAAACAACCATAAACCCCTCGTAATTGCTGCATTTGGGCCATGGTACCGCCCAAACACTCCCCCTAAATATTGATACCTGCTACATATGTTAGGGACAGTGGAGACCCACCCATTAGGAGCGCAGACTATGGATTCCAATGGTGGGGGGGGGTGCGTCTAATAGCGTAGCTCCCAACTGTACTAGACGCACCAGCCGCCACTCTAGAGATGGCTCACCATCGTTGATGGGCAGGATAGAGGTAAGGAGGCCGTCCGGCGGCAGCGGCAGGAGGGGGGGGGTTTGTATATGGTGTTCCCGCTGTTCGTTTTCAGCACGGAGTGGGTGGACATTGGTTTGCCACAACCTCCCCCCGAGCACCAGCCGTTACTGGCTAGGGACCTTAGATTGTAAACTTCTTGAGGGCCGGGACTGATGTTAATCTACAGTATGTAAAAGGCTGTATATCTGATTATATATTTATAGGTACTTTTAAATTGTTGGCACTGTATAAAGACCCTGTAATAAATAGATACCATGTTAAGCTGAAATGTGTTGTCTGTATTCTATTAATCACTGGGCAGGAGGTCAGCTATGAACTGCATAATATCACTTATTAATCAATGAGCTTTCCCTACTAGCTGACCATTAAACTGGTAAATTGGGCCTAGGTGGACTTTGAATGGAATACAGCACCACCTGCTGGTAGAAACGGTGCTGTACAAAGATTGCACACTGACCACACCAGAGAAAAATCCATGACTCTTTTTGGTACCATTCACGCTACAGTGAGATGCATTTCACACCTGCATTTTTGTGTGTTAAGGCGCATTGCACTTGGCTGCCCATGCACTTTAAAAGTGTTGAGAATGCATGTCATTGCATGAGTATTTCCTTCAATATCTCTCAAACTGCAGCACAACACACAGTGCTCAGATGCAAATGTTCTATATGTACAGGTCACTTCCACAGGTAAGGTAAAAAAAATCTGTGCTGCAGGATCCTCCCAGCCCCCCCCCTCGTTTATACCAGTGGCGTCACTAAGGTTGGTGTCACCCGGTGCGGAAAAAATTGGTGTCACCCCCCTCTACCAACTATAGTCCCCCCTCAGTACAGACCCCCCTCCCTTAATATAGACCCCCCACTAAGTATAGATCCCCCTCAGTGCATACCACCCATCAGTATATACCCCCCTCAGTCACACCTTCCAACATTTTGAGATAGGAATGAGGGACACCTACTAGCAAACGTATGAAGGCATAAGACACGCCTCCTGCCACACCCCTTAGAGGAAAATTAACCCCCAAAAAGGGCTTATTTTCCCACTACTATTCCTTTATATTGCACTATTTTTCTCTCTCTCTGTGGCTACTGAGGTATGATGGTGTCACCTGTATAGTATTTAGGAGCAAAGTCATTATAATCTGTGTGATCAGGACAGGATCTTTAACCACTTAAGCCCTGGACCATTTGGCTGGCCAAAGACCAGGCCACTTTTCGCGATTCGGCACTGCGCCGCTTTAACTGACAATTGCGCGGTCGAGCAACGTGGCTCCCAAACAAAATTGACGTCCTTTTTTTTCCTAAAAATAGAGCTTTCCTTTGGTGGTATTTGATCACCTCTGCAGTTTTTATTTTTTGCGCTATAAACAAAAATAGAGAGGGAATAGTTTTCTGGCATTTTTATAATTTTTTTTTTTTTTTACTAGTAATGACAGCAATCAGCAATTTTTATCGTGATTGCAACATTATGGCGGACACATCGGACACTTTTGACAACATTTTGGGACCATTGTCATTTTTACAGCGATCAGTGCAATAAAAATGATTATTGTAATGTACGATTATTGTATTGCACCGATTATTGTAAAAATTACACTGGCAGTGAAGGGGTTAACCTGTAGGGGCTAAGTGTGTCCTAGGGAGTGATTCTAACTGTTAGGGGGCGTGGCTACGAGTGACACGTCACTGATCGCTGCTCCCGATGAGGGAGCATTCGATCGGTGTCCTGTCACTAGGAAGAACGGGGAGATGTTGTGGTTACACTGACATCTCCCCGTTCTTCAGCTCCGTGACACGATCGCGGGACATCGAGTCCGCGGGTTCTGCGGGCAGGGTCGCGAGCGCGGCGTACGCGCGACCACACATTAGCACATTAAAGGGGAAGTACCTGTACACCCATCTGCCTGTCCGTGTCATTCTGTCGAGGTATAAGTGCGTGCGTCGGTCCTTAAGCGGTTAACAAACACAGTGCCTCCACTCAATTGGGACTTGTGAATAGCAAGTGAAATCCCAATTGAGAAATATATCTTAACATAGACAGTAATCCACACAGCATTGTATTTGAAAGTCCATGTATTGAAGAAATAACATTCAGTGAACCATCCAACATAATGATTTCATGTTCCTGTTTGGAAAATCATTAACAGTCTCTATATGTCTCAGTGAGATGAATCTGCAGCACTTACACAGTCTGTGTTCTCTTAGCAGGAATTCATTGTTCTCTCCACACCCACTTACCCACAAAACCCCTTGCCATCCTCTGCTCTTCTTGATGACCTCATCCTTGGTGAGAGAGAGAGAGCATAGCAACCATATTGGAAAAGGGCAAACAAACACTGCATAACAAGAGTATACACTTTGTGAATGGGCAAAGAAATGATCACATCACTACATTGGCTTTTAAAATTTACAAATGCAGCAATTTAGAATTTGGATGAAAGGTTCAGCACTGGGAAACACTTTTTAAAAGATAAAAAGTTTCAGACTAAAATGAGGGACAAATGAGGAGGTAAGAGGGACATTGCTCCAAATCAGGGACAGTTGGGAGCTATGCCCTCAGTGCATACACCCCATCAGTATAGACCCCCCTTAGTGCATACCCCCTCTTCAGTATAGACCCCCCCCTCAGTGCATACACCCTCTTCAGTATAGACCCCCCCCTCAGTGCATACACCCTCTTCAGTATAGACCCCCCCTCAGTGCATACACCCTCTTCAGTATAGACCCCTTCAGTACATACCCCCTTCAGTCTAGACCCCCCTAGGTGCATACCACCCATCAGTATGGACCCCCTTAGTGCATACCCCCCATCAGTATGGACCCCCTCTTCAGTATAGACCCCTTTAGTGCGTAATACCCCCCATCAGTATAGACCCCCCTCAGTGCATACCCCCCCTAAGTATAGACCCCCCTCCCCCAGTGCATACGCATGTCCAGCTGCAGTTTGCAGTCCGGTGCATTTCTGTTCACCGGTTCAGGTGCGATTCAAGGCTGAATTTTTCCCTGAATTCGCACCTAAACTGATAACAAAAATGCACAGGACCCTTTACACAACCGCACCACAGCTGCACCGGACATGTGTGAACTGGCTTCATTGAGAGCCGATCACAATCACATGTTATGCGAATTGGATGCATCCAATTCCCATCCGATAGGCTCTACACATGAAAACCATCCCTGTGCACGTGTGTGTGAAAAAAGCCTGAGTAGATGCAAAATAACAATTCTCAATAAAAAAATAAATTCTCTAGATAATCAGCGTCCATACAATTGCACTACCATGTAAATAACTGAACACGGTGCTCTGCTCTGTTTATTGAGGACAGGTAACATGTATATGGAGTGTTTAGTGTACGTGGGGAATTTACATGTTGATTGTACAGAGTTTGGAGAACACAGGGTTAAACTGAATGCTTATAAAAAAAAAATCACATTATCTGGACATACACAGATATCTGTTTGCTGTGAGCAAGGCTGAGGACTCAGCCGACTCCCCCATACACACTCTGCTCTTCCGATCCTTTATTCTCATCACACTGCAAACAAATCCTCCTAAATAGTTCTGATGAGAAACTGCCAACTTACCTCTCCAGACTGACTTTTCTTAGAACATCAGCTCAGCTCACCCCCCTCCCTGCACAGTGTCAGCAGCACCTGGCAGTAGCAGTGCCCCGCCTCCGGGTTCTCTGGGCAGATGTCACTGGAGATAGGGGGAGGATCTGAGTAAATGAGGGCACAGATAGAACATACAGGCGACTCGGGGGAGATAGAAAAAACGAGATTCAGACTACAACACCCAGAATGCACTGCAGCAGCAGCCAGCCAGCCAATCAGCGGCCGCCGCAGCCGAATTTGAAAATTTACAGGAAAAAAAATAGCAAACAGGCTGCGCGGCCTGGGGGGAAATCTCCACCCTTCCCCCCGCCACTGTATGTAGCGACCTCACCTCTCACTCCCTCCTTCTCAGTCAATGGCTCTCGTCTAGGGGACCAGGGAGGAGAGTGTGGCACACCACCAGCTCGTATCCTCTTGTGTGCATGGGTGTGAGCTATAACCTTTTACCTTCGGGCCTGTGCCCCTGTCCAGAGCCAAAACTTCCCTTGAGGATGATTCCAACCCTCCACGCAGGTGGAGGTAGGACCCTTTTTGCTCCCAGAAAGTCAAGTTCCACACCACTGAAAGTCCAACACTTATTTATTCTTCAGAGCAATAAATAGTCCTTTGAGAGCGACTGGTTAGACATAGAACAGTTCAGAACACAGTGGGGAGGAGGTCCAGGCACAAACTTGAACTTGGTTTTTCTCCTGCTCTGTTATAGCGCGAACAGGCTTGGCGCACAGTCGCTGCCACCGACCGTGAGGGGGTCCCTGCCACAGACCAGATGAATAAGGCCTCTGCCACAGACCTGGTTGTTGGGCCTCTGCCACGACCTGATTCACGATGGGTCCCTGCCACAGACCATGAGAACGTGGACTACCTTCTATAAGCAATGGCCCCTGTCAGGGAAAGGACATCCATCCGGACAGTTACCAGAGGCCCCGCCGTCACCAGCAAATGCTGCACTGGGTCTTCGGAAGGGTGACCTCCCTGGCCTCCTCGTCCCAGATTCGGGGGTCCACACCGGAGGACACCCTAGGAGCCCTCTATCCCTTGCGGGACCCAGTCGAAGGTACTGGGCCCCAGGCCTCCAGAGAGTACCTCACTCCAGACCGAAGGTGTCTGGGGTGGAACCGCAACTCCGTCCCCGGGCCTAGGGCACCCAGAGACCACCAACACTCACCCCCAGGCTGAAGGTGCCTGGGAGTGTACCCCGAGTGGAAGATGGCTGCCCCCCTTTATACCCTCCCCCAGCATGCACAGCAGGTTCCCCGCCCCGCTGTACTACTGCCGCGAGAGGACACAAAGAGCGCAGCCCTACAATGGCAATTCAACCCCAGCCTATGGCAACAGCGCCACCTATAGGCCGCAGGGAACTGGACACCATTAAAATCCTCCATTGGCATAAATTGGTCCAGGAATCCTAACAATTGTTGCATCTGAGCCTGGTACCACTCAGACGCCTCCCCTAAATATGACCACCCGCTACATATATATTGCTGGTTTCATTCAAATATATATTTTTTTTTAAAGCCCGTGGTGTGTGAACACACTCAAGCCTCGTACACACGGCCGAGAATCTCGTCATTAAAAACATGTCGTTTTTTACGACGAGATCCTTGGACAAGAAACTTGTCCCGGCCGAGTGTACACACGCTCGTTTCAAAGAACCCGCGGTTCTTTGAATGGAGCGTACGCGGTGACGTCATCGAATACGACGAGCATGCGCTCGTCACATTCGATGCCGTCGCCGCCATCTTGGTTCACCCTACCTATGCCTAGGAAGCTACCGCGCATGCGTCGAAGTCATTTCAAGCATGCGCGGGCTTCCCGGAGGACAGGTAAGTGTACACACACACACAATTTTCTCGTCGAGAAACAGGCTGACGAGAATCTCGACGAGAAAATAGAGAGCAGGATCTCTATTTTCTCGTCGAGATTCTTGACGAGAAACCATACACACGAACGAATTTCTCGGCAAGAAATCTCTGCCAGCAAGTTTCTTGCTGGTTCTTGCCGAGAAACTCTGTCGTGTGTACGAGGCTTCAGACTCCACCCGATACAAAAAAAAAGTGCACACAAAAAAGTGAAACACAAAGCCAGGTCGAGAGACGGGACTTCGGCAGCAAGACCAGCCCCGCCTCCACACATGACCAGCTCCACTGGGCCAATCGCAGACGCCCACGTCGGCCACCTGTACATAACCCCTTGAAGCAATCACGGCACTGTGAAACCTTTAAAACAGGACAGGTGGCGACCCTACGCCGGCGGGCCCTCGGACCACGGCCAAATGGACCGACCGGGCATGTCCGACCCTGCTCTTAGATTTAGATGGACTTGACTAACAAATAAAAGCCGAAATCCAGCTAGCACTTTATAAGCAGTCACAACAAGTTTTTTTCCTTTTGGAATAAAGGTTTTACCTTAATAAATAAAAGCTGATCATTGTAAGCACCTCTGTCAATGGATTCACGCAACCAGCTTACTGCCACTTTTGACGGATGACTTTGTCTGGTAAAGGCTTGAGCAAAAGGTGAAAAAGGGAGACTAAAGCCTGATTCACACAATCGGATTTTCCGCGGACAAAGCGTAGGACTTTTGGTCCGAAGGGCGTTGTACGTGAACTTGTCTTGCATACAAACGGCAAAGAATTGTCGGCCAACAAACACAAAACTACGTGGTTTTTCAGCTCTTTTAGCGCCACCCTTTGGGCAACTTATGCTATGTGTTATGGTTAGCATTGCTTCTGAGCATGCGTGTTTGTACTTTTGTCCGAAGGACTTCTGTACACACGATCAGATAATTAGACAACACACATTTGTTGTCAGAAAATTTTAAAGCATGCTATCCAACATTTGTTGGCGGAAAATCCGACAATTGTCCGATGGAGTATACAAACGGTCGGATTTTCAACAGCCTATCATCACACAATTCCCGTCGGAAAATTTGATTGTGTGTACGGGCCTTTAGCCCTGGTTCACACTGGTGCGATTTGACATGTGATTTGACATGTCAAATCGCATGTCAAATCGGCGAAATTTGCGGCCAATGGCACCGTCCTAATCGGTGCGACGCCGCATCTGAGGCACTGCACCGATTACAAAAAGTAGTTTTTGTACTACTTTTTGCGATTTCAGCCGCGATTTACATTGACATCTGTTTCAGATGTCTTTGAAATCGCGGCCGAAATCGGGACTGCCAGCGGGAGTGAAATCATGCGAGTTCCGCTGAACTCGCAGGCTTCACTCCCGTAGCCCCAGTGTGAACGTGGGCTTTGACCCCTTTCACATCGAAGAATGGGCAGGCGGACCCGATCAGGCCACCCATTGTTCTCTATGGGACGGGGGATGTCATCTGTCACTCGTTGGCATCAGATCCAGTCCGCTAAAAACAGATGTATGGGGATACATTTGCCATCCGTCTGGTGGGTTGGATAGAAACAGGCATGCAGTGTTTCCATCCGACCGCCCCATAGAGAGCAGCGGGGTGTGTCCGTGTTCGCTCTGCATAGATGAGCGGACACGGATCTGTCATCTGCCTGCTCAGTAGAGAAATCCCCCACTGAGCAGGGGCCTTAAAAAGGAAATTAGTGCAGCCGCCATGTAGAAGGATTGGTGATCTGCAATGCATTAAATGTTTGCTTTTGAGTTTATATACATATTAAACACTTAATGTTTGGTGTGTTGGCTGTCATTTTACAAAAGCTGCTCTTGAGGTTTCAAGTTAGACAGTGAGAACCATTATAATCTGTGGTTAACCTCCCAAACTAAAGCTGAAGGTTGCTCTACAAAAAAACAAAAGAAAAGCTTGAAATCTGGCCAAAGCTTTAATTCAAGCTGAAGCCCTAATGCTAACCCCATTGGCTGCACATAATACCCTTTTCTTGGCTCCCTCATTGCTCCTTTCAGCAAGTCTCAACTTCACAGGATTCCTCTCCACCACTTCCGCCTCTTCCACAAGTCAAATGGAACAGCAGAGAAGCAAAAAATATGCAGCTGGTAGGGCTGCCATTAAACTGAAAATGTTACTAAGATTCTGCTTAGATATTGCAAAAGTGCGCCCATTGTTTCAGTTTAGGTTGGATGGGAGAGGATTGCAGGGGCGTACCTAGAGCATTTGGCACCCGGGGCAGATCCTATATCTGGCACCCCTCCCCCCCACTTTAAAATGTAAAAACACCCCACTGTGCCCCCTGCATCCTTTAATATCTTTGTCACTACTGTGTAGCCCCTCTCCACAACTGCACCTCTAGACCCCTTTACATTACACAGCACCGCACCTCTGGACTCCTTTACATTACACAGCACCCTGCACCTCTGAACCCCTTTACATTACACAGCCCTTGTACCTCTGGACCCCTTTACATTACACAGCACCCGCAACTCTTGACCCCTTTACTTTACACAGCCCTTGTACATCTGGATCCCATTACATTGCACCTCTGGACCCCTTTACATTACACAGCCCTTGTACCTCTGGACCCCTTAACATTACACTGCACCTCTAGACCCCTTTACATTACACAGCACCCCTTTACATTACACAGCACCCTACACCTCTGGACCCCTTTAAATTACACAGCACACTGCACCTCTGGACCCCTTTACATTACACAGTCCCCTGCACCTCTGGACCCCTTTACATTACACAGCACCCTGCACCCCTTTACATTACACAGCACCTCTGGACCCCTTTACATTACACAGCACCCTGCATCACTGGGCCCCTTTACATTACACATCCCTTGTACCTCTGGACCCCTTTACATTACACATCCCTTGTACCTCTGGACCCCTTAACATTACACTGCACCTCTAGACCCCTTTACATGACAGCACCCTGCACCTCTGGACCCCTTTACATTACACAGCACCCTGCACCTCTGGACCCCTTTACATTACACAGCACCCTGCATCACTGGGCCCCTTTACATTACACAGCCCTTGTACCTCTGGACCCCTTTACATTATACAGCACCCGCACCTCTGGGCCCCTTTACATTATACAGCACCCACACCTCTGGACCCCTTTACATTACACAGCCCTTGTACATCTGGACCCTATTACATTACACTGCACCCTGCACCTCTGGACCCCTTTACATTACACAGCACCCTGCACCCCTTTACATTACACAGCACCCTGCACCTCTGAACCCCTTTACATTACACAGCCCTTGTACCTCTGGATCCCTTAACATTACACTGCACCTCTAGACCCCTTTACATTACACAGCACCCTGCACCCCACACCTCTGGACCCCTTTACATTACACAGCACCCTGCACCTCTGGACCCCTTTACATTACACAGCCCACTGCACCTCTGGACCCCTTTACATTACACAGCACCCTGCATCACTGGACCCCTTTACATTACACAGCACCCTGCATCACTGGACCCCTTTACATTACACAGCCCCCCACAGCTCTGGACGGCCTGTATGTTACACAGACACCCCCTAACAGTTCTGGACCCCCTGCATGTAACATAGACCCCCCCTACAGTACAGACCCCCCCTTCAGACCCATAATGTACCTCTGATGATCAGCGCGGGACATGCACAGCACTGGTTGGGTCCCCTCCCCTGGTGTAGACATAAAGGAGAAGGGGGAGGTGGCTTCATTCTGCTTAACTGTGTGAGACAGCCGAGACTGATCGGCGCCGCGGCTACGAGAGAAGGGTCCCGGGTGTGCCGACGGGTGTCACTCGGGTGCTGCTCGCCACCCCCCCTTGCAAAGCCACTACAGCTCGCCACACGCTCTCCGTGTGTGTTCTTACCTGCCTGTCACAGCGGTGCCGCTGCCTAAACCCGCCCGCTGTCTCCGCTTCAGTCGCAAAGGGGGGGGGGACGCTGGCCTGATACCCCCCAATCTGTGGCACCCGGGGTCGGCCCGCCCCCCACTTAGTATGCCACTGGAGGATTGGAACCTCTGTTACATTTATGTTATCGTCTTTGTCCCATTCTCTCTAAAAACAGCCTATGTCGTTCTCCCAAACTGTCCAGCCCAATACCCCTACCTAAATACCCCAAATTTTACATTTTGTTTCTTGGCAGTTAGATCATACAGCACCTCAAGTGTGTTTAATCGCCATGAAGGGTGATCCTCCCTTCCCTGCTTCCCATCTTTGATCTAGCTGAATAGTTAGGATTAACCACATCCCTATGCATAGAGTTACGCACAGTACTTGCTAGTTACTAATATGGGCTGCGTCCCTGCGCAACTGACGTGATATTATTCACTTTGTATCCTAAGACTGTTACTGTACTTGTTTGTTATCCTTTTATTTCTCTACCAATAAAGTCATTTTAACAAGAAAGGTTTAGCACTGGGAAACACTTTGATAGATAAGTAGTACATTTTATATACAACTATATAGATCAGACCAAAATGAGGGAAAAATGAGGAGGAAAGAGAGACAGGAGGACTTTGTTCCAAATCAGGGACAGTTAAGAGCTATGTTACCGTTTCAAATTAGTCTCAGGGCCTAGGCCGCGATGTGACAATGCCTTTGCTTATGTGCATTACCAATCTCTGCTGTACATGTTGTGTTTTTAATTGGGCATTAAAAACGATCGTGTGTATGCTCCAGAGCATTTTTAACGACGTGCATTAAAAATTTCGAACATGCTCTATTTTTTCACGTCGTTTTTTTTAACGTCGTGAAAAACGGTAGTGTGTATGCTTTTACGAGGGGAAAAAAAACGCGCATGCTCAGAATCAAGTATGAGACGGGAGCACTCGTTCTGGTAAAACTAGCGTGTTGTACGTGACGTCACCGCGCTTTGGACAGGCGGACTTTTGGTCTGAGCGTGTGTATGCAAGGCAGCCTGAGAGGAATTCTGTCGAGAAAACTGTCGGATTTTTATCCGACGGAAAAACCGCATGTGTGTACTAGGCATAACCCTATCATTTACGTCTGATCCTAACTCTAACACTTGATCTCAACATTTAATTCAGAACCTAATGCCGCGTACACACGACCGTTTTTCACGACGTTAAAAATGCCATTTTTTAAATTGGGCATTAAAAACGATCGTGTGTAGGCTCCAGAGCATTTTTAACGACGTGAAAAATAGCCTAAAAAAAATGAGAACATGCTCTATTTTTTCACGTCGTTTTTCACGTCGTTTTTTTTAACGACGTGAAAAGCAGTAGTGTGAATGCTTTTACGAGGGGAAAAAAAACGTGCATGCTCAGAATCAAGTATGAGACGGGAGCGCTCGTTCTGGTAAAACTAGCGTTCGTAATGGAGATAGCACATTCGTCACGCTGTAACGGACTGAAAAGCACGAGGCTGAAAAGCTCGAATCGTCGCTCAACAAACTTTACTAACATGAAGGGTGGCGCCATCTGAAGGGAACTTCCCCTTTATAGTGCCGTTGTACGTCACTGCGCTTTGCTCGAGTGTTTTTTTTATTGAACGTGTGTATGCAAGACAGGCTTGAGAGGAAACAAGAAAAATCACGTAGAGAAAAACGTTGTTTTTTAAAATGACATTAAAAACGGTCGTGTGTACGCGGCATCAGGTGCAAATAGGCTCTCTAGCATTGCAAGTTGAGTGGAGATGACAGAACCAGTATTCTGAGAGGCCGCCAAGATGCTCACCATGAAGGTATGATCCCAAACAGACCCCTTCTTGACCTCTATTAGGGAAAAAGCAATTGGAAATACAATAGGTATATATATATATATATATATATATATATATATATGTATATATATATATATATAGATATATATACATACATATACATACACACACTATATGGTCAAAAGTTTTGGCGCGCCACAAGGTCCATAAAGACATGGATAAGTGCGTTTGGAGTGGAGGAACTTGACTGGCCTGACAGGCTGTGTCCTGACCTCAACCCGATAGAACACCTTTTGGATGAATTAGAGGAGAGACTGCGAGCCAGGCCTTCTCGTCCAACATCAGTGCCTGACCTCACAAATGCACTTCTGGAAGAGTGGTCAGACATTCTTGCCCGACTCGCAGTCTCTGCTCTAAACCTTGTGGACGGCCTTCCCAGAAGAGTTGAAGCCCTTCTAGCTGTAAAAGGTGGGCCAACTCAATATTGAACCCTACAGACTTAAGCCCCATACACACTATTCGATTTTCTGCAGATTTTTGTCTTCAGATTTACCAAAACCATATAACATGAGGTCAAACCTTAAGTTTCAATTTGTATGCAATCCGGCAGGCCTTTGCACTACATGGTTTTGGTATATCTGAAGACAAAAATCTGCAGAAAATCTAATAGTGTGTATGGGGCCTAAGACTGGAATACCATTAACGTTCATGTGTGTGTATAAAGGCAGGCGTCCCAGTACTTTTGACAGTTTATATATATATATATATATATTAGAAACATATAAACCACGGGCCAGCCCTAATCACGCAACATCTAGGTACACTTCTTACAACACCCAAATTTGTGTATAATTGTCTAAATTCTAAGGGTGCTGCAAACCTCCAACTTATCAAGGTGTTTTTTTTTCAAAAAAGTGTCCCGTTCGGGGGTATTGCATGTTTTGGAGCTGTACTATCCTCCTAGATAAGATTCTAGGTGGTCTTCAATTGTGTTGGCTGTCCTAGAATTCATAGGCTGCAGGTGACTGGGGAAGCGAATAAATAGTGTAGGCTCTAGAACAGCAGGGGACTTCCTGCTGCACAGATTCCACCCCCCGCAGGCATTTGTTCTGATTCGAGCTGACATTCATCAAGGTCCCAGCTGTGAATAATCTCCGACATCCCAAAATTTGACCTGAAAGATCCAGTCTGGATAATCTCACTGTAAGGCATCTAGAGGAAGCGAACCGTGAACAGCTGCTCCGTGGCCCTTTAAAGTACCATAGCTTTCTCAGGGGGACTGCTTGCATAGGGTTTCAGATTCTGAGATTCCCTTTAATCTCTTGAGAGGGATCTGTATACTGAACCTTAGCAGAGAGATTGTAAGGAATAGCTTAGTTCAGAGAAGAGTGTCCTCTTGCTATTGGGTCATATTGTCTGGAGCAGTGGTCTCCAAACTGTGGCCCTTTGCTTGCTTTTATGCAGTCCTTGGGGAATTATTTTCCATGCAACAGTGGGGAATAGTTTCTGCCACACTATTCCATCTACTGGCACAAATGATGGGACACTATTCCTCACACTACCACCAACAATGGGGTGCAATGCCTCCCACTGACACCAATGATGGGGCACAATTTGATGGGGCACAATTTCTCTCACTGACACCAACGATTGGGTGCTCTTCCTCCCACTGACACCAAGGACAAGGCCCTATTTCTCCCACTGACATTAACAATAGGGCCCCATTCCTCCCACTGACACCAACAATGAAGCACTTTTCCTCCCCCTACTATTAAAGATAGGCACCGTTTACTTCCATTGAACGCATTACATTTTCTACTCCCACTGACCACAGTCTGGACTCCCCCCCCCCTCCCCCCTAAAGTTTGTTTAGAAAGTTTAAAGACCCCTGGTCTGGAGTATCCTATACCCTGCAGCCCAATTACCGTTCCTGAAAAAGAAAAAGGGTAGTTCCAGAAGACCAGAAGGGACTAAAAGCTGGTAACTGATTCCTGTCACCTCGCAGCAGCTCTTGATTCTGTGTCTGACCAGGAAGTCTCTGGTAGCGTAATAGCAAACTGCAAATGTGAATAGGCTTACTAATCCTGAACACTGCTATTGATTGCGCCTATTAAGCCATGCATATGTGTATACACCGTCCGTCCCGGTGTGGATGAGTTATACTCACAGTTAGAGACGGTTTCCTTTTAAAGCTCCATGTTCGTAGCAGTCCTGTTTGGAGGCACTGCCCGTAAGGCACTCGGTAAAATACCGGGGTGTATGGAAGCCGAGGCCGGCAGATCTAGTTAGCTGCCCTGTGTTCCTTGTGTATGGGGTCATGTGACCAAGTCCATCCGGTTTAAAGTTCACAGGCACAGATAGGCTTAATGGCGCGATAGCTGGAATTTCTAGCGTGGTGGTGAAACAGGGGTATTGCAGCTGGATTTCAGAAGTCAAAAAAGGTTTTGTAATCTGACGGATCATGCAGGTAGAGTTTTGAAAGTCACAGCAATGGTGGCGTTGACCCCCCACAGCAACAAGAAACACCTACGCGTTTCGTGACATTGATCTGTCACTTCAACTGGGTGAAAAGTGAATGAGACATCTCTCAACTTAAATAGGGCCAAGTAGCCTATCAAACACATTCACCTTTTGTTTATAGAGCGCCATCTACTCTTCTTCTTGTTTGATTATATTTTTGTATGTTCATCATTAAAGTAATTTTTGCACTAGCTAATGTGTAGTTGATTCACTATATAGACCCTCCGTTGGGACCTCTTATATCCCTGTCCCAGCCCCCCCCTTTTTCTTTTTCAATAACTATATTGGTCTCAATTAGTGGATCCCATCTTTATGACAAATCACATACCTAGTGTCACTTCTAAAAATATACTTTTCAACATGTTGTGATTCGGTATTTCGGTTGTGAAAGGAATTACCTTTCCTACCTACAGTGATAAGCAATAAACCACCAAAAATACATTCCCCTAGACTGCTTTCTTGTGTCGGTGTGTTTGGAACTGGTGCTTTGGTGAGCTGGCATCCTCTGCGGTAGTGAACCCTCGTCATTATTATTATCAGTCATCATCACTTTCAATCAGCGGCGTATGCAAGGGTAGTGCTTCAGAAGAATCAGCGGTGGGACTTCATTTGAGAAGACGAGATTACACATTCCACTTTCAGCTACAAAAAAAGTAACACAATGAAAATTTTTCTGCCTCTACAGTCCTCTTGTTGTACCCAAATACCCCCATGTGCTTTTGTCCACAGTTGTTATGCTTTTTAATTCCGACATAATAAAACTGTAGAAATATCTTATCAAGCTCTAACAAGGAATTCATTTTTATTGCTTCTAAAATAGACCTCCCACTGCCAAAACTCTTCAGTGTAAGAGCCCATTTAGCCTGATCTGATGCACTGTATACAAGCAGAACTAACCTCTCTATGAAAACATTCCCCCATGTCAAAGTGTGGTATATTGTACATGCCATCCATTGTAGAAAAGATTGCCAAAGCATTCCTCTTAAAATTTGAGCCATTTTTTTTTTTTTGGCAGGGGACGTATACCTGTATATGCCCAGTGTATCCTTCATTCTAAGCATCCTTGTTGTGATGGGATCTTGCCAGGAACACGTCAGCTTCTAGTTTCATAGGTTCAGCTAAGGCACTTGCAATACTTCTCCTTCCAGAAAACCCCATGTTCTTCTTCTCACGTGTGGGATTTATAACTGGTGTCAGAGGTGAGCAGAAGGCAGGATGAAGGAAGTTGGTGCTATGACATATCCAAGATTTTTTTTTTTTATTAGACAGGGGATAGATGAGTTTACTTCCGCTTTAAGGCAATCTGTTCCATTTGAATAGGCTTCAAACAGACCACAATGGACTAAAGACCATATTTATTTTATTTTTAGTTCTGGAGTAGAGCTGAATTAGAACACCTGTCAGGTTTTTATTGCTATCTGTGCACCACCCCCCCCCCCCCCCCACCGTTAGGGAGATTCACCCTCCATTATCATTCAAAGTGAATGTAAAAGAAAATCACAAGTTTTATGTTGTCCCCAGAAAAGCAATAGAGTGGAAATCTGCCAATTGGGACAACAGTTCTGGTGAGCTGGGAGGCCCAGAGGGATTCCCCTAATTTGCAAGGATTTCCTCTCGGTTCCTGTTTTGGCTATGAGACAGGAAGTGAAGGGAAATCTCCAATTAGACACAGATGGCAAAAAATAAACAACAAAACAGACATGGGTTATGGCATAACCCTTCCCTACTCTAACCAATGAGCGTGAACTTGTGCTTTTTTTTTTTATAGTTCTACTTTAAAATCAGACACCTATTTTTATTCAGCCGCAGTTGGTGTTCTGTCTGTTGTGATGTGCAGCAAGGCAGGTGAATTGGGTTGACACTTTAAATAATAGCACCATGTACCATATGTTACCATAACCTATAGGCCTGAACCAGCCTTTATAATGGAAGAGGATTAGGACCTAGGAAAGTTTTTATTACCGACTGCTGTTTAGAAAGAAAGATATCCCTTCTTTTTGTTATAGGTGTCACTGGGGAGGTTCTAACTTGCCCCCTGCTCTATTCAAAACAAAAACATTGCACTTGAAATATAACTAAAGGCAAAACCCTTTCCCTAATTTTGGACAGAGTGCCCTCCTTAGGGAGACTCACCCTCTTATTTGTCCCGCTTACCATTATCAGCAAAAGAGAAAGTGGGAAAAAAAAAATCTCAAATTTTGGGTTGTCACCGGAATAGAACAACATTTTTATAATAGGGACATTAGGTCTGATGCCCTTGCTGATTACCAAAGATTGATCAGGTATTTCTGCTCACTTCGTGTTTGTCCATTTGCCAAAAGATGCCCAAAAAAATATTTGAAGAGTAGATATAACCCTCCCTTACTCTATCAAGATAAAGAAACCAAAAAAAAAAATAACTTTTGCCTTTAGTTCTACTAAAGACTATTGGAGTCTGTTATGTACATAATTGCAGTTTAAAGCCTTACATAAGGGGAAAAAAAACAAACAAAACTAATCTGGACTTTGGTGGATATCGGAGACCTGCGCTGTCATCGTACCTTGGATTGGGGAGTAGGACAGCTGAAGGCATTGCTAAGGCCTCGTTGACGCAGATGCTGGACACCGCAAACGAACAATTTGTTTATGCGTCTCTAGCCAGCAGGTGATGCGTACAGGGGCAGCCTATTCAAGTCTAAGAGGATGTATTGGTCCATCCTACTGTGACAGGTGTGTGTGCATTAGAGTGGCCCTAAACACGCGCCGCCTGGATTTTGGGCCACCCATGCCCTTGTCACGTTGGACGCGTGGCTGTGCAGCTGCTGCATCCTCATACATTTCAATGAGCTTCCTATATGCAGTACCTCCTAACTAGAGAGATGTAAACAGACTATTGACTGTGTACGGTTCTGAGCACCCACGTAAATGAGGCCTAAATTATTGTATCGATAGCCATTTTTCTTAATGCAAAACGATAAAAGAACGACTGCAAGGTTTGTAAAGGTGTCTTTTTACAAACATTTTTGCATGACAAGGTATCTGCCTTTTCCAGCTCAGAAAGCAGGGAGCTATGACATTTCAATAACCTGAAAAAAAAAACAGGTAAGGAACATTTCCCGAATAGAAAGTCTATATTACCATCCCACATTATAGTATCACATTTGTTCAAAAAAAGATTGTTTTTATTTTTCCATAGGATTTAAAGGGATGTTTTTCAAAAGGGGATTTTTTTTTTTTATTATATCCAACCCTGGCAAGTTTACAGGGAAAAGGTGAATCTATTCTCTAAAGACAGCCAGTTACACATGGGATAATGCAAGAATGTGGGTACTCAGTCTTAAAAGTTAGTGAAACATTTAATTAGGCACCCCTGCCTTCCTGGCCTGAGAAGCAAAAATCTGAGTAAGACAATATAGCACATTGTCAAGTTTTAGAATAAAGGAGCTGGCCCAGCACTGTTAATGCCTTTACCTAAATTCCCAGTCTGCAGCACCTATAGACATACTCCATCTCAGTCCCCAATTTTAGGTTAAAATGCTGCTTCTTTTACTCCTACAGCTGTCTCCTATGCTGACAGAGCTGAGTAACAGCCACACCCTTAGCTAAAGCTTCCTCCCTGCAGAGAAAGCGGGGGAGTCGGTTAGACCAGGTTTGTTAGGCTGGGTTCACACTTTTGCGCTGTGAATTTGGTCCGTTTTTTGTCCATTTTGCGGTGGAGTGGGACATAGCTGTGATTATGTTCTAGCCAATGGAATCAAAGTGCAAGAAAAAAAAAAAGTCTTAACTTTCTGGTTTTTGTGGAGTATCGTGTGGTGGAATTCACACATATATGAACCATCATTGCGATTCCAGAACGATTTACACTGATGTATATGGAGATTAAATTTGCAACGCAGTAAAACCGGACAAGACCCTTTTTTTAATCGCATCGCATTCATTGACAAATCGCAACGCATGTATGTGAACAACCGTCATTGAAAACAATGACTTTAGGGATGACGTGTGAATTCAAAGTGTTTGACGCATCGCATTCGTTATGAAATTGCACAAGTGTGAACCGGGCCTTAAGGAGGTTGCGAGGATTGACTTTGGTATCTAGTGGATGCTACAGTCATAATTAGACGCACTGAACATATTCTACATGGGCTTGTTTACACCAGCAACATTGGACATCCCAGGATAGAAACAAGGCAATGTGCACTGGTGTATGCAGAAAAAAATATATACATTTTGCATTTTTACATGCAATAATACTATAAAGTAATACCATAGGTTTAAAAAAAAAAAGGGAAAAAAAACTGGTTAAAAACATATTGCAGTGCAACATAGAAATGCATACCAGTGCGTTAACACATGTGCTATGGTGCAAACAAGCCCCAACTGGAGAAACTCATCTAAATATATATCTATTTTTGCAACTTCAGTTGAGCTTCAAGACTGAATAGTTAAATGTTTGCATTTGCCCAGTCACGACAGGCTCTCTTTAAAACAATAGGCAAGGAATAAAAAAAAAAAAAAAAGGGGGTTATCTACACCGGATTGTGTAACCTTAAGGAGCAGCAGAGGAGACCACAGATAATTAGAAGAACGCAAGTCTATACCAGGCTGCACTTTCAACATTCTTGCGGCTCAGTCAACAATTTACACAAGGACTTGCTTGTGTTCTACTCACAAAATACACAAAAAGGGGCAAAAAAAAAAAAAGGGATCAAAATTATTTTCTACATATATACAACGTCACAGTCCAAGATTATACAACAGAAAAAAAATTTTTGTAAAAATAAACAAAATATCCTGGCATAGTAGTAGTCCCACGAAATTTCCCTGTCTTGGAAAACGTAGACGTCAGCGGAGGTTCCAGAACTGCAGAGCATTTGTTGGGTTCGATCTTCTACCACCTCCTAGCTGGGGCTGGTCTTCGAATCTGTGGTTGGAGTGATGGCGTCATTGGCAAAACCATCGTAGCGATTATCTGAACACAAGGAGAGCTCTTCAGCTGTGTCCATGCTGTTGTTGATTTCTAAAAGAATGTGAAAGAATGAAATAGTAAGAAATACATGAAGCTGCCACAGGAGGTAGCCATATTGTAAGCCAAATGGTTCACCCATAAGCGCAGCCTGCTTTCAAAAAACAAAATAAACAAACTTCCGTAGCCATCAATCCATCCACTAGAGTACTAGATCGCCGCTGAATGAATAGGCTACATTATGGAGCGCTGGCCTCTAGTGAGCTGTGACAGATTACCATTTAAATGGTGACTACCTGGTTCCGGATCCAATGCCAATTCCAACCAGCTTCATAACAGCAATGACCACTCTAAGTTGGGAATTCTTATGACTGGCCGCCAATGTAAGGGGCATTTTTCTACTTTTGACTACCAACTGGTTTTAGCTGGGTCCACCAAGACCTAAAAATTATTTCAAGGGTTCCTTTGGAGCAAAAAAGTTGAGAAAGGTTTAAATCTCTGATATCACCAGTCTCTAGTGAATGAATAGGGTTCAGTCTGTGATGTCACCAGCATCATGTGAATAAAATAAAAAATCTGTATTCAAAGTGATGTCACAAGTGTCTAGTACTTAGATGGGCTGCATTGTCAGTGATAGCGCTGGTATCTAGCGAATGGACAGGCTGCATCATCCATCAGTGAGGTCACTTGTCCTTAGTAAATGGCTAGGCTGCCTTTACAGTGACATCACTGATCTCTAGTGGGGGGGAAAAGGATGCATTTGCAGTGGTGTCACTGGTCTATGGCAATCGATTAAGATGCATTTGCAATGACATCACTGGTTTCCAGAGAGTTGCTACATTGAATATTAGTTCAGCACAATATGGCTTACTCAGAGTATCCTAAATCTAAATCAAAATCATTGGTCTCATCCAATTACATAATTTCAAAATGTTCAAAGATCTTCTTTTCATTGACTAATACAATTATGATTTGGAGGAAAAGACATGTTTCTTCAAGGGATTTTCCGCCATCACTGAAAAAGTGAAAAACTCCAATGAGGCATGACCTACATCAGAGGCAACACACCTCGGTACACATTTACCTTTCTCATTCACACGGAGGTGGCCCACATGTTTTGGTCAGCCAAGTGAGGTTAGAATAGGCAACAGTATACTGACCCAACGATACTGTGGCATCAACTACATGTAGGCATTAAAACCCGACTGTCTCAAACACTGTATAAAATGGTCATGATGGCTCTTCAGCTTTATACTTCAGTGCTGTAGACATGGCTATAAAAAAAGAAGAGCCTCACCCACCAAACTACTAACAGGGGCTACAACTACATTTTCCATCTTGCCTTGCAGCGCAAGCCATAGAAGGGGAAGGTCATTCTGCTGAAAGCATTATGTGACATCTTTACGTGTCCACACATGCTACTGCAGCTCCAAATACAATTCAATATTGGAAGGAAAAGGGAAGGTGTTGTGCTCCGTCAGGCAGCACCACATGGTGAAACGCAAACCTCCATGCAGGAAGATTTTGGGGAAGACCAGATTTTATCTCATAGAGAATCCCTTGCTAGCCCACTGTTGACACAGAAGGTCCACACTACCTGAGGCATTCATCATACATAAAAACCAAACAAACAGACACTGAACCTAGGGAACATGAAGTACAAAATTTCTCAGATCGGAATTATCCCAAGAGCCCAGCCAATGGATTCATCAGATTGCCGAAATGAATTCACTTGAAGAAAAAAAAATGTTCATTTTCACATAAATTTCTAGTTGGATTGGAAAAATCATGGTTTAAAATGAAGATTGAACGCTACAGTTTTCTTAATCTTCTATAAACACTGAGAACAAGGAATCTGCTGTGACGGACACCCTTACCTGTCACCTCCGGGTCTGTGTGAGTATTGGCAATTTGGGGCTGCTCTGACTGTGTTTTGCACAGTTCTGTAGAATATGCTGGCACTTTATTAACGCAGAATGAAAACAGAGTAAGTACTTCTTAAGAAAAAAATGTAACCTAGAAAAAATATTTCCTAAAGTTTCTAAACCTCTAAATATAATCTCATAATATGAAAATGCTCTTGCCTTCTAAAACTATTGTTTCATTTTTCCCTACTTTAAAGTGGAAGTAAACCCTCCTATCATTTTCAGGCAAGGAAGCTGCCATCTTGGCCTCTGTTTATTCTTCAACTGCCATGATGTTGCACATGTGATCAGTTATGAAACCAGCCATTGGATTGTTTGACAGTTTGGTTGAGAGTACAACCAATGTGACAGTTGGCATTCCCGGCATGCCGGGAATGCCAACTGTTTTTTTAAACTGTTAAATCGATGGGTTTACTTCCGCTTTAATACTACTGGGAGTCTAAATAGGGGTCACGGTTGCACGGCCCGACCCCTGGTTATTACGATATGCAGAGAAGGGAGAGTGGTCACAAAGCTTCTGTGCATGATTGTAAAGTCATTAGAATAAATGTTAATGAGCTTATTTAATAAATACTGCCAGGATAAAGTGCATTGAGACAGATCATCCAATCATAATTTACTTTACTGAAAGTAGGCCACTGAAAGATGGAAGCCAATGGTTTTTAATGGACTAAACTTTTTTTTCTGAATTAGCTTTTAAGTGTTAACCAGAAAATGAGGCCTCCTTCCACACTCAAAAAAATAATAATATTGCTCTGTTGACTTGCTTGTGAATTCCTTATCTTAGCGTACAGCATTTGTTGTATTCATAGACTCCGAGTTATATGCAGGCCACCTCCAAGTAACACCGGCAAAAAAAAAAAACTTGCTAGGATTGTCACTACTGCACATGCATATAACACCCACCGCCTCTGAGACTCCAGGTTTTTTTAGCCAGCAATAGGGGGTGATCAAAACGTAGAGGCAAGGTTAAGTAATTTACAGGCAAGTCAAAGTTCTAATTATCCTAATCGTACAAAACAGGACTTGCATTCATAGGCCATGGGATGTCCCAAAGCAATAAACTGGGGGGGGGGGGGGGTAGGCAACACCACCACTTGAACAGAGGACCAAATCTGAGATTCCAATTCCTTGATGCTGAAAAGCCTTGGTGAAGGCCTTGATGATGAAGGGATTAACCCTTTCTTTAGGGGGCCTGGAAATACTGTCTGATCTATCTGGCAATTTTGGATTGGGAAGCAAGATGCCCTGAGGGACTCAGTCATATGAATGGAGGCCGTTGCTGCCAAGTAAACACTGACACACCTAAGCACTGTTAAGAATGGTACACACTATTGTTTTTTCTTCATTCAACCCAGCGGGCTGAATAAAAGAAGCTGAATAGCTCGGGAGGAGCCACTGTACTAACTATGCAATGTTAAGTACAGCGATCTCCCCCGCTGAGCAATTGTGTTCCGACAGGGGGACCCCCCCCCACGGCAGAACATGCCGGTCACCACTCTCAGCCATTGGCTTAGAGCGCTGACCAGATGTCGATCAGCAGACCTTTTTCAGTCATGCTCCTTCAACAGAGATCTACCATGCTGGGTAGCGCTTTGGCTGGATAGAAGCATTGGGGTATCCACGGTTTGGATTTGCTTGTTCCACATCGTGTCTATGTTGGACTGAAGAGGTTTGGTGTAAAACTGGGCAAAGGGAACTGCCTTGAAGGAGGCTACCATTAAGCTCAGAAATCTCATGTAGAAGGGATTTTTGGCCCTTAGGGTCCACACATGGGACCGTTGGAATCAACTTTCTCCTGATGAAGATTCTACCTTGGGCTGTATCCAAGATTAGACCCAGATACTCTAGAAAGTGTGGGAGATGGAGAGCAAACTTTGAAAAGTTAATTATCCAGCCAAAGTTTTGAAGGAATTGGATCAGCTTTTGAACACTGGCAGACAAGGAGTGTGACTAAGGTGTCATTAAAGCTGAACTTTAGCCATTTTTTAAACTTTCCATCTAATAAATCTTCTGCCCTTGTTGTTTTAACTTTGATTAGTAAAACTTTTTTGTGCCAGTAAATACCTTATACAGCCCACTTCCTGTTTTTTGTCTGGTCATTTGCCTAGGCTTATGACATCATGCACAGCTCTCCCTCACTCAGAGTTTGCCAGGAAGGGAGGGGGGATGAGTCATAAGAGGGCCAATGTGAGCTGCAGGGCTGAAGAGCTGGAAGTGTGCCTCTGTGTAAATCCAGGAAGTGATCAGGCAGCAGCTTCAGCTGCCCACAGTTAAAATGGTTGCAGCCAGACTCAGTGGAGGGAAGCTTCAGATTGCGATCTGCTCACATAATTTGTAATTAAAACATCTTTGCCAGTTTCACTTTAGGCCACCCAGGTAACCAATGACGAATGCCCTGGGTTCACAAAAGAGCTAGAAGTGGGCCAAGCAGTTTTGTAAACACTCAAGAGTGCAGAGGAGGGCCCAAATAATAGTAGACAGTAATAGCATATAACAGTAATAGTAATAGACAGATCTAGTTTATCTATCCAGATTTTTCATGCGCAAAGAAATCTGTTTTGGATGTGGAGTCAGGTCCTGTTCGACAGACTAGTGCACATTGCAATGTGTCCACAGTAGAGAGCATATGACATGAAGCCATAGCTTGTACCGCATACAATCTTCTACTGCCTCTGATGCAAGTTCAGGGTCCTCCACAATATCTTCAAAAGTAGGTTCCGTCTCTGAATCCTGAACAGGGTCAGGGGGGGATAGAGGACGTGTAGCCATTTCCGGCCTCTACAAACTGAAGGTTATAGAAGTGCCAAATGTTTTACAAAGAAAACGGTGTTGGCAAGCACAGCCAGGATCAAGTCACCCAGGGACTTTGTGCTCCTGGTTAAAGTGCACAGGGAAAATTTGCGAGTGTGGCACACCTTCCTGGAGTCCTTCAATGGGAGGGCGCTGTGGATGTCAGGGCCTGTTAGCAATTTTGACCTAGAGCTTTTCACGGATGCTGCTGGCTTTACAGGTTTTGGGGCTTTCTTCCAAGGCCGGTGGAGTGCAGGTCCATGGCCACAGTCGTGGATTGACGCAGGCTTTACAAGGAATCTGGTGCTACTGGAATTGTTTCCGGTGGCATTGGTGGTGGAATTGTGGGGCGCATAGAGTTTCTGCGTCATCCCCTCCAGTTGTATGGCTGCTGCAACACTTGGTTTTGAGGAGATGCTTACAACTGAATGTGTTTATGCAGTGCATCTTCCAGGAATTGAGGATGTAGTAGCTGACGCATTGTCTCGCTTTCAGTGGGACAGATTGAGAGTTGGCGCCGGCAGCGGAGCAGCAGGAATTCCCCTGGCCCGACTGGTTGTGGGGGATTACGTTAGACTCGTCTCCGGATGGATCAGGAAGTCAGTGAGTGAGGCTACATGGGCTGCGTATACCAAGGTATGGCAGGAGTGGCTGGCTTTTGTTCACAGTGCTGGTGAGGATCCGGTTGGCCCAGAAGTGTGTTTACTGGTTTTGTATTTTATTTATAGGCACATGGAGGAAGGGGTGTCTGCGTCCGCTTTGAGTAAGAAGTTATCAGGTTTTGCGTTCCTATTTAAATGGCAAGGACAGCCAGATTTTACAAACGATTTTTGGGTACGCCAGGCACTTAAGGGGTACAGATGGTCAGATTGCCGCAAGGACACTAGGCGACCTGTGTCGTTTGACATCCTTCAGGAGCTTGTGGCACAATTGGCAGGGGTGTGTTCCTCAGCTTATGAGGTTTCTTTATTTAAAGTGGCCTTTTTGTTGGCATTTTTTGTGGCATTTAGGATAGGAGAGCTGGTTAGCCCTTCCAAAAAAGTGCATGGGGGGGATTTTGGGTCACAAGGTGCTCTGCAGAGACGATGGGGTGTCATTACTGTTGCGTAGATCTAAGACGGATCAATTGGGCAAGGGCAGGTCAGTACAGGTTTTCCCCTTGCCGGGCTCGCTGCTGTGCCCGGTGGGGGCGGTAAAGGGTTTTTTAGAGATGCGCACGGGGTCATTTTTATTGCATGCGGATGGGTCTCCGTTACCACGATTTCAATTTTTTTCTGTTTTTAGAAAATGTTTGAGGGCATTAGGGGTGGTTGAAAAGGACTTTTCTTCTCATTCCTTTCGGATCTGTGCGGCAACGGAGGTGGCCAGGTGTGGGATGGATGCTGAGTCAGTAAAACGCATTGGTCACTTGGAATCGCGTAGGTTACGGATATATATTCGCCCCCACCTTCTGGTTGGGTTGTAAGGTTATTGGGTGGGGTGGAGTCGTTGAGTGGGGCCGTGTTGCTTGGAGGTGTGGTGGTCATGGTGGTGTGTTTGTTTTCTTCTATTTCAGGTTCGTTGCAAGGACTGGTCTGGATACTGGGCCATTCCTATGTGTGCTGGGGGGCACGGAGAGCTGATGTTAGGCATGAAGGTAGGCAGTTGGGATTCTCTAGACAGGAAGCTTGTGTTCGGTGGCTAGGGGTCCCGGGGATGTTATAGAGC
Source organism: Rana muscosa (assembly GCA_029206835.1). Taxonomy (NCBI): domain Eukaryota; kingdom Metazoa; phylum Chordata; class Amphibia; order Anura; family Ranidae; genus Rana; species Rana muscosa. The sequence continues at coordinate 1,058,454,998 of CM055117.1, read as the reverse complement.
AAGATGGTTCCAGAGGTGCACCGTTTTGCACGGCTGGACAGGCCGTCCAACGTTTTAATTCTGCACGTGGGCGGCAATGACCTGGGTGTTAGGTCCATGTTGGATATTACGCAGGACATTAAGTTTGATGTGTTGCGTCTCCGCATGGACTTTCCTGACATGATCATTGTATGGTCTGACATGGTGGCTCGTACAACATGGAGGATGGCCAGGGCTGTGGAGGGGATTAACAAGGCCCGGAGGAAAACTAATAGGGATGTGAGCAAGTTTGTTGTGAGGAATGGGGGGCTGGCTATCAGGCACCTGGAGTTGGAGGTAGACACATGGAGATACCTGAGGGATGATGGAGTACACCTTAACGTGGTAGGAATTGACATGTGGGTCTTGGGACTGCAGGATGGCATTCAGAGAGCACTTTGGGTGTGGAGGGGCACCCAAGGGTAAGGTGTTTCCCTTGGGCGCTGTGGCGGGTGTTGGTCTTTGCGAGGAAAAGAAGATATTTCGGAAGGAAGAGTTCAGGACCTATCGTTGGTATGGGTCCTGATGGTGGTATTCCAGCTAATGGAGGTTTAGCTGGGAATTGGTAATGGGTGCACTGCGGTCAGTGGTTGTCTCTGAGCCAGCCTGTCGGCTTGAGGCCTATTAGCATATTTTGAGAGGTACCGGAGTGCAGTATTTTTTCCACAGATTATGATGGAGGATCCTGCAAAGACCAACGCTAGGTAGACTGATGGGTTAATAACAGATGTTATTGTTAATTTGAATATATATTTTTTTAATAAATTAGGCTGCTACCAATCTTGGTGTGGTCTCATTAATATAGTTAAGGTTAAGAGGTTGGGGTAAGAAAGTGGTTTAACAGTAGGTACAACTACATCTGTTATACAATAGTCAAGGACATTGCTCTAGAACAAGGGAACAGCTTTCACTGAGTGGTGTTTTCAGTTTCCTGTAGGCCATCTGCAGAACACAAGTTTTCAGCTCTGTTGTCCCACCTTCCTTGTGCCTGTGATCCGCCATGGTTAAGTGAGGGCATCAGCAGTGCAGTACTCATGGAATGGAGTTCGAACTGGATGGAGGTTTGCACGTCCAGATAAAAGAGCTGCTACAATTTAGGCAATGATTGTGTTCCTGTATCACCCTGCGGCTAACTACAGACGTTACAAGTTGAGCACCTAATGCAGTGATCCAGTGCCTGAAACATAACAGGTTGGCTCCACACAGTTGGGTACAGTTCCCAAGGTACACACTAATGGTTAACAATCTGCAAACTGCTAGAGAGCCAAAAGCAATAAGTCGTCAGATCATCTAGAATTGTCAGAAGAAAAAAAGTGAATAAAAAAGCAAAGAAAAAAGAAAAAAAGAAAAGTCTCACAGGTAGAGTTTAAAAAAATGTACAATAGGACCTGCCCCGCAAGTTTTTTGTCATTGTCCAATCACCTGAAGGTCACCTGTGTACAACCCATGGTCCATGAATACAAGTCATGTGTCCTGTACTGTAAAATTAAGATAAACAAAGTGATTGGAGTCCCACATTAAACTTGTGTTACCAAATATGATAAACAATGCAAATCTGCATGTTTTGTGACCACTACTGTCAAAACTGTAGACTCATCCATATAGCTAGTCACTTTTTTTTTTTTTTTTATAAATTCTTTTAATTGAAATTTTTGGACCCATAATACATACATAGCTTGGTACAACACCAAACTAACAGTCAGCCAGCATGGCCGGTAAGTCTAACAATAACTATGCTATCCAATCGACAGCTACAACGAGTATAACCCCCCCCCTGCCCCCCTCCCTTTACTCAGTTCCCTTCCCTCCAACCAAAATTAGCTTTATTTGTGGGACGCAAGTCATATCACTTTTCTAATCATCCAAAATAAAGTTTTTTGTACCCCTCCTCCAGGGTATACTACACGTTGGCCATACACCGGACCCTCCCAACCTTGTAGCTTACTATTAACTCATCACACTGTTTGATCAGACTCATACCATGCTCTCCATACTTTGTCAAATTTTGTACTGCACCCTCTAGCTCTATACGTAGCTTTGTAGTTCACCAATCCTTTCCAAAAGGTTATCTCAGGGGCCCCCATTTTTTTCCATTTTAGTAATATGGCTTTAGCTAGTCACTTTTCAAGATAAAAAAATAACTCCAGAGATTTAGACCCCATACACACGATTAGATTTTCTGCAGATTTTTGTCTCCAGATTTACCAAAACCATGTAGTCAAAGGACCTGCCTGATTGCATACAAATTGAAACTTTTAACCACTTCAGCCCCAGAGGATTTGGCTGCCAAATGACCGGGCCACTTTTTCGGCGTCGCTTTAACCAACAATTGCGCGGTCGTGCGACGTGGCTCACAAACAAAATTTACTTTTTTTCCCCCCCACAAAGAGAGCTTTCTTTTGGTGGTATTTGATAACCTCTGTGGTTTTTATTTTTTGCGCTATAAACAAAAATAGAGCAACAATTTTGAAAAAAGCAATATTATTTTCTGTTTGCTATAATAAATATCCGCAAAAAATATATAAAAATACTTTTTCCTCAGTTTAGGCCGATACGTATTCTCCATATTTTTGTAAAAAATAAATTAAAATAAAATCGCAATAAGCGTATATTGATTGGTTTGTTCAAAAGTTATAGCGTCTACAAAATAGGGGGTCGTTTTATGGCATTTTTATTAATTAATTTTTTTACTAGTTATGGCAGTGATCTGCGATTTTTATTGTGACTGCGACATTATGGCGGACACATCGGTCACTTTTGACGCTATTTTGCGACCATTGTCATTTATACAGCGATCAGTGCTAACAAAATGCATTGATTACTGTGTAAATTACACTGGCATTGAAGGGGTTAACCAGTAGGGGCGGGGAAGGGGTTAAATGTGTCCTAGGGAGTGATTCTAACTGTGTGGGGGCTGGGCTTACTGTGACACGACACTGATCGCTACTCCCGATTACAGGGAGCAGACAATCAGTGTCCTGTCACTAGGCAGAACAGGGAGATGCCTTGTTTACATAGTCATCCCCCCGTTCTGCAGCTCCGTGACACGATCGCGGGACACCTGCGGACAGAGTCCGCAGGTCCCTCGGGCACGGTCACGGAGACCTCTAGGCGGCAGATTCAAAGCACGTTCCTGTACGTTTCTTTGCCTGCCCGTGCCATTCTGCCGACATATCTACGTGAGGCAGTCCGCAAGCGGTTAAGGTTTGATCTCATATTATATAGTTTGGGTAAATCTGAAGACAAAAATCTGCAGAAAATCTAATCGTGTGTATAGGGGCTTGGATTTCAGGTGTAATGCCATGGTTTGGAAAAACTGGAACAGTGTAGAGGAATCCCAAACCTAATAAATATTTTTTGGAAGAATTACCATGGTGTAGAGCAACTGGCATGGTGTAGAGCAACTGGCATGGTGTAGAGCAGTGGTTCTCAACCTGGGGGTCAAATTACAATTTGCCAGGGGTCACTGAATCCTGGGCTGTTCCTGAAGCCCGCACTGCTCTCCCAGCCTTTTTGCGGCTGCCCAGCTGGGCTGTTCCTGGAGCCTGCGGCCGCTCCCACTCTGCCTCTTCGCAGCCGCCTATTCAGTTCATGGCATGGGTGTGGGGAGAGACTAAAGGTCAGCTGACTGGTGAGGAATGTGAAGTGGGAGGGGCTCGAGGAGACCCCATCTCCTGATTTTGGTATATGTGTCACTGCTACGAGACACCACAGAGCTGGAGACACAGTGAGTAACACTACCAGCTGTGATTAGAGTTGCCATTAAAAATCTCCACTACGGTTCTCAGATTAGCAGATGACCTTGATCAAGAGAACCTGAGTTGGCTGATCAGAACTTCCCCCAGCACTGCCATTGATCCCACCCCCCACCAGCACTGCCACTCATCCCAACAATCCCATTCCCCCCACCATAGAGTAAGAGAAGGAATACAAATAGAGAATACATGAAAGGGAGAGGAACAAAGAAAAAGGGAGAGAAAGAATAAAAGAAAGATTGCTAGAGAGGGATGGCGGGAAAAAAAAACAAGAAATTAGGATAGAGAGAGATAAAAGGGAAAGAAAGGATAACAAAGAGAAAGAGTGGTACATCCTAAAATGTACCATAAGGGGTTTTAATACTGTATGAGTGAAGGGGACTCAGGGAGCGCTAAATGTCCATGGGTTAGAGGCGCAAATGACTTGCCTTGGGTGCCGACAACCCACGTTACGAAAATTTTACTGTTAGGGGTCCCCACAACTTGGGAAATTTTATCAAGGGGTCACGGCAGTAGAAAGGTTGAGAATCACTGGTGTAGAGGTATCTCAAACCGAATATCTTTGGGAAGAATGTCATGATTTAAAGGAACTGGAATTGATGTGGAGGGACCTCAAACCTAATAGATACCTTTGGAATGCATTGAAATGCCAGTTATGAGCCTGATATTTTCTGATCCAACATCAGCACCTTATCTTACACATTTTTTATTTGGCTGAATGAGCACAAATTTTCAGACACGCCAAAATCTTGTGGAAAGCATTTCCAAAAGAGTGAAGGCTGTTCTAGCCACAAAAGAAGATGGGGGGCAGCTCTGCATTATTGCCCATGGTATTAAAATTAAATGTCCAACAAGCTCATATTTGGTCATGAAAAAAGTTTTTTTTTTATATATATTTAAATAGGTAAATCAGTGGATCTTGATATAAATAGTACCAATAGATAAAAGGTAATGGATCTGTACAAATGACACATAAAAATCGGCATGGTACAATATATTTATTTCCATGGTCTAAAATAATGGAAATTCAGATTTGTCATGTGGAAAAATAAGTAGAACCCGCTTCAAGCCCATGAAATTGGAATTGGGTGTTCCAGATTATGTGCCAATGATTTCTTGGGAGTATGCAATTGGGACCTGTCTTTTTTTAAACCTCATATCTAGGGTCTGGCTTTCTTTTTGCTATTGACTTGTCTTGTGTCTCCATGTCAAGATCAATGGAGCGCTTCAAGGCCCTCAGAAAAAAGTCATGAATTCCTACGAGTTTGGCAAATGATTTAAAAAAGATCACCAAGTGATTTGAAATCAATCATTTCACTGTAGGGAAACCAATATATCAAGTAGTGTAGCTTGCAAACAACTGCTAATTTGTATAGGACTGTTCAACTCAGCAAATTCAGCTCAGAAGCTGACTGGTTGATACTAAAAGAGTTCTCCAAGAACACTGAAATGTCATCTTAAGGTGTTCACAAGTGTTGGAAGTGCATGCATCTACAATCAGAAAGAGATTGCACCAATTTAACCTGCATGTGAAGTGTGTTAAAGTCTTTGATGCCCAAAAACAACATTAGAGCAAGACTACAGTTTGTCATTGAACATATAGGCAAATACCAGGCCTTTTGGAACAATATGCTGAAGATCGATCAACCAGAGTGGTTTGATCACAGTAACAGTGGATTTGTTTGTCGCAGAGAAAAAGCATTTCAGGAGAACCTCAAAACAGCTGACAGGCATAATGGTGGGGTTGTGTTATGGTTTGAGGCTGCTTTGCTGCTTAAAGGAAAAGTTCAGCCTAAGCTTGTTTGGCTGATTTCTTGTGAAAAAAAAAAAAAAAAACTTGTTTGGCTGGGCTTCTCCTATGGGTCACAGGAGTGCAATTCGTTTTGCGCACTCCTGTGACCCGTTTTCAGTAGAGAGTGGACTGAAGTCCGCTCTCTGCTGATGTCACAGAAATAAGTCTAGGCACCGAGTCCCCCCGACAGTGGGAGACTGGATCTGCCAGATGCCCGTCTCAGCCTCCCAGCGAGCCACTAAGAGCCTGAGATGGCCGCTCCCCGCCCCTCAACAGCTCAGCGCTCCAGTGAGCAAGGAGGAGCAGAGCGGAGAGCTGCTGATTGACAGTCAGCAGCCCTCTGCTCAGGGAGCTGTGAGAACTGAGCCATCGGCAATGTTCAATCACTCGTTTCTCAGTGCAGAGGCGCCAGGGGACAGATGCAGCATCAGACCGATGCTGCATCCACCTAGGCAAGTATAATGGAGGACCCCCAAACCCATACTTCTCTTTTAAGGGCCTGGGCAGCTTGCAGTCATCAAGTCAACTGTGTTTGAGGAGAATGTAAGGCATACTGTCAAGAAGTTGAACCGGAAATAGGTACTTCAACACAAAAATTATCTAAAGCCCACTAGCAAATCCACCAAGAAATGGCCCTGTTTTGATTCCCACTGTATTGTAAATTTTGCTATTGCACAGAGCAGGTAAGTATAAGAGGTTTATTATTTTTAATGTTTTTTTTTAATTGCCTTTAGAAATGCTTTAAATACTAAATGAAACCAACTATTAAGTTTTCGCTAATATGCAAGCACACAAACACATCTACAATTTTTTATTTTTTTAAAAGCACATTAGTACCTGAAAAGATGAGTTTTTCCTTCATTATCCGGACGTCTCGGCTTGTTCTGCGCACAGCAGCGCTCAGCATGATTTGTTCAGGATTGTACCTCCGAATACTGCCCAGCCTCCACCTGCAACAAATCCCACATTGTTATTTCCACTCTTAGTCTTGGTCCTATATGGACAGAGCCAAACATTGGTGATATAACTGGTCAGCAACACATTTATCCTCAGTGAGGGACTAATACCAGTACAGAAGACACAGGTTCATCAAGGAACAGGACAAAAGTTATTCCTCAGCCTTAGGCCTGTTCACACCAAAGTGCAACTGAACTGCTACGGTCTAGGGGAGATATCTCCTCAAACATTAAGCCAACAAAAATAAAGATGCCAATGTTTTAAAATTTACTAATTATGTTCACTGTTGTGAGAATGGGAGACTCTGCAAAATGCAGACCACACTGAAACCTTCAAAGTACGTACCTTCCTCCATGTAGATCAAAGGCTAAGGTGGTGTACACATGGCTTTGGTAGGCAATGATAGGGCATCAAGATGGATGGATAGGGGTAATGAAATCCATCTGCCACAACATGCAGTGCTCGTGCAATAGTTTGGTTCTAGGGTGCATGACCTGATGCCAGGGCAGCCATGCATTGGGGTGCTGGTCACAACAGTTTTAGGTTGGTGCCAAGGTTAGCAGAGCATCTATCGATCCAACAATTGTTGCAGACCACATAACCTAATGCTGGGCCTTGAACAAGCCTGCTGTATCAAGAAGGATCATTCTTTATACAGTAGACAAATTTTTAATAATTCTAATAACCCTACCTGTTCTTGCAAAGTCCTCCTTAATGGACCAAAACTCAAATGGGCAAGGCAATATTCTGTTTAAGTGTGCGTCAATGAAAAAAACACAAAGCCCATCAAAACACTTAAATTAAGGAAGGGGTCCTTACACTATTCGTTCCTATTGGCAATAATGTGCTCCTGTGCAAACAGCATGCTTCCTAACTGTCCCTCATTTAGTGAAACAATCTTAAAAGTAACCTCAGACGTGGCCATGCATTTACACATATATGGGAAAACTTGGGGTATCTGGATGTACTCCATGCAATCTACAAAACAGTGAACATAACTCAGATCGTACTAGGTATAAATTACTAGGGACGCCTGAAAAGCACCTGTAGGTACTCCCCACATTAATTTGGCAAAACAGCTGCGCAGGTGTGAACAGGTTCCAACAGAAAACCTATTACAACAGGCAAAGTGCACAAGGGTTGTGAGAATACAGACCGGATACAGAAAAACTGACGGGTATCCAACTGGGGGGGGGGGGGGGGGGCTGTACAATCAAGGACTGAGGAGGAAAATTGCAAGCAGCAACTCACATCAGTTATCAGTTACTACAAATATGACAATCTAAAAGGTTAACAGTGCAGGTGACATACAGTAAAAAAAAAAAATTATTTTTTTGTGAACGACAGATACCATGCAATCCTTATGTTCTAGAAGGAAATGATCTGCTCCAAAAAACATTTGTGCAAATGCCATTATTTACAGAAGAAGCATTTAAAGTGGACTTTCCTGGAGGTGGATAAACAACTAAATGGCTGAAAGAAATTTGGCTCAGCATTCTGTATGTATCGTGGTTTACATAACCAAAAGCCTAGATTGGTCACATAACCTGTTCAAGGAGAGGATCAGAGTTCAAGATTAGCAAAGGGCCTAGATTTGATCATGCAATCAGCAGTGTAGGGAGCCTGCAGCAGCATTTTCTCCAGGAAAAGGAATTATTGCAACGCTATATTTTTTATTTGCTCAAAATGTTTACAACTCCTCAATAAAGACTACCATGGACTCAATCATCTCTATAGGCAAAAAAAATATTATATACACACATATATATTATAAAAAAATAAATAAAATAAAAACACCCTTTACCGCAGGGGTGCCCAACCTTTTGAAAAGCGAGGGCCAATTAAAGAGACTTGGTAACCGGTCGCGGGCCACAATGAGCGAAGCGGGTGGATGGCAGCCCACTCTACTTTTTTTTTAGCGGATCGAATTGGAGGTAGGCATTTATAAACAGACAAGTCCATTTACATCTGCCACTCCTTGGAGGTGAATGGAGGGTCCGATTGGGTCGGACTGACTGTGTGAAAGGGGCCTAAGGCTGCTTTCACTCTGATGCATTGTTGTTTAGCCGCATCGCGAATGCAGCACAGTTCACCTGTGGCTTTCCTGCAGGTTAGCTGCACTTTGCCATAGACTTCTATTATATCCTGTAGGTGTGGTGCACTTTCAGAAAGCAAAATCTTGCAGGTAATAGAAGTCTATGGCTCAGTGCAGGTTACCCGCAGGTGCACTGCTCTGCACCTGCGGATAAGTTTAAAAGCAGCCCAGTAACCACTACAGAACAGATATGCCCATATATACACTGATTTTAGTAATAAACTTACCTTTAATACCAGTCTTCTATTCTATTCCATCCCAGAGCAGGAGGTCGCGGGCCACTGGTTGGGCACCCCTGCTTTACCGCCTATAGAGCCTGTTCTGGATGTGCAAATACCAAACATTAATAATACATTAACCCCTTTGCTCCAGCGCCTTCCGGCCCTTTAAGGGTTTCAGATGCTGGGAGGGGTTTATGACCATGTGACTGCTGTCATTGGCTGTCACGTGATCGGAAAGCTCCCAATCGCAAGTAGTGATCTGGAGCTGTTAGCCGCCGGTAACTGTCGGCAAGCTCTCTCAGCAAAGCTACCTATACAATCTAGTACGCAAATATGCGGACAATCAGCGTCAAGGCCCGGCCGCCGAGAGGCCACATGTTTGCATACTGTTGGTGTGAAAGGGTTAAGGGCTAGTTCACGCCACAATCCTTGCATTCAGTGTTCCCCCTTGTGTTGCCTTTGCCTTTAGTAAATCAACCCCATTGTGTTTCATGCAAGGAAACAATAGAGACAATGTAGTATAATTTAACTATGCTATAGAAATCCCATATCCACACCCAAGTAAGGTATATTACCCTGCTCACTCTTATGGAATGATTACACAACACCATCTGATATGCTGAACTCCTCCAATGCACTTGAGGTGGGAGGCTTGAGACAAAGTTGAACATGCACTGGTTTACATGAGGTGGAAATAACTTTTGATAAATAAATGGCATGTTGATAACACTATAGGAATGGAATTCATCGAAAAGCCACTTTATATGGAATAAATGAATTCAACTAATATCAATGCATTCAATCCACAATATGACGAATAATATTTGTGGCTGCTTGATAATTGTATACAAGATTTGTTTATACAATACCTTCACCCACTGAGGTGCGTAATTAGCTACTGGTTACTGCAAGTCATTAATATAAAGTTAGATCAAATATAGTGCACTATAATTATATATAAAAAGCTTTTCACTGCAATATCTAGTATGCAATTATCTCCCAGGGGTTTAGTTGTTGATGGTTTTTCTCTGAATGAATGGTTTTATTGTTATGTTATAATTTAGTGATTTTTGTCATTTGCATATCTGGACCAGGCTCTATTGATGGTAAAAGTTTTTGTTATTTGCAAATAGAGATGGTAAGGAGTACTTGGTAGTTCACGTTTTTTGAAGAATTTTAAACCTTTTTGAATGAGGGTATGTTCACATCAGGTGGATTGGACTGAACCGGAAAAGCATGCTCAGAGCAGTCCAATGGACCTGGTGTGAGATTTTGCTCAATTTCTGTCTTGGTGATGACACAGGAAACGAGAAAATTACACCAATGTTCAAAAATAAAAGTTTTAGTTGGAGTTGAGCTTCATGTTAACATAGTAAAATGTAATCTGTGGGGTTTACAAAGCGTCACATGGCTTGTTGAACTAGAAAACGAACCTGCGGACAAGATTATGTGCTACTGGGTCTCATCAACATGAGAGGTGCCGCTGAAGTGACTCCGATGGAGTAAAAATGTGCAGCACAGGGAAACACTGGCCAGACTATGGCCACCAAATTTATGAATTCACTACTTTTTGAAGAACAGATTCTCTACTTTGGCATGGCAGGCCATTAAGTGTACGTCCCCCTAATAGTCTTTAACAGCATACAGTACAATTTTGCTTACAGATGTTCAAGTCTTATCCCAAAGAATCAGGAGGAACTCCCTCAAAGCACAAGTGTCCAAAAAAAGAAGTTCCATGCCTCAAATGGGAAATTTGTGCTAGGTCTCGACGCTTAGCTTGTCAAGATGACGGGGAAAAGGGTTCATTTGTCTTTATCAGAGATGAGAGATCTGCTGGGTATGGTCAATCTATAGGACCATCTGCAAACCCCCACAGAGCTATAGAGCTGCACAATTAAAGTGGTTGTAAACCCACTTTTTCAACTTGCACCTACAGGTAAGCCTAGATTAAGGCTTACCTGTAGGTGCAAGAAATATCTCCTAAACCTACACGGTTTAGGAGATTTAGTTAAATGACAGGCGCCGATGTCTACGGCGCATGCGCGCCGTAGACAACGGCGCATTCATGGGGTTAATCCCATTCACAAAATCGGCTACTTCCCAGCAATCGCTGGGCGTAGCCGAATGTGACGGCTCTTGCGCGCATGCGCAGAGTGACGTCTCCGCTGCTCCGGCCAATCACAGCGCCGGAGCGGCGCTGTGATTGGCTGGTGCGGCGATACCCGGAAGTAACATTCCGGTTATCGCCGCAGCGATGGCTGCGGCTCAAGACAGGGACACGGACGGCTTCGGGGGCCCCGGTCTAAGGTAAGTGGTACATAATGAGCTAGTATGCTAGTCATACTAGCTCATTATGCCTTTCTCTTGCAGGTGGGGTAAAAAAAAAAAAAAAACGATTAGTGGGTTTACAACCACTTTAATCGTTAAAAAATCGTGATCTCGAGTCAACCCCCTGATGATCTCCAATGCAGAGTTTGTCGATTCTTTCATATAACAAGTGGAGAGACTTTATCTGCTCACTCAGCTGTCAAAAGAAAATATCTGGGCAGTCTCCTGGGTTTTTAACGGGAAACATTGTAACTAATGCTTCGTTCTTAGATCAAAGGGATAAACTTCTGTGGAAAAAAATCCGGGCAGTCTGTCAAGTTTGTAACATGAAACATTGTAACTAACTTCCTTCTTAAAACAAACTTCTGTATGTAAATGCAGGAAGTTTAACCACTTAAAGTCAAACTTTTTCTGACACTTGTTTGCTAGAAAATGACTTGGAACCCCCAAACATTATATATAATTTAGCAGAGACCCTAGGAAATAAAATGGCAATTGCTGCAATATTTTATGTCGCACTGTATTTGCACAGTGGTCTTTCAAATGCATTTTTTGGGGGAAAAAAACACTTCAATTAATAAAAAAAAAAAAAAAAACTAAACAGTAAAGTTAGCCCATTTTTTTTGTTTTAATGTGAAAGATGTTACGCCGCGAGAATCGTGAGAGAATCGTGATCTATCTTCCAAGCAAAAAAATTGTGATTCTCATTTTAGCCAAAATCGTGCAGCTCTACAGAGATACAGGCCAAGAATAAGCTCAAAACAAAAAAGTCATTATTTCCCAACAATTCAAAAAATGTGCTTTAATTAAAATCAACCAATCACAATTTATTGTTGAGCAGTTTTGTGTCAGACCCAAGTTTAAATGTACTGGCAAGGAATATATACTGCATTGGCTGAGATCTGAGATATTGGAAACATGCTCCATTTAAACCATGGGTAACCTTTACTATACCCTCAGTGTACAGGTATAGTAAATGGTGGATGCTTATCACCAACTGATCCTTTTCATCTGTCTCTTCCAAAATAGTTGTACACCACCTTCTAATTCATCCATGTTCCGTACCAAAATTAATTCTTTAGATCGTGTTGTATGTGAAAACTGAAATCTCAGCTCCTGCAAAAGTTTGGCAGGGTGCCATGTATTTTGTAACGGAAGCAGGAATTCAGGTTTTACTTTAAAGGGCCAATCCACCTTAAAGTGATGTTTTAGCCATGGATGGAGCTGGGGGGGGGGGGGGTTAACTAGATTGTTATAAGTTTTGGAAGTTAGCCTTAACAGGGGGATCTCACTTTGAGCATACAACACTATTTCAGTCCACCTGGGAGATTCGGATGTTCTCAAAACACCTTTGTGTGTTCCAGCCCCCGTGTTAACATTTCCCATGAATTAAAATCTAGAAGGGTTGGTAGGAAACCTTCCTAATTGAAATAGCAGGTATGTACTACTTGGCAACCCAGCAATGAGATCTCACCAACAGTCCCTGAGCAATAGAGGAAACTGTAGCGAGTTTAATGCTCACCTGGAGTCTCACGCTTTTCACTTGTTATGCAGTCAGGCTTCATAACAAGTAAAGAACATGGCATTTTTTAAGTATTTTTTCTATGTGCGTTTGCACTCTACTATAAAAGCTTTTCTGTGTCAGCAGCACACTAGAGAGCCAGACTGCTGCTCTCACACAGAACGTAGAAGAGTCAAGGTCTCCAGAGGTCCATCAGTCCCCCAGCACAGTGCTCCAATCAACAATGCTGCTCAGAGAGTATTGGAATATTAGAGGATAGGAGTACTCTTAAGGAAGCTCAAGAGTTAGGTGGGATCTCAACTGTTATAGAGGTGTGGGTGTGTGGGTGTGTGTGTGTGTGTGTGTGTGTGTGTGTGTGTGTGTGTGTGTGTGTGTGTGTGTGTGTGTGTGTGTGTGTGTGTGTGTATGTATATATATATATATATATATATATATATATATATATATATATATATATATATATATATATATACACACAGGTCCTTCTCAAAAAATTAGCATATTGTGATAAAGTTCATTATTTTCTGTAATGTACTGATAAACATTAGACTTTCATATATTTTAGATTCATTACACACAACTGAAGTAGTTCAAGCCTTTTCTTGTTTTAATATTGATGATTTTGGCATACAGCTCATGACAACCCAAAAATCCTATCTCAAAAAATTAGCATATCATGAAAAGGTTCTCTAAACGAGCTATTAACCTAATCATCTGAATCAACTAATTAACTCTAAACACCTGCAAAAGATTCCTGAGGCTTTTAAAAACTCCCAGCCTGGTTCATTACTCAAAACCGCAATCATGGGTAAGACTGCCGACCTGACTGCTGTCCAGAAGGCCATCATTGACACCCTCAAGCAAGAGGGTAAGACACAGAAAGAAATTTCTGAACAAATAGGCTGTTCCCAGAGTGCTGTATCAAGGCACCTCAGTGGGAAGTCTGTGGGAAGGAAAAAGTGTGGCAGAAAACGCTGCACAATGAGAAGAGGTGACCGGACCCTGAAGAAGATTGTGGAGAAGGACCGATTCCAGACCTTGGAGGACCTGCGGAAGCAGTGGACTGAGTCTGGAGTAGAAACATCCAGAGCCACCGTGAACAGGCGTGTGCAGGAAATGGGCTACAGGTGCCGCATTCCCCAGGTCAAGCCACTTTTGAACCAGAAACAGCGGCAGAAGCGCCTGACCTGGGCTACAGAGAAGCAGCACTGGACTGTTGCTCAGTGGTCCAAAGTACTTTTTTCGTATGAAAGCAAATTTTGCATGTCATTCGGAAATCAAGGTGCCAGAGTCTGGAGGAAGACTGGGGAGAGGGAAATGCCAAAATGCCTGAAGTCCAGTGTCAAGTACCCACAGTCAGTGATGGTCTGGGGTGCCATGTCAGCTGCTGGTGTTGGTCCACTGTGTTTTATCAAGGGCAGGGTCAATGCAGCTAGCTATCAGGAGATTTTGGAGCACTTCATGCTTCCATCTGCTGAAAAGCTTTATGGAGATGAAGATTTCATTTTTCAGCACGACCTGGCACCTGCTCACAGTGCCAAAACCACTGGTAAATGGTTTACTGACCATGGTATTACTGTGCTCAATTGGCCTGCCAACTCTCCTGACCTGAACCCCATAGAGAATCTGTAGGATATTGGGAAGAGAAAGTTGAGAGACGCAAGACCCAACACTCTGGATGAGCTTAAGGCCGCTATCGAAGCATCCTGGGCCTCCATAACACCTCAGCAGTGCCACAGGCTGGTTGCCTCCATGCCACGCCGCATTGAAGCAGTCATTTCTGCAAAAGGATTCCCGACCAAGTATTGAGTGCATAACTGAACATAATTATTTGAAGGTTGACTTTTTTTGTATTAAAAACACTTTTCTTTTATTGGTCGGATGAAATATGCTAATTTTTTGAGATAGGATTTTTGGGTTTTCATGAGCTGTATGCCAAAATCATCAATATTAAAACAAGAAAAGCCTTGAACTACTTCAGTTGTGTGTAATGAATCTAAAATATATGAAAGTCTAATGTTTATCAGTACATTACAGAAAATAATGAACTTTATCACAATATGCTAATTTTTTGAGAAGGACCTGTATATATATATATATCTTGAGGTACTGGAGGCAATATTCGCACATGCATCTCTAATCATATGCTCAGTATGAATTGGTCAGGTTTGTGATCCATTTCCTTTTATGCTAATTATGACATTGAGTTACACTGTTAATTGAAAGATCTCATGAAGGAGATACGGAACACAACTGATGCACAGGAGTATGAAATCTATTCAGATACATGTGTAAATTGTGTCTAAAATAAATTTAGATGCCCGTGAGCTGAAGGACAATAACTACATTGATGAGGGTCACTGCATCTTTAATTTGCTTGTAAAAAATTTAAGTGAGACTCTAGACAAGAACTCTTCTGTGTGTGCCTGTTTTGGATAGAGCAAGGAAAAATCAGAACCTCTGTTGGGTTTTTTTGCTGTCTGTATAAATGCTAGGCAAATTTCCCCCAACTTTTTGTCCCAGGGAGACAAATGGCCCTTGAAACTGGTGGGTACACAGATAGCAAGAAGACCCAGACAGAGGTCTAACCCTACCCTTTCTCAATCCAACACCTAAAAATAAAAATTGTCTGACATTCTTTAGCAGACTAGCTTTCTTACCCAATTATGATTGCCATAAAAGTCATTCTGTAATTTAATATGGTTGATAAAATAAAAATTTCAATCTCTCATCGGTTCCCAACACAATGATTTTGAGGTTGAATTGCATGTGATCAGTTCTATGAAATACGGCATCCCCCGTAAGTTCCAATACAATACAGCCAAGTTAAAAGCATGGACTTTGCTTATTTTTGTCCACTTTAAGGGACATCTCTGCTATAAACAGTTACTCATGTTTGGGCTATCCATGGTTCTAGCTGTCAGCTGAGCAGATCTGAATCATTACATTTCCCTGTTAAGCCAAGCCACATTTTTTGTGATCTTTATTGTTGCATAGTTTCAAAAATATTTTTTGTACTCCCTGTAAAATAATTTTCTCAGTTTTGATACACCTCCATTGAGAAAAGGATTTACGGTTGTGTTCTAGAGCAGTGTTTCTCAACTCCAGTCCTCAAGGCGCCCCAACAGGTCATGTTTTCAGACCTTCCATTATTTTGCACAGGTAATTTGATCAGTTTCACTGCCTTAGTAATTACCGCAGCCATTTCATCTGAGGAAATCCTGAAAACATGACCTGTTAGGGCGCCTTGAGGACTGGAGTTGAGAAACACTGTTCTAGAGTGTGAGTGTGAGTGTGAGGGGGGGGGGGGCGGTTCTGACCACCAGCAGGGGCTGCCCTTGGTAGTCTTGTTTTTTAGTTGTACCTATTGTCCTATTTCTGCAGGTAAAATAAACATTTTTATCTTTTTAAAATCTAAAAACTTACATAATAAAAATGTGAAAAATATAAAACCACCTTGTTGGCAATACAGATTATTATTTCCTTCTCATGCCCTGACCTACGCCGCCCTGCTAAAAATCTTGGCCTACATCCTACATACATTGGGAGGAGGGAATGGGGGTTTGGTTTGGGAAATCATTCATTCACATATTAGCCCCACCTCCCAGGTTCAAACGTGAGAGCTAACGAAAAAGCAGAAGAAGAGTAAACAAATGCGAACGCTCATCCTGGTTAATAAAATATCAAAGAGATCAAAAATGGTACATCTGTAAGCATACAGAAGCCCCTTTTAAAAAAAATAGATCTTAGACTAGATTGAGAAAATTCCCATATATCCATTTAAATTAAATAATGAAAATCTAATGATAATGTTTTGCAGGAGAAGGATAGTGGGGGTAGACGCTACATGTTTCCTCCAATGAGAGCTTTAGTGTTATTTTTTGTAGCTCATGTTATTGAAAGTCATGAAAGTTATTTTCTATCCCTCTGTACTACTGTTTAGATATTAGCATGTTTACGATTCTTTTGTATGTTGGTGTTTCCAATAATGGTCTGTGATCTCTCAGATCTGTACTAAAACCCCACCAAGAGACCTTTTAGATC
Source organism: Rana muscosa (assembly GCA_029206835.1). NCBI lineage: Eukaryota > Metazoa > Chordata > Amphibia > Anura > Ranidae > Rana > Rana muscosa. The sequence continues at coordinate 1,058,438,266 of CM055117.1, read as the reverse complement.
TCCTAATTTTGATGGTGTTTTAAAAGGACAAAGCTTTTAGATATAGCAAAAACAAAATGACACTCTTATGTGCAACACATCCTACAGCTTCCATTAGATTCACTAAGTGAAAAAAAAAAAAAAAAAGTTAAAATGTGTAGTTTTGCAAGGCATAGGAAGCAACAGGGTTACCATGGAATTTTCTGGTAATGTCGAAACATTTGTCTAAAACCTAATATAATCCAGTGGTCAATGGTTTCTATGTAAGGACATCTCCTTTGAGATTGGTCTTCTTCAATCAGGGAAGTTAATATAATAAAGTCATGGGTGCTCCTAAGTACCCCCCCCCCATGATACTTGCCTTACCTGCCAACCCAACAACTGCTATGTAAGTTGCATGTCTGATGGATTTAGAGCTTACACAAATATTAACTTCCTTCTGCTCATCAGCTCACACTGTTTGGGCATGGTGATTGGTCACTCAGACCAGGTACTAAGGTCTTAAAGAAGGTCATACGCTCCTCATATCTGCAAGGATTGGGGATCTGCTGAGGGTTCAGAGGTAGCAATGGGCAAAGTGACAGATTCCCTTTCAGCAAAAACAGTAAAAGGTGAGGAGTGTAAAGGTTGAATATTAGCTAAAAGTCTGTAGTGGAGGGTAAAATATACAGCTAAAAAACAGCAGAGGAGGAGCAGGGTGAGGAAGGGCAGATAATTATCTCAAAATGGACAACAGCACTCAGAAGAGGCTTTGAACCCAGTCCAATGTTATTTCCTATGAAGAGTGGTTGGTTGGCAAATGTCCTAGATAGGGCATAGCCACCTGACGTGACCAAATAGAGGCTATTTCACATCATTGGCTATTTCAAGACCAAAACAGAGGTGAGAAAAATATCCTAAAAAGGGCATTGTTCATTTTAGAACATCTTTCTTCCCTCTGTTTTGCAGACGTGTCAACTGTTAGGACTTCATGACATCCATGAAACTCATTGGTGAATTTATTATATGAAAAGGCTTGGGTGCTCTTTCATTATCACACCCCATCTGCCTCAGGTTGTGTCAGGATAGATAAGATGTGGACGAACAAAGGGGAACCGAGGTGAAGACAGCAGAATTACCTGATTATGTGATAACTGTGAGATGCCATAATGCAGCAAAGAGAAAGAGAGGAGGAACATGCAAAGACCGTTATGAGATTCAACACAGAAAGAAAGCACAAGGTTAGTCATTGTTCAAACATTTGGCCTGACTATGAAAGTAGCGGAAAGCAGAGGCGGACATTTTGAAATGTTGACAATTCCGGACACTCTGATTTTCCACAGGATGTACTGGAGAAGAATCCAGAAATGATATTCTACAAACTACTAGGTGATGGGATAAAATGTTGATACAAATACTGTGATGACCATTTTTGTAGGTGACCCCATTTTTTAACAGTATTTAGGAGAATGGAAGGTGGCAATTTTGTTGGTGACCCAGCTCTGTACCAATGTTCATAAAAATGGAAGTAGTATGGAGTTTATTTATGAAGGTGGTAAATTTTGTAGGTGACCTAACTCTACCAAGATTCATAAGAATGAAAGCAGTACTAAAGTACCTTACGAAGGTGGCCATTTTCTAGGTCACCTGATACTGTACAATGATTAATGAGAGTGGAAGTGGTATTGAGGATCCCCATGAAGGCTGCCATTTTGTAAGGCAGAAAACAGCTGGGGAATTTCCAGACATCGGTGCCCTCATTGAGCCATTTTATGGTTTTCAGTAAATTCACAATAAGCTTCAGCACAAAAAATGGTATATGAATATGCTGATTTCTCAAGATCATCAAAGGTTTATAGCAAAGCAAAACCTGATCTTAACTTTATATCAAAGCTGGGAAAAAGGCAAAAGGAAGCAAATAAATTGCATATAATAAAGTAAAATATTAAGAACACTGTCCCATCAACACAATTGAACGTGCAATGGTCTGGAATGAAAATTGTAATGTCTATGAATTTCAGACATCCATTAATCTTTTTCAGAGGAATAATTGGTCACCCACAAGGAATTTTTCCTGTCAGTACCAAAGTTTCCCTTAGGACAGAGGTTGGGGGTCTCTGGTGCCTCTCCTCGTGGCTTAATTGGGTGATTTATTTTCTATCTGCCTAGAAATCAGCTCTTAACATTTAGCAGTTGTGTCATACCAATTTCTATATCTAGCTTAGAATGAGAAAGGTCTTTGAATTTCTAGATTTCCATCTTTGATTCACCTCTATAAACAAAAAGTCAAGGAGTGGGAAAGATTTGTGCCGAAACATGGAAAAGGAAAGCAATCGTATCATCAGCATAGTAGCTCAAGGAAATTTTAACAAATATTGCTTCCTTGTAATATTTTTACAAAACCATAAATAACCTTTCAAAGATGCAGGTGGAATTATTATTTATGGTTCACATGATAATGCTCACATTCCCTCATTTTGTTTTTGTTTTTTTTAACAGACCGCTACCATAAAAATTAAGGACACCTCAAAAAGGTATAGCTACACCACCATAACAATGGTCACCACACTATATGTGTGAGGCATTTACTCATGAGCCAGGCCCCACATCTTGAAAGTTGAGTACACTACTCTTACATTGCTGTAGCGCCATATATTTTATTTGTGCATTCGTTTTTTTTCCCTGAAAGCCTTGTAGGCCGGTTATCAACTAGCCTAGAGAGAAGGGATATCAGGATAAAATCGGTTATAAATCCACATGCAGTGCTCTGTTGGATGACAAGCTAAATCAGAAAACAGAAGGGAATCCTGTGCAGCTCTCGGACAGCAAGAGAAAAGAAAAGGGTGAAATGTTGCATTAACAATTTTGCTTTGATATATAGAGCAGGGCCCTCTGATCCCTCCTGTATTGAATTGTAGTGTGACTGTACTGTCTTCCCTGAGTTGTAAAGCGCTGCGCAAACTGTTGGTGCTATATAAATCCTGAATAATAATAATAATAATAAAAGTAAAACATTCCTTTGTTATTTGGTATTAATTCTATGTTGCTCACAGTTACCGATTCCTTTTTTAAAGTACCCACACTGGTAGACTTATATAGACCATACAAGTGATTTAGTTGACAGAAAGAGTATTAAAATACTACAACACTTACTTCTGTAATACAAAAATGCCTATAATTACAGTGAATGAGATCAAGTCTGTAGTGATCCAAATGAGAGAATATTCTTCTGGAGGCTGCAAGATACAAAGACAGGAACAAATATTAGCAGCATAGCTGAAATGATGTACAGGAACCTTTTGCTGTTATACTTGCGTAAACAGGCCTGCTACCCTCTATGTAATACACCAAAGAGTAAAAGAACATACAGTAACTGTCAGGTTGAGAAAAAAAGACCATCGAGTTCAACCAGTGATAGAAAACCCAAAAACAGAACCCTATAGCCACAGTTGATTGAGATGCAGATAAAAACCCTTGTAAGGCATGTTCCAACAGGGGAAAAAAAACCTTCCCGATCCCCTACCCAACGCAATTGGATGTTCCCTGGATGTATGTAAAAAGTAAACAAACAAAAGTTAGAACTAAAAAAAAAAAACTCATCATGCCTCATACTAAATACCTGGGACCGTCTACTGTCTACTTTCCAAAAAGGAGTCATTTGTATGGGGAATTTGTACTGCCCTGGCATTGTCGGGCCTCACAAATGAGATAGACTGTCAGTACATCATGGTCTGTCCAATTTTCAGATACAGCGGGTAAAATAAGTATTGAACATGTCACCATTTTTCTAGGTAAATATATTTCTAAAGGTTGACAGGAAATTTTCACCACATCAGTAACAGCCCACGCAATCCATACATACAATAAAATTTTAAAAAAACAGTAAGTTCAGAAAATAAGTTATGTGTAATAACACAGGGAAAAAGTATTGAACACATGAAGAAAGGGAGGTGCAAAAAGGCATGGAAAGCAAAGACACCAGCTGAAATCTATCAGTAATTAGAAAGCAATTCTGCCCCTTGTCAGTACAAATGAATATCAGCTGGTTCAGTCTCAACTGATGGCCTATAAAAATAGGAATTTTTGGTCATACTTACTGGTAAAATCCTTTTCTCTGGAGTACATCACGGGACACAGAGCAACCATAATAATGGGTTATACGCCACCTACTGATGGATGGACACTGGCAAATAGTCAAACAGGAAGTCCTCCCCTATATAAACCCTCCTACACAGGAAGGACCTTAGTTTTGTAGCAGAGCAATGAATATCCCCAAAAAAGAGGGGCGGGACCTGTGTGTCCCTTGATTTACTCCAAGAAAAGGATTTTACAGGCAAGTATGATGAAAAAAATCCTATTTTCTTTATCGTACATCACAGGACACAGAACCATAATAATGACTATATGGGATGTCCTAAAGCAATGCACTTGTGGGGAGGGACACAATCACAGAAACTTCCACCTGAGAAGGACTCCTGCTGCCAAAAACATACTGTGGCCAAAGCAGTATCCTCCGTGGCTTTGATAGCCATCTGGTAAAATTCTGTGAATGTATGAACAAAACACCATGTAATGGCCTTAAATCCCGAGCCACTGACACCTGATGGCCTAAGATGGGGACCTTGCCCTTTCAAGCCATAGGCTTGATTAACTGACAAATCCAATGAAAATCATTAACTTGGATGCCTCCGACCTATACCAATAAATCAAGCAATTCTGACCGCCAGAACTACCTCCAGAGTATGCAGTGATCCAACTCCTGCCAAATGAGGAACAGAAAAGGCAAGACATTGTCTTGATTCAAGTGAAAACTAGACACCATTTTAGGCAAAAAATGGATGAGGACGCAACATCACCATAACATGATGCAAGACCAAAAACGTCTCCTTGCATGAAAGAGCCGCTAACTCTGACACGCCACATAGTGAAGTGATAGCAAACAGAATAGGAATATCCCGATTCTTGTCGGCCCCCATTGGCCGGGACCCTTTGCAAAAATGTGCCTATGCAGGCTTGTGTTCAATGCAAGTAAGCAAGCATTGTGAAACATGTATACTATGCTGCACCTGGGCCCATACTAGTTATAGTCAGGATTAGCCAAGTACATAGGCATCCAACGCAGTCTCTATGCTGCTTCAACAGCCTAAGGCCTCTTCGCTGCTTCAACAGCCTAAGGCCTCTTCCACACTTGTGCAACCCGTCCTGCCACTTGGGACTGCAAGGTCGCCTGACAAAAACGCACCCCATGATTTCCAATGAGTACCCTTCACATCTGTGCTTCTTCAAACCGCAGTGACCTCAAAGCAGCCCCTGCACCACCGACCTTGGCGCGACTTGCGGTCCATAGACCTCAAGATTACACAGGCACTGCTGCACGTCGTTGCAAAACTGCATCAAAGTTGCTGCAAAATCGCATGACTCAAGTCGCACAAGTGAGAAAAAGGAGCCCAAAACTAAGCTTCTCCAGACCCAATGTATGCTATCCTGGAGACACAACTCCTTCAAGTGCGCCAAAGCCCATGTTCTTCCAAACCTGTGCTTATGCCACATGTATGTATGCATGCAACATCTATGCAAAACATGTGTTTATTAAAGCATGCGTTTTGGCAACAAGCTTGCAAGCATGTATACTATGCTTCACCTGCCCAACTGCACTTGGCCCCATACTAGTTTTTACTAGTTTAGCACATATGTATGCCATTCAGCCTTTACCTGCTTTGGCCTAAAAGTAAGCTCCTGCAGACCAAATGCACATTGTTCTGAAGTTTACAAGTATGCACCTGCTCAACTGCACCAGGCCCCATACTATTTTTGTGCCAAATGCACAGTATTCTGGAGACACAACACTTTACACCCCTAGCAGTGCACTTTATCGACTTACAGTTGTACAGGCTCCCCAGATTAAGCAGTAAGTATGCAGTATATAATCATGACTTGTACGGCCACACAGTTCTCCCATAGCAAGTACTCACACTTCACTAGTATCCATGGGCTGCTGTTAGGTCTCAAGAGGCCCTGCTGAACTTGTCGACCACATGGCAACGTGGCCACCCTTCCACTTTCTGCCTATATAAAAATAGGCCATACTGAGCGAGCCTGCACACTCTAGTGGCTGGAGGAGAAACAGAAGCCCACACAACCAAGTACACAGCATGATTAAACAGCACACTTGCCCCAGTGGCCACTGGGAGAACAGACAGTCAGATCTCTCTTTTTTTTTAAAGAGAAACTGCAAAAAAACAGATCTACCATTCCTGCTGCAGGACTCTGAATATAGTCCAATCTTCACCCATTACAGCGAGTTTTGTCACAAAAGACCTTCGGGGACGGGGTCCCCCTTAATGTGGGGTCCACTCCCCTGGACCTGTATAGCACACTGCAGGAAAGCACCTTGGTCAGAACAAACACTGCACAGGGTTCCATTACGCAGGGTCCATCGCCGTAAGGTCGCATTACAGACAAACCTCGAGGAATCTTCTCTCCTTCCAATGAGGCTTGGGTACCATCCGGTTTGGCTGACAGCTTTTTCGAAAGGATCCGAATGAAGTCCATGATTCTAAATAGAACCGTCCAGACCTCCAAGTATGCTCCAAGTATCACATCAGTGACCATTCCACCTTACAGACACTGGTGGAAAAAAATGAGGTCCTTCATGTGGAGGGGATATATAGGGAAGGACTTCCTGTTTTACTATCTGCCAGTGTCCATCCACCAGTAGGTGGCGTATAACCCATATAGTCATTATGGTTGCTCTGTATCCTGTGATGTACAAGAAAAGGTGTCTCATTACCAAGGTGTCACACAAGAAACTCCTGATGGGTAAAAGCAAAGAAATCTGGGGGGGGCGTGGCTTGATGGCAGAGCAAGCGGCTGTGTAGTTACACTGCTCCGGCTCTCCGCTTATATCCTGAAGTGATCCTGGGTCCGATTTTTGTCCAAGAGGCATCAAAATCATCCCCATGGCTGTGGGCACATTTCATGCTGGCCAGCATGGTGAAATACGGGCCTCCCGCCTGTTTTCAAAGGCAAGATGGCGCTGGGACACAGGTAGAGCTGCAAAAAATGTAGTGGTGATTAAACACCACCAAAATAAAGCCCCATCTACCTCAATAAAATGATACATTAAATTTGGGTACATTGTTGCATGACTAATTGTCATTCAAATTGTGACAGCTCTAAAAACATAAAAAGGGTCTAGCCAGGAAAGAGGTGAAAACGTCCGGTATTGAGGTGGTTAAAGTTATTGTAAAATCTCATTTGTTTTTCTATAAAATTAACAAACATGTTATACTTGCCTGCTCTGTTGCAGTGGATTTGCACACAGCAGTCTCCTCTTCTTGGATCCCTTTTCTGTGCTCCTGGCCCCTCCCCTCCTGTTGACTGCCCCCACAGCAAGCAGCTTGCTATGGGGGCACCCGAGCAGAGTCACAGCTCCCTGTCTCCATTTAGGCATGGAGCTGCGGTTCGGCCCTGCCCCCTCTCTCGCCTGATTGACTTTGATCGATAGCAGTGGGAGCCAATGGCACCACTGCTGTGTCTTAATCAGGAGGGAGAGTCCTGGACAGCCGAGACACTTGTGGACATCGCTGGACAAAGATGGGACACCAGCTAAGTATTAGAGGGGCTGAGGGCGACTGCTGCACACTTTTGATCTTCATGCTTAGAATGCATCAAGATAAACAACCTTCTGACTTTACAACCAAAAGGAACAGTGCGTCAGTGCTACCACCTAGAGGGGGAATAGAAGGCAGCAATATGTTGATGCCAAGGACAGCACCACTCAGTTTAGTAATGACGACTTACCAATATCCACACAGGAGAAGGCACCTTACTAAGAATATGTGAAGCATCTGAGGTAACGGATGGGACCCCAGCACACCACAGCACAGAGAACAGCCAGGGTTCGTTGACGGCGTATGTGTTGAGAGTTAGGTTGTGTGACTGGTATTCCCTGTTAAGAGGGGAACAGAAAAGTGAAATTACAGAATAAAGAGATGCCTGCTGGCTGGAATTAGAGAGTCACTGTCACCAGACTATTGATTGCAACAAAAATCTGCCTAGAAGATTAATTATTTTAATGCATGCTACTCATATATAAAAGTCTCTCGTGTAGACCTCCAAAAACAGACTTGCTGGGTGTCGCCACCTTAGATCTGATGTCAGCAGCCACTCAATAGTATTCCCCTTTGAGCTTACTCCAGCAACTACATACAAATTTTAAAAGCGGAGTTTCACCCAAAAATGGAACTTCAGCTTTTTTTCTTTTGGGGGGGGGGGGGGGGAGCGGGTGCCCTGTTTTTACAGGCACCCAGCTCCTACTTCCTCCCCTGGTGCCGCGGCGGCGGAAGATTTACCTCTACCCCTCCCGCCCTGCAATCTTCTGGGACACGTCACAGGTCCCAGAAGATTGCCCAGCCATTCACAGCGCGCAGCACGCACCCGGCTGTGAAGCCTCAGCCGGGCGCCCACAGTTAGAATGCTGGGGAGAGGTGCAAGGCTTCCTGCGTCCGCATGGCTGGACAGGTTAGTGTCTGATTATTAAAAGTCAGCAGCTACACTTTTTGTAGCTGCTGACTTTTTAATGGTTGGAAATCTGCTTTAAAGTGGGATTCCACCCGCAATTTTTTTTTTTTTAAAGTCGGCAGCTACTAACACTGTAGCTGCTGACTTTTAATAAAGACACTTACCTGTCCTACTCGCCCACAACGGCGATCACTCGGTCCTGGCAGGTCCCGTCTCCTCCATCCTGACTAAGGGAAACAGGCAGTGAAGCCTTACGGCTTCACTGCCCATTTCCTACTGTGCATGCGCGACTCGCACGGTGCTTTGTGAATGGGCGGCTTGCCTCCTGGGATACACAGTTCCCAGAAAGCAGCGCGCCCCATTCACAAGAAAAAGAAAGCGGAAGAACCACCGAGGCAAAGGAAGAGACAGATAATGGGGACTTCCGCATAGCAACGGGTATTTCGGGTGAGTATAAAAAATAAAAAAAATTCTATTTTTTTTAGGAATTTTAGTGTTAAAAAAAATTCTGGGTGGACCTCCGCTTTAAGTAGAGAGGTGAGGAGTGGAGGAGATGGGCCAGCACAGACTATACTTCACATTAGCCTGTGAATAAATAAATCAGAGAGCACCACTTCTGCCCAAAAAGAGGGACATGGTGTACAGTGCCTTGAAAAAGTATTCATACCCCTTCAAATTTTCCACAATTTGTCATGTTACAACCAAAAACGTGAATTTATATTTTGGGGATTTTGTGTGATAGACCAACACAAAGTGGCACATAATTGTGAAGTGGATGGAAAATGATTAAACATTTTTTACAAATATCTGAAAAGTGTGGCGTGCATGTGTATTTAGCCCCCTTTACTCTGATACTGTTAACTAAAATCCAGTTGAACCAATTGCCTTCAGAAGTCACCTAATAAGTAAATAGGGTCCACCTGTGAATAATTTCATCTCAGTCTAAAAACAGGTGTTCTGTTAAGCCCTCAGGTTTGTTAGAGAATCTTAGTGAACAAACAGCATCACGAAGGCCAAGGAACACACCAGACAGGTCAGGAATAAAGCTGTGGAGAAGTTTAAAGCAGGGATAGGTTATAAAAAAAATATTCCAAGCTTTAAATATCTCGGGGAGAACCGTTTAATCCATCTTCTGAAAATGGAAAGGGAAGGCACAACTGCAAAACTACCAAGACATGGCCGTCCACCTAAACTGACAGGCCGGGCAAGGAGAGCATTAATCAGAGAAGCAGCCAAGAGGCTCATGGTAACTCTGGAGGAGCTGTAGAGATCCACAGCTCAGGTGGGAGAATATGAACAGGACTACTATTAGTTGTGCACTCCACAAATCTGGCCTTTATGGGAGAGTAGTAAGAAGAAAGTCATTGTTGAAAGAAAGCCATAAGTCCTGATTGCAGTTTGCAAGAAGACATGTGGGAGAAGGTGCTCTGGTCAGATAAGACCAAAATTGAACTTTTTGGCCTTAAAGCAAAACGCTATGTGTTGCAAAAAACGAGCACTATATGTCACCCTGAACACACCATCCCCACCGTGAAACATGGTGGTGGCAGCATCGTGTTGTGGGGATTCTTTTCTTCAGCAGGGACAGGGAAGCTGGTCAGAGTTGATGGGAAGCTGGATGGAGCCAAATACAGATCAATCTTAGATGAAAACCTGTTCAAGTCTACAAAAGACTTGAGACTGGGTCAGAGGTTCACCTTCCAGCAGGACAATGACATACAGCCAGAGCTACAATGGAATGGTTTAGATCAAAGCATATTCATGTGTTAGAATGGCCCAGTCAAAGTCCAGACCTAAATCCAATTGAGAATCTGTGACAAGACTTGACAATTGCTGTTCACAGACGCTCTCCATCCAATCTGACAGAGCTTGAGCTATTTTGCAAAGAATGGGCAAAAATGTCACTCTCCAGATATGCAAAGCTGGTAGAGACTTCCCCAAAAAGACTTGCAGCTGTAATTGAAGCGAAAGGCGGTTCTACAAAAGTATTGACTCAGGGGGGGCTGAATACAAATGCACCCCACACTCTCCACATATTTGTAAAAAAAAATGGAAAACCATTTATCATTCTCCTTCCACTTCACAATTATGTGTCACTTTGTGTTGGTCTATCACATAAAATCACAATAAATTACATTTACGTTTTTGGTTATAACATGACAAAATGTGGAAAATTTCAAGGGGTATGAATACTTTTTCAAGGCACTGTATATGTTTGTCCTTGTGTCTTTCTTCAGTCTGTACTCTGATCTCTTCCGCCCTACAGATCTACAACACAGCTGTAAAATAATCCGGAGAAAGCAGCCAACCTCATTTTAAAGATGAATTCCAGGTAAGGCAATTTTTTATTTTTCTACATTGGTCCAACTTGGACCCATGTAAGCACAGTATATACTGTATGTGCCATACCTGTGGGATCCCTCTGGAAGCTTGGAAATATTACAGAGATCTCCACTAGCTTTCAGATTCTGTGCTGAACAGCTGCCCTTCTGCAGTGTGTGCCATTTAACAGCTTCCCGACCGCCGCACAAACTTTTACGTCGACAGAATGGCATGGCTGCGCAAATGGGCGTGTATATATACGTCCCCTTTAATTTGCAAGCCATGTGGTCGCGCGCGACGCTGGCGGCGCGCATGCAACACTGTTGCAAGCTCCATACCCGCGGACTCTATGTCCGCCGGTGTTCCACGATCGGGTCACAGAGCTGAAGAATGGGGAGATGTCAGTGTAAACACATCTCCCCATTCTGCCTAGTGACATGTCACTGATCGTCTGTTCCCTGTCATCGGGAACAGCGATCAGTGATGTGTCACGGCAAGCCACGCCCCCTAACAGTTAGAAGCACTCCCTAGGCCACACTTAACCCCTTCAGCGTCCCCTACAGGTTAACCCCTTCAGTGTCATTTTTACAGTAATCAGTGCATTTTTATAGAACTGATCGCTGTAAGAATGACAATGGTCCCAAAATGGTGTCCGATGTGTCTGCCATAATGTCGCAGTCACGATAAAAATCGCTGATCTCCGCCATTACTAGTAAAAAATAAAAATAAAAAATAAAAAGATGCCAAAAAACTACCCTCTATTTTGTAGACGCTATAACTTTTGCGCAAACCAAAAACGCTTATTGTGGGGTTTTTTAACAAAAATATGTAGAAGAATAAAATATCAGCCTAAACTGAGGAAAAAAAACTTTTTTTATATATTTGAGGATATTTATTATATAATAAAGTAAAAAATCTTGCATTTTTTTTTTTAAATTGTCGCTCTATTTTTGTTTATAGCGCAAAAAATAAAAACCGCAGAGGTGATCAAATACCACCAAAAGAAATCTCTATTTGTGGGAAAATAAGGACGTCAATTTTGTTCATGAGCCATGTCGCCCGACCGCGCAATTGTCAGTTAAAGCGACGCAGTGCCGAATCGCAAAAAGTGGCCCGGTCTTTGGCCAGCAAAATGGTCCGGGGCTGAAGTGGTTAAAGAACACTGCATTTTCTGAATGAATGGAAAGTGTTCTTTAATTAAACGGGGTGGAGAGGTTAGGCAAGAACATCATGTTTGCCATCTAGTCCATTCAGAGAACACTTTGCATTCAGTAAGAAAATGCAAAGTGTTCTATAAATGGCTCCGTGCTGAGCGAGCGACATCCTGTGTTCAATATGCAGCAGGGAAGACGGTCGGCGCAGTGCGTGGAAGCTAGTAGAGCTCGCTATGGTAGTGGTGTCAACTACAGTAATTTCCAGATCCCACAGGTATGGCACATACAGTGGGTATCAAAAAAGATTCACCCCCCCTTATTCACACTTTGTTGCTTTGCAGCCTCAAAGGAAAACAGACCGTTTTTGTTTTATCCAGCTGTATTTACTAGTGCAATATTCTTTTTTTTTTTTTTTTTTAATTCTTTATTTTCTTAAAACAGGGTATACAGGTATAACATTGCCATTAAGAAAGAAAAAAAAAACACACAAACGGGTACTTCGACCTTTCTTTTTTGTCTTCTGGTTATCACCATACATAAATCAAAAAAAAAATAAATAAATCTTCTGCATTTACCACTCCTTTAAAAAACGCACCTTGAAGATTCTGAGGCCACATGGAAAAAAAGTGTTCTGGTCAAATGAGACTAAAATTGAATGATTTGGTCTCAACACCAAATGATATGTCTGGTGGAAATCCAATACAACTCACCATCCAAATAACACCATTCCTACACTAAAAGCATGGAGGAGGTAAAATCCTGTTATGAGGTGTTTCTCTGTAGCAGGGGTTGGAGCACTTGTCAGGATAGAAGCAAAAATGTATGGGGCAAAATACCATCAAATTCTTGAGGAAAATCTGCTATAAAGTTGTCAATGGGAAGAAGGTTTACCTTCCAACATGACAATGAGCCAAAGCACACAGCAAAAATGACCACACAGTGGTTAAAGGAAAAAAAAGGTGAATGTTCTTGCATGGTCTAGTCAGAGTCCAGATTTAAACCCCATTGAAAATCTGTGGAATGACTTGAAGACTGCAAGTCCACAAATAGTCACCATCAAATTTAACTGAACTTGAGCAGTTCTGTAAAGAAGAGTGGACAAATATTGCAGTCTAGATGTGCAAAGTTAGTAGAGACAAATCCCAACAGACTAAAGAATGGAATTAAAGCAAAAGGTGGTTCAACAAAAGACTGACACAAGGGGGTGATCCTTTTTCCAACTCAGTGATATAAAAAAAACTGACATGTTGATGCTCGCTCTCTCACTTGGATGCTATAAGTTGCACTACTAAATACAGCTGGATAAAACAAACTGTCTGTCCTCCTTTCAGGCTGAAAAGCAACTAAATGTGATATTAAAGGGGGGGGGGGATTCTTTTCTATACCTACTGTACATACTTGTATGGATTCAAGCTGGACCAATATAACTATGTAAAAATGACCATACCAGGAATTTAGCTGTAAGGAGTCCTTGCTGAGAACCACAAATTAATCTCACCTGATGTCTTCTTGGTCGACCTCAGTATACCTGAGGTTAATGAAGGTGATGTATCTGTCCTTTAAGTATTGTGGATCTCTCTTCACACTGGAGGCCTGCTGGAATTCTGGAGCCAGCTGTCTGACTAAAGTTCTCTCGTGGTCAGAGAGCCAGACAACCTGGGGGAAACAAGCATTAAGACATCTTTACTCACAGGAAGTCAACACAACTAAAAAGTCCTGGTTATACATAACCATTGTTTCATCAACAATGCAGAGTAGGGCAGAGCCTCCTTAAAGTGGTTGTAAAGCCACTTGTAAAGTCTCTCTGATCCCCTCTGGTAGACAATGCTATGTTTCCCCAGTGTTTGTTTTTTTTAAAAGCCGCTGTGTACCATAGCACCGATCGGTGCTTACGTGACCGCCCGGCTCGCTCCTCTCTCAGACTGACAGCTACAGTGGGAGGGGCCGAGAACTCCCACTGATGTCCCCCGGGAGGGGGGAGAAGAGAGACGGGCAGTCACGTGAGCGCCCATCGGTGCTATGAAATAAGGTACACGGAGGCTTTTTTTTTTTTTTAAATCACACACACTGGGGAACATGGCATTATCTAACAGATGGGATTGAAGAGACTTTACACTGATATTCTATCATCAGGAAGGGGGGGGGATCGGGGAGCTGACAGGGAGGGAGGGGGGAGGACAGGCAGGGGACAGTGCATGTCTGCAGATGACGGAGGCACGTAAACTGACCACGGTGTCAGATCTCAGCAGCCATGATAAGCCGTGGTCAGTTTAGAGAGGGGAGGGCAGAACCAGACAGGATCAGCCAGTTATTTCAGGTGATAGAAGGTGCCAAATGACACAGCACAAGCCTTGTGCTGTATACCATGCTTTAAAAGGAACTATTTTTTTTTTAGGGTTACAAACACTTTAAACCCTGGCCCTTTAAAGTGGAACATTGGGTAATAACTAAAAATGGGCAAACAGGCAGGATTTTTAATACTGAAAAAACATGCTTTGTCTCTTCTGTATTAAAACTACCTACCTGCTTGTAAAAATTCAGCCAATGCGAAAACCGACAAAACTGATGTCATCCCTGCTCAGCCAATGAAAGCGGCCGGCGTTTAATACCCAGAAGCCAGTCACTTAAATAGGTCAGCAACTGGCAGGGAGCTCCAGGGCGTTGCATCATTGGAGCCAAGGTGAGTATAATTCTGCCTTAAGGGGTTCTGAAAGACTGACAAATGAGGCAAGTTCCTGATTATGTGATCGGCTCATTGGTCACATGATCAGGACCCTTGCCCAGCGGCTCACCGACTGTAAATGGTGACCGGGAATTGTCAATGACAGCTCATTCTTTGTGCTGAGAGCGAGCAGTGAGCATGCACTCAGCAAAGAACAGTGGAGTCGGCTGATGGATAGATGTGTGCAACCGGCATTAAGACCCCCTCACCGTGGGCAGGCAGATGTGCAACACAACTGCGGGAAGAGGTTAAGAGTTTTACGCTACAGGTCTATTTTCATCTCATTTTTAATAGGTGCACGGTCTTTATTATTGTAGAGTTAAGGGATTTAGCTCCAATATTATAGTAGAACAGATTTGGTTTTGGTATAAACAATTGGAAGGACCCACCAATATTCCTCATTTTTTTCCCCCTTTCCATATGATAAAGGAATCTAAACAAGAAAAAAAAAAAAAGCTTGTGTGTTTGAAGTTCATGCTCACAGCATCCAACACACCTACTAAACAATTTTCAACCCTGTACTAATACTGTAGTATTTCTGTAGTATTAACTGTCCAGATGAGCCTGTGCCCACTGCACCCTCAGCTTTCTGGCTGATTGGAGTGGAATCGATGTGGCCTTCTACATTTGTAGTCCAGTCGCTTTAAAGTTTGACATGTTGTGCATTCTGAGATGCTTTCTGCTCACCACAGTTGTGTGGCCATCTGAGTTACCAGAGACTTTTTTGTCTGGCCATTGTCCTCATCAACAAGGTGTTCTGTCTGCAGAACTGCCTCTGCCGCACTGGATGGTTTTTGTTTTTCACCCCATTTTGGGTAAACTCTAGAGACTGTTGTTCATTAATATCTTAAAACTGCCTCTCTCAGCCAAGGTTCCATGGAATCCTAGGGTTCCAGAGGTTGCTAGGGGTTCCTTGAGCTGTGGCTGGATGACATTCCTTTTGATGGTGCCTCCATAGTTCCTGGGCCAGTGCGCCACTTCGAAGAGCCAGCTGCATGACACCAATGATCTTTTTAGCCATCTGTAAGATTGGTATTCTGAGCACTACTTTAAGGGGGTGCATTCTTCCCACTGACCACCAAGAGGTATATTTCCCACCTATTTGTTTTAGCAGCGGTTCCCCCGAAACCTGAGCATTTATGGGTTCCTCAGCGGTAAAAAAAAAAAAAAAAAGGGTTGAGAAAGGCTGTTCTAGATTGTTGTCTTTCAGAACCAACCTGAAAACCCTGCTAAATCTGGCAGTAATGGACAGTAAAAGCAAACCGTTTAATTTGACTTTTCCATTGTTATTGTCCTGGGTTACTATAAACTATATTACCAAAAGGATTGGGACGCCTGCTTTTACACGCACATGAACTTTAATGGCATCCCAGTCTTAGTCCGTAGGATTCAATATTCAGTTGGCCCGCCCTTTGCAGCTATAACAGCTTCAACTCTTCTGGGAAGGCTGTCCACAAGGTTTAGGAGCGTGTCTATGGGAATGTTTGACTATTCTTCTAAAAGCGCATTTGTGAGGTCAGGCACTGATGTTGAACGAGAAGGCCTGGCTTCGCAGTCTCCGCTAATGCATCCCAAAGAGGTCAGGACTCTGTGCAGGCCCGTCAAGTTCCCCCACCCCAAACTCGCTCATCTATGTCTTTATGGACCTTGAATTAAAGCGGAGACTGCGAGCCAGGCCTTCTAATCCAAATGAGTCCCTAACCTCACAAATGCACTTCTGGAAGAATAGTAAAATATTCCCATAGACACTCCCAAACCTTGTGGACAGCCTTCCCAGAGGAGTTGAAGCTTTTATAGCTGCAAAGGGTGGGCCAACTTAACATTGAACCCTACGTATTAAGACTGGGATGCCATTAAAGTTAATGTGCGTGTAAAGGCAGGCGTCCCAATACTTTTGGTAATATAGTGTATGTGTTGTCCAGAGATTCTGTTAGCCATAGTGACCATCTGATCTATGCAAACAGAAAAAGTTCATCTTTTGGACATTTGTGATAGAGGTCCAGGGATTGCAAGAGGTTTCTTGAGCTGTGTCTGACCTCCCATTTGATGGTGCATAGTTTCAGGTCCAATGTCACTTGGCAGAGCCATCGACATAATGCAAACTTTTTTCTCAACTGTGGTTTCCGGAAAGAAAATTGCATCATCTACAGCCTGTCTAACATTTACCTTCAACCTAGCAGTGGCAAAAATCCCTAAGTCTACAAAAGCCATGTCGTCAGCCAAAATATTTGTACCTAAAGCTGATCGGAGGCTTGGTTTGTCTTTTATGGACAGTATGAGACACAAAGACACGCACCTGCTGCTGTGGAATTCCAGACTGTAGGACGGTGTTAACAGTAATGTTAATATAATCCCTATAGTGAGGATGGTCAGATGGGACCGAGTGGACTTTCAGTAGGATGGACGTGTTACTTTCCTTCACCAACTCCAAGAGTTCAGTTAGCCTGCAGATGGACTGGTTCCCAGCCACAGTGACGTCAACAGCAGGAAGGGAGCTGACTGTCCAGAAGGGGTCGTTCTAAAGTTCAGAGAAGCACAAAAGGAGGAGAGTGAGGTACATTTTGAAAACAGAAGACAACGGATTGTCAAGATGCAGGAAAAAGGCCATCTACGTCAAACTGGAACAAGGATGGAACCTTTTGACACTATCTGCCTTCCACAGACACCGTTTAATATCTCTACCTTGATGATTTGATAACAATTAAAACTTTTAGATCAAGGGATTAACACCCATGCAGACTTCCTGACAACAAGGATGGGATTATGAAACTAGAAGGTGGCTCCACAATTTTCAAACCTCCCATCCTGCTCTTGTACAATCAACATCTGCATTTTTCACAGTAATTGGGTTAAGGGGTCTGTGCCACCATTTGAATGTGACCAACTACTACCACCCACAAGAATATTTTAGATTAGGATCAAAAGAATAAAATGTGATAAGGTTGTAGCCACTGATCCAGGGTTGCCAACCGCCAGTAAAATTTACTAACAGTTTGTATTTTTTTTTTGGTTATAAAAGCCAGTAAATATCAGAGGCTGATAATTTCATGCTGTGTTGACTTTTTAGGTGTAAAATCAAGCAAATTACTTTGTTATAGGTATTGTCAGTGTTTCCATATCATGTTTATACTGTTCAAATATTCACTGTGTTAGATTTCTATAGGAGTTCTGTAATTTCTCAGGGTGTCAGCAAAAAAGTAAATTTTCCATGTTTTGTCAGTAAAAAATGCTGCGGGCGGTTGGTGACCCTGCACTGATCCATTCATTCTGTGCCCATTCACAAGCACTGATCTCTCTCCTGTCTTTGTTGGAAGGGGAGGGATTAGCACCTTAAAATAATCTCATGCAATTGCAGTGATGACCAATCACAGGGATCGCATGGTACCCATCCAGTGTCCCCTTGTACCCAGCTTTCCTATGATGATCACCTGGCAGATTGGCCACGAGGTCCGTATATCCAGTGATGGCACTGGGTTAATAAAGGGCCACTGATAGACATACAGTGGAAGATAATTAGCTAAAGTGTATGTAAAGGTTTACATACACTTTAGCTGCTTATCTACCACTGTATGTCTATGTAAATCTTTACATACACTTTAGCTGCTTATCTACCACTGTATGTCTATCAGTGGCCCCTTATTTGCTAATTTTTGGTCTGTTAAACTTGTTGGTTTGATAAATGGAAAAAAAAAAACATTGTTGATCCTGCCAGAAATGTAGTGCTGTCATTTGCACTTTGCAATGTTATGTCAACATTGTGAATTAAAAAAAAAAAAAAAAACCTCCTCCCTATATTATGAAGAGAAGAAAGGGTGGTGTCTGTATTCCTGCCCTAGGGGGGAAACACTACTCCTCCATTATACACAGTACAGTGAGTGAGCCTTGTTACCCTGAGGCAAAAGGTGCATTACTGGCTGAATCATCAGGTGAATATAAAGGAAAGAAAACCTAATAAAAGAAAACTAAAACAGCCATCACATCTAAGAACTGGTAAGTTGCAACATAGGTTTGCTTTTGGGTTTAATACTCTTTAAAGTATTGCTGTCCCCATTTGAATTGAGCCTATACAACCACTTGCCTACAAGGCACTTTCTTCCCTATCCTGACCAAACCAATCTTCAGCTTTCAGCGCTGTTGTACTTTAAATGACAATTGTGTGGTCATGCAACACTGTATCCATCTTAAAATTTACAGCATTTTTCTTTTTGAGAGACAGAGCTTTTGGTGGTATTTATTTACCGCTAGGTTGTGTTTTTTTTGCTAAACATAAAAAGGCCAAAAATTTTGAAAAAAAAAAAAAAATCTTAGTTTCTGCTGTAAAGTTTTGCAAATAAGTAATTTTTCTTCTCTACTGATGTGCGCTGATGAAGCTGCACTGATAATCAGTGTGCATGTCCCCCATCACAGGATAGCCGGTTATCAGCTTTCCTCACACATTCAGAGCGCTGAGGAAAGGAAATGCTGATAACCAACATGTGATTAGCTGTGATTGAACACAGCTGATCGCATGGTAAAGGACCGCTGTGATTGGTCCTTTACCTCAATCTGTGATCAGCTGTGTCCAAAAGACACATCACAGAGGGCGTGCAGGAGGGCGGCAATAGATGCCCTCCTAGAACTGGACGACATCATTCCGCTATAGTGTGGTTACCAAGTGGTTAAAAAAAATGGAGGGGTTGGCGCCAGGGGCATTGTCAGTAAAGAAATAATGAACACATTGTCTTGTTACCTTCAGAAACCAATCCCCAGCGTTCAATCTCTCAAGGATGGTCCAGTTAAGCATGGATGATGGTTCTGAGGCCAACTCCGGAAAGACTCGTTCGATGTTTGTGGTTCGTCGGAGGGTGCCATCGTGCATGAGAAATGGAATTCCGTCATGGCTGGAGGAAAGGACACAACACTCGTCAAGGCCAGGTCATGAAAATATTCTTAAGAGCCCAACTCCAGGCTCTGTGTGGTCCCGACACCACCACCACCACCACCACCACCACCCCCCCCCAGCCTTCTAAGACCCTGCCATCTTTAATTATATCCTTTTTTTTCCCCCATCTTCTCTCCACAAAGTGGTGCAAATAAACTGGTTTCCAGGCTGTCACACTAACATCTACTTATTCTGAACAAGCAGTAAAAGAGCTGAAAAGAAAAGCCCTCTGAAGCTATAGGCATTGTGGATAAATATGTCTTCCAGGTTCACAACAGAGGCACAGAAATCTTGTCTATTTTCTCATTACGTTATATTACAACAGAATCAGGCCGTACAACAAAGTTCAGGCATATGGTGTCGTTTAGGGTTATATGCAGGAGACCCAACAGGGGTTCCGGGCAATTAGCTGTGGACGGCAGCCCCTACTGAAAGCTATGGGAGGCTCAGGCTTGGTTCACACTGCCACGACTTGGGATCCGACTTGTAAGTCACTAGACTTCAGTAGTGGTCCCCATCTGAAGTCGCTTCGACAGTAGAAAAGGTTCTTGTACTACTTCAAGGCAACTTCTATCCGACTTGTGCCCATAGACTTTGATGGAAACCGGATCCTCATCTATATTGACGTGATTGGGATCCAACATTACAGGAAGATTACCCAGGCATTTCCCGAAAGTCTCTGCAAAGTCGCATCAAGTAGTACTCAAGTAGCCAGGAAGTTGCCTGGCAAAGTTGCACCATAAGGCAGTGTGAACCGAGCCTGGCAGTTCTGGCAGCTAATCAAGGGTGCTCGCATTTAATCACTCAAAGTGATAACCTGCGGGTGATCCGTCCCCCCACCCACACCCCCTGCTGCCATTCCCGGCCTCACCTGTTCTCCTAGTTATCTTGTTCTCTCCTACTCTATCAAGGAGCATGGGACTGTGTTAAAGAGGAACTTGAGCCTTTTCTCGCCTATTTTTTTTCCCCCTGCTTACCTGATATACTGTGTTCTGCACAGTAAGGATACTCACCTAGCCAGCGGATCCATTGTTGAGCTGCTGGGACCCTCCCTCTCTGAAGCCGCTGCAAGCCCTTCCGGGTGTAGGCACCACTAGGCCCACCATCCCTCTCCCTTACTGAATAGAACTCAAGTCATGCATTCCAGGAGGCATTAAGTAATTCGCCTAGGCGAATTCTGGAAGTTTTTTTTGGGGGGGGGGCTGTGCTGAGCATTTTAAGCCAGAAAACTAAAAACAAAAACCAGTAAATAAACAAAAGGTCCGCTAAAATCAGTCTTAGAACCCCCAAACATAATATATATATATATATATATATATATATATATATATATATATATATATATATTTTAGCAAAGACTTTGGAGAATAAAATGGCAGTCATTGCAATATTTTATGTCACACAGTATTTGTGCAGGTGTCTTTCAAACACAATTTTTGGGGAAAAAATAGGATTTTTTACTCACCGTAAAATCCTTTTCTCTGAGTCCATGGACCGACACAGCTTCTCTATTGACAAAGTGGGTATTATCCGTTAATTAGGAGTGACTAGGCAGAAAAACGTGTAAAAAGTGTTGCATCACACCTTCTACAGTACCGCCCAGGGGGCGGACCCTCTGGGTATATCCCCTCAGTCTGCATCTTCGCAGATCAGTTCGTCAAAAAGCAGTACAAACTTAAAAGGAGGGGTGGGTGCTGTGTCGGTCCATGGACTCAGAGAAAAGGATTTTACGGTGAGTAAAAAATCCTATTTACTCTTTCGTGCATGGACCGACACAGCTTCTCTATTGACAAAGTGGGACGTCCCAAAGCAGTGTCAGAGAAAAAATGAGGGGTGGTAACAGCATAAAAATAAACTTCACCCCAAACACAAAACAGCACTCCTCCAATGGAGGAGCTGCAACTCTAAACAGCCGCTTGTAAAACCTTGCGGCCAAAAGAGGCATCCGAAGATGCACCTACATCAATTTTGTAGAATTTTGTGAAAGTGTGAGCGGACGACCAAGTCGCCGCTTTACATAATTGGGAAACAGACGCTTGATGTCGAAAAGCCCAAGAGGCACCTATTGCCCTGGTCGAATGCGCCGTGACCGGGAAGGGGGGCGCTTGACCCTTTAAGGCGTAAGCCTGGATTACTATCTGTCGGATCCACCTAGAGATGGTGGCCGATGAGACTGCTTGGCCCTTCTTGGGACCAGCCACCGAAACAAACAGTGAGTCTGACTTCCGGAACAGGGAAGTAGCAGATAGGTATACTCTCAAAGCTCGGACAAGGTCCAAGGAATGCAACGCCGACTCCTTAGGATTCGACGGATGAGGACACAAGGATGGAAGTACAATGTCTTCGTTGATATGAAAAGCCGAAACGACCTTCGGAAGAAAAGAAGGCTGCGGCCGCAGCACCACCTTATCCTTGTGGAAAATCAAAGAGGGAGCCTTGCAGGACAAGGCTGCCAGCTCAGAGACTCGTCTAACTGACGTAACGGCCACCAAAAAGACCACTTTCTGAGAAAGTGTCAACAGGGGAATATCTCTAATATTCTCAAACGGTGCCTTCTGAAGCACCGAGAGGACCAGGTTCAAGTCCCACGGAGGTAACGGGGGACGGACCGGAGGGGCCACATGTCGAACCCCCTGCACAAATGTACTCGCGAGAGAGTGAGTCACCAGGGGTCGCTGAAAAAAGACAGCCAGGGCAGATATCTGTCCCTTAATCGTACTTAGGGCAAGCCTTTGGTCCACCCCATGCTGTAAAAACAGCAGGATTCTGGAAACCAAATAGGTACGCGGATGCAATTTCATTTCCTCACACATGGAAATGTAGGCCTTCCAAGTGCGGTGATAAACCTTCCTAGGAGGACGGTTTCCGGGCACTTCTCATCGTAGAGATTACTGAATCTGACAGGCCCCGGTCTCTCAGTACCTGGTCCTCAACAGCCATGCCGTTAAAGCCAATGACTGTAAAGCAGGATGGAGTATGGGACCTTGCGATAGCAGGTCCTTCCGTAGTGGTAGGCGCCAGGGAACGTCTGCTACCAGACGTACTAGATCGGCGTACCAAGGACGCTGAGGCCAATCTGGAGCGATTAGGATCATTGGAATTCCCTCTGCCTCCACTCTGCAGAGCAGAAGAGGAAGAAGCCTTAAGGGAGGGAAGGCATAGATTAGCCGATACTGACCCCACGATGCCACCAACGCGTCCGTTGCGTCTGCCCATGGGTCTCTTGACCGGGCCACAAACCTCAATACCTTCCGATTGAGTCGGGAAGCCAGAAGATCTACGTCTGGTGTGCCCCATCTTTGGCAGAGGAGTTGGAACAGCTCCGGGTGTAAGGACCATTCTCCCTGGTCCAGCATCTGGCATCTCAGGTAGTCGGCCTGCCAGTTTTCCACACCCGGAATGTACACGGCCGACAGTGCCGGTATGCTCCTCTCTGCCCACTTCAGGATGCGAGCGACCTCCGATGCTGCAGCTGAGCTTTTTGTTCCTCCTTGATGATTGACATATGCCTCTGCTGTGGCGTTGTCTGACTGGATCCTGACTGGACGCCCTTGCAGCCTCTGAGACCATTTGAAGAGGCACAGCCTGATCGCCCGGATTTCCAGGACATTGATCGGCAGGAGGGCTTCCTCTGGGGTCCAGCGACCTTGCGCCGACTGAACACCCCAGACTCCCCCCCAACCTGTAAGGCTGGCGTCTGTCGTGATCACTATCCAGTAAACCGGAAGAAATGACTTCCCGGCCATTAGAGCCGGTGCTGTCAGCCACCATACCAGGGATCTCCTGACTAGGTGGCTCACTCGGATTTGAAAATCCAGAGATGAAGGGCATCTGTTCCATCTGGACAGAACTTCCTTCTGTAACACTCGAGTGTGGTATTGAGCATATGGGACCGCCTCGAAGGAGGCTACCATGAGGCCTAACACTCGCATGCAAAAACGGAGTGACGACCAATTCCTGGAAGTCCGCTTCCGTACTGCAGCCCGGAGGGTCTGCAACTTCTCCACAGGGAAGAATACCTTTGCCTCTGAGGAATCCAGAATCAACCCCAGGTACACTAGGCGTTGAGTGGGCACCAATACTGACTTTTGCGTGTTTAGTATCCAACCACAGTCTCGAAGAGTCTGACAGGTAATAGACACGCTTACCTCTAATTCTGAGCTTGAAGAGGCCTTCAGTAGAAGGTCGTCCAAGTAGCCCATGATAGCAATACCCCGCCGTCTTAGAAGTGCCAAAATCGGAGAGAGCACCTTGGTGAACGTCCTGGGTGCTGAGGCAAGGCCAAACGGGAGGGCCACAAACTGGTAGTGGTTCTTCCCGATAGCAAATCGCAGAAACCTCTGGTGTCTGGAGTATATGGGGACATGCAGGTATGCGTCCTTGATGTCCAAGGAGGCCAGAAAGTCCCCTGGATGGATAGCTGTGACTACAGATCGAACCGACTCCATCTGAAATCTTTGTACTTTCACAAAGCAATTGAGGGCTCTGAGATCCAAGCTTGGACGAACCCCTTCCTTCTTCGGCACAATGAACAGATTTGAGTAAAAACCCTGTTCCTGTTCTGGAACTGGAATAACTACCCCGCGTTCTAGTAGACCCTGGACCGCCCCATACAGGGCCTTCCGACGGGTCGGTAGTAGCTGGAGATTGGAGGTGTTGAATCTGTCCGGTGGACAAGAGAGAAACTATCTTGTAGCCTGAGGAGATTACTTCGCAAACTCACCTGTCGGAGATTAGAGCTGTCCACTGAGTCGCGAATTTTCGAAGACGTCCCCCCACTCGAGAGCTGGGTGGGGGTGGACCTTCATGCGGACGCAAATTTGTCCGCAGGCTTATTGGGTATGCGGGACCAAGGACGCTTTTGTCCTTGGGCAGGCGCTTTATCGGCCTGGGGTCTTTTCCCTGTCGCCCTAAGGGGACGAAAAAAACGCTTGCGTGCAGTAAAGGAGGGCCCTTGCCTTTGGCGTGGCCCCTTACCCTTGCTAATTTGGGGAAGCAAAGTGCTTTTACCTCCTGTGGCATCCTTGATGATGTCATCCAGAGAAGCCCCAAAAAGTCTGTCGCCCTTAAAAGGCAGATCCAACAGGGCTTTCTTGGAAGTCTGGTCCGCAGACCAGCCTTCTAGCCAGATCAGGCGGCGTATTGCTACTGCATAAACCGAAGCTTTAGACAGCAGGGGAATAGTCTCCATGTCTGACTCGCAGACAAACCTAAGGCCCTGGACCAACAGGTCGGCCAATGTTATCTCATCAGGAGGAGCATCTCGCTCCTTAACTCCTGGAGTAGCAATCTTGCCCATTCAGTAAGTGTGTGAGACACTAGGGCCCCCGCCAATGCCGGGCGTACTGCCGAGCCTACCACTGAGTATAGGTAGCAAGCGAGTGCTTCAGCCTTCTTATCCACAGGGTCCTTGAAAACAGGAGCCCCTTCTACAGGAATTGTGGTGGCTCTATTAAGTCTGGACACCGGAGGGTCCACTATAGGGGGAGAGGTCCATTTCTTCAGAAAACTCTCCACAAAGGGGTACCGTACCGCAAACCTCTTTGGGGCTGTAAAGACCCTCAGTGGGTTCTCCCATTCCTTGTAGAAGAGTTTATCAAAAGACACACAAGGGAACACCTTAGCAGTGCGGGCAGGTCTATGAAACCCAAGTGGACCGGAATCTCTGCTGCTTCTGCAGTATTTTCCAACTTTAGCATATCCCGCACTGCAGTAATAAGGTCAGATACCAAAGCCGTCTCGCGTACTGACCTGGACTTGGAGTCATCCTCACTGTCCGGTCACGGTCTGCAGTCTCTGATGCGTCGGAATCTGGGCCCTGAGCTGTAGCTGGACCTGGTTCTGCATCAGAATTATCCCCAGAAGCTTGCAGGGGACGGGGCAGTTACTACCCCCTGTATTCCCGTGTGCTGCTTCCACCCTGGCAGCAAACGCCTCTAGGATTGCCGTCATAGCGTTCATAGACACCTCAGGGGCACCAGCTACTAAATCTGGTGTTTCAGGGGAGAAGACATCTGGTTAGGATGCCATGCTGACCACACGCTGACCCCCACAGGGCTCCAGGCAAGATATCAATAGGCCACCCTCCTGCGCTGCAGAGATGCTGGGTTACCCAGAGGACTCACCACCCTGGACCGGTACTGCTATGTTGCCTAGTGCTGCGCCTGTGATGCTGTCCCACTGCTGCTGTGTCAGCCAGCACTTCCTGTGTGAATTTTCGCGCCAGTGTAATGCACCCTAGAGGCCGGAGGCTCTCGCAAAATGGTTGCCAAAAACGTCTGTATGGAAGTTAATGTGGGCTCTAAGAAAATGGCCACCGAGCCGAAGATAGAGGTCAAGAAGCCGTAGCCCACAAAAAGATGGCCGCCGAACGGCAATATATACATACAGGGTGGACAAACATGGCCGCCGATCAGCTGATAGGGGCCAGTGGGTGTGGCCGAACCACAGGAAGATGGCCGCCGGGCAGACATAAGAGGCCGAACTCGGCATGGACCACCCCAAAATGGCCGCCGACAGCATGGAGGAGGAAGCACATACAGGTAAGCAGAAATGACATTTCTTTTAAATGTTAGTTACAGCCAGCCCCGCTCCAGTGGAACCCCTTAGGTGACCCCCAGCACCCAGCAACCTTTAGCTAGAAGCCCACAACCACTTACTTGATCTCTCCAGGAATGTCCAGCTAAATCACCCAGCCGAGGCAGGGGAGTTTTACTTACCTATCCTGCATGTATTATGCTGGAAAACATTCCAAACAGATCATCGTCCGCGCACGGAAGGTGACTGTTGGCCAGGCATGCTGTGATTGGACCCAAAAGGGACGATCATATGTATGCCCTGGAGCGTGACGCTCACCGGACAGGCTGCTGCGACTCGGCCGTAAGGTCAGCCGAAGCTGAAGCGTAGGCTCACCGGCCACCCGTGGAGCGACGGGCATGTCGTGGAAAACCCAGCGCGTAGCTAGGGTCGGCACACGCGCGATGGCCGAAACTGGGGAGACTACAAGGATCGAGGATCCAGCCAGTCACCCAGTCGGCAGTTGATCGAAGATCGCAGGAAACAAAAATGTAGCAAAAAATATATATATATCTTTTTCCCCCGGACCAATGGGCCCAAAGGGAGCCATGTCCTACTCCTTGCTAGACAGAAAAAAACTGATCTGCGAAGATGCAGACTGAGGGGATATACTCAGAGGGTCCACCCCCCTGGGCGGTACTGTAGAAGGTGTGATGCAACACTTTTTACAAGTTTTTCTGCCTAGTCACTCCTAATTAATGGATAATACCCACTTTGTCAATGGAGAAGCTGTGTCGGTCCATGGACGAAAGAGTAAATACACTTCAGTGAATTAAAAAAAAAACACTAAAACAGTAAAGTTAGCCCAATATTTCCATCCCCTCCGGCTCCTTGTGATAACGGACGAGCGGCTGCATAGCTGAAAACCGACCACCAGCTCTAAAAATCGGTACTGGGGTGAAGCCTGCAGCTATCACCCCGGTACAACCACTTCCTCAAAATGACGTACAGGTACGTTGTTTTGCAGGAAGTGGTTAACTGACAATTGCGTGGTCGTGCAACGCTGTACCCAATATTAATGTCCTTATTTTACCCACAAATAGAGCTTTGTTTTGGTGGCATTTGATCACCTCTGCATTTTTTTTTTTTTTGCTCTATAAGAAAAAAAACACACAATTTTGAAGAAAAAACAAACATTCAATAAGAAAAAAAAACAAAAAATAAGAAAAAAAAAAAATCAAATTTCTTCATAAATTTAGGCCAATATGTATCCTGCTACATATTATTGGTAAAGAAAATAAAAACCCCAATAAGTGTATATTGGGTTCACAGTAAAGGTATAGTGCCTACAAACTATGGGGTATATTTATGGAATTTTTTATTTTATTTTTACTAGTAATGGCACTGATTAGTGACTTACAGCTGAATTGCGATATTGTGGCGGACAAATTGGACACTGACACTTCAACAGCTTTTTTGGATTAGTGCTAAAATATGCACTGTCACTGCACTGACACTGGCTGGGAAGGGGTTATCAGGGGGATCAAAGGGTCAACTGTGTGCCTAT
The DNA here is from genome assembly GCA_029206835.1 of Rana muscosa. Taxonomy (NCBI): domain Eukaryota; kingdom Metazoa; phylum Chordata; class Amphibia; order Anura; family Ranidae; genus Rana; species Rana muscosa. The sequence continues at coordinate 1,058,410,583 of CM055117.1, read as the reverse complement.
CCAGTGCTTGTGTACAGTGTGGGAGGAGCTTTTACTAGGGGAAGGCATTATTCCATGTTCCTTCTTTGCAGAGACACAGGATCCATGCCTTCCCTACTGACAGAATGGCGATCTCTCTTGTTTACAAGGCAGATCGCTGTTCTGGGTCTCTGCCTAATGATCGGCCGGTGCCAGCGGACATCGAGACCACGGTACCTTCAGATCAGCTCCCGCTGTGTATAATCACAGCGGGAGCGAGTCGGCGGCGGCACGCACGTGCACCCCAGACCTGGAAGTGCAGGATCATGTTCTAGGTACATGATCCTGTGCAGCAGAGCCGCCGTATATGCAAGTTATACAGTCGGCAAGTGGTGGCCATGCTAGCAATTTCCGTTCTAGAGAGATGGGATCTTTATCTAAACACAGCAGTCCTTGCCATGACCTGTGCTTCTGTAAAGACTGGAAAGAATCGATATAATAAAGACATTTTCCTTTTGTCCTTCCTTACCTTACCGTGACATCTGCCTCCAGGCCGTAAGTTTTATGTTCCAACGCCTTTTTAAAAGACAATATTGTGTTTTCCGGTGCAAGCTGAAATGAAAAACATGATAATATATTATTATTATTTCTAATAAAACATATATAAACCCTAAAAATTCTCGTATTTGCTATCATCTGGTCTATTAAATATACCACTGAAAAGCAGTTCCCACCCTCGCTCCCCCTAGAATCGGACCCTGTTGAAGGATTGCTTAGTATCAAGGTGATAGACAAGCCTTTATCTTCCCTGTACTTCCGCCTCCATAACCCCTACTAATAAATTAGAAAAGACTTTTGACAAGTGGAGAGTAGACATTCCTGGCTTGATTGTGAAGGTTGTTTGTCCTCTTTTGTGACTAATATAGTCTCTGCCAGAGACCGTTTCCTACAAGTTCTTGCACAGGGCCTACTTCACCAAGAAGATCGACAATTATGAACCCGGGGTGCCCCGATGCCCTGTCCCCGATGTGGTACGCAGGCTGCTTCTTTCCTCCATATGGTCTCATCCTGTCCACGCCTTGCTGTCGTTTGGTCAGATTCTCACTGATCTCAATCGGATAACCTCTTTAACCCGCGAGTCGTATCCCAGGTTTATGTTACTCAATGTTTTTGGTACCAACGTTAAGGACTATACTAAATTGTTATGCATGTAGGGAGATATTTCTCCATTGGAAAGATGCTGCACCGCCCACGGTATCTACTTGGCGCTCGGTTTTAAATTATGTTTTGCCACTGTATAGAATCACTTACCTTAACCGGAATTGCCCTAGCAAATTCGATAAAATCTGGTCAGGGTAGACGCTTGGGGTTCGGCGATTGCGGACGATGATCTAGGTCAGTGATGGCGAACCTTGGCACCCCAGATGTTTTGGAACTACATTTCCCACGATGCTCAATTACACTGCACAGTGCATGAGCATCATGGGAAATGTAGTTCCAAAACATCTGGGGTGCCAAGGTTCGCGATCACTGATCTAGGTCATGAAGCTGTGTCTTGATAACTGTTCACTTATAAGTTTGTAACTAATCTTACCACTTGGGGTCCCTCCCCCCCCCATGGTTTCCTCCTGTATCCATATAATATAATAAAATACACCTGTCAGAGGACCATCCTACTGTATTTTAGGTGTCTCACACCCATTTCTCCTCTGGGATATCAGCAAATTGCTCTTGTGGTAATCCCTATTGTAATGTAAATGTTACCAACTGTGTCTGTTCATTGCTTGTAATGTAAAGATTTGAATAAACCTTTTCTTATTAAAAATAAATAAAATATACCACTGAAAATATACCACTACGTGCGCCTCTGCTGACTGTTACCAGTTTCACTGTTCCCAGCCATCTCTGACTTCAAAACACCTTCCTGTGTGTTAGAGCTTAGGGGAGGGGTTTTTCAGTCCTAATGCACATCTTTCCTAGGGTGACCAACACTGCTCCTCCATAGACACAGTACAGTGAGCGAGCGCTGTCACTGTATAACAGAAAGTGTGTTACTGTAAACTGACCCCACTGATCTGTCAGAAATCCAGTGTGCGCCCAACATCTTAATGGAGCCGTAAACTTTGCGTCTCCTGAACTTAAATTTCAAGCAGTATTCTAAGCACTGTCTGCTGCCTATCCCCCCCCCCCCCACCCCTCTCTGAACTTCCCTCTGCTGCCTTGATTTATAAGAGCCCGACCACACACTTGGGGGAGATTTACTAAAACGGGTGCACACAGAATCTAGTACAGTTCTGCCCCGTAACCAATCAGCTTCCAGGTTTTATTGGCAAAGCTTAGTTGAAGAAGCTTATGTTGGAAACTGATTGGTGACTAGGCACTGCTGCACCAGATTCTGTGTGCACAAATTTTAGTAAACCCCCCCCCCCCCACTGTGTGTAGGGAAAGATCTTGGGAAATGTACAACCCCAATTCCATGCTGTGTAAAATCTATATAAGCCCTGGTTCACATGATTTGGTATGATTTTTGACATGTCAAATCGGCGGCATTTGCCGGCAATGGCACCACCCTAATCCGTGCAACGCTGCATCTGCGGCGCTGCTCTGATTTCAAAAAGTCGTTTACTGCTTTTTGCAATTTCGGCCCGTGATTTACATTGACGTCTGCAGAAACCCACACAGATGTCTCTGAAATCGCGACCGAAATCGGGACTGACAAGCGGGAGTGAAATCGTGCGAGTTCAGCTGAACTCGCACGGCTTCATTCCCGCAGCCGAGTGTGAACCTGGGCTCAAAGCAAAAATGCACTGATTTGCAAATCTCACAAACCCATATTTTATTCACAAGAGAAAATAGAAAAAAAATCAAATGTTTAAACGGAGAAAGTTTTAAGAAAAAAATAAGGTAATTGAAATTGGTGGCAGCAACACGTCTCAAAGAAGTTGGAACAGGGCAACAAAAACTGGCAAAGAAAATGGTACAAACAAGGAAGGAAGAGCTGGAAGAACATTTTGCGACTAATGAGGTTAATTGGCAACAGGTCAGTAACATGATTGGGTGTAAAAAAAAGCATCATGGAGAGTCAGGGTGTCTCAGAAATAAAAATGGACAGAGGTTCACCAATCTTTGAAAAGCTGCAATTAAAAATGTTCAATTTAAAACGTTCCTCAATGTAAAATTGCAAAGACAAGTGGAGTTCCGCCGGCAAAAAAATAAATAAAAAATGAATAGTCAGTAGCTACAAGTACTGTAGCTGCTGACTTAATATAAAGAACACTTACCTGTCCAGGGAGCCCACGATGTCGGCACCTGAAGCCGATCTTCGGATCGACTCCTGAGTGCTCCTGCCGCCATTCCTGGTAAGGAAACCAGGCAGTGAAGATTTTCGGCTTCACTCCTGGTACCCTACTGCACATGCGCGAGTCGCGCTGCATGTTGATTGGTCCCTGCTGTTTTCTGGGACCTGTGCGTTTCCCAGAAGACGGGGGGGGGGATTTGCTAGACAGACATTGCATAGATCGCATTGTGCAGCGATTTTCCCCAGAAGTGGAAGCAATTACCTGCATTCCTCTCCCCTGAAAGGTGCCAAATGTGACACTGGGAGGGGGGGGGGGGAGAGGAGGAATCCTTAATAGGTGCTTCCTTGCTAGGGCTTTTGTTGTGTCTTTTGGCAGGTTTGTGACAAAGTATCTTTCTGGAGGAGGATCCGAAAACTCTATTTTGTAACCTTGGGCCAGCATGGATGGAATATATTGACTTAGTCCCACTTGCCCAGTGAGGGAGGAATTTTTGAAGACTTACTCCCACTGGCAAAGAAAAATCATTGCGATTTGTTGGTTGATGCAGGAGGATGGAAAAGGACATTCCCTTTGCCCTTCTGCGTTGACCAATTAATTTTTTTTCTCTTGGGGCTTGGCCCTTTGTTCCCGAGCCCTTGGAGGTCGAAAAAGCAGTATATATTTGGTTGCGTTTTCTTCTTGACACGGAATGAATTATTTTTGTCAGCTGTCCTATCTAAAAGTGAATCCAAATCAGGATCGCATAATAAATCTCCCATGAACGGAACACCACAAAGTTTACCTTTGGATGCCGTATCCCCCTAGTTAGGGCTGCAGATCTTGCCGTCATCCTTATAGACTCTGCTGATGCATCTGAAATATTAGCTACAGCCTCCAAGGTTGTGAAAGTATTGAGAATGTCTTGCTTGGGTGAATCAGCTATAATATGAGCCTTAAAGCGGAGGTTCCGCGGTCCATAGTTTTGTTTTTTTCCAGTCCTTTCAATATGGTTACAGATTACAATTTAGTACTCACTCGTCCTGCGCTTTAAATAATCCCCCGTCTGTTTTCGTTAAAAAGAAACTATTATAAAAACTGTTCCTGGGCTTTTCCATTTTGCTTGTGGGCATCGTGAAGCCCACAAGCACAGACTTCCTGGTAGAGGTGATTTTGCTGGATGGCGTCTCCTGGGAAGCATGACACTTTGCTCCCAGGAGACATTGCGGAGACATCCCAGCACACACAGCGCCGCCGGGGAAACAAAAAGACCCGCCTACTCCTGCGGGAGGAAAACCAGGAAGTGATAATTACAGCTGATTCTCGTGAATTAGAGCCACACAAAAAAAAAAGGTTGGTGACATGTTAATGTAAATATTGCAAGGATATTGGGAATGTAAAGTTTACATTTATGGTAAACCTCCGCTTTAAGCTGGTTTACCCAATATTCCATATTCCTAGACATGCAAGTGGTTGCCATCGCCAGTTTGGGGCTGCCCATGATTGCCAAGCTCTTAAGTTGTTGATCCATCCTTTTGTCCATGGGATCCTTCAATATTCCCATATCCTCAAATGCCAGGTCAATTGACCTTGAAACCTGGGAAAAGGCTGCATCGAGTTTAGGAACTTAATTCCAAAGTGCTGCTGGGTCTTCATCAAACAGAAAACACCTTTTATGGGCCCTTGGGGAAAAAAGGTTCTCTCTGGTTCTGCCCATTCTTTCTTAATGGACTCAGAAATTACTGAGTGTACTGGAAAAGTACTATTTTTTAGGCTCACTGAGACCCGCGTACATCCTGTCATGCAGAGAGAATTCTTTTCTCTCTTCTACGAAGCCCAAGGTAGCATAAATTGCCTTTAACAGGCCATCTACTTGCTCTAAAGACAGTTTGTATTTAGAGGGTGCATCTTCCCCCCCCCCTTCCTCCGAATCTTCCTTGGAATGAGGGGAGGAATGTCCCTCTTGGGTAGGAGGACCTACTTCAGCCTCCATCGCCGGGACCAATTGTGAACCCTGAGAGGATTGTGGAGGTAGATGGCTGACTCAAGGATGGACTTGTAAGTGAAAAGCGAAACGATTGACTGTTAGCATCCAGCTATTTAACTGATGCAATCAAATCGCTGCATGCGGAAGAAGCTTCCTCTGACTAGGGAGTCAATGCATATTTGACATAGTGTCGTCTTCCAACCCTCAGGTAATTCCGCTTTGCATGAAGGGCATTTCTTTTTAACCACTGGGTCAGAGCTTTTGGCCTGCCGTGACAAAAAAAGAAACACAAGACAAGACAGGTGAGTCAACCTGAATCCTTCAAATATTCTCACCACAGGTGCACAGGAAGAATATTGCCTGTCCCACTTGCTGCTGCAGCCAAACTATCCATAATGGTGCTGCAGTGTCCAGTACATGGCTAACACGCCGGTTCTGGACTGCAAAAGCGCCACTGCGCTGGACCGGAACAAGCACCAGATCCGCTCTTTCCTCCTCCCCCCTGCGCTTTACAGCGGTAGTGACACCATGCGCCTGCTCCCTGAATACTGCCCCTTTCCATATACCTCACTTCCGGCGGACAAAGTCACCAGACTGCCAGTCCCAAGATGGCGGCCTGTGGGGAGATGCCTCCTTTTAAAGTTCGGTGGAAGTAGTGTTTCCTGTTGGCAAGTAGGAGGCACCAGCAAGGGCCCGGGTAAGGGGTGGATGTGTGAATTGCCCTATTTACTGTAGGGTCCATCTATCTCTTGTCCATCCCCCGGTGGCAGGTGCCTGTCTGGGCACATGACGTTTTTATTGTTTTGCCTGTGCACCCGTGGTTGACTCCGTGGGATAGTTTTGGCTTCCATTTTTGGTCACGGCAGGCCAAGAGCTCTGACCCGGTGGTTAAAAATAAATGCCCTTCATGCAAAACGAAATTACCTGAGGGTTGAAGAAGACACTATGTCAAATATGCATTGACTTCCTAGTCAAAGAGGAAGCTTCTTCCACATGCAGCGATTTGTCTGCATCAGTTAAAGAGCTGGATGCTGTGACGGGAAGAATAAAATCATTTCAGGAGATAAGGGAGGAATACTTAGTTCCCAATAAATCTTTTTATTAGGTACCTGCAAATCAGGCACGCCCTGAACGCACAATTCGGACAAGAGACACCAGTATGGAACGACATGCCCCAGCTTCATAGATTAGTAAACGCGGATACACCTAGCGGGATTATCTCGGAGGTGTATAAGGGAGGCGGATCAAGAAAAGGGACCCGACAGTAAGAACAGGAAAAAATGGGAGAGAGATGTAGGTCCATTAACACTTGAACAGTGGAAGAGGATATTAGAAGCAGGTCCTAGAGTTTCACTCTCCCCCTCCCAAATGGTATCCCAACTATATCTAATACATAGAGCATATTACACACCCAAAAGAATGTTTCAGTTTGGTAGGAGACCGGATGCAATGTGCCAGAGATGCGGAAAGGATGAGGGAGACCTGATGCACATGGTTTGGAGGTGTCCCAAATTGTATTGGTACTGGAAAGAGATAATAGATAGGATAAACCTTGTATTTGGGACATCTCTAAAATCAGAGGCAAGGCAATGTGTCATGGGCCTGCTGGAGGAAAGGGGAATTCCAGGAGATATACAAAGGCAATATTAAGGTGCTTGTTCCAAGGAAGGAAACTTATTGCGCAAAAGTGGCAAGCAAAGGATCCCCCAACAGAGACAGAATGGAGGAGGGTAATAGATAATACTATTAGAAAAGAAGAATTTATATATAAACAAGAGGGGAAATAGTAAGAAATTCCAAAACATATGGAAACAATGGGTAGAAGTGGAGGTATGGTAGAGAGGATGGGGTGGGAGGATGAGGGTGGGAGAGAGGAATGGGTGAGGGGAGAGAGGAAGTGGAAGTATGAATGGGAGGGTGGGGGGGGGGGGTAGGGAGAATTTTTATTTCTCTTTGTGTATTACTGCCTGTGGTTAATTGATATTTGTGTTGCTGCATATGGAAGGAAATTATTGTGTGTGGGGGTAATGTTTATATAAAAGAAATAAAGAATATTTGAATTAAAAAAAAGTGCTGGATGCTACCATTCAATCGCTTCACTCTTCACTTACAAATCCATCCTTGAGTTAGCCATCTACCTCACAATCCTCAAGACGTTTAGGGAAAAAAAGATAAAACTTTTGAAGAAAGCTCGCTATCAGAGTAGCTATGGAATTATAGAGATGGAGCGAGCAAGCGCCCCATAAGTATAAAGTGCAGTAAATCTTTTTTGTACAACAGAAGGTCACAAAAAAAAGCAATTGTGTTTGAGTTGCTTAACCCTTTCCATACAGGGCTTTTTATACCACTTCCATGCCGGGCCTATTCTGGCACTTCTCTCCTACATGTACAAATCATCATTCTTTTGCTAGAAAATTACTCAGAACACCGAAACTTTATATATATGTTTTTTTTAGCAGACACCCTAGGGAATAAAATGACGGTCGTTGCAACTTTTTATCTTGCACGGTATTTGCGCAATAATTTTTCAAACGCCTTTTTTTTAAAAAAAAATGGTTTCATGAATTGAAAAATAACAAAACTGTAAAGTTAGCCCAATTTTTTTGTAAAATATGAAAGCTTATGTTACGCCCAGTAAAAAGATACCCAACATGTCACGCTTAAAAATTGCGCACACTCATGGAATGGTGCCAAACTACGGTACTTAAAAATCTCCATAGGCGACGCTTTGAAATTTTTTACAGGTTACCAGGTTAGAGTTACAGAGGAGGTTAAGTACTAGAATTGTTGCACGCGCTCTAACGCACGCAGCTATACCTCACATATGTGGTTTGAACAGCGTTTACATATGTGGGCGGGACTTCCGTGTGCATTCGCTTCTGAGCGCGAGCTATTGGGGACAGGGGAGTTTAAAAAAATATATATATATATATATATATATTTTTTTTTTTTTTTTACTTTTTTTTTTATCACTTTTATTCCTATTACAAGGAATGTAAACATCCCTTGTAATAGGAATGTGTGTGACAGGTCCACTTTATGGAGAGATGCGGGGTCAATAAGACCCCACATCTCTCCTCCAGGCTGGAAAGCATGAGATCGTGAAAAAATTTCACCGATCTCATACTTACTAGCCGCAATGGCGGCTTTTTTTACATCTGAGGACCCGGGCGTGACGTCATCACATCGCGCCCGGGCCTCCAACGGTCATAAAGATAACTGGTGACCATCTGGTCACCAGTCATCTCTATGCTCGTCACGTGACCCACCACCGGACGATTCTCTCCGGGTCCCCGATCGCACGGGAGAGCCCGGAGAAGCATCGGATGGCGGCGGGAGGGGGTTTTGTCCCCTCCCGCCACCTATAAGAATGATCAAGCGGTGGAACCGCCGCTATGATCATTCTTATGGTGCGCAGAATCGCCGGTTGAAAACAAGGATATCTGAATGATGCCTCTAGCTGCAGGCATCATTCAGATATCCCCCCTCAAACCCAGGATGTCATATGACGTCCACCCGGAGGGAGAGAGGGTTCCTGCCGGCCTCATTTTACAATGACCCGGTATGGAAGTGGTTAAATGAACACTAAAAGATAAACTTTTTATTTTTTTTAAATAAACATGTTATACTTACCTCCACTGTGCAGCTCTCTTTGCACAGAGTGGCCCCGAACCTGGTCTTCTGGGGTCCCTCGGCGGCTGTCTCGGCTCCTCCCCGAGCGAGCTCGCATGGTGGCGAGTGATTGCGGGCGCGCTCCAGTGATACAGTTGGTGGCCATAGCCGCTCACTGTATCACTCGGCCCCGCCACCCGGCGCGCCATGTCATTGGATGCGATTGACAGCAGCGCAAGCCAATGGCTGCGCTGCTTTCAATCAAGCAATGAATGAGCCGAGAAGCCGGCCGAGATGCCTGCGCATTCACGGTGCGGGACTTTTGAGGGGTCAGGTAAGTAAGCGGGGGGCCGCTAATCCAGAGTTGTTTTTTCACCTTAGTGCATAAAGGTGAAAAAACTTTTGCCTTTACAACCCCTTTAATACTCCCCCATTATCAGGGCTTAGATGCTGATAGTAAAGAGGGAGAACCCTGGACTCTCTTCTTTACCATCAGCTTTTTTTTTTTTTACTTTATTTTACTGGATTGTAAAATAGAGTTAGTGGACTATGCATACAACCATCACTATTGATAAAGTTAACATGTTTATTACATCTTGAGTACGGCGTGCTGTCAGTCATAATTCACATACAGTCTTTCCCTGAAAACACCGAAAATAGCCAGTGGTTAGTGATTTTAGAACTTCAGCATGACGAGCTACAGTTAGTCATTATCACCAGTAGAGGGCTTTAGAGACCTGCATCTGCATATTTCAGGCCACTCCGCTTCATATACAGTTTATGAAAGCCTTTCTCCATCAGGATTCTGTGGAAAGCTAGCATTCCCCCCAGAAATGTTCTAGAGCAGGGGGTCTCCAAACTGCGGCCCTGGGGCCAGATGTGGCCCTTTGCTTGCCTTAATGCGGCCCTTGGGGCACTATTCCATCCAACTCCAATTGGGCATAATTCTTGTTGCTGACAGCATTGAGGCACTATTCCTCCAACTGACACCATCAATTCTTTCCATTGACACCAACGATGGGGCACTAGTCCTCCCACTGACACCAAAGATATGATATTATTTACTCCTACTGGACATTTTCTACTCCCAATGGCCCTAGTCTGGCCCCCCCTAAAGTCTGAAGGACCGTAAACTGGTCCTTTGTTTAGAAAGTTTGGAGACCCCTGTTCGAGAGCAATGGCAGTGTTTTTTCTCCTGCCTGTATAACTCAGGCACTCGTCACTCAGTAGAGCCAGCAACATGGAATCAGTGGAGTCACTCCTCTTGACTCTCAGCTAAGTAACCACCGACAACTATGAACTTTTTAGCTGCTGTTGAAGGGTCATTCTTGCTACCCATTCCTAGTGCAAGGGATAATCCCACAAACAAATGGCAACCACCCCAACCTATAACTGGCCTCTGCAGCAAGGAACACACGGAAGAAAAATTCCCAGCTCACTTACCAGCCAGCCCGCAACAAACCAAATTTACCCTGTAACAGTTCACATCAAAACCAAGGCCTTTAATTTTCACACATTTTCAGATACATGGATCAAGCTGCAGAGGCCATGGCACCCTAGTATTATCTGCAGAGTCCTAAGTCTATAATTTTGACAGTCTCCTGAGTTGGAGCACATACAGTATATAATAATGGATAGATTAAGGGCAGGTTATGCCTGGAAGGAGCCCACCCCTCCTTAAAAGGTATAGGGACGCACTGGACACCCAGCAATAGTTTAATGGCAGCGGAGGTATCCAGTGCGTCCCTTCATCAATTACCAACAGCACATGGAAGGGAGACGCATTTAAACAAAAAAACACAAATTCCCAGCTCACTTACCAGCCAGCCTGCAACAACCCAAATTTACTCTGTAACACTTCACAATAAAACCAAGAGGTTTAGTTTGCACACATTTGCAAATACATGAGTATGCTGCAGAGGCCACGTCAGGGCACCTCAGTGTACTGTGGTCCGAACTATAATTTTGAAATGTGTCTGGATACCTTTCGCTGCCATTGTGCGATTGCTGGGTGTCCAGTGCGTCCCTGTACATTTGAGGGGTGGGCTCCTTCCAGGTATATCTGCCCTTAATCTATCCATTATTATATATGTGCTAAAACTCAGGAAACACTCAAAATGAGAGTTAGGTCTGCAGTACACAGGGTTGACGTGATGTGGTCGCTGCAGCTGTATTTGCAAATGTGTGCAAACTAAACCCCTTGGGTTTTAATGTGAACGGTTAGACAGGACAATTTGGTATGTTGCAGGCTGGCTGGTAAGTGAGCTGGGAATTTTTGTTTTTTCACAAGGGACAATCTTCCTTGTACTCAACACCAGTGTAGAGGCGATCCTTCTCCACTGACCTCCAATGCAAGCGGGCCATTCTCACCAACAATGTAGAGCAACCCTTCTACTGACTGCCAATATATACAAGGCAAACATGGATCACCAAGGGGGGTCCCTTCTCCACTGGCCAGCAATGGAGGGGGGTCCCTTCTCCACTGGCCAGCAATGGAAGGGGTCCCTTCTCCACTGGCCAGCAATGGAAGGGGGTCCCTTCTCCACTGGCCAGCAATGGAAGGGGGTCCCTTCTCCACTGGCCAGCAATGGAAGGGGGTCCCTTCTCCACTGGCCAGCAATGGAAGGGGGTCCCTTCTCCACTGGCCAGCAATGGAAAGGGGTCCCTTCTCCACTGACCAGCAATGGAAAGGGGTCCCTTCTCCACTGACCAGCAATGGAAAGGGGTCCCTTCTCCACTGACCAGCAATGGAAAGGGGTCCCTTCTCCACTGACCAGCAATGGAAAGGGGTCCCTTCTCCACTGACCAGCAATGGAAAGGGGTCCCTTCTCCACTGACCAGCAATGGAAAGGGGTCCCTTCTCCACTGACCAGCAATGGAAAGGGGTCCCTTCTCCACTGACCAGCAATGGAAAGGGGTCCCTTCTCCACTGACCAGCAATGGAAAGGGGTCCCTTCTCCACTGACCAGCAATGGAAAGGGGTCCCTTCTCCACTGACCAGCAATGGAAAGGGGTCCCTTCTCCACTGACCAGCAATGGAAAGGGGTCCCTTCTCCACTGACCAGCAATGGAAATGGGTCCCTTCTCCACTGACCAGCAATGGAAAGGGGTCCCTTCTCCACTGACCAGCAATGGAAAGGGGTCCCTTCTCCACTGACCAGCAATGGAAAGGGGTCCCTTCTCCACTGACCAGCAATGGAAAGGGGTCCCTTCTCCACTGACCAGCAATGGAAAGGGGTCCCTTCTCCACTTATCAACGTAAGCTCACCCGTCAACGACTGTCAATGCAATTGGGCCCTTCTGCCCTGACCACCAATGTCATGGGGTCCTTCTCCGCTGGCCAATATAATTGAGCTCTTTCCATTGAGCAGCAATAGAAAGGATCTCTTCTCCACTAACCTCCGGGGGCCCTTCCCCACTGAACACCAATGTAAGCCCACTCTTCTTCCCTGACCACCAATGTAAGCAGGCCTTCTCCCCTGACAACCCGTGTAAAGGGTCCCCTTTCCCCACCAATATAAGGGGTCCCTTTCCCTCTGGCCACCAATGTCAAACACCAGAAAATATATTCTCTTAAAGTTTATATTCAAGACTTGGGATTTTAACATTTCTCTAGAAAGAAATCTTCCATGATTTAAAAAACAAACAAAAGCTCTTAAACCCTTTATAACTAGCCCCATACCTACTTCCCATGTGCTCATAGTCTTTGCTTACTATGCCTACACTTTTACCACTCCGATGATGCCCATCCTTGATCTCCATCCTCCCATCTGCTCACCTACGTATGCATCTTCTTCCTACCTCTTGCCTTAAAGTGCATGTGCTGGCACTGAATGCTTGATTTCAACTTGCAGCTAGCATGCAGCAATGCGTGCAGAAAGACTTCAGAAAAACTTTTCAGGAAGGACACATTCCTATAATGAAGGGTTGTTTTTACATATTGAATTCAACATCCCTAATGAAGCAGAAAGTGACAATGGGCAACGAGGAATCCATTCAGTCTCGCTCAGCACCCTGGACACGTACCGGCCCAGAAAGCGCCCGTCATTATATAATGACTCTCAGATGTGCTCTTACAGTTCGGAAACGCGTTCTCTCCTCTTCAGAAAATCGCTATCCACAGCCATTAGAGTCTATTCTCACTCCTTCAAGGCTGACAAAATTGAGGTGTAATCAGCTTTATGTGCTGGAGGACGAATCCACGGATGTGTCTGCAAACCAGCAATGGCTCTAATGAGGATGTTACTCACCTTCTGCGACCCCCGAGCCGCAATCATTCAAACACAAAGCCAATCAGTGCAGACAGACATCTGTGTATATATGCCGGAGTGCATTTACCCACCATGGACTGCGAGATTACGAGGCACCGACTTGTCCAAACGTCTGCTCGGTATAGAACATACACAGCCAGGAAACGTTTACAGTTTATAAGAGCCGCCAAACATCAGCTCATCAAGACTGTGCCCTTCATGTCACATTGTTACAGCAGAGTCCTTATACAGAGATTTTATTATAACAGAGTCCCCCCCCCATACAATAATTTATACAAGCCGAGCCCCCCAATCCATACAATAATTTATACAAGCCGAGTCCCCCCCCCCCATACAATAATTTATACAAGCCGAGCCCCCCCCCCATACAATAATTTATACAAGCCAAGCCCCCCCCCCATACAATAATTTATACAAGCCAAGCCCCCCCCATACAATAATTTATACAAGCCGAGTCCCCCCCCATACAATAATTTATACAAGCCGAGTCTCCCCACCCCCCCTATACAATAATTTATACAAGCCGAGTCCCCCCCCATACAATAATTTATACAAGCCGAGCCCCCCCCATACAGTGCTCTATGACAGCCGAGCCCCCCCATACAGTGCTCTATGGCAGCTGCGTCCCACCCCCATACAGTGCTCTATGACAGCTGAGTCCCCCCCCCATACAGTGCTCTATGACAGCCGAGTCCCCCCCCCATACAGTGCTCTATGACAGCCGAGTCCCCCCCCCATACAGTGCTCTATGACAGCCGAGTCCCCCCCCCATACAGTGCTCTATGACAGCCGAGTCCCCCCCTATACAGTGCTCTATGACAGCTGAGTCGCCCCCCCCCCCATACAGTGCTCTGACAGCAGAACAGCAGAATCCCTCATAGTAATCTATGACAGCAGAATCCCTCATACAGCGATTACAGCAGAATCCCCCATACAGCGATTACAGCAGAATCCCCCATACAGCGATTACAGCAGAATCCCCCATACAGTAATTAAAGCAGAGTCCCCTATACAATAATCTATGACAGCAGAGTACCCCCATATAGTAATCTAGGACAGCAGAATTCCCTATACAGTAATCTATGATAGCAAGGTCCTACCATACAGTAATCTATGACAGCAAAGTTTGTCCCTCCCCCTATATGGCAAGCTATGACAGCAGAGCTGTCATACAGTAGACCGTGACAGCAGAGTCTCCCCATACACAGAAATTTCAATTACAGCATAGTCCCCCCCCCCCCCTTAAAGAAATCTATGAAAGCAGAGTTCCCCCTATAAAGCAATCTATTACGGCAGAGCCCTTACACAGCAATCGCAACAGACTCCCCCCATACAGCTATTACAGCAGAGCGCCCCCCCACATACAGTTATCTTTGACAACAGTCTCCACCATACAGAAATTTTCATTAGAGTTCCCCCCCCCCTTACAGCAATCTATCTTATACAGCAATTTATCACAACAGACTACCCCATACAGTTACAATGCCTTGAAAAAGTATTCATACCCCTTGAAACTTTCTAAATTTTTTCATGTTACAACCAAAAATGTAAATGCATTTTATGTGATAGACCAACACAAAGTGGCACATAATTGTGAAGTGGAAGGAGAATGATAAATGGTTTTCACCTTTTTTTGCAAATATGTGAAAAGTGTGGCGTGCATTTGTAAAGTCAATACTTTGTAGAACCGCCTTTCACTGCAATTACAGCTGCATGTTTTTTGGGGATGTCTCTACCAGCTTTGCACATCTAGAGTGAAAATTTTACCCATTCTTCTTTGCAAAATAGCTCAAGCTCTGTCAGATTGGATGGAGAGCGTCTGAACAGCAATTTTCAAGTCTTGCCACAGATTCTCATTTTGATTTAGGTCTGGACTTTGACTGGACTATTCTAACACATGAATATGCTTTAATCTAAACCATTCCATTGTAGCTCTGGCTGTATGTTTAGGGTCGTTGTCCTGCTGGAAGGTGAACCTCCGCCCCAGTCTCAAGTCTTTTGCAGACTAACAGGTTTTCTTCTAAGATTGCCCTGTATTTGGCTTCATCTATTTTGCACGCCACACTTTTTACATATTTTTAAGAAAATGTGAAAAACATTTATCATTTTCCTTCCACTTCACAATTATGTGCCACGTTGTGTTGGTCTATCACATAAAATCCCAATAAAATACATTTACATTTTTAGTTGCAACATGACAAAATGGGAAAATGTTAAGGGGTATGAATACTCTTTCAAGTGCTTCTCCATATAGTGATCTCTGACAGCAAAGTTGCCTTATCAGAGGTGAAACTAGAACCTTCAGGGCCCCAGTGCAGGAAATCATGAACGGCCCCTGACTGGGGCCCTTCCCACTGATCCTGGGGCCCTTTATTCTGGTCCCGCAGCGGGGGCCACCTTCCTGCCGTCTTGGGGTCCCCCTGTGGTGGCTGAATGCCAGAGCCCAGTCACAAATGCGACCTTTGCGATCCTGGTTGTTCTGCCACTGGTGTCAGTAGTTTTATTTTTGTTGTCGTTTTTCTTCAAATTTTTTACCATTTTAATTATATTTATTTTTTTACAATTTTATTTTTTAGGATTTTGTTTTTTTGATATTTATTGGGGGGCTTTGGTAAAATATCAGGGGTCTAACCAGAATCCTGATGTCTTATTTGTGAGCCAGAGAAAGGGACTGAGGACAGATTTATCAGTCCCTTTGTCTGCAGCCTGAACTGCACAGAATGAACAGAAATGGCTCTGTACGGAGCTTTTCGCTCATTCATAAACACAGGTTTAATTTATTAAGACAAGGAAGGGGCTGATAAGTTGCATATTAACTGCCCCTTCCCCACTCCCCATCCTGACAGATCCCCTGCAGCAGCCAGCGGGAGGTTGGAAGGGAAAGCCCGGCAGCGCTGCAGGGGGGGCGGGCAGGGAAGGACACAGGGGTACTGGACAGAATAGGGTGGGGGACTACTATCCAGGCAGATTCCACCCCATACAGTAAACTGACAGCAGAGAACCCTCCCCCTCCCCCCATACAACAGTACAATTGTGCTCATAAGTTTACATACCCTGGCAGAACTGCTTTTCCTACAGAACTGGAACATGGTTTCTGTTCCCCCTTTGCTGGCAGCCCTGGGAGTGTAATTTTATCCCCTGAAATACTCCTCTCCTCCAGTCCTTGGACTTCCTATGCTAAGAACTAACTTTTCACCTAGGTTTACTAGCTGTACTAATCATTATGTACACTTCGTTTTTTACCATTACCACCACCATATTGTTTGGATATTTGAGTCTCTGGTATCTTGCCCATTTTTACTTGCATAGTATGGCTGTTTCAAGGTGCACAATAAGGAGGCACCTGAAGAAAGATAGGGTGCATGGTTGAGTCGCCAGAAGAAAGCCATTACTACGCAAATGCCACAAAGTATCCCGCTAACAATAGGCCAAACGGCACAGAGACAAGCCTCAAACCTTCTGGCACAAAGTCATTTGGAGTGATGAGACCAAAATTAAGCTTTTTGGCCACAACGCTACATTTGGAGAGAAGTTAACAAGGCCTATGATGAAAGGTACATAATTCCTACTGTGAAACACAGAGGTGGATCGCTGATGTTCTGGGGATGTGTGAGCTACAAAGGCACAGGAAATTTGGTCAAAATTGATGGCAAGATGAATGCAGTATGTTATCAAAAAAATACTGGAGGAACATTTGCATTCATCAGCCAGAAAGCTGCACATGGGATGTACTTGGACATTCAAACATAACAATAAACCAAAAACACAAGGCCAAGTCGGCCTGTCATTGGCTACAGCAGAATAAAGTGAAGGTTCTGGAGTGGCCATCTCAGTCTCCTGACCTCAATATCATTGAGCCACTCTAGGGAGACCTCAAACGTGCTGTTCATGCAAGACAGCCCAAGAATTTACAGGATCTGGAGGCCATCTGAGAAGATAAAGAGCCTCATCCAAAATACTTCAAGCTGTCATTGATGTTAAAGGGGACAATACACAGTATTAGGAACTGGGGTATGTAAACTTTTGATCAGGATCATTTGGGTAGTTTCTGTTGCCATTAGGATTTAAAAAGAGTAAACACAGTTGATTGATAATACATGTCTTCAGCCAAACACTATGAGTGCAAGAAAAGTGTTGGTGTTATCATTCATATTCTCTGAAAAATGGCCAAGAAATCAAATTCTGCCAGGGTATGTAAACTTATGAGCACAACTTTACTGTTGTATGTGGGGGAGAGGGTATGTAAACTTATGAGTACAATTGTATATTACAGCATTGCCCTTGTGCAGGAATCCATAACTGGGTGTTCTCTCCCCCCCCCCCCAGTCTATTACAACTGAGCCCTGATATAGCAATATATTACAGTGATGCGCCCCATATAGCAATCTGTTAAAGAAGAGTACCCCTCCTGACCCCCACACAATTGTATTGTATTTATGTATGCATGTATGTATGTATAGAATTCTAATCTATAACAGCATGCCCCCCCCCCCCCCCACATTTACAGCCGAGTAAATACTAACCCTATATAACTAACAGCAGAGCCCCTCTACATTATTCTGTTACAGTAGCACCCTCACACACACAGCCCTCACACCCTCTGCTGACATGTAGCTGCCATATGGCTCACAATCTGGTGCCTGTCATTTCTCATAAAATCCTTGTTTTCCCCAAGCCTCTGTTAAAGGCAAACCATAAGATTTTTGTATTTTTTTAAATTTAGACTTTTTAAATGAATGTGTATAGCGCTATCCTTATATGTTCACAATCTTTGTTTTGCAAATAACCATTTAAACACATGACAAAGGATTCCCAGAGCACCACAGGCTATCCACAAATACATCTATAGCGCACCCACCCCAGACTTTACCTGCTTTTCTTAAATTTGGCTCCTCCGCAAGAAAGACTGAGGCACGCCGCACTACAAGCCCGTACCCTCCTGGATAAGGAGGTTGAGCGGTGTTAGTTTTCTCGGGCCTGCCTGCGGCTGGTGATAGAATCCTCCCGAGCTGATCTCGCTTTTGCCTTGGCCAGAAACAAGTCCTTAATTCTCCCCAGTAAAGCAACTGTCCACACCAACTGAAAGTCCAACTTCTGTATTTATTTCACATGGATAATAAATAGTCCCTTTTAAGAGCAGACAGGTTGAGACGAGACACAGGTCAGATAACGATCTTTGTCACAGACCTAGTGAATATGAAAGTCACTGCCACTGACTTGAGGATGGTCACTGCCACTGACCGGGTGAATAGGGCCTTTCCCCATTTGATCACTGCCACTGACTTGTTGAGGATGGTCACTGCCACTGACCGGGTGAATAGGGCCTTGCCCTATTAGGTCACTGCCACTGACCTGGTGTGCGTAGAGTCACTGCCACTATGACCTACAGAACATGCACTGCCTTCTTGGAGAACTTGGCCCATGTCAAAGAGAAAAACGTCCCTCCGGAGAGTTACCAGAGGCCCTCACTGTCACCACGACTCTGCGCTGGGTCTTCAGAAAGGGTCACCTCCCTGGCCTCCTCGATCAAAGATACGGGTCCCCTCGCAAGGCGGTACCCTGGGAGCTCTCGATCCTTAGCGGACCCCAGCCGAAGGTTGCTGGGCCCCGGGCCTCCTATTTAGTACCTCACCCCAGACTGAAGGTGTCTGGGATGGAACAGCAACTTCGCCTCCGGGCCTAGGGCACCCGGAGGCGGCACACCCAGACCTAAGGTGCTTGTGCGCGGAACCACGACGACGACCATCCCCTCTGGAAGATGACCGCCCCTTTTTATACCCTCTCCCGACAGGCACATCAGGTTCCCGCCCCGCCGCACTGCTGTCAAGAGGGGACAAGAAAAGCCTTCAACCCTCGCCTATGGCAACAGCACCACCTATAGGCCCCAGGGAACTGCACATCAATACTTTCTCCAAGGGACAGAAATGGTCCATGAACCCTAACAATTTGTGTATCTGAGCATTATTACCACTCAGATACTTCCCTTAAATATAGCACCCCGCTACACATCAAAGCAGAGGAAATCATCTTTTAGGCATACTGTCACTGAAATCTTGGATAGAGTGAACAGGCGCCAAAGCTTTTCACAAATTTTCAAAGTTATACCAGTAGAAAAAATATTCTATCATAAGAACAGTATTTCTATGCAAACAGAGGTTTAGAGAGCAGGTTATGGGTTACAGCTGAACCCCAGGCAGACAAAAACATCAATCAAAGAATGAATCTATTCATTAGAGAACATTCTATATAAAAATAAAAAGCACTAAAAGTTGTCTTTTCAATTCCCTGCAACTAGAAAAGCAGCTTCTCCTCCCTTATCCAAACAGGCAGCTTTGTACTGAATTGCTTTGTTATTTGCTGGCTGCACGGAACAGTTTAAAAGCACAACTCTGGCAATATGGACCATCAGCCACAGCAATACTTGCCCTGCAGGACCTCTTTTTCACCACAAAATGTCCTAAATCTTTCAGGATAACTATCAGAAATAATAGGATTTTTATAACAGCTTACCTGTAAAATCCTTTTCTTGGAGTACATCACGGGACACAGAGCGACATAGTCATTACTAATGGGTTATATAGTTACCGTCAGGTGCTGGCACTGGCAACTTCCAAAACCGGAAGTACCCTCCCCTATATAAGCCCCTCCCATCCGGGAGCACCTCAGTTTTGTAGCAAAGCAATAAGTGTCCCCAAAGAGGGGCGGGAGCTCTGTGTCCCGTGATGTACTCCAAGAAAAGGATTTTACAGGTAAGCTGTTATAAAAATCCTATTTTCTTTTTCGTACATCACGGGACACAGAGCGACATAGTCATTACTAATGGGATGTCCTAAAGCAATGCCAAATGAGGGGGGGGATACACCATATATAAGCTGAGCGCTATCAGACATGAGGATCTTTTGCGGCCTGCAACACACTGCGCCCAAAGGCGACATCCTCCTGACTTCTAACGTCCACCTGGTAGAACCTAGTAAACGTGTGTACTGAAGACCATGTTGCGGCCTTACAGATTTGAGCCAGGGAGGCCTGGTGATGCACTGCCCATGAAGTTCCAACTGCTCTCGTGGAGTGCGCTCTAACTTTGAACGGAGGCGGTCTCCTTCTCAAGCCATAAGCTTGCATAATGACCTGTCGAATCCACTTGGCTAAAGTAGATTTTGACGCTGCCTGACCCTTTCTGGGGCCTTCCGGCAGTATAAACAAAGTATCCGTTCTGCGAATCTGAGCAGTGGCTTTTAGATAAGCTTTAACTGCTCTTACTACATCCAAAGAATGCAATAACTTTTCCTCTACCGAAGTAGGTTTGGGGAAAAAAGAAGGAAGAACCACATCTTGGTTCAAATGAAACCTCGATACCACCTTAGGAAGAAAGGCTGGATGAGGACGTAACACTACTCTGTCCTTATGGATAACCAGATATGGCTCCTTACAGGACATAGCTGCTAATTCCGATACTCTTTTAGCCGAACAAATGGCTACTAGAAAAATCAATTTCCTGGTGAGAAGCACCAAGGAAATATGCTGTAATGGTTCAAATGGTTGTTTCTGTAGAACCGACAGAACCAAGTTTAGATCCCATGGACATATGGGAATACTAACCGGAGGACTAATACGCATCACTCCTTGTATAAAGGCTTTGACTAGTGAATGCGAAGCCAAGGGCCTTTGAAAAAATATTGACAAGGCCGAAATCTGACCTTTGATAGTACTCAAGGCAAGCTTCCTATCTACAGCCCATTGTAGGAAGTCCAGAATTCTACCTATTACGTATTTACGTGGATGCCATTTCTTGGCTTCACACCAGGCGATGTACGCCTTCCAGATTCTATAGTAGATCTGCCTGGATACCGGTTTCCTGGCATTGATCATGGTAGACACCACAGCATTAGAGAGCCCTCTCTTTTTTAGAATGTGGGCTTCAATAGCCAGGCCGTCAAACCTAGGGCTGGTAAGGAAGGGTGGTATATCGGTCCCTGCGAAAGCAGGTCCGGACGATGTGGGAGGGTCCAAGGACTCCCCACAGACATTTTTACGATCTCCGCGTACCATGCTCTTCAGGGCCACGCTGGAGCCACCAGAATCACTGGTTTCTTTTCTACCCTGATTCTGCGGAGTAATCGAGGTAACAATTGTGGCGGTGGGAATGCATATATCAGCTTGAACTGATCCCAAGGGAACACTAGGGCATCCGAGCCGCACGCTAGGGGATCCCTTGTCCAAGAGACAAACCTGTCCACTTTCGTGTTAAACCTGGATGCTAGCAGATCTACATCCGGTGTTCCCCACCGCTGACATATTGTCCGGAAAACCTCGGGATGAAGGGACCATTCCCCTGGGCATAATTGTTGGCGACTTAGAAAGTCCGCCTTCCAATTCTCCACCCCTGGAATGAATACCGCAGATATGGCTGGGACATATCTTTCTGCCCATCTCAGGATGTAATTTACTTCCCTTTGGGCTGCACGACTCCTGGTGCCCCCCTGACGATTGATATATGCCACTGCTGTGGCATTGTCTGACTGAACTCTGACAGGGGACCCTTGGAGTTTGGATGTCCATGCTACTAGGGCATACCGGGCTGCTCGTATCTCTAAGAGATTGATGGGCAGGGCCTTTTCCGCATCCGACCATCTGCCCTGGAGAGACCATTGCTCCAGTACTGCTCCCCAGCCTGAAAGGCTGGCATCTGTAGTGACCACCTTCCAGGAAATCGGACTGAAGGATTTCCCTCTTTCCAGATTCCGGGGAACCAACCACCAACGGAGGCTTCTGCGAACGGAAGGGGACAAGGACATTGGTACGTCCAGAGCCTGAACTTTTTTGTTCCAGGCTGACAGTATGGCCCTTTGCAACTTCCTTGAATGGAATTGACCGTAGGGTACTGCTTCGAATGATGCCACCATTTTTCCCAGCAGCCTCATGCACAGGCGTATGGATGGCTGTCTTTTTGAACCCACTAAGTGGATCAAATCTCTCAAAGACGACCCCTTTTCTCGAAGCAAGAAAATTTTTCTCTGGTCTGAATCCAGCCTTAGCCCCAAGTATTCCAGACTTTTGACTGGTTCTAGGGCTGACTTGTCTCGGTTGATAATCCAACCGTGATATTCCAGATACTTGATTGTCTCGTGAACAACCACTTCTAGTTTTTCCACTGAGTGGTCTATCAGCAACAAGTCGTCTAGATATGCCATTATCGTTACACCTCGTGTTCTTAGATTGGCCAATAATGGGGCCAGAATTTTTGTGAACACTCTTGGTGCTGTGGCCAGACCGAAGGGTAAGGCTCTGAACTGAAAATGGCGCCCTTCTATCGCAAAGCGTAGAAATTTTTGGTGGGCTGGAAAGATGGGGATGTGCAAATACGCATCTTTGATGTCGATCGAGGCTAACCATTCCTCCCCTTGTAGGGCAGTGGCTACCGATCGGATCGACTCCATCCGGAAAGTCCTGATATGCAGGAATTTGTTTAGCCCTTTTAGATTTAATATGGGCCTCACGTCCCCGTTTGGCTTCGGAACTGTAAAGAGGTTTGAGTAAAACCCGAACCCCCATTCTTCCAGGGGGACCTCTATAGTTACTGCTTGAAGCAATAATTGTTCCAGTGCCAACAGGAGGGATCCTCTCTTCTGGGGATCCCTTGGCACGTTCGACCTTATAAAGCGGGAAGGAGGGGAGTTTAACTCCAATTTGTATCCCAGATTTACTGCGGAGAGCACCCATCTGTCTCGGATCGTGTCCCGCCAGGTTTCTGTGAACAACTGAAGTCTTCCCCCCACCCGATTGGGTGGGGGCAACCCTTCATGCATTTGACTTTGGGGGAGGTTTTGTACCTCTCCTGCTCCAGGGCTTCTTGTTACCCTGCAACTGTCCCTGATTTTTACCTCCGGGATTTGACCGGGGAGGCCGTCGGAACTGTTTCACAGCCGATGTCCTAGGGACTGGAGAAGCCGGCCTCTTAAAAGAGGGACCTCTAACTCTATTTTTGACCGGCAAGAGTGTACTTTTACCGCTGGAAATTCTCTGGATATACTTGTCCAGGTCTTCCCCGAATAAACGCTCCCCATGAAATGGGAAGCTGACCAGCAATTTTTTACAGGGAGCTTCAGCAGACCAGTTTTTTAGCCATAGAAGCCTGTGCATATGTACTACAGACAGCGTAAGGCGGGAGGCCTGATGGATTGAATCCTTTATAGCGTCCACCGCAAAGCATAAGGCTCTAGGTAGATCAGCTAGAGCAAGCGCCTGCTGATCTGGCACGTCCCTTAAGACCTGTTTCAACTGATCCTTCACTGCTTGGCAGACCCCTATAGCTGCCACTGCTGGTTGTGTCACCAATCCTGCTGTAGAAAAAGCAGATTTCAATAAGGACTCCAATTTTTTATCTATTGGGTCCTTGAACATTTGGACATTTTCCACCGGACATGTCAGTGATTTATTCACACAAGAGATGGCTGCGTCCACTGTAGGGACCTTCCATTTTCTGACGAACTTATCCTCCATAGGATAGACCACCGGAAATCTCTTGGGGGGAGTAAATATTTTGTCAGGATGCTCCCAATCCTGGTAAATGAGCCCCTCCAATAAAGGATGGATCGGGAAAGAACAAACAGTCTGGGGAGCTTTTAGCGACCCCAACGAGGAGACAGAAGAGGAGGATGGCTCCGCAAGTGGCATTTTAAATGCTGATCGGACCATATTAGTCAGGGACTGAACCCATAACCTCTCAGCATGTGATGCTGAGAACGGCTCCTCCACTGTTGATTCCTCTACAACTGAATCAACCTCATCCTGATCCCCCTCAGGTAGGTCGACCTCTGTATGGGACTGTTGCTCTGTTAACAGGCACTCTGAGGGAGGAGACGGAGATCGAGCACTTTTCTCCTGTGACAGGGAAGCAGCAATTAGTGCTGACAATCTCTCTTCCAGCCCTCCCAGAGCTGAGGAAAAAACCTCCTCTGTTACATACACAGGAGCAGGTGAACTGGGGACAGCCACAGTACCAGGTACTCCTGGGGGTGCCCTACGGTCACTAACCTCTGATTCTTCAGGGGAGACTGGTGCAGCCAAAGCATGCCCAAGATCCTCAGAGCCCGATGGAGACCCCCTATTCCTCCTGGAATTTCTAGTCCCGGAGTTTTTAGACGGCATATTCCTAAGCCACAAAGCTGAGGTATTCCAGCCGAAAATACACCAGTTACTGATAATAGTCTAGCATAAATGCTGCTATAATAAACAGTTGGTGTCTACTAATGTGCCTTTCTAGGGGATGCCTGTATCAACCGCTTGCTGTATGCCTTTAAATGTTGTCAGCTCTGTCTCTGTACTTCATAGCCAGCTTACTGCAATAATGTGGCTTTTTAAAACCTGCTGGGACGCCCGCACATGCGCAGAAGCGCTGCGGCGCGCACAGAGCGTCATCCCCCAGGCCCCGCCCCTTTTTCCGGCCACCTCTATATATAGAGGCGCGTGCACGCGCACGCGCGCGGCCACGTGCGCCTCGGCGCTAATTTTCAAACATGGAAACCAGGGACAGGAGCCAGGGCCCCCTTTGCCGCAGGCCGGGGGATAGACGAACACTGCAACATGGCAGAGGAAACAGTTTCCTGTAGGAGAACTCACCAGCTGCCTGGACTTTGCTCTCTGAGAAGAAACTAGTCCATATGACAAGAAAAACATTCCACAGCGGCCTCTAGTGGACAAACACAGGTACCGCAGTTTAATATACTAAACATATATAAAAAAACATTCTTTTTTTTTTTTTTTTTTTTCTTGACCACTATTAAAAATTATTACATTTTTTTAGTAGTTACAGGCATGCACAGATATTAGCGGGAATACCATTAGGTAACAGACAGAAAGACAAATTAGGCTTGGGGGTCCCCCAATAGAACCAAGTTCCTGGGGGCCCCCACTTACCTGTTCCCCGCCGCAGGACTTTGTTTGGTCCACAAAAGCCCAAACTTCACCTATCACGGCAGGCATTGTAATCAAACCTTCAGGGACCGGGTTCCCAAGGATTCCACTCCCCTGGACCTGTATAGCACCCTGCACAGAAAACATCTTGGTCGTGGGTATGACCAGAGCTCTGGATCCCAGGGTCCAGCTCTCCTAAGAGAAGCATTACAGGCAGAACCTTGCTCTTCTCTGCAAGGCCCGGGTACCGACCGTTTAGCTATGAAGCTTTTTTGGTCGGATCCGGAATAGCTTACTGAGGCCCAAAAGAACCTGTACGCAAGCTCAGTGAAAAACACATGTTTCTTCTTGGCCAACACCTTAGACACTGGCAAAAAACTGAGGTGCTCCCGGATGGGAGGGGCTTATATAGGGGAGGGTACTTCCGGTTTTGGAAGTTGCCAGTGCCAGCACCTGACGGTAACTATATAACCCATTAGTAATGACTATGTCGCTCTGTGTCCCGTGATGTACGAAAAAGAAATATTAAATATCAAAATATATCCTACACACTGGGGAGCCTTCAGGGGATGAAGGAGACACTTGGGGGGGCGGGCGCTATGGAGGCCAGAGTTGGATTTTATGGCAATTTCAATAATAATGACCAAACCGATGAAGACAACCTTCCACCAAGAGTTTATGGTTTCAACACAGTGAGTGCTGGAATGTAATAATCCTTTAGGTTAAAAACTTGCCGACAGAGGTTGAACTTACCTTTGTGTGACCACCATAGATGGCAGTAGCTAGTAATTTTTTGAGCTTGATAAATGTTTATTTTTAAGTGTGAACATTTCTCATATGAAAATGTGCGGCAAACTCAAAAAATTTTGTTGCCAACACAGCACAAGAAGCATAAAAAAAAGAAATAAAAAAAGAAGACAGACAAAATTTAGAGGATTGGAGCAAGGCCTGGTCATCCATAGCCCAAAATTCTTTCAACAGTCACCACCATGGAGGCAGCATATAAGGTTCTCCTCCGCTGGTATTGGGTCCCAGCCAGCATAGCTCATTCTAACCCATCGTATGGTGATAGATGCTTCAGGGGCTGTGGCCAACGCGGATACGAGATCCATATTTGGTGGTCTTGCCCCATTTGGTGGGCTTCTGATCCAGGCTCTACAGCCTCCTCTCAACACTTTTTCATGTTCCCTTCCACAAGGATGCCCGGCATGCACTTCTCTACTTCACTCTCCCAGAAGCTGGCCACTTACCTTTTCATTGTTGCAAAGCATGCCATTGCCAGGACTTGGAGGAAAGCCCTCAGTTGGGTTTGCAGAGGTGAAGAACATACCCTCATATTTCATGAGAAAATGTCTAGTTTACTTCATGACTCTCACACTAAGATCCTCAAAGTGTGGAACTCATGGTGGTCTTATGCTCTCCCCACTCTGCCCCCGGCCAGCTTGGGTATGCCAGACAATTCTGGAACACCATCTAAACCGTCCTCTCTTCCTGCTTAGGTCTACACCTCTTTCCTTTCCTTCTTTCTCTTTCTGTATAGAAAGTTTGGAGACCCCTGCTCATTTTTAAAGGCGACTGGTTCTCTTTAGGTAAAATTCTTACCATTGGTGCACCTTGATGGCCAATGATCAAGGGTTTTGGCCCCAGATCCTTCCGGTTCATGATGCATGGGGAATAGATAGTGAGGGGGACAAGGTACAGTGCAATGACTACAGCCAAATATGCCAGGATGAGACAGATCTGGTAAACTGGAAAAAAAAATATTATTGCAAAATCATTTGTATAATATTTCCCATTTTATATGTACATACAGTATATGGGTTATTTATTTTATTGATAAAAACGTTTATGTGAAAAGCAACACAAATATACTGCGCTGTCTCTTTTGGATTATTAGATAGCAGCCAGCACAGCAAAGGATCAGTTGCAAGGTATAATGTGTAAAGAATAAGTGCAGCGCTAATGAGTAGTCTTCAGTATGAACTGGGGCTAGGAGTGTTGTGAAAAATACAAAGCTTCAGCAGAGCGTCACGATGCGTTTCGTCTCATAAGACTTCATCTGGGGTCTTATGAGACGAAACACGCAGGGACGCTCTTTCTGAATTGCCTTAATTGAGGAGGAGGCAGAGCAGTGAGTGGAGGCGCAATCCGAAGTGTCTTACTACAGCCATTCAGTAATGTTTTGTTAGCGGGTGTGTCAGTCAGGCTGCTTTGTGTAGCCGGATGTCTCCCCTGCAGCAGGGACAGGTTGCAGTGAGCTCATGCACACATCACATCCCTGCTGCTTGCTAGACTTCATGGGACTTGCTCGCACACAGCGCAAAAAATAAAGACCGCAGAGGTGATCAAATACCACCAAAAGAAAGCTCTATTTGTGGGGAAAAAAAGGCAGTGCAATTGTCAGAAGTGTGAAGTGGAACTAGTAGAGAGGGAGACTATCACCTCGTTCAAGAAGATACATTTTTCTCTGATTCTGATTGTTTGTTTAAGGTTGGACGAGGAATCTACACCATTGAAATTTAAAGGCTGTGGGGGAAGCCTAATTTCCCTGTGCTGGGTGAGACTGTTGGATGCAGTCATGAGCATCTGGTAAGCAGGATATATATATCTTTCTCACCCGGGTGTCACCATTGTATCCATTAATTCATGTTTGGGAGCAAGCTTTCTTCTTTTTTTTGGAACACTTCACTTCACATTGGATTGTTGTTTATTTTTGCACCAAGGAGGTTTCTTTTGATGGACTTTGTTTATGAACTTCTTCACGGATTAGTTATTAACATTATTCATATTGTCAACATTTACGTATTTAATAATCTTTTGTGGTTCACTACTGCACTTATTTATAATTCACTTTATATTTTGTGTTTAATCATTTAGTTGATTATCAACCTATTTTATGTTCTCCTAATTTTATTTTGGAGATCTTATTTCAGCGCTGCATACCTTTGTTTTTTATGTTTTGTATAGTTTTAGTATTTAGCTATTTATGCTAGCTGCTGTCTTTGGATCACTGATCACTTTACCAATCTCAATTGCTTCTCCAGCGCAACGTTAGCCCTAGGGCTTTTTTTCTTTCTATATTAAATATCTTCCAGTTTCAAAACGGAGTCACACTATGTGCCCTCTTTTTTCCCTTCTTTTTTCATAACCATACTACACTGGAGAAACCATTCATCCAGTTTGCCATTTAAATAAAATCCCACTGAGGTCTATCGTTGGAATTCATCATCAAACCGGAGGTCGTGTCCGCTAAGAGTCTTCCCTTGGTGTATCACACCACAAGTTTGATTGACTCATTAGGTGTATACCAGTTTGAGTTCAATCTTTCTGGTAAGCCTTTGGATTTTTTTGGTGGTGGATCATCCATCAGCAAGTTTTCAGCACATTTTGTCTTCAAGTCACAATGACGTTTAGCCTTCTTCTTGATTGAATCACTTCTTTGGACATTTTTATTATTAGATTGTTTACCCCATGCATCGTTCTCACCGACCGTTTTATCTACTAGCGATATGTCATTTGAACACTATTCTTGGACAATATTTTTTTGAAGTTTTTTCCTTTTTGCGACACTTGCATGTTGTCACTATTGTGTTTTGTTATCACCCGTTTTCCTTTTTAAGGGTTCACAGTTAATGCAAACTTTGTATTTTTCACAAAACTCTTAGCCCTAGTTCATACTGAGACTACTCATTAGCGCTGCACTTATTCTCTACACGATAAAAAATGTTTATCGGCAGAATGAAGAGCCCTTCTGTCACTCTGCTTCCTCCTCCCAACATACTCCTTGCTCTATAAAATTCCTGATTGGCTCATAGTGCTACTTCTCCCTCCCTCTCTGAGCTCTGCTGTACAGGTAGTAAAAGTAGAGTTTTCCTTCAAAACACCAAAAGGCACGGTCCGCTTATTGCTTCGGGGCACTATAGCAAAACATCTTAAATAGTAAAGATTTAAACACAGTGATCATCATTTCCAAACATCCAAAAACTCCCAAGAAGAGACACTCGAGTACAGTGCAGACACATCCTCGTGTCAGATCTGGGATCCTCAGTTTGGGGCGAAGACGAAACTCCAAACTGTCTACTTTTATTTATTTAATTATTACACCATATTGTAGCAATTTGGAATGGGAGGGGGGGGGTTGGAGAGAATCCCAAAGTAATAAGCAGACTTTCCCTTTCAATGCAACATGCACTTTAGTAGAGTATTAAACTAAAACCAGTGATGATCATAAAATACTCACCGGCCCTTTCTGACCGCGCAAACTGGCCGGCGATGATCCACGCCAGCATAGTAATGGCAACCAGGGCCCCAATGTGCAAAAATGGAGCCGTTGCCTGAAAGAAAATGATGCTCATTATATCCAGGGTTTTTAAGCAGGATAAATGTAACATGTACAGCTGTCAGAGGAAGTGAGCGGAAAACTCCTCATTGGTATCATAGACCTCAGTAAGAACTGTTGATATAGCAGTGAAGGTGAGATGTACTGTCTTTTGGGAAGGAAGTTATTTAGTCAATATACTCCTTTGCTGCGCTCAGGTACAAAGAATTCAACTCTGGGTTCATAATAGTAAATGAAACATTGAGAGCACCACAGGTTGATACCAAACTCAGTTTAAATATCTTGACAACTGGTAAGATGATATGGCCAATGCATTTTGTGGGCTCACAATTCATTCATCAAGGCTTGTGTGCTGGCAGTTATTTGGGTAGACTGGACAGTGTCAAGTATAAGACAAAAAGGTTAGAGAGATCGTAGGTTGCCAATCAGTTGTCTACCAGCATGCAAGCCCTGATGAAAGGTAAACATGTGCAATTAGTTTTGGTCCGAATACAAATTCAGACAATTTTTTGGTTATTCGGATGTATTTACAGAATACTTTATTAATCCCAAAGGGAAATTGTTACAACACAGACACACTTAAAGACAACACAAGATCACAACAATAGACTGAACAAGATGGAAAAAAACACAACAAAGTTACCATTAACAGCCATTAACACCAAATAAAATTAAAACTACACTACAAATGAATCATCAATACAATTAAAATACAACATAGAATAAATAACACAGATTAAAATAACAGGCAAACTACCAAATACAAATAATACACCACTTTCTCTAACACCACCCCAGATAATAACACAATATTTATTTCAGGTACTTATATAGCGCCGTCAATTTACGCAGCGCTTTACATATACATTGTACATTCACATCAATCCCTACCCTCAAGGATCTTATAATCTAAGGTCCCCAACTCACATTCAAACATACACATACTAGGGACAATTTAGACAGGATCCAATTAACCTACCAGCATGTCTTTGGAGTGTGGGAGAAAACCGGAGCACACTCACCCAGGCACAGGGAGAAAATTGAAACTCCAGGCAGGTAGTGTCGTGGTTGGGATTTGAACCAGCGACCCTTTTTACTGCAATACCAACATACTATAAAAACACAAAATCCTGATCAAAAACAACCAGAATTTGTTTTGATTATTCATTTTCAAACAAATTCCAGCTTTTCAGAATGATTAGAATTCCGATCAGTCGAAAAATGAATTCTGTGTGAAGAATAGCAGGTGGTTATGCAGCAGGCCAGGAAGTAGGCCACCCGTGTCCTTAACCAATGAGTCCCCATTTGTCAGCGGGCTTCCCCACTGACAGATTAAAGAAAAGAATGCCAGCAATACAAAAATGTAAAAAAAAAAACACGGCATGAGGCCCCCCTCAGTCCATACCAGGCCCTTCTTCGTGTCTGATGTGGATTTAAAGGTGAACCCCATGCCAAAATGAGAAAAAAACGGTGTTGGGTTGCTTCCAAAATCCATAACAGAATCTCATTAGAGCATGCAGCCTGGCAGGTCAGAAAAGGAGGGGGGGGGATAGACGAGTTGTCTTCGTCCGAACTGTACCAGGCCACATGCCCTCAACATGTTGATGGGGACAAGGGCCTCATCCCCACAACCGTGGCTGGTCTGGGGGCAGGGGGCTTATCAGAATCTGGAAGCCCCTTTTAACAAGGGGGCCCCACAGATCCCAGCCCCTCCCGCGTGAAGGAGTATTGACAAAAAGAGTGTCAAAAAGTTAGTTTTTGACAGTTCCTTTAATAAAAGAAAAGAAAAAAAAATGTCCCTCTATGTAAATCCATCGTCAATCACGGCATCCCCGAAAAAAAAATAAAAATGCTACAGCCAACATGAAGGCCGTTTGCCTACTGCAAGCTCCTCCATTTGACAGTTCTTGTATAGAGAAGGGTGGGGCCACCTGTCAATGTCCCCTGGTTGCGTCGGTTATGGATTTTGGGGGAGAACCCACGGAATTTTTTTTTTGTGTGGGGTTCCCCTTAAAATTCAAATTAGACCTGAGTGGGCGAGTTTAACATGCCTGCAAACTCCACACACCAAGCAAAATTTTCTGCGGCCACAACACAAAAGGTGGGCGGTCAGGGGACAGTAAAACTGCTCATTTTACCACCCCTAGCCAAACCATGAGAGAGGCCTGAGGCCTTAAACCCCTGTCACACTGGAGGGGCCTGTAAAATGCCTCCTCTGCAATCCCAGTGTGAAAGTCTGAGTGCTTTCACACTGGGACGCTGCGCTGACAGGACGCCAAAAGAAGTCCTGCAAGCAGTATCTTTGAGGCGCTACACCGCACCTAAAGCACCCCTGCCCATTGAAAACAATGGGCAGCGGCGCCGAAGCACCTGCAAAGCCCCTTGGCAGCGGCGATTTGCGTGCGCATTTAACCCTTCATTCGGCTGCTAGCAGGGGTTAAATGACTCTCACGCTGTCAGTGTGAAAGGGCTCTTAAAGTTCCTTCCCTGATATGAATATCAAGCAACAAGTTACCTGGAAGGAAATGAATAGGACGTTCCATTCTTCCTCCCACGTTTGTTCTATGGACGACATAGCTACAACTGTTGCGACCAGAACAGCAGCAAGGAAAGCCTGAAAAACAGAAGAAAAACACTTTTAGGCTGAGACATGCCAGAGACATTGCATGTGATTCGCATGGCATTGCTGGGCAGATCACATGTGATGTATGTGTGATGCCAGTTCAGCCAAAAAACTGCATGGCTTAATTTGCATTGCATTCGGACCAAACTTGTGCAGGACACTTTTTTTGTCCGCCCCAGGATCGGATCTGTAGCACTCTGGTGTTTAGGCAGGGTTGCTAATAAATTAAGTTTGTAAAAGGGGAGAAGAGCACGCATACATTAAATTAAACTACACACAAAAATGCCAATGAATCAATATGTGCAATAATGGTGCATTCAATAAAGAAATATTCTAAAATAATTTCTGTGAAAAAATCTATATATTTAAAAATTGTCCATGTGTAATTGAAGTGTTCCACTTCCTAAAAAAACACAGTATATGCAAAAGTGTACCCAATAAAGAATATAGGATTCAAATAAATTCAGTGAAAAAATATCTGTATATTTAAAAAAAGTCCAAATGTGAGTAGTGGAGTATTCAGCTTCCAAAAAGCACTCAGGATCTTCAATCAATGAGATGTTCCAGCATATGGTATCACAAAATTCTCCAGCTTATAGTATAACAAACTGCTTACCAAATTTGTAGGATCTCATTAGGTAGAGATCATAAGCGCTTGTGCATCAGCCTGCCAGCATGAGAGGAATCCACCTGAAGTCTTCTAACGAGAGGCAATGTGTTCCCGGCTATCAAAGCAGACCACTCCAAGAGGCTTTGTATCCAAAATCTCTCCTTGGTTAAAAAAGTCTAAAACATCTCGATCAATACAGAACAGAGGAAGGCTTCATGGTGTAGTATTTTCCGAAACAAAGGCTTATTTTTCACACGAATAACACTGGCTTACACATCCAAAGAAGCACTCAGCATACAAAACAGATTTGAAACAGCCGTGGATAAGATCAGCTGGCTGTACAGCGTGATAGCGTCACAGGTTATGCTCCACCCGACATGTTTCTCCTTACAAGGCATCCACTGGGAACCAGCTGGATGTTCAGTGTGATAGAATCACAGGAACAAACTGTGACGCTATCACGCTGAACAGCCAGCTGGTCTGATCCACGGCTGTTTTAAATCGGTTTTGTTTGCTGAGTGCTTCTTTGGACGTGTTATCCGTGTGAAAAATAAACGTTTGTTTCGGAAAATACTACACCATGAAGCCTTCCTCTGTTCTGTATTGATCGAGATGTTTTAGACACTTTTTAACCAAGGAGAGATTCTGGATACAAAGCCTCTTGGAGTGGTCTGCTTTGATAGCCAGGAACACATCGCCTCTCTTTAGAAGACTTCAGGTGGATTCCTCTCATGCTGGCAGGCTGATGCACAAGCGCTTATGATCTCTACCTAATGAGATCCTACAAATTTAGTAAGCAGTTTGTTATACTATAAGCTGGAGCATTTTGTGATACCATATGCTGGAACATCTCATTGATTGAAGATCCTGTGTGCTTTTTGGAAGCTGAATACTCCACTACTCACATTTGGACTTTTTTTAAATATACAGATATTTTTTTCACTGAATTTATTTGAATCATATATTCTTTATTGGGTACACTTTTGCACATACTGTGTTTTTCTAGGAAGTTGAACACTTCATGATTTACACATGGGCAATTTTTAAATATATAGATTTTTTCACTGAAATTATTTTAGAATATATATCTCTATTGACTGCACCATTATTGCACATATTAATTCATTGGCATTTTTGTGTGTAGTTTAATTTAATGTATGCACGCTCTTCTCCCCTTTTACATTTATCTTGAACTTTAGTATTTAAGTTTTCAGAGCTGCGGCACACATCCTTTTTTTTGGTTAGCGCAAATTCACCCCTTTTTTGTATACAATAAATTAAGTTTGTCAGGTATTAATCATCCTGGCTGATTGTTAGAAGATCCACTGATTTCCCTCTAACTCTGGATTTGCTGTAACTTTTCTTTTCTGCCGCTAGGTGGCATTAGATTGACAAGGGTGTAGCAAGGTCAGACTATGGATGGATGGGGTGTCTCAGCCAATTGGCAGGGGTTTCAGATCGCATGGGTTCACACCCATGCTATCTGATTCCTGTGTGAATTCAGTTCGCACTGCAATCCGATCTGGGGGGTGTGCTTAACTTTGTTTTGACACCAGCAGTGGGTTGCAGAGGGCAGCGTGAATTGCCTGCGAGTCAGGTGTGATGCGGGAACTCGCACTGGATTTGCAGGGTTTCCCACATCGCACCAATGTGAACCAAGCCTAAAAGGAGTTAGTCCACCTAAACAAGACATTTTGTTCATAGCCTGGAGGGTCCCTGGGCTTCTTAGGACTGTTCCAGAGTCCTGCGTTTTAGGTGCGGAGAGTTTTAGGTACGTTTTAGGCGTGTTACTATTCATTCCTATGAAGAGTAGGGATGAGCCGAAAACCCCCCGGTTTGGTTCGCATCCACAACATGCGTACGGACCGAAAGTTCGCGCAAACTTTCGAACACCGTTAAAGTCTATGGGACTCGAAAGTGAGAAATCAAAAGTGGGAATTTTAAAGCCTAATATGCAAGTTATTGTCCTAAAGGGTTTGGGGACCCGGGTCCTACCCCAGGGGACATGTATCCATGCAAAAAAAAGTTTTAAAAACGGCCGTTTTTTTTTATTTTAATGATGCTTAAAGTGAAAAACTAAAAGTGAAATATTCCTTTAAATATCGTGCCTGGGGGGTGTCTATCGTATGCCTGTAAAGTGGCATGTGTTTCCCGTGTTTATAACAGTTCCTGCACAAAATGACTTTCTAAAAGGAATAAAAGTCATTTAAAACTGCTTGCGGCTGTAATGCAATGTCTGGTCCCGGCAATATGGATGAAAATCATTGAGAAAACCGGCATGGGTACCCCCCCCCCCCCCCCCCCCCAGCCCATTACCAGCCCCTTTGGGTCTTGTATAGATATTAAGAGGAACCCCGCACCCAAATTAAAAAAAGGAAAGGCGTGGGGCCCCCAGGCCCTATATACTCTGAAGAGAAGTATACAGGCGGTCCCAAGAAAGGCAGGGACTGTAGGTTTGTTCTCAAGTTGAATCTGTTTGTAATTTGGAATAGGTAAATTTTTTAAGTGTAGCTCCAGCCAAAAAATCTATTTTAAGCTTTTTGGAAAACATAGGGAAGGGTTATCACCCCTGTAACATTTGTTTTGCTGTCTGAGCACCCTGCACTTTCACCTTACTTTCTGTCCCAATGACAATTGGATTTAGAAAATTTTGGGTTTTTAGGGAAACAAGGATTGGTGATAAAGCATCAGTGGAGAGGAGACACGTTTTTCCCATATTAACACTTACAGGAGAGAATTTCCCATCCTAGGGGTAGATTTCCTCTGACTTCCTGTTGTCTCCCTCCGCTTGCAAGTAGGAGTCATTTGTAAGTCGGAGCCTGCCCTATATACTCTGCAGAAATTTAGGCCTTAGGTGTTGGTGTTGCCACAACACTGTAAGCCCTCACAGTTACTCTTGGTGGACTCTGGAACGCCCTGGTGTGAACTATTATATCAAGAATTGTAATTAAATGCCCATGTTGAACAGGGGCAGAAAAATTGGGCCTTTGGTGGTGGACGGTGTGGTGGTGTTACCACAACACTAAGCCCTCACAGTTACTCTTGGTGGGCGCAGGAACGGGCCCTGCTGTGAAATATTAGATCAAGAATTGTAATTACATGCCCATGTTGAACAGGGGCAGAAAAATTGGGCCTTAGGCACTGGTGCCACAACACTGCAACCCCTCACAGATACTCCAGTTGGAGCGCAGGAACGAGCCCTGCTGCAAAGTATTACAGCAAAAATTGTAATTACACACCCATGTTAAACACGGGCAGAAAAATTGGGCCTTAGCCACTGGTATCAACATAAACATTGAGGAGGAAGAGGATAGTCACTCAGCATAACAGGATAGTCACTCAGCATAACAGGATAGTCACTCAGCATAACAGGATAGTCACTCAGCATAACAGGATAGTCACTCAGCATAACAGGATAGTCACTCAGCATAACAGGATAGTCACTCAGCATAACAGGATAGTCACTCAGCATAACAGGATAGTCACTCAGCATAACAGGATAGTCACTCAGCATAACAGGATAGTCACTCAGCATAACAGGATAGTCACTCAGCATAACAGGATAGTCACTCAGCATCAGCATAGGCAGTCTTGAAGGGATCTCACATAAAAAAAAAAAATATTTGGTTACATCAGCATCAGGTGCTTGGTAGCTGGTGATCCAAAACCGATTCAAATTTTATGAAGGTCAGCCGATCGACCGAGTCGGTGGACAGGTGCACCCTGTGATCGGTTACAAAGCCTCCAGCAGCACTGAATGTGTGTTCCAAAAGAACGCTGGATGCAGGACAGGCCAGTAGCTCAATTTCATACTGTGCAAGTTCTGGCCAGTGATCCATCCTCAAGACCCAGTAACCCAGAGGATTTTTGGTGGGAAAGGTCTCCAAGTCTGATCTTGCCTCTAGGTATTCCTGCACCATGTAAATCAGAGGCTGGCGATGGTTGCTGGAACCGATCATACCTTGGCGCAGCGGACTAAAAAAATCGGTCAGACGGCCACCTTCTCCACCGCTCCTCCTGTGACTGACAGAAGCCTCAGCAACGCGTTGTCCAGGACCAGGAATTTGTAACCTCCCAGGCTCGGGAAACGCGTTGCACAAACCTTTCTGCAAGGCCTCCCGAACATGTTTCATCCTCTGCTCCCTCTGCGACAGCTGGATAGGGTCCGCAACCTTACCCTTACAACGTGGATCAAGGAGGGTTGCCAGCCAGTAACGATCCCTCTTTTTGATACCACGAATCCGAGGAACCTTTCGCAGGCTTTGCAGGATCAGGGAGGCCATGCAGCGTAGGTTTGCTGAGGCATTCGGTGCAGAGTCCTCTGGGTCACGGAGGATGACATGATCCGCAGCCACCTCCTCCCAGCCACGTACAAGTCCATGAGTGTCTTGGGACTGTAATTGATCCCTTGAAGACTGCTGCTGATGCTGAGTGCTAGGCTCCACCTCCATGCTGACAATCCTCCTCCTCTTCCTTGTGTGATCGGCGGGCACGCAGGGACACTGTCTGTCTAAAGGGGGCCTTGAGATGTAAGGAAGTCCTCCTCTTCCTCCCTCTGTTCCGCCTTACTGCCCTGTCCATTATTCCACACAGCGTGTGCTCCAACAGGTGGACAAGAGGGACAGTATCACTGATTCATGCACTGTCACTGATCATCATCCTCGTGGCCTCCTCAAATGGTAACAGGACAATGCATGCATGCATACCTGATCATGACCCACTGGCGTAGCGAAAAAAAAACAAGCTCCCCTGTCCTGGTGCCATAGTCGCACAGGTACTCATTGATGGCCCTCTGCTGCATGTGCAGCCGCTGCAGCATGGCCAACGTTGAGTTCCATCTGGTGGGCATGTCACAGATTAGGCGGTTCTTGGGCAAGTTAAAATCCTTTTGGAGGTCAGCCAGCCGAGCACTGGCATTATATGAAAAGCGGAAATGCACACAGACTTTTCTGGCCTGACTCAGGAGATCCTGTAAGCCCGGACACCTGCCCAAGAACCGCTGCACCACCAAGTTAAGGACGTGAGCCAAACAGGGCACATGGGTCAGGTGTCCCTGACTGAGGGCAGAGAGGAGGTTGGTGCCATTGTCACAAACCACCATTTCTGTCTGAAGCTGGCGTGGCGTCAACCACCTCTGAGCTAGCCCCTGCAGAGCTGACAGAATCTCTGCCCCAATGTGGCTCCTGTCCCCCAAGCACACCAGCTCAAGCACCGCATGGCATCTCTTTGACTGCGTGCTTGCGTAGCCCCTTGAACGCCTACGGAGCACTGCTGGTTCAGAGGACAAATCAGAGGAGGAAGAGGCCATGGAGGAAGAAGAAGAGGAGGGGGTGGAGGAGAGAGGTGTGTCAGAATCACCAGTAGTAGCATTTTGGAGGCGTGGTGGCGGAACAACCTCCAACACTACTGCACCCTGTCCTGCATCCTTCCCAGCTGCCAGCAGAGTCACCCAATGCACCGTGAAAGATAGGCAATGTCCCTGTCCATGCCTGCTGGACCATGAGTCAGCGGTAATATGCACCTTACCGCTGACCGCCCTGTCCAGCGAGGCCAAGACATTGCCTTCCACATGCCGGTAGAGACCTGGAAACTCCTTCCGTGAAAAAAAAGTGGCGTTTGGGAACCTGCCACCTAGGTACCGCACATTCCACAAATTCACGGAAGGGGGCAGAGTCTACCAACTGAAAAGGCAGCTGTTGAAGTGCTAGCAATTTAGCCCCACTAAACTTCACTACCCCGTCCACTAAACTTCACTACCCCGTCCACTAAACTTCACTACCCCGTCCACTAAACTTCACTACCCCACTTACACTACCCACCCCACTTAATCATTTAACCCCTTACATGCTGAAAGCCCTGAGGGATACATCATGAAGCTCAGTAAATTATTAATCCGATTCCTGCAGCAGGAGGGGGGGGGCTTGGAGGGGGCTTTTGGCATGTAACTGCTGTCTGTACTTAGGCCCGCAGGCATGCGGCAATGCATTAACACGTGGTGTGGCATGGCGGTGGCATGACTCCTCTCTCTAACTGCTGCTGACCGGCGGCTGCTCCATGATCCATCCGAGATGGCTCCCTGCCCCCCCCCCCCCCTCACAGGCTCACTCGTGACTCACCGCCTTTTTTGTTGTCCATTGGTATGCCACACTGACACTGCCGAGTTCCCAGTCCCAGATGAAGGCACTGCACACTTCCAGATCCGGTGTCTTGTTGTGCTGGTTCCCCTAACGATATGGTTCCGAGTTCGACTGCGCAGGCGCTGCCGAACAGCTGTTAAAGCTCTGAGATTTCCGTCGGCTTGGCTTGCGCCTGCGCAGTCAAGAGGGAACCAGAACGATAGGAAGAACCATAGGCTCGGCAGCTATGGACGCGCTCGCCCCCGATGCTTCATTACACACGCCGCTTTCCTCTTCATACAGCAATATCAGATGTGATATTGAGCAGTGCGATTTGTTTGTTTATACACACCGCTCTATCCAGCCCCTTGCTCTATAGAGCGGTGTGTATAAATAAACAAATCGCACTGCTCAATATCACATCTGAGCCGCCTCTTGCTGTATGAAGAGGAAAGCGGCGTGTGTAATGAAGCAACGGGAGCAAGCGCGTCCTATCGATATGCTTCCCCCCCTTGACTGCGCAGGCGCTGCTGAACAGCTGTTAAAGCTCGGAGATTTCCGTCCCCTCGGATTGCGCCTGCGCAGTCAAGCTCGGAACCATACCGTTAGGCGGAACCAGCTTGGCAGATCACCGGTCAGGAGGAAGGGTGGAGCCGAAGATGACGGCAGCTTCCAGAAGCTCGGGCGGGACTCCAGTCTCCAGGAGCAGCCTTCGCGCATGCGCCGCCTGCGTTCAAGGACTGGCCAGCCCCGCCGCAGCACATGACCACATTCGCCCAATCACAGGGCGTCAGCTGGCGCAACATGGCGGCTGGGACACAGTAAATTCAATTTAGACTTGAGAAAAGTGACAAAAACGATGCAGGATTTCGCCCCCCCCCAAATGTTGCGCCCGGTGCCACGCCCCCCCCCCACACACACACTACGCCTCTGGGTTGAGGTCAGAGTTCTGTACAGGAAACTCAAGTTCCTCCACACCAAACACATCAACCATGTATTTATGGAGCTGGCTTTGTACACAGGGGAAGTCATGCTGGAACAGAAATAACCTTCCCCAAACGGCAAGACTGGAAGTGTGCAATTGTATGAAATACCTTTGTATGCTGTAGCATTACCAGAACCCTTCCCTAGAAACTCTAGAACTCATTTGGAGGAGGTGCACAAACTTTTGGCTACATAGTGTATCAATAGAAAATGTATAATTCCCTCCAGGCCTATGTAGTCACCTTGTGAAGCCAGTGTATGTTCATTTGCTGTCCCACAGCGATGTGGCATAGTGCTAAGATCTGCAAAAAAACAAAAATTAAATTTAATAAAAATAAAGAGCGAATGGACAAATGGCAAGTTAATGCAGAACTGAAATCTGCTAGTGATAAAATAATTACACTTAATTCCCACACACAATAATCCTAATATATAAAAAAAAAAAAATCCTGTACAGTTCAAGCTGAGCATATAAGGAATAAGCATATACAGGCAGCTGAAGTTACATGCTGCTCTTGACTAATCT
The DNA here is from genome assembly GCA_029206835.1 of Rana muscosa. NCBI lineage: Eukaryota > Metazoa > Chordata > Amphibia > Anura > Ranidae > Rana > Rana muscosa. The sequence continues at coordinate 1,058,370,369 of CM055117.1, read as the reverse complement.
TTCTATAAAAGCTGATCTCATCTTCCTATGCCTAACTGCCCCCGCCCCCATTGGTAAGCCCACCCATCAAAGCACCAATAAATAGGTCGTAGACGCTCACCCACAATTGTAAAAGGACCAATGGGTAGGTGCAATTAAAGTGGAACTAAACCCTCCTATCATTTTCAGCCAAGTAATCTACAGTCTTATGCTGGCCATACACTATACTAAAAATCGGCCGAAATTCGGTCATTTAGACAGTTTGTTTGGAAATTTTCTGCCAAACGAACGATAAATTGAAAAGTTAATGTGTTTCCCTGTCCAAACTGTTTGCACTAGGTATATGTAAAAAAAAAAAAAAAAAAAAAAAAGACTTTATGTACACTGAACGATTTATCGGTCATTACGGCATTATCGTTTGCGCTCACGGCCGAATGTTCGTTTTTCGAAAATGGGTTTGGCCGATTTTTTGTACAATATATGGCCAAGCATAAGCCTCGGTTTGAGCTTTAACTGCCATGGTGTTGCACATGTGATCAGTTATGACACCAACTATTTGATGGTTTGACAGTTTGGTTGAGAGCACTGCATGCAACGTTGTACCCAAACAGAATTGATGTATTTTTTCCTACATTTGACCACCTCTGCAGGGTTTTTTTTTGCACTATAAACAAAAAAAAGCGTACATTTTGAAAAAAAAAGCAATATTTTAAAATTTTTACTATAATAAATATCCCCCCAAAAAATTATAAAAAAAATGAATTTCTTCCCCAGTTTAGGCCGATATATATTCTTTTACATATTTTTGGTAAAAACATAAGCGTATATTGGTTTGCGCAAAAGTTATAACGTCTACAAAATAGGGAATGGATTTATGGCATTTTTTTAAAATTATTTTTTACTAGTAATGGCGGTGATCTTTTTATCGGGACTGCGACATTGCGGCGGACAGATCGGACACCTGACATTTTTGACACTTTTTTGGGAACCAGTGACATTACAGTAATCAGTGCTAAAAATATTCACTGTTATGGTACTGACACTGGCAGGGAAGGGGTTAACATCAGTGGGGATCAAGGGATTAAGTGTGTTCCCTGAAGGTGTTTTCTAACTGTATGGGGGATGGGCTGCCTAGGGAAACACACAGATCCATCTTCCTGCATAGCAGAAAGACAGGATCTGTGTGAACTCCCGTCAGAACGGAGATCTGCCTTGTTTACACAGACAGATCCCCATTCTGTCACTGCGGGGGGAATAATTGTGGGTGGCCGGTGGACATAGAGTCCGCCCCACCCGCTAATTGGCTCCCCCGCTGGCCAGTGGGCAGCGCCCACAATATAGAGTTTCCGAGCTGACGTACAAGGATGGCGATTTGCGGGAATGAGCCGACCCACCACAGTACAATGGTGGCGGCTGGTCGGCAAGTGGTTAAAGCAGAAGTAAACCCATCAATTTAACAGTTTCAAAAAATGTACAATTCCGGCACGTGTTGAGAATGCCAATGGTCACATTGGATGTACTCTCAAGCAAACCATCCAATGGCTGGAGTCATAACTGATCACATGTGCAGGATCATGGTAGTTAAAAGTTCAAACCGAAGCCAAGATGGCAGCTTGCTTGGCTGAAAACAATAAGAGGGTTTACTTCCACGTTAACTTTTCAAAGAGAACTGCACATAACTTCAGTTGCCTATATTTGTTGATCTACTTCTTGTTTTCACACACATTTTTCACCAAGGGTCCCTCAGCTAATGTATTTTACAGTACTTCAGGACAGGGCTGCAGAATAGCTACAGGATTTTTTTAGAATTACAGAGGTAGTGCCTGCAAATCGAGAAACACCAGCATTTTCAGCTCAGATCATTCAAAAAATAAGGATATTAGCAAGTCATCATCAATAGAGAAATATCAGGGCGAACATTGCAGCCAATCAAGGTAGGTACCCTCTAAATTAGTTCAAATGAACCTTGGATTTTCAGCATTAGGTGGCCCCACATAAAAAAAGCTTGGTTAAAAAGAAAAAAAAGAAAATATCACAACAAAGAAATTTAAAAAATACATGCCGATTTCCTGCACACTCACCTGGGACAAGAAGGGCATCAATGGCCCTTCTCCCGAGTATAAAATGAGCTCCTGTATAATTCAGGAGTGTAGTCTCATGAGGTTTGGGGTTCTCAGAAACTCAGGATCCTGGGAAAAGGCACAATGATATCACACTGACAGGAAGCAGCCGGACCCTGGGGTACAAGGTCCCCCTTAAACTCCTCAGTGTGAAAGGGGTCTTTTCAGGCGTTTTAGCGCAAAAAATAGCGCCTAAATACCGCCTGAAGAACTCCTGCCCTGCAGTCTCAATGTGAAAGCCCGAGGGCTTTCACACTGAGGTGATGCGCTGGCGGGATGGCTCCAAAAGTCCTGCTAGCAGCATCTTTGGAGCGATGTGTTTACCGCTCCAACACTGTTCCCTCCCATTGAAAGCAATGGGAAACCGCGGTAATAAGACCGGCAACGCGCCTCTGCAGAGGTGCATTGCCGGCGGTAATAACCCTTTTTCGGCCGCTAGCGGGGGTTAATAACCACACCGCTAATGGCCAAATACCGAGGCAATTCCGACGGTATAGCGCCGCTAAAAATAGCAGCGCTATACCGCCACCGCACCTCCCGCCCCAGTGTGAAAGGGGCCTAAGGCATCTTCCACAGGCGTTTATCTTACTGATGTAAATGCAGATCATTGTTTTAAATGTGCCTGTACCTAAAAGGTGCGTGAACATGCGCTGCATACACTGCAGATCAGTTAAAGAAAATAGAGATCTGTGTTGCCCGTCAGTATTTTTACGCACATACCCACAAATTTACGAATACGGCGCGCTCTCCTGGTTAAAATAAAAGGATGAAAGATTTTGACCCCGGTGTACGCATGCGCGCAAGTACTATACAACCCATCCCTCCTCCCCCCCCCCCGTTTTTTCTGCTAGGAACGTCTGATGTTCGTACATCAGTGCTGTGGAAGTCTGGAAAGGGCCCCAACAGAAATTTAAAGGCAGTTAGTAACCATGGTAGTAAGAGTACAATGAAGTAAAATCAATACTTTTTATTCAGACATAATAAAAAGGTAATCACAATGTACAAAATTAAGAACAAGTCAAAATAACCAGATATACATCTGGTACCCTATAGCTTAATCTGGAAGCCAGCGTTGGTCTCATAGGGTTAGAGACCAGACCAGAGGTGGTGATCCCAGGAAAGTTCCCAGCATGTTTCAGAATATATAGAAATGCCTTCTTCATGGGAGGGCAAGAGCAAGGTATAATGGTCTAAGGGTGTAATAATAAAACATAAGTACCGTATTTATCGGCGTATAACACGCACCTTAACTTTAGGAGGGAAGTTTAAGAAAAAAAAACAAAAAAAACTTACATTTTAAAAAAAGGACTCAGAAGCAAAATAAGGGTCAGTGCCCATCAATGCAGCTTGATCCGTGCCCATCAATGCAGCCTCTAATATGCCCATCATTGCAAAATAAGGGTCAGTGCCCATCAATGCAGCCTGATCCATGCCCATCAATGCAGCCTCTAATATGTCCATCATTGCAGCCATCTTAGTGTCCATTAACAGCCTCACCTTTGCCGATCAATGTAGCCTCGCCAGTGCCGAATTACACAGACCCACGATCTCCTGTGTAACCGGCGCTCAGTCACTCACAGTCCTGCCGTGGCCATATGATAGAACAGTGGTCCAATGCCGGGCCAGAGGGGCGTGACTGTGTGTGACTGAGCGCCGGGTACACAGGAGATCGTGGGTCTGTGTAATTCGGCAGCGCTCGTTCACTCCTTCCACCCTGAGGCAGCAGAAATCGGCGTATAATACGCACACACGATTTCCCCCTGATTTTCAGGTGTAAAAAGTGCATGTTGTACACAGATAAATACGGTATATGCACAAATACACAGAGTGGACAGTTAATACCATTACATATAAACTATACAGTACGATAGAAAATATTACATACTCAATATATGTCACGAAAGATAATCGTGGTCTCTCAAATGTGCCCCACCGTCACCTGGCCACAAGTTGTGGCTTGTCCACTTGCCACGTCACCTGCCACAAGTTGTGAATTGTACACTTGCCACAAGTTGTGAATTGTACACTTGGCCACGTCACTTGCCACGTCACCTGCCACAAGTTGTGGATTGTCCACCTGCCACAAGTTGTGGATTGTCCACAATGTAATGCAAGCAATTAGTTTTTTTTTTATATTTTTTTAATGGTTCATCATTTGCCCAAATTTTTGAGATTTCTAATGTAAAAAAATAGGTCACCTTTAAAAACGCTTATAAACGAAATTGCGGCAAAATGCCGGTACCGCGTTTAGCGTCTGAAACGTGGAAATCTTTGGCGTCTGAAATCATTTTTTGGCTTTCAGAAAAACGAGGTTAAACGCAACTGCATATAAACGGCAATAAACGAGACAGTGTACATGGTCACATAGGATAACATTGAATGAGTTCAGGGGCAGTTGAAAAAAAGTGTCCAACTGCCTCTGAACGCGAGTTTAACAGCGTCCCGTGTACATGGGGCCTTAGACCATTCTACCTTGCTCTTACCCCCCTGGGAAGAAGGAATTTCTAAATATTAGGCAATATGTTGAGAACTTTCCTGGGAACACCACCTCTGGTCTGGCCTCCAACCCCACAAGACCAACCCTGGGTTCCAGATTATGAGCTATAGGGTACCGAATCTGTATGGTAATTTTGACTTTTTTTACTCTGATTCTGATCACCTTTTTATCATATCTGAATAAAACGTATTGATTTTACTTCACTATGGTTACTAACTGCCATTAAAGTCCCGTTGGGGCCCTATTCTCTGTTCCACATTTGTATCTATGGATGTGTCCGTCTTGGGACTTTTACAACACTGCGCTATTTACATTCATACATCAGTATTGTGTGCAAGTACCCTAAATGTAAACCTGTTTGGATGCACAAAATAACCACTATCTGTATCGGACTTGAAAGTTGCAATAACACGTTTATCAGTGAGAAGCCAGCGGTTGAGGCTTGTAGCCAGTTATTCAAGAACCAGAAAACAGTTTTTATTTTATTTTTTTAAACATTGACCTTTAAATAATCTTCCCAGTCCCTGAGCCTGCACTAGCAGAGCTTTAAGCTGATGCAATCTCCCTATATGATCCCTCCATTATCCCATGAATATTTAAAAGCTTGTTGATGGATCACAGTAATAATAAAAACGCGTTAAGCGAATGTTTAATCCCAGCCCACCGATAAAGCTCTAGGAGCAAATAAAGCGGCATAATTACAGCAGTACATTTGTTAAATGTTGGCCGCATAAAAACCACATAACATTAAGAGGACACAAAGGTGACCGATGCAAATAAGAACAAATGTAATTAAGAATAAACTAGCCTTTTCAAAGGGAAGCCGGCAATTATGAACAAAGCTGCTCTGTCATTTAGCACGGTCTTTCCTTTCCCAACTTCAGCCATTGAGTACATTTTGTACCCTGTTTGCTCTCAGGTCAGGCCTAATTCCCTCTCTAAACTCCAAGTCTGAAGAACATGGTGAAGAATAACCCAACAATAGATTTTTTTAAACCTTTAACCACTTGACCTCCAGAAGATTAACCCCCCCCCCCCCCCCCCTCATGACCAGGCCATTTTTTGAGATACGGCACTGCAATACTTTAACTGCACGGTCATGTGACACTGTACCCCAAATAAAAATGTCATTCTTTCCCCCCACAATTGGAGCTTTCTTTTAGTGGTATTTGTTCACCACTGCATTTTTTTTTTTTGGGCTATAAATAAAAAAAAGGGCAAAACTTGAAAAAAAATTTTTTATATATATATATATATATATATATATATATATATATATATATATATATATATATATATATATATATATATATATATATATTTTTTTTTTTTTACTTTCTGCTATAAAACATTCAACAAAAAAAAAATCTAATTTCTTTGTAAAATTTAAGCCAATATGTATTCTGCTACATATTTTTGTCCAAAAAAAAATAATCCAATAAGTGATTGTAGATGCTATAACGTTTGCACAAACCAAACTATGGTATATATTTATTAAGAGATTTTTTTTTATACTAGTAAAGGCGGCGATATTGCGATGGACAATCAGGCACTGACACTTTGCAGGAACCAGTGACACTAATACAGTGATAAGTGCTAAAAACATGCACTGTCACTGTACTTTTAACACTGGCTGGGAAGGGGTTAAACATCTAAGGTGATCAAATGGTTAACTGTGCCTAGCCAGTGTTTTTGTGTACTGTTACTATGGGAAGAGATGGATTTTATTCCCCGCTTTGCAGGAACACAAAATCCATCTCTTCCCCCTGCCAAAATGAAGATCTGTCTTGTTTACATAGTCAGATCTCCGTTCTGTGTGTATAACTGACGATCGGCAGGTGTGGGAGGACAGCCAGTGCACAACAGCCGCAGATCAGCTTCTGCTGTTATCAATCACAGTAGAAGTGGCCCGCTGGAAGCGCACGTGCACCCCCAGCAGGCAGAAGTGCAGAATCACATACACACACACACACACACACACACACACATACACACACTGCACAGGAGAGCCGTCCTATAGCAGTAGATCTGCTATGGGGCGGGCGGCAAGTGGTTAAACTGTATTTATAGCCAAAAAATAATAATTTTTGGTTTTAGATAGAGTAGGGAAGGGGTAAAACTCCCGTATTGTCCTCTTCTTGTCCTGAAATTATAAGCGCAAGTACTCAATAGGTGTCTGCACAGACCTTTAATGGCATTATAGGGTACCCATGTACCCCAGAGCTTGAGCTATTTTGCAAAGAAGAATGGGCAAAAATGTCACTCTCTAGATGTGCAAAGCTGGTAGAGACACCCCCAAAAAAGACTTGCAGCTGTAATTGCAGTGAAAGGGGGTTCTACAAAGTATTGACTCCGGGGGGCTGAATACAAATGCACGCCACACTTTTCACATATTTATTTGTAAAAAATTTGGAAACCCATTTATCATTTTTCTTCCACTTCCCAATTATGTGCCACTTTGTGTTGGTCTATTACATAAAATCCCAATAAAATACATTTACATTTTTGGTTGCAACATGACAAAATGTGGAAAATTTCAAAGGGTGTGAATACTTTTTCAAGGCACTGTACTTTTAACTACCTGAGAGCCGGGCCATGTACAAATGACGGCCTCAAGGTGGCTCTATAAATCCGGGAGGCCGTCAATAGACGGCCTCGGCTATTCCGGCCACTGGGGGGCACGCGAGCGCCACCGGCGGCACAAGCCCGGCGCATCACTGAGATGCCGATGTCCGCCAGGCACCCGCGATCGGCCTGTACACAGACAAGGATGTGGATCTCTGTGTGTAAACACAGAGATCCACGTCCTGTCAGGGAGGGGGAGAGGAGAGGAGGCCGATGCTGTGTCCCTTGTACATAGGGACACAGATCGGTCACCTCCCCAAGTCAGTCCCCTCCCCCACACAGTAGTAATCACTCCTAGGGAACACAGTTAACCCCTTCCTCGCCCCCTAGTGTTAACCCCTTCCCTGCCAGTGTCATTTTTACAGTAACCTGTGCATTTTTATAGCACTGGTCGCTGTAAAAATGACAATGGTCCCAAAATGGTGTCAAAGGTGTCCGATGTGTCCGCCATAATGTCGCAGTCACAATAAAAAAATCGCTGATCGCCGCCATTACTAGTAAAAAAAATAATAAAAATGCTATAAAACCATGCCCTATTTTGTAGACGCTATAACTTTTGCGCAAACCAATCAAACGCTTATTGCGATTTTTTTTACCAAAAATATGTAGAAGAATACGTATCGGACTAAACTGAGGAAAAAAATTTTTTTTTTAAAAAAAATTGGGATATTTATTATAGCAAAAAGTAAAAAATTTAGTTTTTCTCAAAATCGCCGCTCTATTTTTGTTTATAGCGAAAAAAATAAAAACCGCAGAGGTGATCAAATACCATCAAAAGAAAGCTCTGATTGTGGGAAAAAAAGGACGTCAATTTTGCTTGGGAGCCACGTCGTACGACCGCGCAATTGTCATTCAAATCGTGACAGCGCTGAAAGCGGACAATTGGCCTGGGCAGGAAGGGGGTTTAAGTGCCCAGTAAGCAAGTGGTTAAACTTCAGATTTGGTTGGACAGCAATGAAAACCTGATGGTCTCACACCAGTCCATCCAGTGCTAAGAAAAAACGTTTTGAGGGTACATACACTTTAATGTGCAGAGTGCTAGAGGAAAATGGCTTAGTGTAGACCAGTGGTTCTCAACCTGGGGTCGGGACCCCCTCGGGGGTCAAATTATAATTTGCCAGGGGTCACCGAATCCTGGGCTGTTCCTGAAGCCCGCACTGCTCTCCCAGCCTTTTCGCAGCCGCCCAGCAGGGCTGTCCCTGGAGCCCGCGGCCGCCCACTCTGCCTCTTCGCAGCCGCCCATTCAGTTCACGGCATGGGTGGGGGAGAGACTAGAGGTCAGCTGACTGGTGATGAATGTGAGGTGGGAGGAGCCGGAGGAGACCCGATCTTCTGATTTTGGCATAGGTGTCACTGCTGCGAGACACCACATAGCTGGAGACACAGTGAGTAACACTACCAGGCTGTGATTAGAGTTGCCATTAAAAGTTCCCACTACAGTTCTCAGATTAGCAGATGATCTTGATCAAGAGAACCTGAGTTGGCTGATCAGACCTCCCCCCCCCCCCCCCGCATTGCCACTCATCCCATTCCCCCCCACCCCCCAACCAAGGAGTAAGAGAAGCAATACAAATAGAGATTACATGGAAGGGAGAGGAAAAGAGGGGGAGGAACAAAGAAAAAGGGAGAGAAAGAAGAACAAGAAAGATGGCTAGAGAGAGGGATGGGGAAAAAAAAAAAACAAGAAATTAGGATAGAGAGAGATAAAAGGGAAAGAAAGGAGAACAAAGAGTGGTACATCCTAAAATGTACCATAAGGGGTTTTAATACTATACGAGTGGAAGGGACTCCGGGAGCGCTAAATATCCATGGGTTAGAGGCGCAAATTACTTGCCTTGCCTTGGGTGCTGACAACCCACGCTACGAAAATAATTTTACTGTTGGGGGTCTCCACAACTTGGGAAATTTTATCAAGGGGTCACAGCAGTAGAAAGGTTGAGAATCACTGGTGTAGACAGATACAGAGTAAGGGTCGGTTCACACCGGAACACAGTTTGGCAAAGGGGTGATTCCAACACCACGTTTAAATGCACTGCCCTGGTATAATGCTACCAACATCCCAAACACAGATTGAAAATGCAGTGCAGTTGTGAGCATGGTACCACAGTAGTTTTAGTTCTACGAGCAGGGCTTTTTTTCTCAGGACAATAGGTGCAGGAACTCCCCTTTTCCGAGTCACTTGTTTTCTCCGCCCCTACCCACCTACGAGCAACGTCCCTTGGTTCCATCCCCTACCCACCTCCCAGTACCGCCCCTTTTAGACAATACAGAACCAAGTATCATTTTGTTGTGCTAAGTAATTTGTATGGAATTTGGTTCCCCCTTCAGCCAGCAACAATAGATCCCCCTAACAATGTACCACCCACAACAAAATCCCCCCCCCCAGCAACAATAGACTCCCGGCAGCATCAATAGATCTCCGCACAGCCAGTATTATTAGACTCTCTGGCAGCCATCAACAATAGACCCCTCTGCAAAAATAGATCCCCCCAGCTAGAATAGATCCGCCAGCAGTGAGCATCAATACCCTGCAGCACACCCCAGCACCCCTTCACATTACATACAGTCAGTCCAGGAGGTGCCGGAAATGCGTTCCCCTGCATTCCCGCTGAAAAAAAGCCCTGTCTACGAGAATGCACATGTTCAAATCTACGTGTTTAAGTGTGATCCCAGTGTGAACTGGCCTTAAAGCTAGGTTCCGATTTGCTCGTCTGCATTATTATTGTGTTTTTTTTTTGTGGCGTTCCACCCATTTAAAAAAGTCAGCAGCTCCAAAAAGTGTAGCTGCAGACTTCATAATCGGACACTGACCTGTCCCACGGCCCAGCGCTGCGGGTCCGCTCCTCTCCCCCTCTTCTCTGCGGCGCCAGCATTGTAACTTCGGGTGCCCACACGAGCCACCCTGCGAATGGCCAGGCAATCTTCTGGGACCTGTGACATGTCCCAGAAGATTGCAAGGGAGGGAGGGGGGAGAGGTGAACTTCCTACCCGCGCCGCGGAGCCTCAAGAGGAAGTGGGAGCTAGGTGCCTCTAAAGAGGGTATGCGTCCCCGTCTCACCAAAAAAATGACATGCCAAATGTAGCATGTCAGGGGGTCACCATCACCTAAAGTGGAAGTTCCATTTTTAGGTGGAACTCCACTTTAAGGATGTAGTCACACTGACCATACACGCGCATATTGATCTCTTTATGCTGTGAGGTTCTACAATCTGGCGTATATTCACCTGTAGGATTTGGTGATTATCCTTTTATAGTAATTATTGGAACTAGGTCTTAATATTGGAGATCGCTGGATTTTTTTCCCCTCTTTTTGATTATAAACAGTGGAAGGTCTAATCTCTATTCTATCACTGCAGTTTTTTCTTAATGTTTGAAGAACTACATATATTGCCCTTCCTTCAAGCTGCCTAAAAAGTATACTATTGTGAACGGTGTACAATTAAAATACCATTGTACAGTCCACAGAACAAAGAGCTTGGTAAATATTCAAATAGATTGACCAGAGGAACTGGATGCTACATGCACAGTAACAATGGCAGATCTGATTTAAATTGGCAATCTACTTTTTGTACACCTGACCTTGTAGGACAATGTCTCTCAACTCCAGTGACCCCCCAACAGGTCATGTTTTCAGGATTTCCCTCTGATAAAAGGGCTGTGGTAATTACTAAGGCAGTGAAACTAATCAAATTACCTGTGCAAAATAATGGAAAGCCTGAAAACATGACCTGTTGGGGGTACTTGAGGACAGGAGTCGAGAAACACTGCTGTAGGACACTTGGTCTCCAGTCACAGAGCCCCCAGACCCCATCCTGTGTGAAGTGACTTACCAAGAGTGCTGTAATATAAGTAAATCCTGCAGCAGTAGTGACAAGGATTGGAATGGACCAGTCATCCCAGTGTCCTGTTCTATTATATAAAAACCTGTAAAACAAGATGATGATTAAATTTAACAAACATTTTAAATATTTGCAGGTGCATTTTGTGCAGGAAGTCTTTTTATAAACAAATAATTGCAAGATACAGTGAGGGGAAAAATATTTGATCCCCTGCTGATTTTGATCATTTCTTTGTTAGTGGGCAAATGTACAGTCTAGAATTTTATTGGTCTGTTTATTTTACAAGTGAGAGACAAAACAAAAAAATCCACATATTTCAAAAAAGTTATAAATTGATTTGCATGTTAGAGAGTGAAATAAGTATTTGACCCCTTCGCAAAATATGACTTGGTACTTTGTGGCAAAACCCTTGTTGGCAATCACAGAGGTCAGACGTTTCCTGTAATTGGCCACCAGGTTTGCACACATCTCAGGAGGGATTTTGCCCCACTCCTCTTTGCAGATCCTCTCCAAGTCATTAAGGTTTTGAGGTCGACAATTGGTAACTCAAATCTTCAGTTCCCTCCATATATTTTCTATGGGATTAAGGTCTGGAGACTGGCAAGGCCACTCCAAACCCCTAATGTGCGTCTTCTTGAGCCACCACTTTGTTCCCTTTGCCGTGTGTTTTGGGTCATTGTCATGCTGGAATACCCATCCCACCCATTTTCAATGCCCTGGCTGAGGGAAGGACGTTCTCAAAGATTTAACGGTGCATGGCTCCGCCCATTGTCCCTTTGATGCAGTAAAGTTGCCCTGTCCCTTAGCAGAAAATCACCCCCAAACCATAATGTTTCCAGATCCACGTTTGACAGGGGGGATGGTGTTCTTGGGGTCATAGGCAGCATTCCTCCTCCCCCAAACATGGCGAGTTGAGTTGATGCCAAAGAGCTCATTATTGGTCTCATCTGACCACAACCCTTTCACCCAGTTCTCCTTTGAATCATTCAGATGTTCATTAGCAAACTTCAGACAGGCCTGTACATGGGCTTTCTTCAGCAGGGGAACCTTGCGGGCACTGCCGGATTTTAATCCTTCACGGCGTAGTGCGTTACCAATTGTTTTCTTGGTGACTATGGTCCCAGCTGCCTTGAGATTATTAACAAGATTCTCCCGTGTAATTCTGGGCCGATTCCTCACCGTTCTCATGATCATTGAAACTCCACAAGGTGAGATCTTGCATGGAGCCCCGGACTAAGGGAGAGTGACAGTTATTTTGTGTTTCTAACATATGTGAATAATCGCACCAACTGTTCTCACCCTCTCACCAAGCTGCTTGGCGATGGTCTTGTAGCCCATTCTAGCCGTGTGTAGGTCTACAATCTTGTCCAACTCTTTGGTCTTGGCCATGGTGGAGAGATTGGAAACTGATTGATTGTGGACAGGTGCCTTTTATACAGGTAACAGCTCTTTGCCTGTATAGAAGACACCTAGGAGGCAAAAATATTGCAGATTGATAGGGGATCAAATACATACCGTATTTATCGGCGTATAACACACTTTTTTCCCCTGAAAATCGTGGGTGTGTGTTATACGCTGATCACCGCCGATTGTGAGGAAACGAGCGAGCGGAGCCGAGATACACAAAGCCGAAGTACACTCGGCTTTACTCTGCTCCTCTCGCAGTCACGCCCACCTCCACTGATTGCGAGAGGAGCGAGCGCCGCTGACATACAGAAAGCCGAGTGTACTTCGGCTAGTCTCGGCTCCTCTCGCAGTCCCGCCCCTGACTGTGAGCAGAGCCGAGTCTAGCTGAAGTACACTCTGCTTTCTGTATGTAAGCGGCGCTCGCTCCTCTCCTCTTGCAATCAGTGGAGATGGGCGGGACAGTGAGCAGAGCCGAGTCTAGCCGAAGTACACTCGGCTTTCTGTATCTCGGCTCCTCTCCGCTCACAGTCAGCGGAAATCGGCGCCAATTTTAAATCTGGGCAAGGCTGCAAAGGCACTGGGCAAGGCTGCAGATGGACACTGATAAGGCTGCATTGATGGGCATTTAAATGTTTTTTTCCTTAAACTTCCCTTCTAAACTTGCGTGTTATACGCCAATAAATACGGTATTTCACTCAATAAAATGCAAATCAATTTATAACTTTTTTGAAATGCGTTTTTTCTGCATATGTGTGTTATTCTGTCTCTCACTGTTAAAATAAACTTACTATTAAAAAATTCTAGACTGATCATTTCCTTTGTCAGTGGGCAAATGTACAAAATCAGCAGGAGAGCGAATACATTTTTCCCTCACTGTAAATCCACGGCACGGTTTACAAAGAATAGTGGGCTAATAAGAAAACAGTATCAAAAAAGGGGAATGGGATAAGGGAAAGGACATGGACCTTTTGGTGTGCCAACTGGCCAGGTCAATGCTAGGAGTTCAGACTCATCCAAAAGTGAGGATATGAGGACCAATATGGAATTCCAAACGGGCAGGGGGTGAGGAAAGATGGCCTCAAAAAAGAGGGTCCGTACACTCAAGAAGAGGTGGGAACACACAGCGGAGTACACCTAAGATAATTTTTATTGAAAATTTGCACACAAATAGACAATTTCTAAACATTAACAAAACATTAAACATTAACAAAAGATGGCAAAAAAAAAAAAAAAAGGTTTAAAACGACAACGTTGTCCTTCTAAAAACACACTCCCGGGATACCAGCCATGCCACTTCCATCCATACAAGACACTTAACAGGTTAGTAAATATGACATGTGAAAAGGGGATTTAGAGGGGTCCTGGGAAACTTACGGGGCACTTTCAGATACATGCTATGTGCCTACCTTTAGGACATTCAGGCCCACGGTATACCCTCTGACTCCAGTATTGGTAAAATATATACCGAACCTGCAATCATGTACATCTTATCCCGACAGTGTAAAAATTTTACGGATGACACCTACAGACGGTTCTGAAGGGCTCCTGGGAAACCCACGGGGCACTTGCAACTGAATGCCAGGTGCCTACCCTGAAAGCATTCAGGCCCACTTATGCCCTGTGTCATCACTTAAGTGCAAAAGAGGAAGTCCATGACAGACCAGCATACAAATACAGCAGTGAACTTTATATACAAGTTATGAGTTCCTGTGGTATTCACCAATTCAAAGCCACTGCTGTATGCACAAACCCAACAAAGGGCAGCAACATAAGTGCTCAAAACCGAAATGGAGGGGTTTTCAACATCAAGATGTATGGCATAGGGATGAATGATGCAAGTGGTGATCGGGCAATTCAAGTGTGGTCACTGGGTATCAAAGTGCAACTCCAGGCTATTCACATAGGTTTGTGACACAATCTGTGATCACTGCTAGTGTCACCCCAGTCTGCGGGGAGGCCCTTACTAAGATGCACAGGGCACCAACAATATTCCTCTTCAGCAAGGAGGTAGGCCTCACATGTAGTTGTCCATTATATTCCGTGGTGGGGGATACCTTCCTCCTGCATCCATTTGTCACTGTTGCCCGCTGGTGTTGGTGCTGCAAGTCCCTCGAGCTCCCCTGTTGCAAGCTTAGTGTACACATCCATCTCCGGCCGTCCGCTCACTTCCAGTTTCCACAATTTTCACTTCCTGTTTGTCATGAATGGATATGGGCAATCAGGTGGTATATTGCCTGGGCATGGTTGGATAAACGGGTGTGTGTGGGGTGCAACACCAACGCGTTTCACCCACCTAGCACATGGGTTTTTAGCAGGGTGGGGTGACACCAAATTCCCTCCACTCTGTAGTCAGTGGCGCAATGTTGATTGTCTTTGGCTGTTCAGGTTCTCACAGTCCGCGAGTTTGGTTGCTCTTCCCCGCCTTCTAGAAAACTGTGTTGTTCTGTAACATAGGCATGGAGCGAGGCAAATGGGCAGCATAAGGATTTATATGGTCGTATCCAAACCCTGGGAGAGATGGCCCAGGTGGTGGCTGGGAATGGATATAGTCTGAATGGCAGAACAGCAGGGGCTTCCTGTAAGGGGATTCCACCTGTTCAGGTGGGGGGTGGCAACTCTTTACTCAGCCATCCTACTCAGACCAAATTGTTGCTCATAGAGGTCGCAGCCAAGATTAGCTGGGGGGCCTATTTTCAAGACATCTCCTGAAGCCAATCTGGAACTCTGCTCAAGAACCCTGTCAAAGGAGTTGGAGGGTGTTAAGTTGTCTGGTTAACTTCTCCCTCACTGGAATATGTTCTGCAGTACTGGAACAAGGGACTCAATTACCCAAGGGACATTGCCAGTACTGATATGACTTGAGGATTTTATGAATGTTAGCGGAGATCTGTTCTTTAGTGAAGAAACCCGACTGCTCCTATAGGGTCTCATTCCTGGCTTAATTGTTTGACTCCATCCTGGAACTATTTGAAGACGTTCAGCTATAGCCAACAGTGTCCTCCTGCTTGTACATCGTTCTGCATATCCCATACAACCTCCATACATCCTATCCAAACCCCCCCCCCCCAAAATATTTTTTTATATATATATATATATATATATATATATATATATATATATATATATATATATATATATATATATATATATATATATATAGATAGATAATCTCTCTCATTACATATACATACATACACACCCCCTAGACTGATTCTTGTGTCACGTTTGTGTGCTGGTAGCCACTGCACCTGTGAGGAGGAACCTAGGTCATCTGTGCTTGTGAACTACGATAACCAGTGGTCCCCAATTAGAATAACGCTACACTATACAAAATTAAATTTTTTACACTTTGAAAACCTTATACTTATGCATAGT
Organism: Rana muscosa; assembly: GCA_029206835.1. Taxonomy (NCBI): domain Eukaryota; kingdom Metazoa; phylum Chordata; class Amphibia; order Anura; family Ranidae; genus Rana; species Rana muscosa. The sequence goes on along the minus strand of CM055117.1, from coordinate 1,058,354,527 downwards.
TTTTAAACGTTTAATATATACATTGTACATAAACCTATATGCACACAAACCTATACGCACACACCTAGAAACCTTCCAATGTATATAAATGACCAGGATAGGAGGACAGAGTTGATTTAGTCGCACTTTAATAAAACCGAGCACTGATAACAGAGCAGTCGGTTCTATGCCCATTACAGGAGGTGTCCTGACGGCATCACCATGATGAGCTCTCCCACTTGACATACAGAGTCGCTGGGTATCCATCACTCACGGGGTACAACCATTATGCGGCGTCTGAATATTAAAAAGGCCATCCATCTCATGGCCGCCCATCTGGAACGAACGCCATCTCCGGCTAGTAACATCTCTGACATGATTCTACATCTCATTCTAATAGGAGCGCCACAAACTCAATTACAGAATTGCTCGAAAGCAAGACCCAGACATTGGAAGGAAGCACGCTGACTTTGTCCCGGTAAACCAGTTATAAAGGCCCTTCAAGGCTATATTTACTATTTTTAGGACTACTTGACAGATGATGAGCAGTCATGTGACCCATTCCATATGGCAGCTGATAAGGGATGACATGGACCCATTCTAAAATGCTGCAGAAGACAGTGAGCAATCAAGTTGTGAATAACATCCCCTTACCTGTTAGAAAATGTAAGGTCACTGACATTGTATTTATACAAAGTGAACAGCTGACTACAGACGTAAAGCAGAACTCTAGCTTCAAGTCTCCCCCCTTCTCTCCCACCTTCCCTGAAGCCCCCTAGCAAGTTTTTTGCAGACATCCTTGTGTAGCGCCCACCCCATTTAGCGGTGCTATGTACCCAAATTTAGGGGCTGGTCTGAGATAGTAGTTGGGCTCCGACCATTCTCAATTTGTAGGTTGTGCTGCTTTATTTCCAGGATAGTATGCTGGTGTACAGTTCCATGTGGCCTGTAGGTGGCACTGCCATAATGGGTTAGGGTCGAACCACTGGTGTTAGTGCTTTGCCTTAGGGTGTCCTCTCTCAGCAGTGGTACAGTGGGCGTGGTCAACCTGCTGTGCATGCCGGGAGAGGATACACAAGGGGCAGCCGCCGCCTGGGAGGGGTCTTCGTTCCAGAGTTGGAGTCCGGGTGCGTGGCGCATGGCCCTCCAGGCCATGGGGCCGCGTGTGCATCAGTCCCAGGCACCTTTAGTCCTGGGGCTGCGTCTTCAACATTGGGCCCAGCACCTTTAGCTGGAGCCCAATTCTGGGAAGAGGAGTCCCAGGGTGTCCCTCGCGAGGGAGCCCCCACCTAAGAGGAGGCCGGGGGAGGACCTGACGGACCGGTGAGAGTTCACGGTGAAGGAAGGGGCCCGGTAACTTTCTGTGCTGCTGCTGGCACTTGTCCTTATGTACCAGAAGCTAAGAGGTTTGGGGTCTGATAGATTCTGTGGCAGAGAGTCTCCCGATCGCATCTAGGAAAAGAACTTGATCAAACGTTCGAGCATCACTTCGGCTGCTAGGATCCACTTTGTAGGAGACTATCCAGGTGAGCTAAACCTACTCAGGGATAGAGTAGTGATTGTGCTATCCATTGTGCCTGGAATAACCTCCTAAACCTTGCTGTCCTGTCTCTCTTCCACCCTTTACCCATCTGCTGAACATTGAGAAATTAAACCCAACGTTGGAGTTTAGAGTGGTGTGGACATTGGAATTACTTGGGGGGGAATACAGAGACTTGTCCCTATATCCTAGGAGACGAGAACCAACTGATGGAAGAGCCTAGCTGTGGGACCCAAATACATAACACCGCTTAACCTCCTCATCCAGGAGGGTACAGGCATATAGTACGGTGTGCCTTTTTCCTGCAATTGAGCCAAAGCAAGGGAAAAGGGTCCGTGTGCTACACTTGCAATAGAGCAAGGTTTCTCAACCAGGGTTCCTCCAGAGGTTGCTGGGGGTTCCTCCAGCAATTTCAACCATTCAGATAAGTTCCCACTGACACCATTGACCTTTTTACCTACCTGTAAGGCAGTGGTTCTCAACTCCTGTCCTCAGGACCCACTAACAGGCCAGGTTTGGAAGATAACTGAAATACATCACAGGTGATATAATTTGCTGCTTATTGATTGCAGTATTCTAGTCTGCATCTCCCCAAGGTAATACCTAAAATCTGGCCTGTTAGTGGGTCCTGAGGACAGGAGTTGAGAACCACTGCTGTAAGGTAAGAATTCTTCCCAATGGCCACAGGTGTAAGGAGCTTTTTTCCCCACTGACCATCACACTAATGTATCATGTGCTATAGACATAATTGTTTAGCAGGGGTTCCTTGAGATCAGAAAGTTATTTTAAGGATTCCTCTGCAATGAAAAGGTTGGGAAAGTCTGCAGTAGACTGTCCTGGATCATGATAGAAGGTTGCCTTGTAGCACACAAAGGACCGACTTAGTTTTTAATTATCTCACAGATGTTCAGTAATGGTTTTGTAGACTGGCGAAAAAGGGTTGATGTACTCACCAGTTGAACTCATTGTAGTCATTGTGAACTTCCCACCAGAAATAAAACCAGGTGAGGGTAAGGAAGAAGGTGAAGGTGAGGATCGCAAACCATAGCAGTTCCCACTGTTGGCACAAAGAGATGACAATGAGCATGAGTGAAATGGACGGAAACAAGCGGCTTACCCCTACATCCAGCAAGGCCTGAACAGATCATACTTCACACTGTGGATATTTGATTGTCTTTAAATAATAGGCAACACTTCCAAATGCTTGGCATCACATTGTACAGAAGTCCTATGTCTTATACTCTCCATACAATCTTATCCTACAATCTCTGTACAATCAACATTACATTTACCAAAACTTTATGAGGACCTACCCAAACTATCCAATTATCTTGGATGCAATCGGGCAGGCCCTTGCACTAGATACTTGTTGGTCTCTATGTCCTGAGACTGAAAGTGAGGGAAAATCCAAAATGTACAGTTCACAGAAGAGAAACAGAAGGGAAATCATCAAATGGGGACGTGTTTTCAAGGGACAAATGTCCAATTTTCTCACTTCCTGACCTATATCGTAGATGAGAATTAAAAGGAAATCTACCAATACACAGAAGAAAAAGAAAGAAAAAAAAAAAAAAAAAAACTTGGTTTTTAACCATTCTCTAAGGTTATACAAAACGTTAAAACAAGTTTAGGCTTTACATACACATTAACCACTTCAACCCGGACCATTTCGCTGGCCAAAGACCAGAGTACTTTTTGCGATTCGGCACTGCGTCGCTTTAACTGACAATTGCGCAGTTGTGCGACGTTGTACCCAAACAAAATTGAAGTCCTTTTTTTTCCCCACAAATAGAGCTTTCTTTTGGTGGTATTTGATCCCCTCTGTGGTTTTTATTTTTTGCGCTATAAAAAAAAAATAGAGCGACAATTTAAAAAAAAAAAAATATATATTTTTTACTTTTTGCTATAATAAATATCCCCAAAAAATATATATATAAAAAAAACAATTTTTTTCACAGTTTAGGCCGATACGTATTCTTCTACACATATTTGGTAAAAAAACAAAACAAAAAAATAATAATCGCAATAAGCGTATATTGATTGGTTTGCGCAAAAGTTATAGCGTCTACAAAATAGGGGATATATTTAGGGGATAGATTTATGGCATTTTTATTTTATTTATTTTTTTACTAGTAATGGCGGCGATCAGCGATTTTTATCGTGACCGACATTATGGCGGACACATCGGACACTTTTGACACATTTTTGGGACCATTGTTATTTTTAGAGCGATCAGTGCTAGAAAAATGCACTGATTACTGTGAAAATGACACTGGCAGTGAAGGGGCTAACCACTAGGTGGCGCTGTAGGGGTCAAGTGTGTCCTTGGGAGTGCTTCCAACTGTAGGGGGATGGGCTTGTGTGACATGACACTGATCACCGATTCCGATTACAGGGAGCTGTGATCAGTGTCCTGTTACTAGGAAGACTGGGAAAATGCTTGTTTACATCAGCATTTCCCCGTTCTTCCTCACCGTGAGACGATCGTGAGTACCCCCGCGGACAGAGTCTGCAGGGCTCACAGAGTTCGCGGCGGGGGCGTGCGCGCCGGCGGCGCACGTCCACAATGACGCTTCTTAAAGGGGACGTATATATACGTCCTTCTGCCTGTCCGTGCCATGCTGACGTATATCGTCGTGTGCTGGTCGGCAAACAGTTAAGCATGTAAAAATACCTGTAATAAATAAATATGTAATAAATCTAATGCTAGCAACTCACGTCAAATTAAACTGTAAGCATGCCACTTTGCAGAATCAGTCTCCCATGTAGCTAGCTAGAAATCACATTTGGTCATTGGGTGCTCCATGACCATTCACACATTCTAAAATCAGTTTCTCAGTCTTTTTTCAGTCAAGGCACCCTTTAACTACTTACCAACCGGCAGCAGTACATATACTGCGGCAGGTCAGCTCTATTGCGTGAAACGACGTACCTGTACATCATTTCGTGCAATAGCCAGCAGGGGCGCACATGTCAATTGGCCAAAGGGGGAGCCAATCAGCTAGTCCGGCGGACGCAATGTCCACCAGTCACCCGCGACCGCTCCCTAGATAGGCAGGACGGCGGTCTGCCAATGTAAACAAGGCAGATCGCTGTCCTGTCGGGTATGAACAGAGATCTTGTGTTCCTGCCAAATTATTTTTTTTTACATTTTTTTTATTGGGTATGCTTCATAGCAGAAAGTAAAAAATATATATATATATATTTTCAAACTTTTCTGGCTTTTTTTGTTTATAGCCCAAAAAATTAAAATCGCAGAGGTGATCAAATACCACCAAAATAAAGCTATTTGTGGAGGAAAAAAGGACGTAAATTTTGTTTGGGTACAAAGTCGCACGAACGCGCAATTGTCAGTTAAAGCGACGCAGTGGCGTATCACAAAAAATGGCCTGGTCATGAAGTGGGTAAAACCTTTCGGGGCTGAGGTGGTTATAATTCTGGACAATGGTGGTTAAAACAAGCTTTTACTCACCTCTATAGCTACAGGCAGTAAGGATAAATTCATCTTTATAATCCAGAAAATAAATCTGTTTCTTTCCCCCTTGCCTTTTATGCAATGCAGAATCTCAACAGCACGTATAATGCTCCAAAACAAGAAATGTTTGTATGACAACTTATACAAGGGCTCTCTATGTAAAACCACATATGCCATTGCAAGTAACTTGATACACATGATCACAAAGCAGCCCCATCTGTCGTGCTATTGGCCATTTATTGGCTCCCGAAAGCCTCCCAAAAACACAACTGGAACTTTCTGCCAAACTACTAACATATTTCTCAAGGCTTTGTGCTGAGCGGTCACCCAATGTGTGCAGTTTTCTCATGTTCCCTCACAGGGTCCACCAGGGGTTAACAAGTAATAGACCAATAGAATTCCAACTATAAAGTCTAAAGCCCTGTACACACGGGCGAGAATCCCATCGAAAAAAAAACATTGGTTTTCTCTACGGGATTCCTGGCAAGCTTTTCTTGCCAAGCCCTGTGTACACACGCACATTCAAAAGAACCGCCGTTATTTTGAATGGCAAGAACGCGGTGACGTCATAGACTAAGACGAGCATGCGCTCGTCACATTCGATGCCGTCGCCATCTTGCTTCACCCTACACTACCCTTGTAAGCTACTGCGCATGCGTTGAAGTCTCATCGAGCATGCGCGGGCTTGCTCGATGGGGACAGGTAAGCATGTAGCCTCGTACACGCACGGGTTTCTCTGCAGAGGCGCATTGCCGGCGGGATTACCGCAGTTTCCCATTACTTTCAATAGGAAGGAGCGGTAAACACACCGCTTCTCTCACCGCTCCAAAGATGCGGCTAGCAGGACTTTTGGAGCGGTACTGCTAGCGTACCGCCTCAGTGTGAAAGCCTTCGGGCTTTCACATTGAGACTGCAGGGGCAGGAGTTTTCAGGCGGTATTTGGGCGCTATTTTGAAAGGGGTCTAAATGATTATGGCTTACAGCAGGGCTCGACAATCCCCGGGCGCCAGGCCGCAAATGCGACTAGAATTAGCGACCTGGCGCCTGGGGTTACCTGTATCTCCGTGCGCGCGCCGCCCCCCCCCCCCCGCACGATCGTGTGATCTCTTTGGGCCGCGCCGGCCTGTAATTTAGGCCGCGGCTTTGCGGCCTTCTGCAGGCCTAGGCTTCATTCTGTAATCTGGCGCCATCTTGTGGTGGCCGTTGGTATGACAAGACAACCAGCAATGCTTGCCTGTTTCACTGCCCGCCCATCTCCTTCCCTTTACTTAGAAGTTAACCCCCAAACATTATATATATTTTTTATTCTAACACCCTAGAGAATAAAATGGCGGTCGTTGCAATACTTTGTCACACCGTATTTGCGCAGCGGTCTTACAAGCACACTGAGTAAAAAAATACACTTTTTTAAATTAAAAAATAAGACAACAGTAAAGTTAGCCAAATTTTTTTTTATATTGTGAAAGATAATGTTACGCCGAGTAAATTTGATACCCAAAATGTCACGCTTCAAAATTGCATCCGCTCGTGGAATGGCGACAAACTTTTACCCTTTAAAATCTCCATAGGCGACAAATATGCTACAGGTTGCATGTTTTGAGTTACAGAGCATGTCTAGGTCTAGAATTATTGCGGCGATACCTCACATGTGTTATTTAAACACTGCTTTCATATGCGGGCGCTACTCACACATGTGTTCGCTTCTGCACGCATTGGTCGTTAAAAAAAAAAACCTGGCTCCTAACTTTTTTAGCTGGATCCTAGATTCCAAGCAAATTTGTCAAGCCCTGGCTTACAGCTAGTGAAAACCCAAAATTCAGTATTGTAAACTCATGGTGTCACACGCTAATCAGCCAACTCAAAACACCTGTAAGAGCGGGTTCACACAGGGGTGACTCGTCAGGCGACTCAGCCGTCTGACAAGTCGTGCCCCGCTCTGTTTATTGGAACCGTTCTAATAGGAGCGACTCAAGCTGCTATGGACTTAGAAAAAGGTTCTTGTACGACTTTGGGGGCAACTCAGGGCGACTTGCATTGACTTCAATACAGAAGTCATTTTGCAAGTCGCCTCTGAAGTCGTCTTGAGATCGCCGTGCCGAGTCGCCCCCAAAGTCGTGTCGCCTGTATGTGAACCGGGTCTAAAGGTTTTGCGAGCCTTTCAATTTTTTAATGCTCTCAGTCTGGTTCAGTAGGTTACACAATTATGGGGAAGACAGAAGACAGTCATTGGCACAATCCACAAGGAGGGCAAGTCAAAAAAGGTCATTGCTGAAGAAGCTAGCTGTTCAGAGTGCTGTATCCAAGCATATTCATGAAAAGTTGACTGGAATGAAAAAGTGTGGTAGAAAAAAGGTGCACAAGCAACAGGGATAACCGCAGCCTTGAGAGGATTGTGAAGCAAAGGCCATGTAACAATTTGGGGGAGATTCACAAGGAGTGGACTATGGCTGGTGTCAATGCTTCAAAAGCCACCACACACTGACATATCTAGGACATGGGCTACAACTGTCGCATTACGTGTGTCAAGCCACTCCTGAACCAGAAACATCGGAAGAGTCTTACCTGGGCTAAGGAGAAAAAGGACTGTTGCTCAGTGGTTCAAAGTCCTCTTTGCATTACATTTGGAAGGAGTGGAGAGGCCCAGAATCCAAGTTACATGAGGTGCAGTGTGAAGTTTGTGTCTGTGATGATCACTCTTTGGCAAAAAAGTTGGTCTACTGCTGGCCAATTTTACACTCCTGTGTCATCTGTGTGCAGTCTTAATTCTTGAAGTAAAATGCCTGTGTTTTCTTTAGTACATTCAGCACTTTAAATATGTCCTGCTGCTGGCAAATCTTACACTGCTGCATCACTCATGGTTTGTAAATTCCTAGAGGGAGCCTAAGGCCGGTTTCACACTGGGGCGGTGGCGGTATAGCGCCGCTATTTTTAGCGGCGCTATACCGTCGGGATTGCAGAGGTATTCGGCCACTAGCGGTGCGGTTTTAACCCCCGCTAGCGGGCGAAAAAGGGTTAATACCACCCGCAAACCGCGGCTATCCCATTCATTTCAATGGGAAGGAGTGGTGTAGGAGCGGTAAACACACCGCTCCTCTCACCACTCCAAAGATGCGGCTAACAGGACTTTTAGCGCACCTGTTAGCGCACCGCTCCAGTGTGAAAGCCCTCGGGGCTTTCACATTGGAGAGACAGGAGCCGCTGTTTAGGCTCGGTTTGCAGGCGCTATTTTTAGCAAAAGTGTGAAAGGGGCCTAATAGAAATCGTCCAGGAGCAGGATGGTTTCCTATCGGTGACAAAAAAGACACCCACAGCAAACTACTGGTCATTTTCTATCTGCCAGTCAAAGCAGACCTAGTGTTTAATGCAAACACACATGTACCATGCCAAAACTAGCTTTTAAAAATATTTTTTTTTTTTTAAACAAATTAAGTTGGACGGGGTACTGCTGCTGTATAGAAGCAATTGTAAATGAAAAAAAACCAATTGCACAGCTAAAATATGTGCACCAGCGTACGCCGGGTGGTGAGATTGTCGGCCTGTAATACTCCTATATTACCAGGTAATTTTTCATTTTCTAATTACTGTGATAGTTTGACTAACAATTGCTCTGTAATTGTCAAAATATTTTTTTATTTTTGCCCTCAAGGAGCTTACAATCTAAGGTTCCTAACTCACATTCATACATACACATTCTAGGGCCAATTTAGAAAGGGGACAATTAACCTACCAGCATGTCTTTGGAGTGTGGGAGTATACGGGAGGGAAAGGGTTAAAGTGGTTGTAAAGCATCAAGGTTTTTCCACCTTCATTAATTCTATGCATGAAGATGAAAAACCGTTTGTGCTGCAGCTCCCCCCCATAGCCCCCCTTTTTTCTTACCTGAGCCCGATCCGATGATGTGCACGAGCGCGGAGGTTCCATCCGCAGTCTCTCTCCTCATTGGACAGATTGATAGCAGCAGGAGCCATTGGCTCCCGCTGCTGTTAATTCCAGTGACATGGGGCTGGCAGAGTCACACTAGGGGGGGGGGGGGGGGGGTAAACGACCCCTTTAACATATCAGCATGTCAGGGACAGGATGAAGATCAAATGCATAGTAGGAGAGAAGAGGTGGGTGATTGGATTAAAAAACTATCCTTATATTTGAGATACTAAATATATTACAATACTAATTTACTTACAAGGGAGGGAAGGTAAGAAACGGGGGGGAGGGGAGGCAGGGGGTTACTCCTTTTTGATGCGTGGCTTATGTTTTTATATTATCTATACGTGGATATATCTTTTAATGGAAATGTTATAATTTTGGATCGAATAGAATATGATTTAACCATTTGTGCATTATATTGTAATGCTATCTTGTATTATTTTTTTTAAATGTACTGACTATTCAGAAGAAAATAAACTAAAACTTGAATGAAAAAAAAAAAATCCTTATTTGCTGCTGTGATCTGTGTCATGCTCTTGAACTAAAGAATAGGTCTTTTATTCATTAGCTCGTCTTTCCTCCCCTCCCTCTGTTGTGGGCTCTCAGATATGAACACTATATTGTTTACATCTGTGCTCACTGTGATTAGTCTCCCCATGACCAATTACAGCAATCACAATGTACAAACACCTCATAAGTAATAAACAGCGATAATAAAGCAGGTAAAAGATTTTTGTATATTCAACATTACCCTCAAATATTGAAAAGGCCTGAAATGACCCTCTTCCAACTGTATAGTATTTTTTTGCCCAATTTTTTTTTTCTTTTCAGTTTGGGTTTGCCAAAATTTGAACCTGGGCAGATGTGCTCATCACTACTGAACAGGCTCTAAGCCCTGGTTCACACTGGTGCGATTTGACATGTCAAATCGCATGTCAAATCGGCGAAATTTGCCGCAAATTGCAGGCAATGGCACCGTCCTAATCGGTGCGACGCCGCATCTGCGGCGCTGCACCGATTTCAAAAAGTAGTTTCTGTACTACTTTTTGCGAATTTCAGCCGCGATTTACATTGACATCTGTGTCAGATGTCTCTGTAATTGAGCTGAAATCGGGACTGACAGGCAGGAGTGAAATCGTACGAGTTCAGCTGAACTCGCACGGCTTCACTCCCGCAGCCCCAGTGTGAACCTGGGCTTAGACACTAAGGCTCCATTCGCACGTGTGCGACTTGTCATGCAACTTTGGACATAAAAGTTGCATGACAAGTTGTTTTCCAATAATAACCAATCATATATGCGCGACTTAAAATTGCAGCAATTTCAAAGTAGTTCATGCACTACTTCGGTCTGACTTTCATGCAACTTCTGAGGGTTAACATTGAAGTCTATGGCCCTCAAGTTGCATGAAAGCCGTACCTGAATGTTATGCAATGCAACGTGTGTGCAACTGTTGTCCGTTATCACTGGTTCATTAGACGTTGTGCATGACGTTGGTTGGGGACCCGCCCCACACCTGGATTACATAAGCAGGTGAGCCTGATTGCCTTACCATATCATTATGTGGTTGAGGCTGGGTTCACACTAGTGCGACACGACATCTGTCCTACTTTGGATCCGACTTTACCCTGCGACATGAAGCATATGTCCGACTTTCAATGAACGGGGATCCGACTTGGATCCCCACCAATATCAGGCACTGTGTTTGGTATGAATCTTGAGGGGGAACTCCAGGCCAAATTTTAAATAAAAAACCGGCATGGGTTCCCCTCCAGAGGCATACCAGGCCCTTGGGTCTGGTCTGGATTTGAAGGGGCGCCCCTACGCCGAAAAAAACGGCGTGGGGGTCCCCCCAAAATCCAAACCAGACCCTTATCCGAGCACACAACCTGGCCAGCCGCAGGGGAAGAGGGGGGATGAGAGAGCGGCCCCCCCTCCCTCCTGAACCGTACCAGGCCGCATGCCCTCAACATGGGGGGTTTGCTGCTCTGGGGCAGGGGGGCGACCTGCGCCCCCCCCACCCCAGAGCACCCTGCCCCCATGTTGATGAGGACAGGGCCTCTTCCCGACAACCCTGGCCGTTGGTTGTCGGGGTCTGCGGGTGGGGGGCTTATCGGAATCCGGGAGCCCCCTTTAATAAAGGGGCCCCTGGATCCCGGCCCCCCCACCCTATGTGAATGAGTATGGGGTACATCGTACCCCTACCCATTCACCTGGTGGAAAAAAATTGCAATAAAAAAACCACACAGCTTTTTAAAGTATTTTATTGCACAGCTCCGGGGGTCTTCTTCCGAATTCGGGGGTCTCCGGTGTCGTCGCCGCGCTCTCCGGTTCTTTCTTCTGCCGGGCCTCCGCTAACTTCTTTTTAGCTCTTTTGCCAACGGAGGCCCGGTCTTCTCCGTCGTCTCGTCCGGCTCTCCGTTGTCCTTCTGCCGGCCCCTCCACTAACTTCTTTAGCTCTTTTGCTAGTGGAGGGGCCGGTCTTCCCGTCGTCGCCCTCGGCGTCTTCTTCCCTCTCCTTCTCGATGTTGACGCGTCGCTTCTTCCCGCTGTAATACTGGCTCTCCGCTCCGCATTAATATAGGCTTCCCATGACGTCACAGTCACATGTTCCGGGGCACATGGCACCGGAGCATGTGACTGACGTCATGGGAACATGTGACTGTGACGTCATGGGAAGCCTATATTAATGCGGAGCGGAGAGCCAGTATTACAGCGGGAGGAAGCGACGCGTCAACATCGAGAAGGAGAAGAGGGAAGAAGACGCAGACGCCGACAAGACCGGCCCCTCCACTAGCAAAAGAGCTAAAGAAGATAGTGGAGGGGCCTGCAGAAGGACAACGGAGAGCCGGACGAGACGACCGGGCCTCCGTTAGCAAAAGAGCTAAAAAGAAGTTAGCGGAGGCCCGGCAGAAGAAAGAACCGGAGAGCGCGGCGACGACACCGGAGACCCCCAAATTCGGAAGAAGACCCCCGGAGCTGTGCAATAAAATACTTTAAAAAGCTGTGTGGTTTTTTTATTGCAATTTTTTTCCACCTGGTGAATCGGTAGGGGTACGATGTACCCCATACTCACATAGGGTGGGGGGGCCGGGATCCAGGGGCCCCTTTATTAAAGGGGGCTCCCGGATTCCGATAAGCCCCCTACCCGCAGACCCCGACAACCAACGGCCAGGGTTGTCGGGAAGAGGCCCTGTCCTCATCAACATGAGGGCAGGGTGCTCTGGGGTGGGGGGGCCGCAGGTCGCCCCCCTGCCCCAGAGCACCAAACCCCCCATGTTGAGGGCATGCAGCCTGGTACAGTTCAGGATGGAGGGGGGGCGCTCTCTCGTCCCCCCTCTTCCCCTGCGGCCGGCCAGGTTGTGTGCTCGGATAAGGGTCTGGTTTGGATTTTGGGGGGACCCCCACGCCGTTTTTTCGGCGTAGGGGCGCCCCTTCAAATCCAGACCAGACCCAAGGGCCTGGTAGGCCTCTGGAGGGGGAACCCATGCCGGTTTTTTTATTTAAAATTTGGCCTGGAGTTCCCCCTCAAGAGCAGTACAGCACAAGTCGCATGCCAAAGTCGGATCATGCAAGACTGCGGTCCGACTTTGATCCGACTTCAATGATAGTCAATGGGCTGAAGTCGGATCAAAGTCGGACCAAAGTAGTACAGGGAGCATTTTCAAAGTCGGACCGACATGTGTCGGACCAGTTAAGACAGCTCCCATAGGGAAACATTGATTTTCACACGTCATGCGACATGAGCTCCCAATGTCGGAGCGTTTGTCGCCCCAGTGTGAACCAGGCCTTACACCAGGGAGGTAGCACACACAGCCCATTCACTGAATACAAACACACGTAAGTTATGCAAATTTTTTCTTAGCTTTCTCTTTTTTTTGACACGCAACACATTTATAGTGTGTGTATGTATATGTATGTATATATATATATATATATATATATATATATATATATTTATATTAGGGGTGCGGAAATTAACGATTAATTGCTTGATTAATCGTTAATTTCTTTGATCGACCAAAATTTTTTTGATCGATGACGATCCGCGGAGTGAGCGCCGCAGTCTCGTCCATAGGAAAGGCCGCGGCTTCGGCCTAGCTCCGGAGCGCGGCGGCCATCTTGGTCCACCCTGCGGCAGCCTAGTAGCGGCGCGCTGACATCATCAGCCGCCTGCTTGTGCCGTCTACTCTGCGGACGGTTCTGCCTGGATCTTAAGGTATGGTGGAGATGTGGACATTACGGGGGGAGATGTGGACAATGACATTACAGTGGGAGCACATGTGGGCATTACATTATGGGGGGAGATTTGGACATTACGGGGGAGATGTGGACATTACAGTATGGGGGGGAAAAGTGGACATTACGGGGGAGACGTGGACATTACGGTATGGGGGCACATGTGGGCATTACAGTATGGGGGGAGATGTGGACATTACCGGGGGAACATGTGGACAATACAGTATGGGGGGGAAAGTGGACATTACGGGGGAGATGTGGACGGTATGGGGGCACATGTGGACATTACGGTATGGGGGCACATGTGGACATTACATTATGGGGGCACATGTGGACATTACGGGGGAGATGTGGACATTATGGGGGAGATGTGGACATTACAGTATGGGGGGGAAGTGGACATTACGGGGGAGATGTGGACATTACAGAATGGGGGGAGATGTGGACAACTAACTAACTTTCTACGTTTTTCTTAAAGTTTAATTAAAAAAAAATTCTTGTAAAAACTGTATGTGCGTTATAATTTATCGAAATTAGTCGATAAATCGATTAAAAATAAATCGATTAATCGAACACGAAAATTTTAATCAGTAACAGCCCTTATTTTATATATATATATATATATATATATATATATATATATATATATATATACACACACACACACACACATATATATATATATATATATATATACACACATATACATATACACACACACACACACACGTATATAATTTTTTTTTCTCAAAACACTCATGTTTTTTTCACTTTCTTTATACATATTTTTCACATACTTTTTTTCCAGAACACCATATTTGCAACCATCCCCACACATATGGGATGTGTTGTGGCGATCGGGCATGCCATGTGGATGTTTTCTTGGCTGGGGCGGGGTTCCTTGCCTCAGCTCCAGAACAGACAAGTATTTTGGGGTCCCATCTTCCTTGATGCTAGCTATCTCTCCCCACGAGGTCTTTTCTCCCCTTATGGGGTAGAACATACTAACCAATACTACATATCCATTTGTATTTACAGTTTATTTCTGTACCCAACTCCTGATGAATGGCATATAGCCATGAAACGCGTCGAGTTTCCATGGGGTGCTCAGTCAAGTCTGGCTCATTAACTACTCACCGGCCCATATATATCCTGTATACCATTCAAAATATTGAGTACTATGCAATTATTAATATGTATGTGTATCCTTCTTTGGTTTTACAGCAGCTCTGTTGCATATGGTGTATCAATGCCTGTTATTAGTAAAATATAATACAAGATATTTCCTATTGTTTATTACCTCATGTACTGCCAAGCTGACATACATGTATCTATGTTCATGCCAAATATATATGAAAATACTTTTCTACTTGTTTCATACCATTGTTACAAATAATGTTTACCAACCACTCTACCTCCACAAGTCAATTGCCTCAGTCCCACATTCCTTTCTTATTTAGCACTGGTCAAAGCCAAAGTCGTATCCAAGTTGCACCCATCCAAAGTTGCATCAAAGTTGTGCGACTCCAAAGTTGTGCCGACTTTGTAGTGCAAGTGTGAATAGAGCCTAATGGCCCGTACACAAGATCCAAAATTCGGACGAAAAATATTGCGTTCGCTTTCGAATCGATCGTACGATAAATGGATTTTTAGTACAGAGCTTTCGAAAGCCGATCACGATCGGACAAACCCGAAAATTTTTACTCACATACCAGATGGTACAATTTTCGTTTAATCAGTAAAGTTGTCATCCGAAAATACAATAGAACTACACTACAACACATGACATTACTTCCGATTTTTTTATTCGGTCATACAAGAATTTTTGTAACTTTGGTAACCTATTCATTTTTGATATGAGACTAGCATGTAAAAAAAAAAAAAACGGGCGATCTGTCGTCCGATTTTCGAATCGTGTGTACGGGCCATTAGACTTCATTGACACTAGGAGGTGCAATCGAGCAGGCACGCTTTTTTGCAAGTTTCCGCATGTCATGTTTAGGGCAGCTCATTCATTTCAATGGGCAACACCTATGTGCAAGGCATGTGCAAAAAAAAAAAGCTGCCTGCACCATTCCAAAAAATTGCGCCAAACCAAAACGCATAGTACTGCAGTACCATGTGTTTTGGCATGCAAGAAAGCACACGCATTTGCAAGATGCGTAAGGGTTGCAGTTCAGGATTAAAAGGAACCACTGCACGTCTGCAAAGGGGCAGGACATTTTTGTGCGTTGTGGGTAAGATCACGATTTTGAGCGCATTTCTGCAACGCACTGGTGTGAACGGACCTTAAAGACCTTTGTAACCTGGTGAGTGTCCTGAGGAAGAAGATTTTTCAGCACCCCAAATGGGAGTGCTTTTTTGTAATGTTGTAGTCTTACAAAAGTTTAGGAATATCAGAATTTCGTACTAAAAAAAAATCGAGATCCTGCATTTGCATCTCACACATTTCCAATGAATAAGTAGGCTAATTACTGGACTAGGTCACAAAATGGCTCATGTGTATAGATAAAAGGAACATCTGGTAATCACGTGTCTTGAAAATCTAGGTTAAGAACCTAATAAAAGGATGATAAATGGATGGGCCATTGCCTTGTGAACATGCATCTCGTCTGATAACAGAATGGGAATGGTTTCTGAAGCCTGGAATTAGCATTCTATTCAGATCCTACAATCACCAGATATCCATCTTATCAGAGCACAACTTCATTAAGACAAGGAATGAAGGTTGTCTTGTGAACATTCTCGTCTCACATATTTATCAGTGACCTTCGTCAAAGGTGTCTGGAGAATACATGAGCAGAGACAGACATGAAGGGAAGATGAATGTCTAGAACAAAATGTCCAAATCCGATACCACCAATTGCTATTTGTTGTTGTCTGATGAGAGGAAAACGATATACAAAAAAAAAAAAAAAGTAAAAAAACTAACCGCAATGTGCACCAAATCAGCCACACACTGTAGTGCCAGTTTACAACTTAATGCCCATTGGTGGAAGCGAAGTTCCAATTAATAGGAGGCGATTGTTGCCCAGTCTCAGGCCTTACACTGCGAACAATGCAGGGTCTGCTTATAATAATGGGGCCCACCACTGAAAAAAATAATAATCCTGCTATTAATAGGTGTAAAATGTACCTGAAGAAGAAAAAGTTATATTTATACCCAAGTCATGCCCCTTCTTTCACCAATGGAGCCTAGGCAAGAGTGACGGCACACTATTCCTGTTGAGATCCTGGGGAACACAGAGCAGCTCAAAACTTACAAGATGAAGCTCTTGCAATGGACACTCCAGTCTTCCCATGTGGCTTTGCCTGCTCTGCATTCCCCGGGAATCTTCTCAGAAAGACGGTGATGTCCTGTCCAGTGATGTGGGAGACAGTTTATTGTATGTAGCGCCCTTCCCAAATGGTTGGGACGCTATGTGTAAATTTAGGGGTAGTCTGAGCCAGTAGTTGGGCTCAAACCTGAATGATTGTTCTAAATTTTGCTTCTGCTCTGGGTGTGATACTGCCTGGCAGTTGTATTCCCTGTTCGCCTGTAGGTGGCACTGCCGACAAAGGCTCAGGCTGGAATACAGGGGTATCACAACACCTTGGGTGTCCTCTCTCGGCAGCCGTACAGGGGGCGTGGTTGACCCGCTGTGCATGCTGGGAGAGGGTACATAAGGGGCAGACGCCATTAGCGGTTGGTTGGTTTGTCCTGGGGTCGTTCCTGTGTGCGCGCTTCGTGGCCCGCATGGCACGGGGAGCGTGCATGTGTTCCAGCCTCTGGCTCGAGGCTGCATCGCTGCCTGGTAGGCCCAGCTCTGCTGGCTGGGGCCTATGCCTTTGGAAGGGATCCCGAGCTGCCCACCTGCAAGAAACCCACTCTTAGGGAAGGAGGCCAGGGGAGGATCTGCCCCAGAGGAGACTGGCGATGGTACTGCTGTCTCGGGAGAAGGCCTGGAAACTCACCTAAGAAGGGATCCATTACTACAAGCCCTGCAATACGCAGATCTGGCATAAAGGTTCTCTCTATTGCTTGGCTGGGAGGTTCGGGACTTTGATAATCCTGTGGCAGAGGATTCCTGATCGCATCCTTAAATTCTCAGATAAAGTTGATCCGTGCATCATCCCGGCTGCTAGGACCAGTGAACAGGACTATCCGGGTGAGCAATACCCACTCAGGCTTGAGTGGCGACGTTGTGCCTTTGGTGTTGCGTGCCTGAACCTTCCCCTCTACTTCTCTCGTTTCCTGCTTTCTCTACAAGTTTCCCACAGCAAGAAAAGGAAAATAAAGCCTTCCTGTTTAGGTTTTACATTGGTGTGGACATTGACTTTTTTCCTAAAGATTTTCTATACCCCGACAACGGAAGCCTTGGAGGTAGTTTGCATGACCCAAAACAAAACCAGCCAATCCCTTAAATGGGGGTAAGTGCTACATGTACCGATATATAGTATATCGTTTTCCTCTAATCAAATTAACAATTGGTAGTATCTGAATGGTCATTTTGTTCTAGACCAGCCTTTCTCAACCTTTTCAACACAGAGGAACCCTTGAAATAGTTCTTCGGGCTCGGGGAACCCCTGCTAAAAATTACAGATCTACAATTCATTAAACCTTAGTGTGATGGTCAGTGGGGAGGATGGTCCTTACACTTGTGGTCATTGGGAAGAATTACCTCCTTACAGATAGCTAAAAAGATCAATGGTGTCAGTAGGAAATTATCTGAGGCCTCGTACACACGACCGATTTTCTCGTCGTAAACAGTCAAGAAAAGTGCCGCGAGAGTTTTTTTGTCTAGAAAAACGTTCGTGTGTATGGTTTTACGACGAGAAACTTGACGAGAATCTCGACGAGAAAATAGAGAACCTGCTCTCTATTTTCTCGTCAGGAGTCCAGATTTCCTCGTCGTGTTTCTCGTCGGCCTGTTTTGTGACGAGAAAATGGTTCGTGTGTATGCTTTTACGACTCTTCCAAAAGCGCGCATGCTCACAAGCAACTATGAGACGGGAGCGCATCTTCTGGTAAAACAAGCCTTCATAATGGAGAGAGCACATTCGTCACGCTCATAAATATTTCATCGTTTAAATGTTCTGCATTGAATTCTTCGTTAGAATGTTACATTAATCAAAACGAGAGACCTTCTTTTGCTGCTGATATTCACACAGAGTTATGCCTTATTTTTAACCTTTTTCATGCTGCTCTTTATAAGATTTATGTGTATTATATCGTGCAAGTTTTTAGGAATAATTTAAATGGTTAGATTTTTCAAAATGATGTTAATTATAATTTCTCAATGTTTTGATAGCGATCTCCCATTTAATTTTCTAATCTATATTTTTAAAATTTCACACCATGTTTTTGAGCTAATCAGATTTAGTTATTCTTTTGGGGGGGTGATATCTGTGCCTTTTATTGTCAAATGTATCTGCTTACTCCAAAGCTTGTTTTTTTTTATTTAAAAATACACATAGTCAAGTATGAACTTAAACAAAACACACATTTATTCATGTTTATAAATTAAATAAAGAGAAGGCAGCGCTGGAGAAGCTGCTGCCATTTGTGCATCCCAGGGACCCCAGAGCACACAGCAACCCTGTGTGGACACTAAAATTGGGAGCTTGAGAAGGCCCACATTTCAGAACACAATCTGATGCTGGCCTCCCAGAGGTCAGGAACAGCAGCAGGTGAGATATATGTCCCAAGTGTGTGGTACTACAACAGGCTGCCTTCTGTCCGACCAGTGCGACCACAATGAAGCAAGGCCATCACTTCCTCTTCTTCCTGGCAACCTTCCCTGCAGCCTTTACTGAAGCCTTCCTTCTTCGTTTAGCTGGAGGCTGGCCCACTGGAGGGGTACTCCTGTCAGGAGGAGGAGGTGGAGGTGTAGCAGAAGGGGGTGGGGCAGAAGAAGAAGGTGGAGGTGTAGCAGAAGGGGGTGGGGCAGAAGGTGGAGGTGTAGCAGAAGGGGGTGGGGCAGAAGGTGGAGGTGTAGCAGAAGGGGGTGGGGCAGAAGAAGAAGGTGGAGGTGTAGCAGAAGGGGGTGGGGCAGAAGGTGGAGGGGTAGCAGAAGGGGGTGGGGCAGAAGAGGAAGGTGGAGGTGGAGGTTGAGGTTGGGTCAGTTGGGCCACCTCACATATGGCGGTATTGGGGGTAATTTGCTCCATCACCCCCTTGTTGAGCAAGGTGATGAGCAGGGGTTCGCATAGGAGGCGTTGCTCCATGCTCATCACCTTGAACTTAGCCTCCACTAGGCCGGCAATGGCCTCTTCAGGGGATGTGGGCTCCTTGAGGGTGGCATGGGCCTCTTTAATAAGGGCCATTGCTGCCTCACTGGTGGTCCTGTCCCTCCTGCCTCTTTTGTGAAGCCTGATGGGAGGCACCTGGGATCTGGTGCTTCTCCTTTGCCCTGCCACCTCCTGTCTGCCACTGGGCCCTGCCACCTCCTGGCTGCCACTGGGCCCTGCCACCTCCTGGCTGCCACTGGGCCCTGCCACCTCCTGTCTGCCACTGGGCCCTGCCACCTCCTGGCTGCCACTGGGCCCTGCCACCTCCTGGCTGCCACTGGGCCCTTCCTCCTCCTGCCTGACAGTTTCCAGACCCTCCTCCTGGCTGATTTCATCCTGTGTATGAAAAAGAAACATAGTTTAATATGTTGGTTTAATCTTTGCATCAAACTTTGTAATCCTGATGGAAGCAATTAGAATGTAAATGCATAAATCCTTGCTTTAAATTTACCACTACATCAGCTTGACTATTTACCACACAATTAAGTGCAGAATGTCTACAGATCATGATTTCACTTGTTGAATACAAAATAATGTATGTTTCTCATCCTGACATATTTGGGAAACATTAATTTTATCCCACTACATTTTCAGTTAATACTATACCTGGCTCCAGATGGCCAAATCAGGATCATCCAGGATGGCTGCCTCCTCTTGCTCCAGAGAAGGCTCAGGTTGGCTGCAGGGAAGTCTGGGGGGAAGAGTGGAGAGTGATGGCCTTGGCTCAATGTGGTCATCCAGGAAGGACATCCTGCTGTAGTACCACAAAACCGGGACATAAACATCATCTGCTGCTGCTCCTGACCTCTGAGAAGCCAGCACCTTAGAGCGTTCAGTCCTGTAGGTACCTCTCAAGCTCCCAATTTTAGTGTCCACTTGTTTTGCTGTGGCTGTGGGCACCTTGGTATGCACAAATGGGAGCAGCTTCTCCAGCGCTGCTTTTCTCACCCCTTTTTTTTTATGGATGGGGTTTTTGGTCTCCCACAGAGCCGGCAGCTCCCTTACCCGGTCAATAAATTCCGCCAGGAACTCTTTGTCGCTAATAAATACATTCATATTGTATCTGCAAGTAAAATAAATTATATTTAAATAATGTGAGGCAAACAGTCTAACCTCCTTCACATCCTAGTCACCATATATATCCTCCAACAATCTCAAGACAGTATAGGCCAACAATTTTAACAAGTCTCACAAAATCACATACCTTCGTTCGCACGTCCGTCACTTGAACTCCTCTCTCCGCACACCGAACGTACTATAGTCACATGTGTGTTTGCTATATACACACCACGCATGCGTCCAAATTCGAACACGTCGCTCCGCACACGTCGCCCGCCCATGACGTTCTAACTAACATCTTTTCCCCGCCCCTTCTCTTTCGGCGCGCAGACAGATATGGCGGAGTTACAGCAGGTATCTGATAATTCC
Source organism: Rana muscosa (assembly GCA_029206835.1). Lineage (NCBI taxonomy): Eukaryota > Metazoa > Chordata > Amphibia > Anura > Ranidae > Rana > Rana muscosa. Next base: position 1,058,333,674 of record CM055117.1, on the reverse strand, counting down.
GCAACTAGCGAGGAGACAAGCCCGGAGACCGAGGACACGTCACGATCAAGGAGGAGATTCAAGGCATCGAATATGTCTTTGGCGGAGATGGCGGAGATGGTGGACATCTTGGTCAAGGCTGATTATGATGCCAAGCATGGGCCGTATAGCAAACCAAATAGAAGGAAGGCCAAAATCCTCTCTAAAGTTGTGAAGAGTCTGAGGGCGAAGTTCGGGGTGAAACGCTCAAATGAGCAGCTCAGAAAGAGGTGGTCAGACCTCAAACTGAGGGAGCCAGACCAGTTGAGGAGCATAAAGAGGATGCTCGCTAAAAGTAAGTAAAATGACGACCTTTCTGCTATTAATCTTTTTAGAAACTGACTTTTTTTTTTTTTAAAGCATATTGGACTCCCTTCCAAAATGTATTATTTTGAACTAGGTTGGGCACAGTAATCGTTCGTTACGTTACCGACACTTCGTTCGGCCACTATCCGTGGTTTTGGCTTATTTAAGACCCCCAAAAGTAATTAGACATCTGCCATTTTTGATCAAGTATTGTGGATAATTTTTAAGTCTAGATGATGTGTTTGTAAGGAGAATGAAATGCAAACTTTAATCAGTGTAAAGGAGAGGACACTCAGCAGCTGCTTCCACATCTGTACTTTGGAGCACTATAGTGTGGGCCACCAGACCCGCCTTTTTTGGGTGTCCCACACAGGTGCATCAGAGTTTATTTGTGGTGCCTCCATGTCCAAAAAATTACATCCAAATGTGAATAATAAACATATTTGGGGTCATAAAGAATGCATTTTTCTTTAAATTCCGCACAAACACACACTTGTACCCCACTTCCAAACAATTTAGCCTGTTTTAAGTTTAAAAATGAGATTTTTACAGTGTGATAAATAGACCTTTGGTTTTATTCTCATAGGGGAGAGAAGACTGGGAGGAGGACACTCCAGGGAGCACATGCACCCCACAACTTCCAAGCAACCCCAAACTCCCAAAGATCCACAACCGAAAGATGTGCAGGAAGTTGAGGTGGAGGAAGGAGAAGTGCAGGAAGGAGAGGTGGATGACGTTGTGGATCTGGTCACCACAACAGGTCAGTATCTGACACCACAGCTTAAGGTAAGCGAGGTAGGCCTGCAGAGTTTTATTAATTTTTTTTTATGGTTTTTAGGGGATGGAAATGTTGTGAAGGATAGCACACCGTTCTCTGCTGACAGTGCCCTCCGCCTCATCCAGCAAGTGATGGAATGTAGCACGGAACTGGACCTAATTAAACAAAGAATCCATGTGATGGAACAAACATTTAAAGACATTCTCGATGTTTTGGGGAGAATTCAATAAGCCATCCAAACACATTTGTTTTTACATGTTTGTTTTTATATTTTTACTAATTTTTTGAGTAACAAAGCAGCCAAAAATTGAATATGCACACAGTGTGTGAACATGTGCTATCTGCCATCAGGGGATATCCATGTACGTCTTTTGTGGGTGCAACCCCTTCCTCGTATCAAAAGTCGGTGAACTGAGGAAGGGGATGCACCCCCAAAACACATCCATTGATCACCCCTGATGGCAGATAGCACATGTTGACAATAGGGATCAGGATTGTAAACTTCCTATTTGCAAAAAAGTAAAAATGTGTGCATATTGAATTTTTGGCTGGGCAAGGGGTGGCAGGACCCCATATTAGGACGGGCACATAGAGACATAGTTTGTGTAACTGAATGTCTCAGATTGCTCAGAGGTATCCAATGTTGTCATTTTAGAAATGCAAGTGGTATTTTTGTATTTTCATAAGCCAAAATTTGACGGGTTGTGGTCAGGCCAACCCCAAAGTAAAACAAAAAAAAATGTGCAGAGAGTAAAATATTTGACCACAAACAACGTGTAGCTTCTTTTTATAATACACTCTAAGCTTATTTGGTTCTTTTGTAAGGTAACATAGTGAAATTGGTTGTTATTTACTAAAGTAAAATACACTTGCCACTACAAATGCACAAAGACAAACTAGGAGACAGGAAAGAACAAATTAAAGGTTTAAACAAGATTTTTATTGGGATACTTAGACATAGGCTGGCATAGGAATTGCCCCCCTACCCGTGAAATACTCCATGTATTTGTCCTGAACCACACGGGCATTTTGGGGGGGCAAGCCAAGACGGGCAGATTCCAGGCCCGGAAGGGGATTTGCAGGGGAAAGTCCAGCCTCTGGCAAAACTGAGGCCATATATGAATTCGCTTTGCGGCAAAGAAAATTGTGTAGCACACAGCAGCATAACACTACATAGTTTATTTTGTAGTCCGCCAAGTGGATGGAAGTCATAAAAAGGCGGAACCGGCTGGCCATTATGCCGAAGGCATTTTCAACGACTCTTCGGGCCCTGGCCAGCCGGTAATTGAACACACTCTTCTCTGGGGTCAGGGTCCTCTGTGGAAATGGCCTCATAAGATGCCGTCCGAGTCCGAAGGCTTCATCAGCCAAGAAAACAAAGGGGAGTCCTTCAATATTCCCTGCATCCGGTGGCAATGCAAGGTCGTCACTCTGGAGACGGAGGGCAAACTCCGTCTGGATGAAGGATCCCCCATCGGACATCCGGCCATTCTTCCCTACATCAACATAGAGGAATTCATACCGTGCTGACACCACCGCCATCAGCACAATGCTATGAAACCCCTTGTAGTTGTAGTAGTAGGATCCAGAACGGGGTGGCGGCACGATGCGGACGTGCTTCCCGTCTATGGCACCACCGCAGTTGGGGAAGTCCCACCGCGTGGCAAACTCCGATGCCACAGTCTGCCATTCCTGTGGCGTTGAAGGAAGCTGTGGAGTGAAACAAGATGAAATAATATTAGAAAAACAAAGGCATACATTACAAGCAAATTCAAGACCAAAAAATTAGAGACCAACATCAATCTAATTATACGTTTATTAAGGTGTGTAAAAAAAGTATAATGGAAGGCTCATTTATCATATTCATCACCCCCTCTGATGGGCCATTACTAAATTATTTTGGGGGGGGGGGTGTGTTTGGCCACAGGATAGCATTGCAGTGGCGGTGCGTCCAGAGTGGGCGCTGGAGCACTGTCCCCTCTCTCCTGTGCCCATCACTCAGAACAATACATAGGTTCATGCGTTGCATGAACCTATGTATTGTCTATGCCGCACACTATTCAGGTGGATGGCCTCTTGTAAAGCGACCGACATATGATTAATTGCGTCATTTAGGGGGTTAAAATTGCAGAGCAGAAACAGGTATTAAAAAAGTCTTGCAAATTACAACCTGAGGGATGTAATTGGCTTCCTCAAAGAAAAATCGGGGACGCAAGGAGGGGGCATTCCTTGTGTAAACACTGACAGGCAGCTCTGGCAATCATGTTCACCAAGTCTGTTTAATGGTAACATGATTGGCTGATGCAACATGAAGGGAAGGAGAAGACATCAAGGACAGAAGAAGGATGGCGCTGACCACAAGAAGGTAAGTGCAGGGCTGGGGGGAAACTGGCTGCAATAGAGGGGACTAAATGGCTGCATTGGAGGGGACAACTGGGGGCGTTTATTAGGCAACAGAGCAAAAAAGGAGGAAGTTTATTTCCGAAATTGGGGTTGTAACCCCCCAACATTTGGAGCAACAGGCGCCCCTGCTGGAAAAGTTAGTGAGGGGAAATATTTAGGGAGGATAAAAAAGGGGCATTTAAAAACTTCCAGCATGCATGGGGACAAAGGGGACATTCTCAGCATATTACAATCATGGTAATTAGGAAAGGATGAAAGAAATACAATACATTAGCATACATGTAATACATAAAATGTGATGTGAAGGGAGAAAACTTACCCTAATATAGTCCTCCTGCAGGACTTGTATAATAGCAGAACAGGTGTCTGGGATTATGAGGCCCAGAGCCTGGGGGGAGATGCCTGTGGTGAACTTCAAGTCCTGAAGACTTCTCCCTGTCGCCAGGTAACGCAACGTGGCGATGAGCCTCTGCTCAGCACTGATGGCTTCCCGCATAACGGTGTCCTTCCTGGTAATATAGGGGGACACCAAAGCCAACAGTTCCTGAAAAACGGGGTCAGACATCCTCAGAAAATTCCTGTAGTCCTCAGGATTATTCTCGACGATCTCCCGCAGCAGAGGCATGTGGCAGAATTGGTCCCGCTGGAGCAACCAATTCTTGGTCCATGAACTCCTCCTCACACCATTCATGGACTGGTCTTGGTCCAAAACAAGCAGACCAACACCAAGCGCACGCACAGCACGAACTCGACGACGAGAACGTCCAGGCGACATGGCTAGGAAACGGTCGTCTAATCAGAACGTACAGAACAGAACGCACTTTAGAACAGCAAGGCCTATGAATAACGAACTGAAATTCAGAAACGAACAGGCAAGAACGCACTGTAAAACAGATACGACCTGCCTAGACGCCCTGAAAGTCAAGATACGAACCCACAAGCACAAACTGAACGGCAGAAAACGATCTGAAAAGTACGAAGACTGAAAAGCGCGAATCGTCTCTTCCCAAACTTTTACTTCACACGCGGTAACATGAGATCAGCAAAAGCAGCCCAAGGGGTGGCGCCAAGAAAAAAGATCTTCCCCTTTATAGTGCCGTCGTACGTGCTGGACGTGAGCGCAGAGAACCACGAGGAAATTGGGAAATGACAGTGTGTACGCATAGAAAGCTTGACGAGAAAATCGACAAGCTTAACAAGAATCTCGTCGAAAAAAACGACGTGTTTTTTACGACGAGAAAATCGGTCGTGTGTACGAGGCCTGAGAGGCAGAAATTGCCCAATGCTGAAGGAACCCCTAGCAACCTCTGGAGGAACCCTAGGGTTCCACGGAACCCTGGTTGAGAATCACTGTTCTAGACGTTCACAAACACAGTTCTTGTCATTCCAGACACCTTTGACGAAGGTCAATGATAAACATGTGATACGAGAATGTTCACAAGGCAACAGAGTAGGCTTCATTTTTTCTTTTCTACAGGTACATTTTGGACCTATCAATAGCAGGTGATTTTGTACAGGAGATGGGGCCTGCACATTAGACACAGCCTTAACATTTTACTGTACAAGGAATGCAAGACCTGCCATTGTGAAAATGTAGGAGAAAATTACACAGGATTCGCTTTAAGGCCTAATGAAAGGTTCCAGACTATTGTTTTTGAGCAGAGAATTAGGGCCTGGAGTTTGAAGGTTCCAAGGTGTCCTGGATGGGACAGAACCTTCCATCCTGTGTCTGGATTTTCCTTGATGCCCGCAACGTGCAGGGTCATTATACACTCAACCCTGAGGATAGCTCAGGGCTCCCATATTGGAGACAGGGGGTCTCATCCCAGGAGTCAGGATGGCTCCTATCAGGATGTCAGGAGAACCCCTATCCGGGGGACAGGAGTGGGCCGTGCAGCAGGGCACTGCAACTAAGGGATGAGTGAGCTGAAAGAACCAGGAGAGCTGGGCAACACAGTTAGGACTGGTAAGAAGAGCCGAGGCACTGCTGATAAGGAAGCCAGGTGGCTCGGCATTTTCAGTTTATTAATGTTGATGTGGAAGAATCGCTGCGTGGGCAACAGATGTTTATGTGAACTTTCCGTGCAACTCATTGGAAAAGCACTTACCACATGAGCATAATCGCCCCAATATGTATACATAAAAATAAAATGAATTGATAATGGTATCAGTGTACATATGTTAGTCACATGAGAAAAAAAATAAACTTGATGCATAGTTTGTGATTTTAAAAGTACACGGTTGGCAACCATTTTCGCAATTACAATCCCTTCAAGTGCCCTCTTACAGTCCCAATAGCACAGAAATAGTAAAATAAAATGTGAAAGAAAAAATCCAATCAGATCAGGAAAATCCCGCTGGCTAGCCCTTGGACGGTGGTGTGCCATAATTTTTCCTATCACAGGATGGCATCTCATCTCTATTAGTGCCCAGAAACAGGCCAACCAGCATTCATCAAATGTTGTACTTCAAAGTTGCCCATTTCCCTCTATCCCTAGTCCTCACCTCCTGAAAGGCGCCCCTCCATCAGCGTGTAGTTTAAAATGTTTTTTTTTATACTTTTTTGGAATGTCTTTTATATCCTACCTTGATCAGCTATAAGAGGTTCTCAAAGCAGAGAGCATAATGGACATAACAGCTTCAGCACCGTTATCTGCAGCATTGCAGTTATAGAATGAGGCCATTACACCCTGCAATTGGGTAAAGACATTAAATGACACTGGATGTCATTCAACCAGGAAGAGGACTGGCACTTCATTGAGGAGCGAGGAGTCTGCAAGGGACAATGCCAGAGAGGAGGATAAAATTGCAGCCATAGACGTTTTTAATTTTTAATTTTTATTTTTTACAGCTTGGGAAAAATAAAAATAAATTTAGACTTGGCCTTTAACCCTTTCAATGCCACAGATTTAAACTTTAACATCGGCAGCAGAGCCAGAATATAAACAAACTTAGTCACTATAGCAGTTGGGAGTTTTGTTTACCTTTTCTCCAAAGGCTACAGGCTTTCTTGTAAAAAAATCTGATGAAATGCGTAGGTGATCAGGGACACAAGCACAGTGACATCACACCGATGAGAGAGACACACACAGAGGTCTGTGGGGTGGTGGCACAGCTCTGAGTAATTGAGCAATTTATACTGTAGTGGTATGTGAAAGCACTAGTGATTTGTGAGTGTTTTTATGCTATTGGTTTTAATTGATTAATAATTACACTCCGCTCTGCGCTGATGTCTTCTAGCCCTCTTCGGTTCTTCTCCTCTGTCCGCTATCTTCTGCCTCTGCCGGGCCTCCTCTCTCCGCTGTCTTCTCCCTCTGATTCAACGCTCTGTCCAGCTCTAATGCTGGGGCCTACGTGTGCCAATACTTATATTGGCATGGGGCAGATTCACCCGGTGACGTCATCCAGAGACCACACCCCCTTGTGACGTCACCAGCTAAGAATTGGTAAGCTGCAATATAATAAAATGTATGGAAAAAAATAGAAGAAACTGCGCTTAAAGTGTACAAATCAAGCAAATAAATTGCCTGAAAAAAGAAAAAAAATATTTTAGGAGAAGCAGCAACTAGTCTGAAAACAATCATCAGTGGGTACAAATAAGAAAAAATATATAGTCGCGCTAACTTACGAATTTGAACATAAGCCCATCACTGGGTAACTGAAAAAATCCAAATATCAACAGTGATAACATATAAAAAGCTAAGTGAAAAGCAATATATAATCTATGTGAACAGATAATAAACAGAGAATTAACTGTGAATAAAAAATTAGTTATTGTCCAAAAATACTGTAGAGCGGAAAAACCCCTCAAAGTTCATATTCAAAAATCCATAATGAAAAAAACACCCGTGAGGCAATATCCAAAATTAATAAAGAAATGAAGAAGGAAAGGATTCAGATCTTCTTAGACTTAAATTCGTGACTTTCACCACCACCAGTAGAAGTTACTGCTTACCAAACAGCGATGGTCCCCTATGACGGAGGACCTCAAACAGCCTTAAGTAATGCTCAGTTAAGCCTCCAGAGTGTAGCCAGTGGTAAACCTCGGTTGTTTTAATAGCCCGACAGCTCATATAGCATCATACAGGTATTCAATCGTGGACCATGAAAAAAAGGGGGGGGGGGGACACTAGATAGTGTAAAATCCTTGGTGAACATTTATTAAAATAATGAAAACATACTCACAAGAGCAGTTAAAAAGACAGCTTAAAAGTATCACAGCGCCGACCGGTCAATTGGCGCTGGCACACACACGTCCGTAGAAGTCGAGCAAAGTTGGGCAGGATACGAGCTTTGTGCTGACGTCACCCTCCATTGCTCGACTTCCACGGACGTGTGTGTGCCAGCGCCAATTGACCGGTCGGCGCTGTGATACTTTTAAGCTGTCTTTTTAACTGCTCTTGTGAGTATGTTTTCATAAATGTTCACCAAGGATTTTACACTATCTAGTGTCCCCCCCCCCTTTTTTTCATGGTCCACGATTGAATACCTGTATGATGCTATATGAGCTGTCGGGCTATTAAAACAACCGAGGTTTACCACTGGCTACACTCTGGAGGCTTAACTGAGCATTACTTAAGGCTGTTTGAGGTCCTCCGTCATAGGGGACCATCGCTGTTCGGTAAGCAGTAACTTCTACTGGTGGTGGTGAAAGTCACAAATTTAAGTCTAAGAAGATCTGAATCCTTTCCTTCTTCATTTCTTTATTAATTTTGGATATCGCCTCACGGGTGTTTTTTTCATTATGGATTTTTGAATATGAACTTTGAGGGGTTTTTCCGCTCTACAGTATTTTTGGACAATAACTAATTTTTTATTCACAGTTAATTCTCTGTTTATTATCTGTTTACATAGATTATATATTGCTTTTCACTTAGCTTTTTATATGTTATCACTGTTGATATTTGGATTTTTTCAGTTACCCAGTGATGGGCTTATGTTCAAATTCATAAGTTAGCGCGACTATATATTTTTTCTTAATAAAATGTATGCTGTTGGGTTTAATACCACTTGAAGACCAGATCTGCGGTGAGGAGACCCTCCAGCCATTACCCAAATAGTCTGGAACGCAGTCCTAATTATGTGGCAACAGTCGTCGCTTCTGATCTGGTATTAGAAGCATGGACATGTGGCTTTTGGGTTTAATACGGCTTTAAGACACAAGACATTTTTCGAGTCTATATTAGCTTCTTTACACTTGCAGAACGCTCCTTACCAGGCTCTCCAAACAATAAGGCCAGTTCTTACCTACCCATTTATGTCAGTTTCAATAGCTCCTTACTGCCAAGCCCATAACAATTTGGTTGCTTACAGCCAATAAGACATCTCAGAGTACCCAGTTGACCTGCATACATGGCGCTTTAGACTAGAAGTACCCGAACTAAACTTTTTTGAAATGAACAGAATGATTATACGACAACCACCCTCAGAAAAGCCCCAGAGATTTGCCTCTGTCTTCTAACCGGCTTATTAAAAACTTTCAATCAATCCCGAACCAACAACAAGCCCTCCTCAAACCACAGCTACCAATAGCAATGTAATAAAAGCTTGTAAACGTTCCAAGGATGCAATACAGCACAAAATAATAAAACAGAGAAAGTAATAAAGTTCCAGGCACATATACTTGTGGTCAAGACCTGAGCTTTATACGCTTGTCGCGTCCAATAGACGCTGAGCACAAGAACCCGCAATCCAGGACAGGCACAGAGCAGAAAGAAAGAAAAAACAAAACAAACCATTAAACATTCCACTTTAAATGGCTTAAATCTTCTTCATCTTAACACATTATGCTGACGCCGTCTGCTAAGCCAGAGATTTCAGACACTAACATTCAAAAATAACAGAGGCATCTGTGCGGCACAGTGCGCTCATCTGAGCGGACCAGAATAAAGCTTTGTTTATCAGAGAAGATTAAGAGGAACTATTAAAAAAGCACTCCGGCAAAGGAAACCTGCACCGAGGGAAATATGGAGACGGTCACTGCTGGCCTCAGCTTGAAAGTATCATCGGATGCGTTTTTCCAAGCAAGTAACTAGGTTATAATAAAAATTGAAGTCCATGCATTTTTTTTTTATTTACGAGAGATCAAATGTAATATACTGTATATACTCGAGTATAAGCCGACCCGAGTATAAGCCGAGGTACCCAATTTTTCCACAAAAAAACTGGGATAACTTACTGACTCGAGTATAAGCCGAGGGTGAGAATGCAGCAGCTACTTTAAGTGGAAGAGGGTCAACAATGCCCATTGCAACCTCACTAAGCTAATTGTCACTGTGCCCAACTTCACTCTGCCCATTGCCACCTTACTGTGCCCATCCTCACTGTGCCCATCCTCACTGTACCCCTAAAATTTAAATTGTACCTGAAATTGAGAGGCTGCGGGCATCCATTCATTGTTTAAAATTTGCGGACTCTTCCTGGTCCCTTCCGTGATGGGCGTTTCTAAGCAGACACAGTTCCGCCTATCACGAACGTTCTCTCATCCTCAGTTTCCCAGCAGACACTGTGTTCAGTGTTCCGCCAATCACGGGTGTCCTCTTGTCCGAGGATGAAAAGGCGTCCGTGATTGGCGGAACACTGAACACCGCGTCTGCTGGGATGGGTGAGGATGAGAGAACGTTCGTGATAGGCGATTCTCAGCAGACACAGTTCCGCCCATCACGGAAGGGACCAGGAAGAGACCGCGAGATTTAAACGATGGACTCCCGCAGCCTCTCAATATTTTCAGGTACTGACTCGAGTATAAGCCGAGGGGGGGCACTTTCAGCCCAAAAAAAGGGCTGAAAATCTCGGCTTATACTCGAGTATATACGGTACATTACACTGGGGAAAATTATTATTTGATCCCCTGCAGATTTTGTACGTTTTACCCTATACAAAGAAATTAAGGGTCTATCATTTTTATCATAGGTGTATTTTAAATGATCAAGACAGAATATCAACCAAAAATCCAGAAGAAACACATGATTATAAATGTTATAGTGTTGCAGTTCAGCGAGTAAAATAAGTATTTGACCCCCTACCAACCATTCTGGCTCCCACATACTGTGCTTATTTGGTACAAAAGATTAGTCCTGTCAATTTAAGGTGCTCCCAACGACAACTCGTTATGCGTATAAAAGACACCTGTCCACAGAATCTTTTTCTTCCATTCAAATCTCATCATCATGGGCAAGACCAAAGAGCTGTCAAAGAACATCAGGGACAAGATTGTAGACCTGCACAAGGCTGGAATGGGCTACAAGAGCATCAGCAAGAAGCTTGGTGAGAAGGAGACGACTGTTGGAGCGATTATTTGTAAATTGGAGGAAATACAAAATAACCATCAATCGCCCTTGGTCTGGATCTCCATGCAAGATTTTGCCTCATGGGGTGAGGATGATCATGAGAAAAGTGAGGGATCAGCCCAGAACTACACGGGAGGAGCTTGTAAATCATCTCAAGGCAAACCATTGGTAACACAACACACCGTCATGGATTGAAATCCTACAGTGCCCGCAAGGTCCCCCTTCTCAAGAAGGCACATGTACAGGCCGTCTGAAGTTCGCCAACGAACATCTAAAATGATTCAGAGAAGGATTGGGAGAAAGTGCTGTGGTCAGATGAGACCCAAATTGGAAGCTTTCTTCCCTCAGCCAGAACACTGAAGATGGGTCATGGATGGGTCTTCCAGCATGACAACGACCCAAAACATACCGCCAAGGCAACAAAAGGAGTGGATCAAGAAGAAGCACATTAAAAGGTCATGGAGTGGCCTAGCCAGTCTCCAGACCCTAATCCTATAGAAAATGTATTGAGGGAGCTGAAACTTAAAAGTTGCCAAGCGACAGCCAAGAAACCTTAAAGTGGTTGTAAACCCACTTGTTGGACTTCTACCTATAGGTAAGCCTAGAATAAGGCTTACCTATAGGTAGTGGAAATATCTCCTAAACGTGCGCAGTTTAGGAGATATTTCACTTGAAGCCTGCCGAAAAACGTAACTGCGCATGCGCAGGGAAGAAACAAAACTAAGTGCCGTTTCCTCCCCAGCCTGTGCCGTTAATGACGGCTCCCTTGCGCATGCGCGGGAGTAAAGCTACGCGGCTCCTAGTCTATGCAGATCAGTGCCAGAGTCAGCGGGCGGAAGGAGGAGGGGACAGAAGATGGACGCTGCCTACTGTGGGGACATCGCTGGATTCTTTTGCAGGTAAGTGGCACATAATGGGCTAGTATACGATGCATACTAGCTCATTATGCTTTTCATTTGCAGGCTTTGCAGCGAGCAAAAGAGGAAGTAAAACCCATCAGGGGTTACTTCCTCTTTTAGGATTTAGAGTAGATCTGTAAAGAGTGGACCAAAAAAATCCCTCCTGAGATATGTCTAAACCTGGTAACCAACTACAAGAAACATCTGACCTCTGTTTGTCAACAAGGGTTTCTCCATCAAGTACCAAGTCATGTTTTGCTTGGGGAATACTTAATTTACTCACTGAACTGCAACTTAATTAACAACATTTGTATCACCCTTACATCACCGTCGCCTCTTACATCAGCGCCCCCCATCACCCCTTACATCAGCGCCCCCCCCCCCATCACCCCTTACATCAGCGCCCCCCCCCCATCACCCCTTACATCAGCGCCCCC